>JAZKJV010008612.1:0-1200000 GCA_037367405.1 Ottelia alismoides | reverse complement strand
ACAGATGATCTCGTTTGATTTTCGACCCTTCATAAAAGTTGTGGATCTCGTCGAGACAAGCAATATTTGTGTTGACCACTTTTTGATTTAATCTTTCTTGTTATTTTTTTATTTTCGTTTACATTTAGTTGTGAATTTTTCTCTGAGCGACACGTGGCACCTCCAGAAGCCGCCACGTGTAAACTCCATGTATTTTTGCAACTAATTAAATAAACACCACATGGTCGCATCCAAGCGCACCATGTGGCGTCATCTCATTTCACCTCTACCCATTCTTCCCCACTTCTCCCTTAACTTAAGGGAGAAGCCATCGACACTTCCCATTTCTCTTCCATCTCTCCCACTCTCTCCATCTCCTCTTCAACCTCCTCCTCCTCTTTATAACCTCTCCATCTCCCACACTCTTCACCATCCGCCATCACTGTAAGGAGCTTGAGCCCTCTAGTCCATCTCGGTGATAGCGAGAGTTGGTGAGGTTGAGCGACGACAGCTCTCCGGCGAGATCCACGGGATCAAGGTCCCTTGCCGTAGCTCCAGCGTGAGATGCTCGAGCTCCGTCTCTGTCGCGGCGTCGAGCGAAGACCTGAGGTGCTTCTCTGTGCACCTCCTTCCCAGACATTCGTTCATCTACAGGTAACTTCTTCTTCCTTATTTCTTCTGCATCTTCATTCTTCTTCATTCTCTTTCTCTTCAATTCTCCATCTTCCATCATCCAAATCGCAAAACTAATTCCACTTCCACGGATAAATCACACGTCGGAACACAACGGTGATTTTTCTTGAATTTTTCGGCGAACTTTCATCAACTAACTAATAACTTATTTGCGCCCAACTAAACAAATGCATGAGGAACAGGGGAGGTGGTGAACCCCCCAGTTTCTTCTTCCTCCGCTCACCATCCCACCAACCTCTCCGTCGACGCCTCCTCTGCCCCGACGACCCTTGGCCGTGTGTCGGCGGTCGCCGTCGCCGCCAACGATGCTGGCCTCCACCTTGCGGCAGCCTCGGCGACCGACCTGGATGCACACCCTCACCACCGCACTTCCTGGTTGCACGCCTCACGTGGCCTCTGCGACCCCTTGCCCGCAACTGCTCATACGCCCAGCATCTCTTACGTGCGGCTGAAGCGGCCACGCGGCCACCGCCGCCGCTCCACATCCATGCCGGCGCCGCCTCCACTCGTGCCCCCTCCTTCACGTTGCTGCAGCCACACGCCGACCGCCTCGTGCAGCCCGCTAGCGCCCAGGTCGCAGTCCCTCCTCGCCAAGCTTTCACCGCCAGCCTCCAAGGCGACGGCCTCCACCGTCGCTCCACGCCTTGCGTCCACCTCGCTGTCGTCCCCCCGAGCTCTGCCCACGGTTGGCCGCTTTCTCCCTCCTGCGCGCGTGAAGCACCACCTCGAAGGCTCCCCTGTTTCATCTCCAAGAACAGGGGAGAATCATCGCATAATAAGGACAAGTGGGTATTTGCAAAGGGAACACATGCACCCCCTTGCAAGTTCTCAAACAAAGTTCAAGTTTTAGGTAATTGCATGTAAGTCCCTGTTCTCCATTTGAGTTCATATTTCTTTTTCTGTATTGCATTCATACTCCTGCATTTGCACATTTATTTTGTCGTCATTCTGTCGTCCATTTTTAATTCCAAAAGTTGCATTGTGTAGTATAACTCTTGTTCTACCATTTTAGCATTTATTTGTATTTTTCTGTTTTGCAGAATATTTATGGAAATTAATTTGGTGAAAATTGCAATATTTTGCCCATTTTGATTGATTAATTAATAGCGCACAGTCTGCTTATCGAAAAATCTTTGAAAAATCATCATTGGTAGATTTAAGTCTATGCTACAACATATCCAAAAATCATCCCATTTGCACATATAGTTTTCCTAGAAAAATTATTTAGTGAAAACCTTAATCGATTTTTAATTAGCCTTGGCTAAGGCAACTATAGATTGCGAGACTCGGGAGATCGATTTTTCAGCATTGGGAGCACTCCGACCGCACCCATTCTTTGATACACTTTACTCTGAGGTGACCCGCACATCCGCTGACAGTCGTGACCATCGAGAGGTAGACGAGTCCCACCTCTCTGCTACACCTGAGAGACCGACTGCCCGGACGACCGTTGGTTCTGAGACTCCCCACACCTCCACTTCATCAACTGCTTGCACCGCCACCAGGACAGCTTCTAAGGAGGACTCACAATCATAATCTATCATTAAGTCGGGCATGATCTTTGTTGACTTCCTTGACCATTTTGATGATCCGACACAAGAGCCCAATAATGCCAATCCAACTGAGACCACTAGCACCTTCCCGAGACATGTGCTGACCCTTCAGGAATATTACAATCTATATGGTGACTCGTCTGATGAGGAACCCATAGTCAGCACCACATCACATTGTGGACCTTCAAAGGAAACAACCAATACTAAATTGACTCCATATAAACACTCGGTTTCTCCCTCTTCTAGTCGGCTATCTAGTGAGCGGAAGTCGAGAATTGATTCCTCGAGATGTTCCCCCGAACCTCTCAAGGTGCGTCACTCTCATCTCCCTCTCATTGATTCAGGTTCTGGAAAACTGATTAAGAAAGTTTCCTTCAACACACCGGAGAAGGAGTTTGCGGAAGAGTCCTCATCTGGTCCGGATAAGGTGATTTATATGAGTGAGCTCAGTTCAGCTGTTCTCAAGCCTTATCTAAGCAAGCAGCCGTGTGTCGACCCTCGTTGGACGATCCCTACACCTCACTATTATTAATCTGAGGACGATTCCAACAGCGACACATATGTATATTATCCACCTCCTCGCGTCCGCAAGAAGGTTCATCACAAACCTTCCTAATCCTTGTATATTCTCACTCTTTTCTTGTACATATTTTCTATCCCTCCCTCGCCAGTGATTCGAATCACTCGCCCCCGCATCTCATTTCATTTTGTGACTATACTTAGGATAACCAGATCCTAAGTATAGGTGGGAGAGTGACCCGCGTCCATTCACTGTACATCCTCCACATCACGTCGGTTCTCATACTCACTCCTATCTTATACTTAGGCTGACCAGAGCCTAAGTATAGGGGGGACCGATGCCCGCCATGTATATACTCATCCATTTCTCCTCTTGCCCTCGTCCGCCCCATTTTTCCTTCTTCTACACTTAGGCTGCCAGAGCCTAAGTATAGGGGGGCAGAGCGACTTCTATACTCTTTGTAATTTTAGCTCTCCTACGCTTAGCCCGAGCTATGTCTTTTTAGTCACTTTTCGTGCTCTGAGGACATAGCACACGCTAAGTATAGGGGACATATATATATTACATATATACTTTACCCATAGCTCGTACATTTGCGTATATTCGCGTATTTTTTATATATATTATGCAATAGTTACAGGGTGGGTAAAAATTGAAAAAAGAATTTTGTACTATATGTATAATACTTGTATAAAAAGTTGTAAAATTCTTGTAAAACATACTTTTGTAAAATTTGTTGTAAAATAGGATGTATAACAAAAAAAATTGTAAACTATTGTTGTAAAAAATTGTTGTATAATAGAAAAAAATGTTGAAAATAAAGGCTTCTTATTTTCTTTTGCATCCTTGCATTTTTTTTTAAAAAAGTCTTCCATTTCATTCATAGCATGTCATCTACACCTCATCTGCATATCTTGCATATGCAAGGAGAAAAGCTAGAGGGTTCTGAACCAAGTTATGAGTAGATATTGAAGATGGACTTGATTTGACCTTAATCCACCTAATTTCAGAGGAACCTTATAGGAAATGGAGTTAAGATTTCTCAGGTCAAGTGACTTAATTCTTTGAGTCCACAGGTCTATGTTCACATGTCATCTTGATTAGTCTAAGTAGAATATCTCATGCACACGCATGATTCTTTTAGATAGTGACCTAACTTGGACAAGCACAATGCACATAGCTCTTTATTGATGAGGTGGTGAGGAGGTAGAATCCTTTAGCTTGGAGTAGCACATGGGTGGAAGCATCCGTCCTCCTCTAGGGAGGGTAGTGCATCTCAACCTATTCTGGCGGTGTTGAAGTCCGAGGACAGGATGCTGTGGGTTGCAATAATGCTTCAAAAGAGGGATAGTCTACTGGCTCAAGAGGAAAAACTCCTGATGTACATGCTGCACCTTGTACATAGTTTCAAAGAAAAAAAAGAAAAAAAGGAAAATGCAAGAAGTCCAAAAAAAAGTAGACATGCCAAAAAATGCCTGTTGAAGTATGTATATTAGTAAGAAGTCTGCAGCTGCATAACTTGGCTACACTGGTCAGGCATCCCGAGATAGGTAGCTACACTGGCTATCGTCCATTCGTTTCTTAAACCCCTCCTCTTGAGCTGGTCGCACTTGAACTTAGAAGGGAATACCCCGCTCCTCGAGGAAAGAGTTACTGGATCGGGTTATTGAGTTACCTTGTTAGAGGAGGCTGGTTATGAGCCATTTCTGATGTGGAGAGTTACATATCACTTACACAGTACAAGTAAGAATCATAGTCATCAGAAATTTGCATTTGAGGATTTGTTCTGACCTGACTGTTGAGGCGTCTTGAATAGAAGACTTGTGGAACTTGAAGTCTGTTAGGTCTTAAGTTCAGATCCCAATAAGGTTCCGCCACACAATTAATCCAAAGGTCGAGTTAAGATCCATTTTCAACTTTTGTTCATGACCTTGGTATGGAACACAAAATCATTTCACTCTTGCATTTCATTTTAGTTGCTCGGGGACGAGCAAGGTTTAAGTATTGGGGGTTGATGAATCTGTGATTCATCATTCAAAAAGTTGAAAATAGAGCTTTATTCCCGAGTAATTTGAGGCATATTTCTACTTATATTGCATAATTAGCATTCATGCATGCATTGATAACATTTGCATTTTAGAATTCATATTTGCATAAAATAAGAAGCCAAATTCACTTTTAAATTTTCACTTGTATATTAGCTAAAATACCCCATTTGTATATATTTTACACTAACTCCAAATCCAATAAAAACAAAACTATTCTATATATATTACTAACAGTAATCAAAGAAAAATATCAAAAAATACTAACTTATGAAATTGACTAATAAAACCCCAATCAAAGTTTGAAATTATGAGCCTTAAAATGCACATATCTCTCTCATACAGTGCCCGATTTAGGTCTACTCACTTTTAAAGTAATATACATTCAAAGACCTTCAAAACAAGACCAATTTCTTTAAAATCGGAGTTCGTATGCAAAACTTGGATTTTGGGTCCCTTTTGTACATTGTATATAATGACCATTTTACCCCTGTATTTTCTCATTTTATTTTCTTTATTATTAAAAATCCAAAAAAAATAGATTAAATTGTAAATATTCTCCTCATATTTTTCCTAACTTTATTTTGATTTTTTCTCTTATTGAAAAATGACAAAAAATTGCAAAAGGAAAAATGTGGTATTTTATACCTACAAGGTACCACCCAAAAATACATTTTTGTACAGATGATCTCGTTTGATTTTCGACCCTTCATGAAAGTGGTGGATCTCATCGAGACGAGCAATATTTATGTTGACCACTTTTTGATTTAATGCTTCTTGTTATTTCTTTTTGATTTTTGTTTACATTTAGTTGTTAATTTTTCTCTGAGCGATACGTGGCACCTCCGGATGCCGCCACGTGTCAACTCCATGGATTTTTGCAACTAATTAAATAAACGCCACATGGCCGCATCCAGGCGCACCAAGTGGCATCATCTCATTTCATCTCTACCCATTCTTCCCCGCTTCTCCCTTAACTTAAGGGAGAAGCCATCGACACTTCCCATTTCTCTTTCATCTCTCCCACTCCCTCCATCTCCTCTTCAACCTCCTCCACCTCCTCTCTATAACCTCTCCATCTCCCACACTCTTCCCCATCTGCCATCACTGTGAGGAGCTTGAGCCCCCTAGTCCATCTCGGTGACAGCGAGAGTTTGTGAGGTTGAGCGACGACATCTCTCCGGCAAGATCCAAGAGATCAAGGTCCCTTGCCGCAACTCAAGCGTGAGCTGCTCGAACTCCGTCTCTGTCACGGTGTCGAGCGAAAACCCGAGGTGCTTCTCTGTGAACCTCCTTCCCAGACAGTCGTCCATCTACAGGTAACTTCTTCTTCCTTATTTCTTCTGCATCTCCATTCTTCTTCATTCTCTCTCTCTTCAATTCTCCATCTTCCATCATCCAAATAGCAAAACTAATTGCACTTCCACGGATAAATCACACGTTGCGAACGCAACGGTGATTTTTCTTGAATTTTTGGCAAACTTTCATCAACCGATTAATCACTTATTAACGCCCACCTAAACAAATGCATGAGGAACATGGGAGGTGGTCAACCCCCCCCGTTTCTTCTTCCTCCGCTCACCATCCCACCAACCTCTCCGTCGGCGCCTCCTCTGCCCCGACGACCCTTGGCCGTGTGTCGGCCGTCCCCGTCGCCGCCAATGACGTCGGCCTCCACCTTGCAGCAGCCTCGGCGGCCGACCTGGATGCACGCCCTCATCACCGCACTTCCTGATTGCGCGCCTCACATGGCCCCTGCCACCCCTTACCCGCAGCTGCTCATACGCCCAACATCTCCTATGTGCGGCTGCAGCAGCCGCACGGCCACCGCCGCCGCTCCACATCCGCGCAGGCGCCACCTCCACTCGCGCCCCCTCCTTCGCGCGGCCGCCACCACGCGCCGACCGCCTCGCGCTGCTCGCTAGCGCCAAGGTCGCCGTCCCTCCTTGCCAAGCTTTCACCGCCAGCCTCCAAGGCCGTGGCCTCCGCCGTCGCTCGACGCCTTGTGTTCACCTCGCTGTCGTCCCCCCGAGCTCCGCCCACGGCCAGCCGCCTTCTCCCTCCTGCACGCGTGAAGCAACATCTCGAACGCTCCCCTATTCCATCTCCATGAACAGGGGAGAATCATCGCATAATAAGGAAAAGTGGGTATTTGTAAAGGTGACACTTGTACCCCCTTGCAAGTTCTCAAACAAAGTTCAAGTTTTAGGTAATTGCATGTAAGTCCATGTTCTCCATTTGAGTTCATATTTCTTTTCTGTATTGCATTCATACTCATGCATTTGCACATTTATTTTGTCGTCATTCTGTCATCCATTTTTAATTCCAAAAGTTGCATTGTGTAGTATAACTCTTGTTCTACCATTTTAGCATTTATTTGTATTTTTCTGATTTGCAGCATCTTTATGGAAATTAATTTAATGAAAATTGCAATATTTTGCCCATTTTGATTGATTAATTGATTGCGCATTGTATGCTTATCGAAAAATCTTTGAAAAATCGTCATTGGTAGATTTAAATCTATGCTACAACATATCCAAAAATCATCACATTTGCGCATATAGTTTGCCCTACAAAAATTATTTAGTGAAATCCTTAATCGATTTTTAATTAATAAACCATGAAGTATTTTAAAGAAATTCAAGTTGATTTGGATAGTTCTTAATTAGATCTATTTGGATTAATTTTGTTTTTGAGAAATATCATTGTTTGGTAATTATTAAAATTAGTTTAGTCATTTTCACTAAAGTCAGTATATTTTATTATCCATGCATCTAAAAATTCTAAAACAAATAGGCTAGCTTAATTTCATCCCATTTCATAATCTGGCCAAGTTTTATAATTTTTGGAATTAACTTGACCATATTTCTGACTTAACTTGTAAGTTGTCCTGATTTTACATGAGTCTTGCATAAAAAATCGAAAAAGACCAAAAATATTCCCTCTGAAAATCAAACTTTGGAAATTACTTCGAATCTACCTAAGGAGACAACTGCCTCCCTTTGTTCGACATTGGACTTCCACCAAGTAAAAAAATTTGCCGCTCGAGATTAACATGAATATAATTGAAAGTGGTTTTTGTTCTGCTCTCATTATCCGACTGAAACGAACATCATCAATTAATTTGAACATTAATTTGCTCGAATTAACAAGGGTAGTGGGAGCAATTATCAAAATGATTCATCAGGAAAATACATGGTTCACTCGTAAGGAATCTATACTTCATGCTATGTGGCAAGGTCTTCAACTCAGGGAAAGGGGGAGATGGCAAATCTGGCTTCTGAAAAGTCTGTGTGAAGGCTACCAAATATGCATGTGAGAACTCTCATTGAATAAGCAAATATGACAGAGATGACCCTACTGATGTATCTATTAACTGCACTTATGGATGAGCATGGGCCGGGCCTCGGCTGGTCCCTACAGGGCCCTTGCCGAGGCCCATTTATGTTTGTGGGGTCTGGGCCGGGCCTAGGCCCACTAAATTTTTTTAAGGCCCGGGCACAAGCCCATCCCAATTACTATGGGTCGGGCCTTGGCCAGGCCGGTCCATAATGTCTTAAAAATCAATTCGGCTAGGACCGACCCAAAACTTATAAGTCTATATTCGGTGGGCCCATAAACTTGGCGCACCCTCATTTGGTTATTTTGATTGTAATCTTCATTATGAAGTATTTATTAGTTATTTAGATCGTAATTATTTAGTTATCCTACTGTTTTGCACGGATTTAATCATGTCTATGATTCTACAGTATCTAATGGAAAGAGTTTGATTGAGATATTATAGAAACATACGTAAATAATAGTAAACAAACAAATTGAAAATGTACCTCAAGTCGATTATAATGTTGACGTCGTCAACTCCCTCATTAAATCTAGATGAATATATCAAAGTGAGAGATCAAAGTCTAGACACATATGGGCTATATGCAGGCCAGGCTATCGGGCCTAATGGGCCTAATTTTGGGCTTCTATGACGGCCGGGCTATCTGACCTAACGGGCTGGGCACGGCTAAGCCCGAGCCCGGCCCAATTATCAAATGGACCTACATCTTTGGTCCCAAGCCTAGCCCATAGAGAATTAGGGTTCAGGTTGGGCGGGGCTATGCGGGCCGGCTGGGCCAGCCCAGCCCAATGCTCATCCCCAACTGCACTGTCTTGCTCTCCATCCTAGTTGGTGGCTCTATGGATATTAGACATGGTAAATAATCATCGAAATCCTACCAATCAAAATCAGTGTCTGAGCCCAAGCGATCTGAGTCTGAATCACATGAAATATAATATGCTTCGCTACCCTAATCGCAATCATCAGGCTCTAAAGTATCATGTTCCATGAGTGTGTTCTCTGAACTCTCATCAGCTGTCATCCGTAAATCTGTAGTGTCCAAAGGTGTGACAAGAGCTCGTGATGTTGGATCTGCCCAAACTGCTTCATCATATGTAATCACAAAATCACACTCATGGTGGACGTCTAGCTTTGCATTTATCATATGCTCTGAGTCAGTGGTCTTCTCTGAGCAAGTTGAGTCTTTGACTCTTGTCTCCTCAATCCTCTCTATTTGTACACTTTCGCCCTCGATACGAAAGTATACCTTCCCCCTATCATGATCAGACACTACCTTGGTTGTGGACAAGAAAGGTCATCCTAAGATGATGGGGGTATCAGTCACGGATTCAGGGATCTCCATGTCCAGTACAACAATGTCCACGTAGAATTTTGGTCCCTTAATTGTGATGACAAATTCTTTTAATAGCTCTTCGTTCGCTTAATAGATTTATTAGCAAACTGAAGGAATGTCCTGCTTTGTTTAAGAGGGTCAAATTTGAATTGAACAAGTAAGGCAGCTGGGAGGAGGTTAATCGAGGAACCATTGTCAAATAGAGTCTGATCGTACTGTTGCTCATGAATGTGGCATCTGGCATAAGGAGATCCAACATCTGGTCTCTTGGCTGGCAATCAGTTATGCATAGTAAAACATGTGCCACAAGTGAGCACATGGAGTTCTTCATTCTGGTTCTTCTTCTTCCTACATATGGTGGTCTTCTCTCTCAAGTTCATACAGAATAGAGGGATGTGCTCAAGTGCTTCCTGAAGACTCATCTGGATCTAAAATATGTCTATCATCTACTCACTGAACCTTAACTGGTGCATCTTTTTTGGATTTTCTATTCTTGGCCCCTTTCTTAAATGGAGTGCTTGAGGGAAGGGGATAAAAGGACCCTCTCCAAAGAAATGAGGGTTAAGAGTAGGTTCTTGTGCATTCAAAAGGCTAGAATCCATGCTAAGATCATCAGGTATAATAGATGGGCTCACATGAGATACATAAACCTTTCCTTTATTCATATTTTTTTGTTTTTTTCTCTATTTTTTTATTGATCCTTAGGACTCCTCTGGTACAAGATGAGTCAACACAATAGAGGGAATCTTGGTGTCATGAGTACCACCGACAACATCTGAACATGCGGCATCAGTACCACACTCTGGCCTGGCAACTAGTAACTTGGTGGCATAAGTACCACCATTTGCAACTGGAAATACGCCGGCCTCATCACCGTTATCTAGATCAACATACTTGGCAGCTTCAACTCTACCGTCGTCATCATCATGGTGAGCAACGCCAGTATTTCTCCTGACCTCATCCGGCACCCTAGAATCTACATCGGGTAGTCGCCTAGATGAGTCTCCACCAGCTGGCTTCCTACCGCTCCTAAGTGTTGCAAAATCAACATCAAATATAGAAGAAAAAGTGTCTCCAAAATATCACTAGGAGTGGTGCTCTCTGTAAATTGTACATTCTCAAACTTCCTCTTCAGATTGTTTGGGTTATGTTCAATCTGTGCGGGTATGGTTGCCTTGACCTTTATTATCTGCCTCATATCGTGTCGAAACTTGTCCATTTCTCACCAGATGGAGGCCTGCTGATTAGAGAGCAAGTGGGCGAGGTCATCAAGGGCTCGGTTCTCATAAACTGGTGCATTAGAACCGGACGAGTTGCCTCGCTAGAAATAAGGCTGACTCTGCTACTAGTAGCGGGGAGGGGGCTGGGAGTAATGTTGATGAGGTTGTTGCTACCTCTACTATTTTCCCTAGTACTAGGGACAAGGACCATGTTGCTGATGCTGGGAGATTGGGGCTGCTGGGGGCTGGGTGCCCTACCTTGCATGTACTGGAGGCTGCAGTTGGAAAGAGGTGCCTCCAGTAGACCATCGAAAGATGTGATGGTCATGAAGGATCTTGGTCTATGGTTGGTATTAAGAGTACCAGATCCAATTGACTTCCATCAATAGCTCCTTCTGCTCGTGAGGTGGTGGGGGAAGGGTTGCTAAGGGCTAATCTAACTGGTAAACTACCATATGAGTGTCTAAACATGGTGGTGGTTCCCGATTCTGTTGGAGCGATTGGATTGGCTCTCCATGAATTAGAAAATATCTGCAAAGATATATTGAAATCAATTTGTTGGATTTTACTACAATTTTATACATTTTTTATAATTTTACATGTTTTTCAAGTTTTATGGCTTTTATAAGGTATTTTCAAACAAAATTAAAATTGGAGATAAATAACAACAAAAGACAATTACTCTAATTTTTATTGAATTTTTAGATGATTTTTCGAATTTTTATAGTTTTTTGTAAGACATATATGACACTCTTTATGGGTTTTTGAATTTTAATAATATAAAATAAACTAAAATCAACTAGCAAAAATCATCACACTCAAAACATGCAATCATAGACTACTAGGAATTTTTAGAAAAGTTTTGGGGCTAATTTTTTATTTATTACACTAAATAAAAGACTTGTACTTAAAAACAATTTGCAGGGCCCTTTATAAAATTAAAATAAGTTCCAAGGCCAAGCAAATAACAAATTAATAAAGCATAGGGGTGACCATGCAAGTAATCCTCTCAATACGTGTACAATACATGATCCAGACAGGCAAGGGCATAAATGAAAATATCATAACATAAACTTCAATCAATAACCAACAAAAAGTTCGAGGTATGATATGCAAATAACAAAAAATAAGCTTGTGGAAGCATGTGACTCATACTCAACGAGGCTAAAGTTCAAATACAGAAACCATAAGGGGTTCGACTACAAATATTCTTAACTACACATTTTATTTACTAGACTAGACAGAAATAGCATAAAAGGCAAGGAAGAAGTGAAATATACCCATCGAGAGGGACACATGGCAAGTGCACAACATCCTCTGACGTACGGTCCTTATGACCGTTGGAGACAGGTCGGACGACTCAGATGGTAGGCAAGCATGTACGTCAAATCTATCGCAACGTTAGATCTGACGCCTCTGAAAAGTGCATGAATGGACAATTGTGATAGATTTTGGCAAAAAGGCACTCGATCGAAGACAAGAGAGGGCTTTGTAAGAACTCTGCTCTGGCAGACTTCAACCGGATGTGGAACGGGATCCACCGGTCAGATGACTCTACAAAAGGGTCTGTCGGCCTCATGGAATGTACTCTGCATCGACTAAGGTCCTCCGATGGACTAGGTGACGGGCGGATGTGCGAAGCGGTGGAGATCCACTTGTAGCTGCTCCACCAACTGATGTAAACCTAAGACCGCACTTCCTTACGCACAAGGATACCTGCAAATGAATGATGGACTGGAGGCGTAGCTCCGATCACGTTATTGCATAGAAACACATCGAGAAGCAAGGGAAAATGGGGATCGATGTCCGGTGAAGCAGAGAAAGGGTGTCTAAATCTTAAGCTCTACCGAAGTTTTGAGTCTAAGGTAGTCAGGTCATGAGGGAAGGTGTGTGGTGAGATGGAGTATCGACCGGAGCAAAGAAGTAAGTTAGATGGGGCCCCAACCAGCTGGTCGGAGCTGGTGCACTTGAGACGGTGAAAACTTGAAAGATCGAGTGGAAATGGGAAATGTTAGGGAAGTAAACGATACCTTAAAGTGTTGAAAGATTCAAAAGCCTCAGGAGATGTAAATGGAGGGGTTTTGTCCTCAACTGGGGTGCGACGGATCGGGGAGACTAGATGCGACTGATCTCCGACCACGTTAGTAAGCTTTGGCCAAGAAGCCACCAAACTTCGCTCCAAAAGCTTCTCCGAGCTAATGTCACTCTGTTGAAGGTGGATAGGAAGAAGAAAGCAGCAAGGCACAAGCTGACAAGCTCCGGAGGTGGAGAGAGGTATTTATAGGGCTTATATAGGGTCTGGAAAGATCTAACAAGGGAGAGAAACCCTAGAAAGATGCTTCCTCACTTAGGGATTCGCGAGGATAAGGGATCCTAGGAGGGGAATTGGGCGCAAAAATCAAGGGCAACGGAGGTCAGAGCCGACTAGGAAAATGTCTCGAAATCAGACCGACGACAAGGGCATTCGAGTCTGCTCTGGAAGAGGAGGGGTTGACCCGGGCCAACAGACCTGGGTTAGATAATCAAAAAATTCGAGGTTGGTAAATTAATGAATAAAAAAATTAAAATAATAAATGAATTTAAAATAAAAATGGTAAAAATGAAAAATATTTATTAATTTTCAAGCTATTTCTCTACGATTTTTAATTATTCTTTTGAAAAATATAGACAAGGTATATATAATACAGTCTATTATATACAAGTATAATATACCAATGTATTATATACATGCATTTTTATGTTATTATTTTTGCAAAGTTTTATTTTTTATTTTATGTATTTACAAAATAATTTGAGGACTATTGAATGATTTTTATTTTTTAGAAAATTAATTATGGTATTAAATAAATAAGTATTGTATACATTATATATACATATGGCATTTGTATAATGAATTGTGGACTTTATTTTATTTTTATTTTTATTTTTATTTTCTTATTAGGTCTATATATAAATGTTCAAAGATATTATGGTATCCACACAATGTAAAATAAGCACGAATATTTATTTGTATAGGCATAGGTGTTATGTGCAATATACAATGTACCCTATCTCTCTCTACTTATTTTTTGTCGATCATGTCGAATTTTGACCTTCTCTTTGGGATTTGGGTCAATCTATATTTATTCTAAATAACTCTTTATTTTTATTTTATTTTATTCTTTTATTTTTGGAAAATATGTGTTAATTATGCACTATTAACAAAGACTTATACAATGATAAATTATTGTATTTACATTTATAGGTGTTTCTACTAAAAGATAAAGCTAAAATAAAAGAATGAAGAATGAGAATCGTAGATTCATCAATAAAAAAATCAAAAGGTGGTGAGGATTCCTTGTAAATTTCCCAAGGCGCTCAATCCAATGATGCAGGGATTGTCACGTGAAATCCATTGTATCTATATCATTCATTCTTTTTGTCTGACACCCGTCTTCATCTTATGATTATGTTATACTTATGATGCACTTTTCTTTAAGTATATAGGGGTGCCATACATGTGATTATCCATTTTATTATATTACCTTTGTTTTGCCTCTTAGGGATATTTTACCCTGAGTATAGGGGAGGTAATATATGTACACCCTATTCTTCGGCTTTCCCCTTTTGTACAGTCTTCTACACTTAGGATTACTTGATCCTAAGTATAGGGGGATCATCGATTCTATTGATCTTATTATTTTATTTATCATTGTAGTATTCTTTTCACTTTCCCATACTTAGCACGAGTTATGTCTTCCTTCATCGCTCTCTAATCATTCTGTGGACATCGTTCAAGCTAAGTATAGAGGGTTTCGTATATATTGTATATATAATTCAGACATAACTCATACTTTGCATGTGTTAATAATATGGCTAAAAACCACAATAAGTTTTAAATTTTTCTCACATAAATATTTGTAAATACCTTTTGTAAAAAATATTTTTGTACAAACATTTCAAAAATTGTGTTGATTATAAAACTTCTGTAAATATTTTGTATCAAAATTATGTATATGGTACAAAATTTTTGGAAAATGTTGGAAAATAAATGCTTGCAAAAATTGTATGTAAATGTTTGTAAAAATAATTTGCAAAGTTTTTATCTTCATTCAAAAAGATCCATAAACATTTTCTTATTTTGAAAATTTTTCCAGAAAAAGAGATTTGTATAATCTTGCATATGCATTTTTCCGAATCATGGTTGACATTTAAACTAGTCTAGAATCAAATTGAAGAATGGAGCTTGGTTAAAACCTTAATCCATTTAACTTCAGAGGAACCTGATAGGATTTGGGGTTAAGACTTTTCAGGTCCATAGTGACTTAATTCTTCGAGTCCACTAGGATATGTTCACATGTCATCCTGATGAGTCTAAGTAGAACACTTAACAATGCATGCATGACTCTCAGAGACAATGACTTGACTTGGACACACACCTTACACGTACCTCAACACAGATGAGGTGGTGAGGAGGCAGACTCCATTGGCATGAGGTAGCATACGAGGGTAGTATAGCTACTCGGAACCTCTCTTCTTCTTCTAGGGAGGGATGTGTACCTCAACTTAATCTAGTGTCATTGAGGTCTAAAGACAGGAGTCTATGAGTTGCAATAATGCTTTAAAAGAGAGATAGTCTACTGTCTCAAGAAGAAAATCTCCTTATTTATATCCTACACCATGTAGATATGTTGTACATATGCACATAAAAAATGTTCAAGATTGTGAAAAAAAATCCAAAAAAGGGGACATGTCTGATTGAAAATTAAATGCATGTTGGATTGTATATAGTGAATAAGCAAAGCTTATCTATTCAACCACATCATCTCATGGAAGCTTTCAGCCGGAGACTTAGCTACATTGGTTAAGCTACTAGGGATATGTGGCAACACTGGTCACATTACATTCTCTTCTCTCCCCCTTTTCTTGAGCTGGATGTACTTGAACTAAGAAGGGAATACCCCACTCCTCGAGGAAAGAGTTGCTAGACTTGGGGATTAGAGTTACTTTATTGATGGAGGTTGTTTCTCTGCCAATTTTAAGTTGGGGATATACATATCAGTTACACAATACAAGGATTGATTTATAGTCATTATAGTTTGCGTATGTAGACTTGTTTTGACCTGGTTATTAAGGAATCCTGACCATAGAACTGTGGAACTTGGAGGCTGTTAAATCTTAAACCTACTTCCCAATAAGGTTCTGCCAAAGTAATAATCTAAAGGTTCTGAATGAGCTCCATACTCCAATTTAATGAAGATAAGTTTAATAGTCAACTTTTGTTCTTTTTTCTTCTTCTTAATTTCACTTCTTTTTCAAATAAGTGTTTGCTAATGGACTAACAAAGGTAAAATATAGGGGATGATGAATCTATGATTCTCATTCTTTATTCTTCTATTTGAGCATTATCTTTTAGCAGAAACATCTATAAATATATGTAAATACAATAATTTATCATTGTACATGTCTTTGTTAACAGAGCATAATTAACACATATTTTCCAAAAATATAAGAATAAAGAGAAAATAAAAGAGAAAGAGGCATTTAGAATAAATACAGATTGAATCAAATCCCAAAGAGAAGGTCAAACCTTGACCTGATCGACAAAAAATAAGCAGAGAGAGATGGGGTACACTGTATATTGCACATAACTCCTATACATATACAAATAAATATTCATGTTTATTTGACATTGAGTGAATACCATTTTATCTTTGAAAACTTTTATATAGATAAAATAATTAAATAAAAATAAAATAAAAATCCGAAAATGCAAAATAAAATAAAATAAATAAAATACACAATTCATTGTACAATGGCCATATGTATATATAATGTATACAATAGTTATTTATTTACTACCCTTAATTAACATACAAAAATCAAATAAAAATCATTCTACAATCCTCGAATTATTTTGTAAATAAATAAAATGTACAATAAAACTTATTTTGGTAAAAATAACAAAATAAAAGTACATGTACATAATGCATAGGTATATTATACATGTATATAATACACTATATTGTATATACCCTATCTACATTGTTCATAAAAATAATTAAAAATAATAGAAAAATATCTTGAAAATAATAAATATTTTCATTTTTATCATTTTTCATTTTAAATCCATTTACTATTTTAATTTATTTATTCTTTGATTTATCATCCTTGAATTTTCAGATTGGATGACCGGGTCCGTTCACCTGAGTCAACCCCTCCTCCTCTAGACCCTGACCCGACTACCCTTATAGTCGATCCGATTTGTCGACTTTTTCCTGGTTGGTTTGAACTCCATTGCCCTTGCTTTTTGTGCCCGACTCCCCTCCTAGGATCCATGATCCTCGTGGATCCTTAGGTGAGATCAGATCTTCCTAGGGTTTCGCTCCCTTGTCTGATCTTTCTAGAGCCTGCAAAAACCTTATAAATACCTCTTTCCACCTCCGAAGATCATGAGCTTGTGCCTTGCCTCTTTTTTCTTCCCTAGATACCTCCATTAGAGTTACAACATATCAGAGAAGCTTTTGGAACGAAGTTTGGTGGCTTCTTGGTCGAATCTCACTACTGGAGATCCACCGGGTCTAGCCTCCCTGGTCCGATGCACCCTAGTTGTGGCTAAAAACCCTCCGTTCTCATCTCCTGAGGCTTCTTAGTACTTCTGCATTTTCAGGTACTGCTTACTTCCCCTGCGTTTCTCATTTCCACTCGATCTTTCACGTTTCCACTACTACCAGTACACCAGCTCCATCGAGTTGGTCGGAGCCCCATCTGACTCACCTCGCTGCTCTGATTGATATATAATCTCACTGCATACCTTCCCTCGTGACCTGACGACCTTAGACTCGACATTTTAGTCAAGCTTAAGTCTACATGCCTCCTCTCCGCTTCGTCAGATGTCGATCTCCATTTTCCCCTCACTTCTCGATGTGTTTCTGTGCTATAACGTAACCGGAGCTACGCCCCCATACCATATTTGAATTATAGGTATCTCATTTGCAAGGAAGCATTGTCTAAGCTTCACATCAGTTGGCAGAGCAGCTACAAGTGGAGTGCCCCCGCTATGTACATCCACCCGTCACCCAGTCCATTGAAGGACCCTTGTCAACGTGGAGTACCTCCACGAGGTTGTTGGTTCCTTTCATAGAGTCATCAGACTGATGGATCCCCTTCCACATCCAGTTGAAGTCTGTTGAAGTAGAGTTCTTCTGGAGCCCACTCTTGCCATTCGATCGGGGTGTCTTTTGCCAGAATCCATCCCATACGTCCATCTGTGCACTTTTCAGAGGCATCAGATCTGACGTTAAGACAGATCTGACGCACACGCTTGCCTGTCATCTGAGCTGTCAGATCTATCTCCAACGATCATCAGGACCGTACATCAGAGGGCGCCCTACTCTTGCCACGTGTCCCTGTCGATGGGTATATTTCACTTCTTCCCTGCCTTTTATGCTATTTCTGTCTAGTCTTGTAAATAAATGTGTAGTTAAGAATATTTGCAGTCAATCCCCTATGATTTCTATATTTGCACTTTAGTCCAGTCGAGACCGAGTCACGTGCATCCACCCCCTTATTTTGAGTTATTTACATATCGTACCTCTAACTTTTTGCTGGTTATTGATTGACGTTTATGTTAAGACATTTGCATTTATGCCCCTGCCTGCCTGGATCATGCGTTGCACACGTCATGAGTCGATTAATTGCATGATCACCCATGAGCTTTATTGATTTGTTATTCATAAGGCCTTGGAACTTATTTTATTTACAAAAAGGCCTATACAAATTGTTTTTAATTACATATCTTTTATTTAGTGCAATAATCAGTACCAAAATTATCATAAAAATTCCATATAGTCTTTGATTGCAAGTTTTAAGTGTGATGCTTTTTTCCAGTTTATTTTAGTTCACTTTATGATATTAAAGGGTTCAAAAACACATAAAAAGTGTCCTTTCTATCTTAAAAAAATATAAATTTCGAAAAATCATCAAAAAATTGAATAAAAATTAAAGTAGTTGTCTTTTATTGCTATTTATCTCCAGTATTAAATTTGGTTGAAAATACCATATAGAGACCTTAAAAATTGTAAAAATTTAGAAACATATAAAAATTATATAAAATTGTAGAAAAATAAAAACATATTGATTTCAGTCTCTCTTTGTAGATATTTCCTTATATTTTATCATAAAAATCTCTCCTAGGAGTTTTGGGCATTTTAAGTATTTTTAACTTGCAAATTGCTCATGGTTGTGCGTTGTTTACTATTTTTCACTATTTGATTCTTAGAAAATCCCAAAACATTTAAAATTCCATAAAAATTACCAAAAAATAATATAAAACATATGAAATCAAAAATGTTTTGTTACAAATTTCTAAATATTTTTGACAAATTTGAAAAATACAAAAAGAGTGTATTTGAGTACTATTATTCATTGTGCTTATTGCCTTTATTTAAAAATAAAAATTTTAAAAAATTAAAACCACTAAAAATATTTTATTTCCTAAAATCACACTACTCAACATTTAATTGTGTGCCTTGTGTTCGACCCAAGTTGCTATACCAAGTAATAAAAGTATCAAAACTGCTTACATTTATTGCCTTATATCTGAGTGGTTTGATTTTCTCGTTGATCCGTTTGGTTGATTTAGGTCACAACGACATTATTATTTCATACAGGACCTGAGTCGAATCAGCAATCATCATCTATTCAATCATATAAATATTAACTTAAATATTTATATTATAATTATAAGAACCACCTCGAGCTCTTGTATATTCTTAGAAAAGGTCCTCACCGAGCTCTTGTATATTTGCAGCAAGGTCCTCGTGTCTCATGTGTTGCACCACATGAGGCGCAGTGATTTTCTGCAAAAAAACCCTTCCAACTTTTATATATTTATGTGTCTCTTTAAAAGTTGAATAATTAAGTGAAAACCTTTTGGGATATTTTGTACGATGAACCCTGTAGTTTAATTTTTTTTGCAAAAATAACACTATCAAGATGTACATTATTTCTTTGCTTTTCTTTTTTTCTTAAATAGATTTTGTGCTTATTAAAATTTAAGGAATATATACTAGATGCCTTAAATCATGTGGATGCACGTCAATATTTTTATTTAGGAATTTATTAAATTTTCTCATTTATTAAAAATCAAAACAGAGCTATTTATACCATGTCTACTTTGAAAAATCCAAAAATATATAAAACTCTCTTTCAAAATTCCAAAATAATATATCTATATTATTATATATTCTAATTTCACACCAAAAATCATAGAAAATATAAAAAGAAAACATTAAAAATAAAAAACCCTAAAAACTAATGATAATCAGCAAATATTCCATAAACATAAAAAAGAGTTTTATATTTCTTATTTTTATTTATATTATATATATTAAAAATAGTGTTATGTTTTGCACTTATTTTTAATACCCAAAATAATTTGCATATAAATTATATTCATTATTTTGATATATTAAACACATTAATATAAATAAAATCTAGAAAAAAATTTATAAAAATAGAAAAAACAAAGAAAATAATAATAGCACAAAAATAATTTATTCTTTGAATTTAGATTATATTTATCCTATTTAAATTTATAAAACCCAAACTATATTATATATACTTCATATAAATTGTATACTAATGATTATTATTGGAATTTCTTATAAATGAATATTTTATATTTAAACCCTTTAAAAAATTAAAAGGATTGTTCCTTATAATACATCATATATTTTATTGAAAATTTTTGTATTATTATTATATAGGCATATACTTTGTATCTTTAAAAATAAAAAAGAAAATAAAATTTACAAAATTAAAAATAAAATTAAAATAAATTTTAAAAATATAAAAAATTTAAAAAAATATTAAAAATCCATAACAATTAAATATAACTGAAAACCCACAAAAAGAGAAGAAGAATAAAAATAGAAAAATGACTATTTATTATTATTATTAATTAATAATAATTATACGCATCCTCAAGCTGGTTTTCAGTGGTTCGATCACTACTTTTGCTTACTATGCACATCAATTGTAGGGTATGGTAAATTTCACCATGTACTAGTTTTTATTATTTAAAATATATTGTGTACTGATTGTTTATCTATTTGAGTGAGTTGAGCACCAAGTATCGTAAGAACGACCACTACTATGATTGTCGGATCTGACTTATCTGACACCGCAGGCCCTCCAAGATTGGACGTTAGGTGCCTCATCTCTCTTGAATTATTAGTATTCAAGAAAAAGTCGCAAGTCGATGGTATTGTTGATAAATAAAAAGAAACATTAGTTGCCAGGGTTATATCAACAAGATGGAATAGACTTCCATAAAATCTACTCTTTAGTTGCCATGTTTATATCGATAGGGATTTTCTTAGATATGGTCGCATATATGGATTTGGAATTATTCCAAATGGATGTAAAGACAACTTTCTTTAAAAGAGATATAAGAGAAGATATGTGTGTGTGTGTGTATGTGACAACAAGATGGTTTTCTTTTGTAAGGGTAGGAGAAAAGTATTTATAAGTTAAGAAAGTCATTATATAACTTGAAACAATCTTCACCCCAATGGTATATCAAGTTTCACGAGGAAATTAACCGATTTGGTATTGTTGCAAATAAGTTAGATAATTGTGTATATGTAGTGAAGAATGGGAGCAAGTTTGCAATTATGTCATTATATGCATATGACATTCTACTTGCATCTAATGACATAGAAATGCTCAACGAAATCAATAAGAATTTGAGCAATGAAATTTGATGTGAAGGATATGGATGAAGCATCCATTGATCTAGGAATTCAAATTGCATGATACATGGATTTAAGGACCATGACTCTTAGTAAAGAAAAATATTTGCATATTGTATTAAAGAGATTTGGAAGTCAAAATAACACTCTGGTTCCTACACCACTTGTGATTGAAAAGAGACTCAATAAGAGTCAATGTCTTGGAAAGGGGAAGAAATATTTAGAAGTTCCAAATGCATAAGAGGTGGGAAGTCTAATGTATCAATGATGTGCACTCGATCTAGCTTGGCATATTTTGGTAGCCTAGTTAGTATATTCCAAAGCAATCCTGGATGAGCACATTGGAAAGTTATAAAGAGGATTTTTTGATATGTGAATGAACCTGTACATATGAAGCTAGTGTATCAAATTGAATCACTTGAGGTAGTAGGATACTCCGATGTAGATTTGGGAGGAGATGAGGATGATAGAAAATCTACATTGGGTTACCTTTGGATGTTTAGTAGAGCAATCATTTATTTGGATATCTAGAAACAATAATGTGTATCTAGGCACCGGTTGGCGTCGGTTCTGGTGCAGGTGAGGGTGGCTATGGACCTGTCGATCGAGAGGTGGTAGAGTTCTGTTGGACATGTGAGCCCACGGCGAGCCATTATGCAATAAATGTTATTGCAAATATCATTCCCTGATCTGAAATGAAGAATACATAATTTGCATAATAGGTCCCTCTGTACAATTAGGGTTATGTACCATGGCTGTCTTAATGATCATACAGCTGTTGATTCAATTATTGAATCATAGAGGCTGGTATTTGGATGAATATCTAAAGGGTTAGATTGAGGACTCATCAAGCACCATCAAATGATTGTTAAGATGTGATCTCCAGCCTGAGTAGGAGATGGCAATCCTTTCTCACATAGGCTGATATCTGACCGACCTCTTGATGCAGGTCCTCTGCATAGGAATAGAGATTCGGAGGTGTCAGATTAGTTAGGTCAATGGGTTGACTTAACGAGATCGAGATAACCTCAGTCCTATGTTGAATGCTGTTACAGCATAGGCACGCATCCTCTGACCGGAGACAGATGTATTGCTATATGTCTGAGTATGTACATTTGACAGACCAATAGGTTGATGACCTAACCAAGGTCTATACACCGGCGCGTTGGTGTGCATATAAGGGCATATGAGTAATACGATCTCTCAAAGGGATCATACAGGTTCACTACTGAACCGGAAGACATGAGCTCACTCATGAGATATTGGGAGGAATCAAATTCCGTGCACGGTCGTCTCGCTTTGGAAGCTTGACTGAATTTGTAGGTTTGATATATACTTTTGGAAAGTATATGATCAAGACCTAGATATGATATATGCTTTTGGAAAGTATATGATCGATACCAAATCCCAATGATCAAATGAGAAACTTAGTGATCAAACCCTGAAGAAGACAGTGCAAAATTGATCTTAATCTTCGGGATGACCATGGGTCTTCCAATATGCAGGATGTACAGGTATTGGGAATACCTGAGGGTGATGTGATCATAAACGATTGTATATCCATGACGCTTCCATTCCGAGGGAGTGATGAAAGAGGTCTGGATTTTAGTGACTCCTTTCAGTAGAGAAGCAATCTGATCTTAGTCCAAATATTGGACATTGGTCTGAATGAGATTCAGATTCAATGAGAAGATTGGATTTGCGGTCTTGATTTAATCAAGCATCTGTGGGAGGTTCGTACGATCTGGATTTGAGACGAGATCTCAACATCCAAGTCACTATACGTGGAACAATACAATCGCCCTGTCCTTATCTCCATGTATCTGCGGAGAAAGCACATTATTCATGAAAGGGTTCAAGAATAATTCTTTTGATGAAATATCCAAGCAAGGACTTGATGATTAAATGAGATTTAATTATCAAGCTTAATATGAATATAATTCATATTGTGAAAATGATTGTCTAAGATAATTAAATGGGATTTAATTATCAAAGATTAAGAGAATGTGGATAACACTATCCATGATATATGTGTATTATAAATATGATTTATAATATACATATATAAGAGAGAGAATTTATGTGAATAGCATTTGTTGATTAATAATGTGGATTAGATTCACATTTATTAATTAATTGGAAATGCAATTTACTAACTAGTTTGGGTTGTGAATATGATTCACATAATGATCAATGGCATGATTGAAATATTCACAAATTAATTTGGAATTAATTTGGTGGATATTAGTGCAATAATAGTTATTGCAATTTATTAAGAAATAATAAGATAAAATAAAAGGAGACAAAATAACACCCTATAATTTAGGGTGGTTGGTTGACTCCCTTTTTGTTGTCACATTATCTCTTAATTAGTTAAATTAAATTATGTTGATAATGTTGCAACATATTTTAATTTAAATTAATGTTGTTGGTTTTAACCAACAACAATCATAGCCATTGATTTAGCATGGACCAAGCATAGCCCTTGGATCCATGTGTCCCATGGATTGAGATCCATTGGATCCTAAACTAGTATAAAAGGAGGGCTAGGGTAGCCTTTCCAAGTTACAACATAATCAAGAGTTGTAAATGGTTGCAACTCTCTCTCTCTCATATTCTCGTCCTCTCTCTTTCTCTCCTCCAAAAGATGGTCGTCCATCTTGTGTTGAGAAAGGAGAGACTCTCGGTTTCTTCTTCGACGCTTGGATCTTCATCAAGGATTGCGGGAAGGACGCGACTCATCATCGTGCTCGCAAGTGCGTTCTTCGTGGATCGGACTTAAGATAGGAGGATCTCTACTTTGGGATCTCGCGATCACAACCACGCTTCAAGAGGTATTCCTTATACTTTGTGGTTTGATGAAACGATCCGAGAAGTGTTCTCGTGATCATGTGGTTTCATCTTTAAAGTTAAAAATTTTAATTTCCGCTGCATCTAGCATCTAGTACGACTAGTTGCTCCGATTGCATACAATGCGATCGACACGCTTCCGTGATGCGCTTGAGGATTCTCAATATCCTTCAAGTTCCTCTTCGAAGAGCGCCTGACTGTGGGGTGTGTGCTGGCCGGTTTCGGTGGGGCCTTGATTGGGGTTTTGGCGGTTAATCTGCCACCTGGATTCTCGATGGAGGCTGAAGTCTCTTGGTGCATTGGGTGTCATTTCAGCAGTGATGTTGTGGGGTTGGGGCTGGTTGGGTCTGCGCCTGTGGCTTAACGACTGAGCAGAGGATGGTGCTATTGGCTTCGGGGATGTTCGAGGGGGTTCTCTGGAGGACTCCCAGGTTCGCTAACGGTCATCTCGATCGGTCGGTGGTCCGTCTGGCGCATGTTCGTGGGGTTCTTTTTTTTCCCGCTCGGCGGGGGTCTTTGGGCCTGGCCCTTCGGCATATCAGCTCGGTGATCAGAGTCATTGCTAATGGTAGCCTTCCGGGATCTAACTTGGACCTCACGATGGTTCTTATGGAGTACTCGCTCGGAGTGGGACATGAGGCGGATGTTGTCCTTCAAGTGGGGCGATTCTCCTTCAATCTACAGATCTTGCTGCTTGCTCGTCCTCCACCACTGGGCATGGGGGGGGGAGGTTGGCGTAGAGGGGCATGCTGACGTGGCTGGGCGTGTGTGCATGGGCTAGCATGTTGGTGTGGTGGGGCATTCGGCAGACGGTCTGCCTTCCTCTCAGGGCGAGGGTGACTCTTCGCTTCGGGTGCCTCCTCGTCACTCAGACATGCAAGTAGAGGCTCGTGGTATTTAATTTCCTCACACGGTTGATCCCCACAACTTCCCAGCTCTTGGGAAGCTTTTAAGGTCGGATGATCCTTTGCGGGCCCTGAAGGCGGAGCCACCATTCCGAATTTCAAAGTCATATCTTGTCTTTGTGGCGCGTCGTGCTCCTGAACCTATTCTCTCCTAGATCTCGTACTCCAGGATCCCTGTCTCGACTTCCCTCACTAGGTTCGAGGATGGGCGCTCCTTTGTTGGCTTTGGTTCCGAGGCCCTTTGTACCTCGCCTCCTTAGGAGGGCGTGGAGGGGCGCCACTCTGGCAACAATGGGCGTGCTCTCGGGTTGTGGGATGCCATTGGTAGGGGGTGTGAGGATGTTGGGGGTGGGCGTGCTCCATCTTTGGGTGTGATTCTGATTCTTCACAATGACATGTGGATGGGGTCCACATCAGTGACCTCCATTGGGGAGGGGACTATGGAGAAGAGATCAGGTAAGAGATACCGAAGAATACAACATGCCAGAACTGCATTTGCGGCTCCAGTATTCGAGTTGTTGGCCACTATGGCACGGGCGACTGGGGTCGTGATGGTGGGAAGGGAAAGCCAGGCTGGTTTTTAATGAAGATTCCTTCCGGGCCATACCTTGGCTGGTGGAGGGGGGACTTTAACTTTACTCTACTTTCCTCAGACCGGCCAAGGATGGGGGGGATAGGACCCTGGCTCAGCTTGCTTTTTGGAGCTCGTTGACTCTTTGGGGTTGGAGATCCTTTATGCTTCGGATGTTAGATATACATAAAGGAGCTCTAGCTCTAGGTCTTGTCTGGACCGCTTCTTCGCGTCGACGGAGTTCATGGAGGCTTTCTACCTGTCTTATGTTGTTGCCAGGCCTCGCTCTTGGTCAAATCACTCCCCCATTCTTTGGGACTCTGGAGAGGCCTCGCTTCCTAGGGGCCTCCTCCGGTATGAGAAGGCTGGGTTGCTTGAGGACTCCTTTCGGGGCTGGTGGAGACCCACTAGGGCTCCGTGCGGTGATTGTCTCGGCGGTTGCTAGGTTCGCTCGGAAGCTGGACATCCTCCTAGCACGGCTTTGTATTTTCAAGCGGCTTCGAGGGTGGCTCACTGAGCGAGCCAGGCTGAGGCGGAAGAAAGGATTGGCCTTTTCGATGGTCTGGAGGATGAGAGACCGCTTTTGATTGATGAGCTACGTCTCCGGGCTGAGGTGCAGAGAAAAATAATATTGGAAGATAGAAAGAGAGCGACGGAATGGAAGCAGAGGTCCAGATTCTTTGTTCATCAACGACGTGTAGGTGGAGGGAGACAGGGAACTTGGTAATTCTATTCCACACCATTTTTGGGAGTTCTCGACAAGGGGGCCTGTCAGGCACTGGCGGTGGTCTCGAGAGGGGGCGGTGCTGCCTTCGGATGCCCATATGTCCAGCTTGACTCAGGTCGTGACTTTTGTGGAGCTATAGATGGCGGTCTGGAATCTCAGTGGTGGTGGGGCACCGGGTCTTGATGGCTTCCGTGTCTTGTTCTACAGAGACTTCTGGGATCTGGTTGGCAGAGAGGTGCTTGAGGTAGTTCAGGAATGTTGCCGCTGCAATGCGTGGTTTGAGCGGGTGAACAAGGCTCTCGTTATTATGCTTCCAAAATTTGATGGGGGAAACAAGATTGAGGACTACATATCCATTATTATTTCCAATGCCATCTATCTAATCGTTGCCAAGGTCTTCGCGACAAGGTCAGCAGGGTCCTGGAGCACATAATCTCCCTTGTTTAGTCGCCTTTCATCCCTGGTTGGCAAATTGTGGATTCTTTAGTCGTGGCGGCAGAGATTGTGGCTGACTGGAGGAGATGCGGAACTAAATCTTTGCTCTGGAAGGTCGACTTATTGAAGGCTTTTGATACTTTAGACTGGCGCTTAATTAGGTGACTACGTCGATGACAATGCTCATTAATGGTTTCCCAGAGGCCGGGTTTTTCCAACCTCAGTGGGGGGAGAGGTAGGGATGCCCCCTGGCCCCCATCTCTTCATCATTGCTGCGGACGTGTTGGCTTGTATGGTGGACAGGGTGCAACACGAGGGGCTCGCAAGGGGGCTTCTCGAAGGCTGATATGCATACCCCCTACTTCAGTATGCAGATCACACCATCTTCTTTATTGAGGGTGATCTTAAGCATTCTAGGGGGATTGCGGCAGTGCTTGAGATCTTTAGTGAGATGTCTGGGCTAAGGCAGAATGCTGGTAAATCGAAGCTTGTGCCGTTCTCTTTCAGTGACGATGAGGTGGACCTTTGCTGCACGGCGATGGGAACGCCGCAGGCCAGCCTCCCAATACACTACTCGGGGCTCCAACTCACCACGGGGAGATCGAGACTGTCTGGTTAGCTTCCCTTGGTGGAGAAGGTTGAGGGCAGGTTGGCAGGATGGAAGGCGAAGATCCTTACCATGGGCGGGAGGTTGATTCTCCTCAAGGTTGTATTGTCAGCGATGCCTGTTTAAAACTCCTCCATGAGGTTGCTTTCGATTGGAATTAAGAAGAGGCTAGAGTGGATGATGTGGAGATTTCTTTGGAGCAAGATTGGCCAAAGGCAGTCTGGTATGCATATGGTAAGCTGGGAAGACATCACAAGGTAGAAGTGCGAGGGCAGGCTCGGGGTGTGCCGTCTGGACATGCTAAACAAGGTGCTCCTACTGAAGTGGGTGGCGAGGATCTAGGGTGAAGGTGAGGAGATCTGCATCATGCTCATTCAACAGATTTACTCGCTTCGTGGCTCGACACCGGGGCACATTTTGGGAGAGAGGGTGGGGGAACCACTCTCTTTTGGAGGGTTATCCTTAAGGTTTCTTCCAGGAGCTCTTTAGGCCGGTGATGAGGAATGGTGAGATATTTTTTTTCTGCCAAGATAATTGGACGTGCAGGGGGGGGGGGATCTTGCTTCTCGTTCCCGTTTCGTCCTTGCTCTCGCGGAGGATCCAGACGTGGGTGTGGTCTCGTACTGGGCAGATGGGAACTGGATGTCGTTGTTTCACTCGAATTTCTCGAATCAACGAGTAGAGGATTTCATGCGGTTGTGGGATGTGCCGAGGGACACACCGGACCCCTCGACGGGGCGTGATCATTGGGTTTGGTGCAACAAGGATTTCACGGTCCGTAGAGCGTACTTTGCTATCTCTAGACCCCTGCCCTACCTCTCAGCATCTTTGGCTAGGGACTGCACCTTCCTTTGTGGGTTGGGCCTTCATGAGAGAATCGGGTTCGTTTTGTGGCTGTTCAGGAGGAAGAGGCTAATGATGCAGGACAGATGTGACAGACTTCAGGGGGTTTTCTCTGATAGATGCCTTATTTCTGCCTTAGAGATTGAGACGGCTGAGCGCCTTTTCTTCTATTATCAAGGGGTGGCGCCCCTTTGGGACAACCTATCCCTGTGTTTGTTCAGCACTTCGGATGTGGGGGAATTTTGTGGCGATATGGTGGCGGTTGGTCGACGGGAAAGAAGCGATTTGTTGCGACCGCTGGCTATGATTTGGGCCATCTGGCTTGCCTGGAATGCTCTATTGTTCGTGGGTCATAGATTTTATTTGGAAAATGTAAAAGTATAGGTGTCAGGCTTGTTAAGCTAATGGAGCACATAGCGCGTTTGTTGTACCACCTTCTTCCTCTCCTTCCTTTAATAAAATCAAGTGGTGAACGCATTGAGTGTCTCCCTCTTTCTTGGCGTCAAATAAAAAGATATTACGATAACATATACACCTACAAGTAATATGTTAGCTGATTCTCTAACCAAGGGAACAATAACTAGCACATATATTTAAACATGTTGTTTTGCTGGGACTTAGGAATGCATGAGTTAAGTAAGATATTTTCATGAACAAAAATCCTCATAAATAATAATAGCAATAATATCTAGAAAACAACATAGGAATAGTGGAAATGTAGAAGCCTTGACCATGTCGGTCAAGTAGGAGATGTAGAACGTCCTCTGATCAAGTGGTCACGAAACATCACCGACCATTATGGAGGTCGGCGGTTGCATGAGGCCTGGTCTCGCATAGACTCTCACCACATAGGCTGAAGAAAGGGGGCAGATGGTGCGAGGCTTACACCCTATAAACTTGTCATGTTGAGATGAAAAACATAACATCAGAAACTCTACATCTTGATGATCCTTCCGACTGAATCCTTAAATCCTCATTTTCGATCTCTCTCTCAAGAAGGATTTGATGACATACCTCGGTCTCCAAAACCATGTGCATACCGAAACCCCTTCTAGCAGAAGAAAATGATGCCTCCACATCAAGACTCTAAAAATCAATATTGGTCAACCATCAATTTGGTCAAAGTGGATTTGATCATTGGTTTAATGCAGTGGATAAATTATGGCATCACCATTTCATGAGCATCAGTATCAACTCAAAAGAAATCTAGATTGGGCTTAATTTTACTAATGATACAAGTGAACTGGTTTCCAAATTGAGAAAACCGGACATATATTGTGCATGTGCACACGTGTGTAAAATAACCTTTATGAATCTTTCAATGGAAGAGTGACCTGTGTACATCTTAAAAAGTTTACAATAAAATGGTATTGTAACAATATCTAAAAATCTTCCAGGAAGTATCATGTTTACCGTTTGCAAATACAATATATATCAAGATGGGCGTATTTCCCCGATATGTAAAGAACCATGTATTTGTTACTGAAACTTCAAAGCTACTTTGGATTTATGGTACATATGTATTTGCCAGCTCAGGACATAGATACATCTCTATTAAAAGATATATGCATCCATAACACATGCAATATCATATCCATGTAATAAATGTAAGATATTGAAACAATATAGAGAAATTCTATGAAATGCAAGTGATTAGAACAATAGTTCAAAGAACGCAATTATAGAGTAGTGGTGTAACTGCATCTTGCCGTGATAGAGAGGAAGGATGAAGAGGCAACTAAGGGAAGAAGGAGGTCGCCGTGGTAACGACGACATCACACACTAATAGAATGAGATATGAGGAAGGACATATCTATAACGCGAATGACGAGGCTAGAATAAAATGGTGGTGTAACGTGTCGCTAGAAAAGGAGATGAGAGGAGGCATAATTGAAGGAAAAGGAGAGGTCGCAATGGGGTAGTGGCATTTCTTGGGAGGAGGGTGATGAATATGTGATTCATCACTCTAATTATTTGATAATAGAGCCTCGTCTAAAGAAATTAGGTTCATTCACTTGTTAATTTCATTAAATAACTTTCATGCACTTGTAATTAATATGCATAAACTATCATTCATTTATGCATTCATATTCATCTTCATATTTTCACCTATTTTTAATTAGTTCATGCTAACTCCAATTGAGATGAAAAGTTCATCGTGTACATATCACTAACCATAATCCATGAAAAATCCTAAAAGATACTACCTTGTACTTGTTCAAAATAAACCCAAACCCTAATTTCAAGATAAAAAAGCGGTAAACGCTAATATCTCTTCATACATTACCCAAATGTACTCTACTTGCTTTTGAATCAGTATACATTCAAATATCTACAAACAACAATCAAATTCAAAAGAATAAGAGTCTATTTGAGAATATAATATTTTGTGACCTAACTGTGCATTGTACATTTGTGCTAATTTTGACATATCATTTCATGTGCATGTTTCTCTCATTTTGATCATTTTCTTTTTTATTTATTCAAATTTCATGCTTTAATAAATTACATAAAAATCAAAATAAAAAAATCAGAAAAAATAAAGAAAAAGGTAAGGTCTTACCTAAGCTGATTGATAGGATCCACATGTAAATAACTCAATTCCTTAATTTATTTTAACATTGACTCAATCCACACAAATATAAAGAAATATCATTTGAGTCCATTGCATTATTCGACATCATGTTTGATTTTTACATGCATTATTCATCCATTTAAAACCAAATAAAAATTACAAAGTTAAAAAAATGGTATTTTAAATACATAAATATCACCAGAAATGCATATCTTTCATTCCACATTCCGATTGCATTTAAGTCCTTCACGTACATTGTAGATCACATTTAGATGCACACCTTTCATGTTGGTCAATTTTACATCAGAGGTCATTTGCTATTTTTAATCCATTTATTTCTATAATTATTGCATCTTGTCAAAGTTTAGTCAATATCGCACCACGTAGAGCACATTCACTGGAGCCACAGGCTCCAAGAAACATAACCTTTCTTTTCTCTCTTCGCATGCTTAGCATGTGATGCCTCTCTCAATGATCTGCATGTGCTAGACATGTGACGCCTCTCTCAATGATCTGCATGTGCTAGACATGTGACTCTCCTCATCCTTCACCCACATGCATAGAGCGTAACCATCTTATCTGACTAACTCTTGATCGCTATATGTCGTTGCTCCTCCTTTTGTTGACCATCCCCAGCAGCATCGCCTCACCCCTCATCTTCTCTGTTAAGCCTCGGACCCAACCACCGATGGATGCAACAAACCGCTTGGCTGCAACCTTCCACTACTCATGAACTTCTCTGATCATTCCCTCAGTGTTGTTGACCCATCTCCGATCCCTAATCTCCAATCTATAACACCTTCTCCCAACTTCTATCCCCATCCAAAGACCCGACTCTCTACGTCTTATGTGTTTCCCTTCAAACCACATATCGAGCGCCCTATATCCGCTTGTCTAGAAAATCACAACTACTTGGAAACCATCTCCTACATCCAATCTCCAATGCACTTTATCTCGTCCAACAATCATCCATCCATCCAACCCTCTTATCCATTCGCTCTTAACCGTCGATCTGATCAAACCCCATCGCCAAACCCTTACCCAACTAACTCTGTCCTAATCACCCCTGACCAACGTCCCATTATACCTCTCCCAATCTCACGTCATCTTGCTCTCTATTTATCTTCATCGCCAGTGCTCAAGCAAGGGTATCTGCAAGAATCAAGAGAGACAGGGATGTAGAGTTGAGAGAATGGACAGTGACAATAACCCTATCTCTGAGGCGAAGTCACCCCTAGGGCGTAATCCACAACTTCCATAGTCGTGCTTCTCTTTATCCAAAAAGGGAGCCAAGCTTCTCGAAGACGTCGCTGAACTCCGATCATGGAAACCATCAGGAGTCAAGTGACCCTCCTCCATACCTCTCAGGCAACAACTTTCCGCTTTCCACCCTTGGGTTTCATCATCTACGTCTTCTTTGTATTTACAGTAGACCTCTCCTACTTCGCCTCCTTCCCCCAATGCCTTCGCCTACTTCAACATCGACATCACCATCCTTCGCCACATCTTCTTGGAACAACCATCCACGAAGCCACTAGAACTCGATCTCCCGGGACTGCAAGATCAGGAACTTGTCCAATCTCAACCATACCATTTCGCCTAATTAGAATCGTGGAATCGATCCATCATTGGACGCTTCAGAATGCACCTGAGCCTATGCGTTGAACCTCATGCCTTAAGAATACATAAAGCAAAGGGAAGCTTTGGAGCAACCAAGACGAACCGTCGCTCAAGCTGACCTCCCTACGTGCACCACATGCATGTGCGGATAAATTACAGAAGACCCCCACAACTTACAGAGTGACTTGAAAAAATTCAGGCAACCCCTCCCAATTCTAGAAATTACAAAAACACTCTTACTAGGGGTAAATTACTAGGATATCCAAATGGACTACAAAATTGCACAAATACCCTAAAGGGTATAAATGTGAACTTCTATTAATTTTATTACGATATATTCCATGAAACTTCAATTACCTGCTACTTGAGCATATGTGTTCGAGTTCTTACGTTAATTATGTCATTTTATTACTTTTTGCATTGTCTATCATTCTTAATAAAGGAATAATTATCATTTAGCATCAATTAAATTAAGGAGATCTTGTATTATGACCACATCTATTCTAATTTGTCAAGTTATAATTGCTCAATACTCTGTGATTGCCAAGAGATTTATTGGGGAAATTAATTTGATATTCAATTTTCTGAAGTAACTAAGGAGAGTACGCTGTAGATTTTATTGATTGACTTGGCTTGGATTGATTTGACATACTCTCCTTGACTTGCTATAATTGTATCTATTTCACCTTGCATCATTTTGCATATCATTTAAAAACCACCAAAATTACCACTAAAACAACCACCAAAATATTGCAATTTATTTATTACCCACCCCATAGCATAGCATTATTTTCTCTTGCATTAAAAATTATTTTGAAAATCCATGTACCATATTACTTTTATTGATAAATTACATGTACGCTATTAAAAATTAACAAAAATCCGAAAAATACAAAAACACCAAAAGTAATTCTTACTCTCTTAAAAACCTAAATTTTTAGAATAATTGAGGATTAGTTTTGAACTCCCATATTACCTCCATTAGTTCGACCTTAGGACTTACCCAAGTAAAATAAATAATTCGACTGCATTGAAGATTAATTTTCTATAGTACTTCCTTGGTGTCGTCATTTTTTTATTCCTAGATTACCTGGCTACGTCAACTTTATCATTAATTATCATCAATAATTAAAAGGGTGATTTTACATCTCGTCAAATGGCACCATTGTTGTGGAGGTATATGGTTTAGGATTATTTTTTAAGTAGTTTAAATCTTAGGTCTTCCATCCCCAGGTAGGCCGACATCCAATTTTTCTTGTATTTATTTCTTTATTTATTTTCTCAGCATTTTTATTTGTTTTATTTTTTCTATATTTTTTTTGAACATCTCTCTAATATTTGATATCTTATTTTTCATGTGAGGCAACCTGTGGACTTGGAGCGACTTTCTCGAAGGCCGAAGCAACTCGGTGCAATCAGAGGTCAACGAATCTATGAATCGAGCCCTCTGAGGAGGTGAGAAGAAATTTTTTCTCTCTACTTTTAGTTTTTTAGAGAGAGTGATTTTTATTATTCATTTTTTATTAATTTGTAATTATTCTGCCTATTATCAGTGTTCTTCGCTTGAAGACTTGTGCTTGTACCCTTACCATACACTCGACCCATAAAGCCCTATTATTTGTGGTGATTGAAGTACTCCTAATATTGCACCATGACTATTTGAGCTACTAGGTTTATTTTTTGCCCGTAGTACTAGTTCCACTCTTTCACATTAATTAGATGCACTAGATCAAATCTCATTCAGCAAAGTTAAATTTTTCTACCACTCGCTAATGAAAATTCATGTTTTAGGTTTGGTTTCACGTACACGCACTATACATATTGTTAGGGAAATTTCAATTTTGTTTAAGCGTCATGCACGGAGATTACGAGGAAGCATTATATGTATCTCTAACTTTGCATTTATCATCATGTTTCTCGTTGCACAGCTTTTTGATTCTCCCTTGATTTTCACTCATCTAGGAATTAAAGGAAATTCCTAGATGAGTGTGATTCAACTTGGCTTACGAATCTATTCAATGTTATTTGGCCAAGAAAGAAAAGGTTTGAAGATTGGAGGAGTATCGTGGTGCCTCTTTATAAGAATAAAGGAGACATTAAAAAGTTTTCAAATTATGAATGTATCATGCTAATAAGTCACATTACGAAAATTTGGGAACGTGTGATCGAAAAAAGGTTGACGCAAGTTTCCAAAGTAAAATAAATCCAATTCAGGTTCATGCCATGTCGCTCAACTATTGTTGAGGAGAACAATGGAGGTTTATAGAGTTGAAAGAAAGAACCTCCATATGATCTTATTGATATGGAGAAGGCTTATGATTCTGTCGCAGGAGAGATATTGTGGAGTGTTTTAGAGAAGAGTCAAGTAATTGTCCTATACATTAACCTTATAAATGATATGTATTATAGGGCTTTATCATATGTAAGGACCACATTTTAGAAGACTGAATATTTTAACATCAAAGTTCAGCTTGGGTCCATTTCTTTTTACTTTGATTATGGACGAGTTGATAAGTCACATTCAGAATGAGTTACCTTGGTGTATATTATTTGCTGATGATATTGTGTTGATTGACGAGACAAGAGATGGAGTAAGTGAGAAGCTTGAGGTATGGAGACATGCATTGAAGACTAAAGTATTTTGTATAAGTAGGGCTAAGACAGAATATATGGAGTGCATCTTTTATGGAAGTATTGGTGAAGGAATCGAGGTGAATATTTGTGATGATAATATTCGAAAGAGAGATTCTTTTAGATATATGAGATCTATTTTGCAACATGATGGGGAAATTGATGGAAATGTTACTAATAGAATAATTGTAGGCTAGCTGAGGTGGAGAGGATCCTCTGGTTTTCTCTGTGATAAGAAAATTCCTTTAAAAGTTAAAGGAAAGTATTACAAAGCAGTCGTGAACCTGTTATGCTCTATGGATCTGAATATTGTCCTGTGAACCATAAACTTGTGTAGATAATGGTTGTATCAGAAATGAAAATGCTACAGTGATGTATGGACAAATAAATAAGCATCGGATTCAAAATGATGCAAATAGAAAAATAGTCAGTATAGCCCCGATCGATGATAAGATGCGAGAAAACTGTTTAAGATGATTCGATCATTTGGAAAGAAGGTCAGTTGATGCACCAGTTAGGAGATGCGAGTGTTGGGATGTTGAGGCAGCTATGAAAGAATGGCAAGGATGGCCCAAGAAGTGTTGGAAAGAGATTATACAAAGGGATCTTAGTTTTTTTTGGATATAAGCCTAAGTTCGACCCAAGATAGATCTGAAAGGAGGTGAAGAATCCATGTAGCCGATCTTACTTAATTGTGGGAAAAGGCTTTATTATTGTTGTGTTGTTTTTGTAGTATTTAAAGGAAATTGAAAGACTCATGTAGACGTACTTTAGTCTCTACTAATTCAAAGTTATACTTAAATTAAAATAAGGAGACTGTTAACATTATTGGCTAACTAAAATCAGATAAAACTTGAAAATCATCGATTTTGGGAGAACAACCCCATCCTTGTGCATGGATACATACCTCCAGACTTTGAGTGGGTGAGGACGTAGCTGTAAAGTTAGAGCCGAAACCCCTAGACTTGTGCCCTAAGTCTCTAGATCTAACTCTTATGGATTTGGGAGCTACAAACACTCACCTTCGACCATGGTCAACATTTTGGATGTGCCCATCTACTATCTCCTTTAGAGGTGAGATATAACCTGACAGCCAGGACAAATCACTCCTTTGATTGAGGGGTAGTAGAACCACATATGGGCATCAGGAATACTCATTGTATGCAAAAGATTATAAGATAAATTTTATCCCCAATTTAAATTTTAAAAAATAATCAGTTGAACTTTCACGGCCTTCACTATGTGAAGTTGGTTAATTTTGGGGTTTGTATTATGTATTGAATTGTGTACATTCAAAGCTCCTTGTACATGCATATTTGTATCGAGGTTCATAAATTATTCATCTTCATTCGAAGATGTCAGAATATTGGCATGCCCAGACTCCGTGGGTTGTGCTTACATAACTGAATCCTGACCATCTTTGTCATCGTTCTCATATCAGGAGAACCCTCTCTTTGAAGCAGTTCTTCCCCGACCATCATACTCTTCACTCTCATTCCACCACCCCACTCCTTACTAGGTTGAGTTTTCAAGACATGAACAACTTGTATAATCGAATATTTATATGAACACAATGGAGCGAGCAAATTTGAGAATGGACATGAGCATACTGAATTTAATAGAGAGACGCGATTCAAGGTTATTATCGAGAATACATTGTTTGAATTGTCCCCTACTCGAGATGACTCTCTTCCTTGAGTACGCCCAATTTTCCTTTGACCAAACATTTGAGATTCAGAGTCAAGAAAATAAGACTCATGACCCAACCACGACTACATAATATGACTATTACTCATCTCAGAATTGCATGCTAGAGTCACGACATGATGAGTACGGTCATTCATCTTTGAGTCATGAGATGGTAACATATGACATAGCTTGAATTAACCAGAGATTTGATGCATTGTTTGGATAACTTGATGATGTCATCCAAATGGTTAAAAATATGATGAACAACCAATGAGAAGTGATGATACGACAAAGCGATTTGAGACACTTCCTTTGCACAACATTCAAATACATACACTACAGGCACCGAACACCATTTACCCGTCCACTAACTATTATACTTACTTTAATGAAATTTCCAAAAAAAGAAAAATAAAAAATTCAAAAAAATCAGACAACATTGATATGTAACCATTTTGTAAAATTTTGATCTTAGGGCTTCCATTAATCAAGGATATAGACTACGTACCCAATCTTCAAAGATTTGTGAAGAGTCAATTATCGGCTAAGAAGATAGGAAACAAAAGACCTAGCACTGAATTTCATTTAATCGCTACGTCCAATTTGTGGGTGATGACCAAAAAGAGCAAAAACCATAGAGTCAAATGGTTGGCTATGTTTACCTATGAAATTGAGAGCACTGAGTTTACTCTTGTTTGGATTGACGACAGCTCTGCCCTGAACATCCTCCTGAAGTCCTTGTTTGATCGACTCGAACTGGTACCGCTCAAAAAGACAAGAGTGATTGCTCAATTTCTTGATCGATCCATAAAAAGATCGAGAGGAATTATTTCTATCATCATGAACTTCCAAGGTATCAAAAATAGTATGGACTTTATTGTTCTAGATATTGAGCATTGAGGAAAGTTGTTTGCATCTCCCATCATAATGAGAAATCCGTTCTTAGCTAGAGTAACAAATGATTGTGAGACTCGGGACATTAAATTTTTGAACGAGAACAAAAATGATTAAACTCTCAAGGGCACACTTGATCTTGAGACAAACGAACATGAAACCGACAATCGTAATAGAGAGGAGACCCATGAGTAAAACCCTTCACAAGAACAAACATCTCCACAGACCCCAGGCACAACTCATAGAGAGATACCTAATGATCTGACTGTCGAGGCTACCCACGATGCTACCAAGGTGAATGTGCTTGACCTAAACACATCCAGTTCACCAAACTCGGACATAGTCATTTCAAACTTCCTTGATCATTATTCTGATCTTACATCTGAGTTGACAAGGCCAAAATCGACTAAGAGAACCATCAGACACCCATGATGTGTTATGACCATACAGGATATTTACAACATACATGGTGATTCATCCTATGAAGAGCCAATGGCCAATTACTCACAGACTTAATTCAGAAGAGCAACATCCTCTAATTTATTTGCTAGTGGAAGGAAGAGGCACTTCAGTCCTCCTCCTCCCTACTTCAGGTTCTGGCAACCCGACTGGGTACATCACTATAGACATGAACTATTCTTAACACTCCACCTCATGGTGAAGTACATGGATCAGGTTGATTAGATATTACTAGACGGATACCGCTTCATCAGAGTACTCATCATCTGTGGTTGAGTTGGAGAGCCTCCGCAAAGAAGAATTAGTTGGAGAGCCTCCACCTAACACTACTATTATGAGGATGACTCCGACGATGACTGGGAATCTTCTACGTCATGTTCTTCATATCCTTATTCCCTCCCACCACATACCCACAATAAGGTTTGCTGAAAACCTCCTTGAAAATCGCTATACCTTCTCCCCGGTCCCATCGATTCCCTTTGTAATTATTATATAATTAGGTAAAAGTCTAAGTATGGGGGGGACTTATGCTCACCATGTTTATATCCACCTTCGCTCTTCTTGCCCACAATCACCCCAGCTTTGCTCTCTTATATAAGTGGCCAACTTCTACCTTCCTCCTCTTTCTTTTGCATTCTCCTATACATAGCATATGCCAAGTATAGGGGATGAGTTGCATTTGTATATATCTTACATTGCATCATATTATATGGTATTGTATAGTATTATATTAAAAACTTGGGGTGTGGATAATTTTTTAAAACTTGAGAAAATTTAACTAATGCAGGGAAATTTGTAAAATATGAATAATGTGAAAAGAATTATTAAAAAATCACAAAACAATAACAAAAATACAAAAAACATAAAATTCAAAAAAAAATGTTTGCATTTCATACCTTTTCACTTCATCCAGTATTACATGGATCTGGGTTGGTAAAATGCCATGGGTTATGAACTGAGCTATGAGCAGAAATCGATAGTGGTCTTGACATGGCCTTAATCCACCTAATTTTCAAAGTAACTTCACCGAGAAATACGATTTTAGAAGCTTCATGCCATAGACTTAATTCTTTGAGTTTTGCATAACAATGTCCAGACTTTACTCTTAGTGTCTAACCTAATCGCCTCATTCTGGGTACGACTCTTAAATAGGTAATTAATCTTTATAGGTAATTAATCTTTACTCTAGTACTATGCACTTAGCTCAACTTAGAGGGGGTGTTGGAGGTCTGTGTGAGTCTATTTTCTAGTAGCATGGACATGTCGATGTACAAAAGATACATAGAGAGAAACCAAAAATCCAACCAAAAGAAGTCAACTACCAGATAAATATTTGATCACAAAGGTCCAAGCTTCTGACAACCTGCATATCTTGGTGGAGACTTGGTTACACTGGCTAGGCTTCACAAGAGAGGTGACTACACTCGTCACCCTCCAGTTCTTTTCCCCTTTTTCTAAAAAGTCATCCCTCTATATTCGTTGTGAACTAGCATGTACCTGAACATAGAAGTAAATACATGACTCCCCAAGGATGAGTTATTGGAGGAGAGATTTGTGTGGTAGTATATCATTTTTATGGGAAGAGCTAACACCCTTCACACACATGAGACAGTTGTTCAATGTTCATGGGGCATGCTTTGGGAAGAGGATTGATCTAAGATGACATTTGAGTCGAAATTGTTACAATGATGCGTAGAAGTTGGAGATAGTTGATTTTAATATCCTAAACTCATAGGAGTTTCACCAAACTATTAATCCAAAGGTCGAGTCTAGGTCCATTCTCATCTTTTGCTTGTGATCTTGGTATGGAACCCAATCTCGTTTCACCTCTTCATTTTTAGTTGTTCGAGGAAAAGCAAGGTATATGTATATGGGGTTGATGAATCTATGATTCATCACTCTAAATAGCTGAAAATAGATATTTATCCCGAGAAATTAGGTTCATTCACTTGTTAATTTCATTAAATTAACATTCATGTAGTTGTAATTAATTTGCATAAATTAACATTCATTCACACATTCATCTTTATATTTTTACCTCATTTCATATATTTTTAATTAATTCATGCTAATTCTAATTGACATGAAACTGACTTCAATGTGTATATATCAATAACTTTAATACATGAAAAATCCTAAAAAATGTTAGCTTGTACACATTCAAAATAAACCAAAACCCTGATTTCAAGATAAAAAATATCAATGTTAATATCTCTCTCAAACAATGTCCAAATGTACTATACTCACTTTCAAATTAATGTACATTCAAATATCTATATATCATGACCAAATTCAAAAGAATTTGAGTCCATTTGTGAAAATTGGGTTTTGGGACCTAACGATGCATTATACATTTATGTTGATTTTGGTCTATCATTTCATGTACATATTTCACTCATTTTTATTATTTCGTTTTTAATTTATTTAATTCATTTCACTCTTTAATAAATTACACAAAAATCAAAATCTAAAAAAAACAAATGAAAAGACAAGTTCTGACTTAAGCTGATTGACATGATCCACCTGTAAATAATCTACATCCCTAATTCCTCATTGACTCAATCCACAAAAATACATAAAAAGGTCATTTGAGTCTATTGCATTATTCCAAATCATGTTTCATTTTTATAAACCAAAAAATAAAAAGCTATGAAAATGTATTTTATATACATAAAATATCATCAAAAAATGTATATCTTTCATTTCGAATTCTAATTGCATTTGAGTCCTTCATGTATATTGTAGATCACATTTAGATGCACACTTTTTACGATGGTCAATTTTGCATCAGAAGTCATTTGCTATTTTCTATTTATTTCTATAACTATTGCATTTGGTCAAAGTTTAATTAACATCGCGCCATGTGGTGCACATTCACTGGTGCCACATGGCTCCATGAAACCAACCCTTTTTCCTCTCTACACATGTGTAGCACGTAATGCCTCTCTTATTGATCCAAACATGCTTAACACATGACTCTCCACAGCCTTTACCCGCATGCCTAGCACATTACCATATTCTCCGCCCAACTCTCGGTCGCTATCCTACACTACTCCTCCTTTGATGAACCATCTCCAACAACACTGCTTCACCCCTCATCTTCTTAGTTGAGGCTTGTCCCCAACCACTTATAGATTCCACAACACGCTCGGTTGTAACCACCTTCCTCTACCCATCATCTTCTTCGATCATCCCCTCAATATTGTCGACCCATCTCCGAGTCGTAGTCTCCAACCTGCAACACCTTCTCCAAACTTCTATCCCCATCCAGAGACCCCACACTCTACATCTTCCATGTGTTCTCTTCGAACCACATCTTGACCACCCTCTATCTGCTTCTCTGGCAGAACAAAATCACCTAGAAACCATCTCTTACCACAGATCTCCAATGCACTTTACCTCTTCCAACCGTCAGCCACCCATACACCCCCTTATCCCTTCTCTCCAAACTGGTGATCTGATCAAACCCCATTACCAAAACCTAACCCAACTAACTCTATCCTAATTACCCCTGACCAACAATCCCTTCTGCCTCTCCCATTCTTGGGTCATCTCGCTCTCTATTTATCTTCATCACCAACCCTCGAGCACGTTGAAAAAGAAATGAAGTAAATGACAAGCTTGAGGTCTGAAGACATGCATTGGAGACTAAAGTTTTTCATATAAGTAGGGCTAAGACTGAATATATGAATTGCACATTTGATGGAAGCAGTAGTTAAGGAATTGAGGTGAAGAAGGCGATGTTAACATTCGAAACAGAGATTCTTTTAGATACATGGGATCTATTTCTCAATATGATGGGAAATTGATGGAGATTTTACTAATAAAATAAATGTGAGCTAGTTAAAGTGGAGAGGAGCCTCTGTTGTTCTCTATAATAAGAAAATTCTTATAAAGTCAAAGGAAAGTTTTACAAAGCAACTGTGAGCCATGCTATGCTCTAAGGATCTAAATGTTGGCCTGTGAACCATAGACATGTGCAAAGAATGGTTGTAGCAAAAATGAAAATGCTAGGGTGGATGTGTGGATACACGGTAAAGATCAGATTCAGAATGATGCCATCAGAAAGAAAGTTGGTGCAGCTTCGATCGAGGATAAGATATGAGAAAATTGCTTAAGATGGTCTAGTCATTTACAAAAAAGGTCGACTAAAAATAAGTAAATAAAAAAATAAGAAAATTAACCCAAAGACTACTGACTCTTACTAAAAATAAACATATTTGGATTCATAGTCGGCAATCAAACACCAAGAAAACTTTAATTTATTAACTCGACACAATGAAGACCATGAAAGATTGGTCAATTATCTTTTTAATTTTAGAGTTAGTTCAATTACAAAAAGTTATACAAGCTCACAGGTGTAGTCTCCTAGAGTGGTTGTGTTCTAGTCGGTTGCTCGTTTGTGATTGGAGGTAAGTGCTTGTAGCTAGTAACATGGCTTAAGAGCCAACCCAAGCTCTTAGGGCACAAATCTAGGAATGGGGGCTCTATTCCTTAATGCTTACATGCCTTGCTCAGTCAGAATACAACCTGCATACAAGGAGGGAGTTGCTCAATCCCAAAATAAGGAATCCAATTATGTTTGATTTCATGGTCAAATAGAATCAGCAGACACTATTTTATTTTGGTTGTCACTTTTTGTATATTTTCATGCACATGACTTAACGAGGTTTGAATTCCTTTAGAATCATTGGGCATCAACATCAGAGGGAGAGAGTCAAAAAATCAATGCAAGAGACAATCAATGATGTAGGCTCACGTGAGGATGCTCACCTTGCTTCTAGCTCTCTTCGCGTAGGATGATAACCAATAATTAAAACTTACACTATATGCAAATGCAAGCCGATGAAAGTGCTCTAAAATAGGAATTGATATTTAATCGTGACGAACCAATGCTAATCACTCAGAGATGGAATCCAAAAATCTAGTCTTGGAGACTCTTCGGTGCCCGCCGCAACGTGTCCTGTAAGCATTGTGTAAAGTCTCTCGTGACGCTCGGTTCCAAGTCTATATAAAAAGTAATTAATTTGACTAAGTCCAAGAAAATATCTATAGAGGCATGCAGTAATTGGGGTTGTAGACTTAATATAAGATACAATAAGTCTATGCCAAAGCTCAATCAAATAAAACAAAAAAAAGAAATTCAAAAAAAACTCAAAATGCAATAATTTATTTGACTAAGTCCAAGCGAATATCTATAGATGCATGCACTAATTAGGGTTGTAGACTTAATCTAACATACATTAAATATATGCTAAGATTCAATCACAGAAAAACAAATAAAAATAAATGCAAGAAACTCAAAATACGAGAAATAAAATAAATGAAAAAGCGGAAAACAATGAAAAGTCTGATGAGGCCCTCATGCGACCCTCGTGAAGTAGCAGTACCCTAGACAGTCCAAAATTATTACAAATAAATACTTCTATCACATTTCAAATCACAAATAAAATTTAAAATAAAAATAAGGTACAAAGTGGGACTATCTATAAAAACCTCCAAGTCTTTTAATGTCGCTCTCTCATGTCGGCTTGTGCTGAAAAGCTGACTCCACTTCACGTGGGTGCGTAGGTCTCCTAGGAGAACCTCCCTCGATCCACGGTCCCTCACAACAAGATCAAAAAAGGAAGAGGGTTAGACAATTCAAATTTAATCAAATAAAATGAGAACTAAATAAATGAAAAATAAACGAGAGGAACACAAAATCAATTGGTGTTGTTGCTCCCCAGCAACAACGCCATAAACCCGCATTGTTTCGACAATTAACCTACAATAAATGATAAAGCTATGAAATAGAGATGTGGAGTTAAAATTTATTATAGCTCTAAAAAATTGCATATGATTCAACTATGTAGAGTGTCGAACTCAAGGAGTAAACATGAATTTGTTTAGAAACTGAGAAAAAAGGATTTTGGGACTGTCACAACATGGATACATTAAGAAGATTCTTGAACGATTCTATATGGATAGTTCCAAGAAAGGATTCCTACCCTTAAGACATGGTATCCACCTGTCTAAAGGAATGGTTCCTCAAACTGTTGAGGAGAAGAAAGCCATGGATGGATGTCCTTATGCATCAGCGGTAGGAAGCTTAATGTATGCCATGATGTGTACTAAGCTAGATATCTGCCATGCAGTGGGAGTGGTAAGTCATTACCAATCCTTCTATGGAGAACAACACTGGAATGCAGTAAAGAACGTATTCAAATATCTAAGACAGATGCAAGATTACATCTTGGTCTACGGAGATGGTGATCTCCAAGTCTTAGGATACACAGATTCTGACTTCCGATCGGATATTTATGATCAAATGTCGACATCAGGGTTTGTATTCTTGTTGAATGGTGGTGTTGTGAGCTGGAGAAGCAAGAAGCAGGACACTACTACAAATTCAACAACAGAAGCCGAGTACATTGCTGCATCGGATGCTCCAAGGGAGGCGGTGTGGTTGCGCAAGTTCATCCTGGAGCTTGGCGTAGTTTCCTCTGATACTCCCATCCCGTTACTCTGCGATAACACAGGAGCCATTGCCCAGGCAAAGGAACCCAAATGGCATCAGAAGAGCAAGCACATAGAAAGGAAATACCACATCATTCAGGAGATTCAAAAGCGTGGTGACATCATCATCACCAAGGTGGCCTCTGCCGACAACGTTGTTGATCCTCTTACCAATCCTCTGACACAGAAGGTTTTCGACCAGCATGTAATGAGTATGGGTTTAAGGATTGTTCCTTAATGCTTCTAAGGGCTAGTGGGAGATTGTTGGCAATGTGAGCCAGGGGGGAACCATTCCTACAATAAATGTTATTATCATAAATGATTTATCAATAAAAGTTATTGATCTTTTCACTCCCTTTCAGAGATTGAATGAATGAATGCACTATAAGGTCCCTCTGTACAATAAGGGTTATGTACCATGGCCAACTTGGTGATCATACAGCTGTTGATTCATTGATTAAATCATAGAGGCTGATGCTTGGATGAATATCTAAGGAGTTTGATAGAGGACTCATCAAGCATCATCAAATGATTGTTAAGTGATGATCTCCAGTCTGAGTAGGAGATGGCAATCCTTTCTCATATTGCTGATATCTGACCGACCACTTGATGCAGGTCGTCTGCATGGGAATACTTATTCACAGCTGTCAGATTAGTTGAGTCAATGGGTTGACTTAACGAGATCGAGATAACTAATGACCTATGTTGAATACTGTCACAGCATAGGCTTGCATCCTCTGACCGGAGACATATGTGTTGCTATATGTCTGAGTGCGTACATTTGGCAGACCAATAGGTTGATGACCTAGCCACGGTTTATTCACCTGCGAGCTGGTGTGCATGTAAGGACATATGAGTAATACGATCTCTCAAAGGGATCATACACGTTCACTTGTGAACCGGGAGACATGAGCTCACTCATGAGGTATTGGGACTAATCAAATTCCATGCATGGTCGTCATGCTTTGGAAGCATGACATGAATTTGAAGGTAAGATGTGTGCTTCGGGAAAGCATATGATCTATGCCAATTTCCAATGACCAAGATTGAGAAGCTTAATGATCAAACACTGAAGATGATAATATAAAAGTGATCTACTTCTCAGAATGATCATAGGTCTTCCAGTATGCAAGATGCACATGTATTGGGAATACCTGAGGGTGATGTCATCATAAACGATCGTATAACCATGACGCTTCTATTCCGAGGGAGTGATGAAACAGGTTTGGATTTTAGTGACTACTCTCAATCGAGAAGTAACCTAATCTCAGTCCATGTATTGGACATTGATCTGAATGAGATTCGGATGCAATGAGAATATTCGGTCTACGGTCTTGAATTGATCAATTATCTGTGGGAGATCCATGAGATATGGATTTGAGAATCTCAACATCTAAGTCACTATATGTGGAATAATACAATCGCCCTGCCTTTATCTCCAAGTATCTGCAGAGAAATCGCATTATTCTGAAAGGGTTTAAGAATAATTCCATAAATCTAAGCATTGAAGAACGATGATTATATGTGATTTAATCATCTCGATGTGTGTGGAAATTATCCAATGTAAGTAAATGAGATTTAATTATTGTGGATAAGAATAACGTGGATAGCAATATCCAATTATTCATAATATATTATAAATGTGATTTATAATGTATTAGAGAGAGATAATTATAATTTATATTTTTTGATTAATTATTAATGAGTATTGGATACACATTGTGTAATTAATTGAAAATGTAAATTATATTTTGTTTTGGGTTGTGAATGTGATTCACAATTTTTTAATGGAAAGATTACAACATTCTCAAAATTAATTATTAATTTATTTTGAAGAATAAATCACAACAAAAGTTGTTGGAAATAATAACGGAGATTTCCATGGAGATATGCAATCTCATGAGATTGCCTCCATAAGGAATAAAGTGGGCGGCCACCAAGTCCTACTTGGAATGGGTGGCCGTCCACCTTTATATGCATGGGAGATGTAATCTCCATGTATATTCTATCCTTATTTGGTTGATGTAATTTAGGATTGATTTATATTTGATTTTGTTAAATATATTTTGATCTAAATTAAATCATAATTTGTTGGTTTTCACCAACAACAATCTTGACCATTGGATTGGACATAACTCAATCTCATCCATTGATTTTATATGTCCCTTGGATTGAGATACATGGATCCCAAAACCCTATAAATAGAGAGGCATACCATACTCCTTAGGGCTATGCAATTTGGAGTACATCTTTCTCTCTCATTCTTCTCACACGTCAACTCTCTCTCCCTCTTATTTGGTGGCCGTCCACCAAACCCTAGAGGAGAGACTCGTCGTCGCCTTTGCCACCGCTGCTTCGACGTTCTTCGATTCTCCGTCTTCTTGTAGTGCTACGCTCACGAAGAGGACTCTCGATCTCATACGATGAGATCAGGAGTTCACCGTACTTGGATCAACTTGTTGGATTGCGAAGATCACGCGGTTCATCCCCGAGACCTCTCCGACGATCGGACTTGAGACAACAAGTCTCTTTTCTTAGAGACTAGATCAAACACGCTTCAAGAGGTATTCCGTTATACTTGTTGTGGTTCTAGATGAAATGATCCGAGAACCGTTCTGGGATCATGTGGTTTCATCTCATGAAAAATTTTAAATTCCGCTGCACAGAACAACTACTACGACTAGTCGTTATGCGTCGTATTCGATAGGACGATCACACTTCTGTGATGCGCTTGAGGATAATACCATATCCTTTACTATCCCCATCTAGAGACCCCAATCTATACATCTCCAGTGTTTTCTCTTCAAACCACATCTCTACTACCCTCTATCCACTTCTCTAGCAGATCACAATCGCATGGAAACCATCTACCTCCGATCTCCAATGCAATTTATCTCTTCCAACCATCATCCACCCATCCACCACCTTTTCCCTTCTCTCCCAACATCCAAGATGATAAAAACCCATCACCAAACCCAAACCCAACAAACTCTATCCTAATTGCCGTAATCAACAATCCCTTTTGCTTCTCCTAATCTCGGGTCATCTCAACCCTCGAGCATGTTGAAAAGGAGATGGAGTAAATGAGAAGTTTGAGGTCCGGATACATGCATTAGAGACTAAAGGTTTTCATATAAGTAGGCTAAGGCTGAATGTATGGAGTGCACCTTTGATGGAAGCAATGGTGAAGGAATCAAAGTGAAGATTGGTGACGATAACATTCAGAAGAGAGATTCTTTTAGATACATGGGATCTATTTTGCAACATGATGGGGATATTGATGGAGATTTACTAATAGAATAAATGCATGCTGGTTAAAGTGGAGAGGAGCCTCTGTTGTTCTATGTGATAAGAAAGTTCCTTTAAAAATCAAATGAAAGTTTTACAAAGCATCTGCAAGACCTGTTATGCTCTATGAATTTGAATATTGTGCTATGAACATATACAGAGAATGGCTATAGCAAAAATGAAAATACTAGGGTGGATGTGTTGACACATACATACGTGCGTAAAGATCGGATTCAGAATGATGCAATCAGAAAGAGTTGGTGCAGCTCCGGCCGTGGATAAGATGCAAGAAAACCGCTTAAGATGGTTTGGTCATTTGCAAAGAAGGTCACCTGATGCACCAGTTAGGAGGTGTGATTTTTGGGATGTTGAGTTGGCTTAGAGAGGGTGTGGACAACCCAAGAAGTGTTGAAATGAGATATACGAGGGGAACTTAGTTTTTTTGTGTATAAGCCTGAGATTGACCCATGACAGATCTGAATAGAGGTAAAGAATCCATTAGCTGACCCTACTTAATTCTGAGAAAAGGCTTTGTTGTTGTTGCCAACCCTCGAGCAAGATTATCTGCTTGAATCAAGAGTGATAGATAAATAGAGTCAAGAAAAGGGTCAGTGACAGTGGCCCTATCTCTGATAAGAAGACCCCCCTATGACATGATCCATCGCTTCCATAGTCGTGCTTCTCTTCCTCCAGAAAGGGAGCCAAGATTCTCGAGGCCGTCACCGACCTATGATTGAGTTAACCATGAAGAGATCAGTGACCCTCCTTCATACCTTTGAGGCTACACCTTTCCCCATTGCACCCTCAATCTTTCTCGTCTACATCTTCTTCGTCTTCACAATAGACTCCTCCTCCTTTCCAACCTTACCCAACATCTCCTCCTACCTCGACATCGACATCACCATCCTCCGCTGCGACCGCCTAGAGATGACGTCTACGACACCACTAAGAGCTCGATCTTCAAGAACAACAAGATCAAATTGCAATCGTACCATTTCACCCAAATTGGAGTTGTTGGATCTATCCATCATCGGATGCTTCAGAACACACCCAAGCCTATACGACGAACCTCATGCCTTGGGAAATATGAAGAAATAGGAAGTTGACATGTGGAGCAACCAAGCGGAATCGTCGCCTGAGCTGACCTCCCCGCGCACACGCATGTGAATAAATTATGGAAGCCCCTTCTACCGCTTCACAAAATTACAAAGAAGTTTACAGGTCATGCGTGATGTATAAGTGACTTGGGCAATTGCAAGTGACCCCTCCTATCTCCATAAATTACACAAATACCCTTGCTAGGAGTAAATTACCAAGAAACCCAGACATCTCTACAAAATTGCACAAATGCCCCTTCAATAGGTATAAATGTGAACTTCTATTTATTTTAGTTACAATATTCCCTAAAACTTCAATTACCCATAAATTGAGCATATGTGCTCGGGTTATTATGTTCTATATGTCAATTTAATCCTCTTTGCATTGTCTATCATTCAAAAAAAGGCAATAGTTATTTGGAGACATTTTAGCATAAACTAAATTAAGGAGATTATTCTTGTATTTTGATTACATCTATTATTATTGATCAAGTTATAATTGCTCAATACTATATGATTGCCAAGGGATTTATTGAGAAAATTAATTTGATATTCATATTTCTGAAACAAATTGAAGGGGAGTACGTTGTAGATTTCATTGATTGACTTGGGCTTGGTTTGACCTGCTCCGCTTGACTTGTTGTAATTGTATCTATTTCACCATGCATGTTTTTGCATGTCAGTTAAAAATCACCAAAACATTGCAATTTATTTATCTCTCACCCCATAGCATAACACGATTTTCTCTTGCATTAAAAAATATTTTGAAAATCCATGCATCATATTAATTTTATTGATTGATTACATCTATTCTATTAGAAAATAATAAAAAATTTTGAAAAAATACAAAAAACACCAAAAATAACTCTTCCTCTCTGAAAACCTAAATTTCTAGATTGTATGATAATTAATTCAGAATGCTCATATTAACTCCATGAATTCGACCTTGGGACTTACCCAAGTAAAATAAATATTTTGACTGCATTGAGGATTAATTTTCTATATTAATTCCTTGGTGGGGTCATTTTTTATAGTTCCTAGATTTCACGGGGACAACAACTTTATAAATAATTAAAAGGATGATTCAACAACTCGCCAAAGGGATGGTGATGAATTTCCATTTCATCACCTTTATTCTATCATTTTGGCCTTAAAAACCCTAGCTAATGCATGTAAATAGCATTAGTTTGTACAAAATAGCATCCATCATTTATTATATTATTGTGTAAATAATACTATTTTTAATGTCAAAATTATAGAATAAAGAGAAGAAAAGAAAATGGAATAAAATATTGAAAATATTTTATGACTCTAAACCCCGAGACCAAGTCAAGAATTCAGTTGGTCGACAAGGAATATAGTAGGTTAGGGTCAGAAATGGAATAAAAACCATATTCTTTTATTCTTTATTTATGCATTTTTGACACCTATTTTATTCTTTATTATATAATCATCAAATGAAGAAACTTTGTACATAAAAGTTGTAGATAATAATGTGAATAAAAATACAAAATTGAGTTTGTGCAAAAATAATATACGATGTACATTTTATACACAAAATAAAAAGACAAAAACCAAACTTCATAGACCCATATCTTTCAAATAAAAACTAAAAACATACCAAAATCACTCTACTTATATATAACATTTCATAATCTATTTAATGGTGGTTGTTTTATATTTTTAGGAGTTACCGCGTAAAAGTTAGGTTTTTAACCCCTATTTTATATTATATTGATTAAAATATTCATTTTATTCATATCTTATCATTTTTACAAATTCGTATTTTTATAATTTTGTAAGTATTATTTATAACATTTGTGTATATTAAAGCTAGAATAAAACCAAAAATAAAATGAAAAATAAATATGTCTATGAAATTATATAGGTAAAATACCTATAGTATACTTGTATAGAAATAAAAGGGAAGGATATTCCTTTATTTCCTTATTCTTTATATTTTTATAATATTATAAATATTATTCATAATCTATTAAAATTACAAACCCAAAATAAAACTCAATAAAATTCATGAAAATAAAAAGTGTATATAAATATAGGTAACATACATATAAATATACTTATAGAATACACATACTTATTTATTTAAGAATATAAATTACATCGTAAAAATAAAATAAAAATATATTTATACTCACAAAAATAATTTGTAAATATATAAAATAAAAGAAAAATAAAAAAATAAAATACATGTAACAAAAATAAAAATGTACAAAATATATGCAATTATACATATAAATAGCCTATTAAAATTTAACTACTAATAAATAAAGCCAATAAATAAATATCACAATAACACACAACATTTTTATTTGATAAACAAAATTAATAAAATCATTTACTATTTTTAAAATAATTATTTTCGGAAAAAACTGTAGTTCTGTCATTTAGTGGCAGACGTGGACCAATAAGGCTGCGTCAAATGTTGACCCTAGTCAACTTGACCCTCCGTTGTTGATTAGACATGCAAACATGTTTTCTCGTGATTTCTGCCATTTTTCTCGGCCACCACATCCATCTATCACCTTCACCCCCTTCATACAAAATAATCATCAATCATTGTACATACACGACATGCACTATAATCGCGTGTACATTCGCCCAAATCATTATTTTTAGACGATCAATAAGGGTGCTCAATAAGGTCTATAAATACCCTCCCCCCAAATCTCCTTGCAATTTTGGTCACCATTAAGCGTCTAGGAGCCCGGGTTTAGTGTCTAGGAGAAGTCCTCGTGACAGGGGGAGTGTCTCCAATGCTAGGCTCAGCACCAGGAGGACGGGGTGCACCTACGGCCGCCGTCACCGGTGACCCTACTCCCTAGTTCATACCAGGTATACGAGTTGTTCCTTTCTCATTGATTTTTCTTACTTTAGTCGTAGGTTTAATTTCCTTCTGTTATTTTATGATGTAATTAATTAAAGTAGTGTTAATTGCTCCTCCCATAGTTCGCCGAAGTCGAGCTCCGGCGAGCTCCTCCATGCGTGTTCACCCCTTCTTCACCATACTTTCGCCTCCATCTCAACCCTCATCACTTCTTGATCATCCCTCGAGCATCCAATCCACTAGGACCACCTCAGTTCTGCTAATTGAGGTTCATCACCGCCGCTTCGCAGGAAACCTCTTCGCGCACCTCATTTTTCGCATAATCAGCTTCACACTTGGTCGAGGAGGAGCCCCTCGAGCCACTCGTTCTTCCTATGCAAATCTTGTGCGCTAAAGGAGCCCTCCTCGGCTCAAATCGATTTGACTTGAAGGTCGTCAGGGCCCTCTTCTTTCCTATGCTTGTAAGACCTCTCCACGAGGTTCTAGACCTTCTTGTGCATGCCTACAGCTGCGGGAAACCACCTCAGACGTGTAGAGCATCTCGTCAGCGAAGAGGACCATCGGAGGATGAAGGAATCATCGATTGAAGGAAGGGAAAGGAATTGTTCTTCCCTGTTCTTCGTGAACAGCAGCAACAGTCAGATGGAGCACCCCACCCCAGATTTGATCGTGGTCGTCCATCCTCGCCACATCTCAACCATTGATGAAGACCCCAGATCTGATCTAGAACGCTCATCTTCGAAGGGGTATCGGCTCATCAAAATGCACCACGTGTCTATGTGAGGGAAGGAGGACCGTCATATCGCACACTTTAATGGGGTAATTGCATATTTAGCCCCGTATTTTTTGTATTTATTATTTGATGTTTGTAAATAAAAGTTAACATTCATAAATAAGTGGACATTTTTCAAATGGACCCTTGACTTTTATGTATTTACGGTTTGGTTCAGTCCAAATCAAATCATGTGGGTGGCGAAATTGCATGTAGACCCCTGCAGATTTTTGTATTTCTAAAAAGTCCAATAAATTGAAATGAAAGTTGTACATTTTGGTGAAAATTACTCGAAGGCCCTGGGATTTTATTATATTTGCATTTTGGTCCCTCCCAGCGATCGCACGTATCATCCCACGTGATGGGTAATTTACACATATCACCCTGATGGTTTTTGTATATTGTAATGTGGTGCTTAAAATTAAATAAATGTTTTTTCCTATTGTAACATTTGTACTGTTGGCCGTAGAATTTATGTTATTTGTAAATATGCCCTTGCTAAGATTTATATTGTTGTGCTTTTTTCCTATTTATTAAAAATACTTAATGTACTCCTAAAAATCCACAAAAATACGGTTAGATGCTTCATGCCTTGTAAATTCACGCCCACATTTTATTTAGTATTTTTTGCGATTAATATATTTATTAAAAATATAATGGAGCCTTTATAGTCCCAATTTACCAATAAAAATTCCAAAAAGTATAAAAATATATTGAAAAATTACAAAAAAATATATGTAGTATCTTTTGGTTATTATTGAGTCAGTAAACACAAACTCATAAAAATAGAACAAGAAAATGATAAAAATCATAACGCTCTGAAATCCAACAAAAAATATAGAAATTCTAAAAAATACCAAAAAATTGTTTTTCTTGTTTATAATGCTATTTGTATATGTATACATATATTAAAATTGATTTGGGTAATTTTGGAGTCTATTTACTATTTTTAAAACCCAAAATAATCTTGGATCATTTATAAATCCCTTATATGGGATATTTTTGACTTTAAAAATACTTAAAAATTAGTAAGAATTTTTGTAAAATTACAAAAACATTAGAAAAATATGAAAAAAACTAAAAACAATTTATTTTCTGCATTTTATCTATATTTATTATCATTTATGGATCTACTACTATATACTGAGTGTATAAAGCCTTATATATGATATATTATTTACATATAAAAATTTAAAAAATAAAATACAAAATCAGAAAACTAAAAATTAAAAGATAAAAATATGAAATTAAAACGTAAAATAAAAAATATATAATACCCTAAAACACACGAAAAGATATATATATATATATATATATATATATATATATGAATGACTTGGTTGTACATAAATAACCTTAAGCTACATGTTTTGCTCTCTATGGTTTGACCTCTACATGCTTTCGTGCTATGCATTTATGGTAGAGAAAATAAATTTTAATTCTACATTTTTACTATTAATTGAATTATGAATATTGTGGGTTAATTGCTTATTAACTGGGGTTTCCATTTGGGGTCACTTTGATGACTGTCTTTCTGCCTTGTGGATTGACACGACCTCTACTAAATCCCTTGTTTATCAGATGGTGCAGTTGTCGGGGAGCAATGAGCATAAACTAATTGTATAAGTCATTTTTGTATAGTATTTTATTTGATTGAATACTTGTTGTGATCACTCATGGATGTATTTACACTCAATTAAATTCTTTATTTGTTATTGTAAATAATTATTGATATATTGAGATAATTTGATTATAAATGATAGTGCCAACGTTTTGCAACTTTGATGTGAGGGCCTTCCACGCGAGGACAGTTTTTCTAGGAAGCCGACGCATCTAAGCTTGGAGTAGGCCGGTCTTCTCTCTGTGACTGATGAGAGGAATCTCGTGGAGGTCATATCTTTCCACAAGGCGGATGGACAATCGTTGATGTGACCTCAGACAAAATCCTAATCGATCAACATTTAACCAATAATAATAAATCAATCAATTAAAACTGAAAAATGAGGAGTTAAAATTTATTATAACTCTACATGCAAATGTGTATAGGTGTAAGCATGAGTAGAGGTCGAACACAAGGAGCAAACGGTTGGGAGCAAAATAAATGCACAAAATTATTCAATTCTTTTCTTGTCCATATTATTGTTTGTGTGGATTTTTAATTTTATATTGTTTATTTGCATTTTGGTTTTATAATTTTAATTCGATTTTTAACTTTCTGAATTTATATTTTCTTTTTATATTTGCATTTTTTATATTATCTTTTTCTTTAATAAAAACAATATAGCCTATATAAGGCTTTATTTACACAATACATAGAAATATATTTATAAAAAATATTAAATATAAAGAAAATTAAGAAGACATTTTTTCGGGGTTTTATATATTTTTCAAATGTTTTTATATTTCTACATAATTTTTTGCTAATTCGCATGTATTTTTGAAGTCAAAAATACTCCAATAATGGGATTAATATATAATACGAAAATAGTTTCGCTTTTAAAAATGATAAATAGGTCCTAAATTACCCAAATTAATTTCAATACATAGATAATAATATATAAGTAATTATAAAACAAGAAAGCATATTTTTGGTATTTTTGAAGAGTTTTTATTTTTTTAGGATTTTGGAGCTTCTTGAAATTTTTATGTTTCTTTTTTAATTTTATGTTTTTTTGTTTTTTGGACTTAATAAATATCAAAATATAATATATATAATTTTTTAGAATTTTTCAAAAGTATTTTTTATTTTTTAGGTATTTTATACTTTAAATAATGATTAAATGCTCCTTTTTCATTTTAATAAATGGAGAAATGCTCAAAAATTAAATGTGGGGCGTGGGTCTATAGGGCATGAAGCATCTATCCTATTTTTTGTTGATTTTTAGGAGCTAAGTAGCTATTTATAATAATTAGGTAAAAGTCACAAAAATTAAATAGCCTGGTAGGGACATATATGCAATAACAATAAGTTACAAGGGCCATAGTGCAAGTATGACAATTATAGAAAATATTTATTTAATTTTATTGAATATTTCTACAATTTCCAAAAACTTCAAGGGGTTATATACAAAATTTCCATCCTCATATGGGACTACACATGAGGCGTCATGGACCAAAATGTAAACAGGGTTTCACATGTAAAATTCCCATTTGTTTACAGCGACATAGTTTATTTACAAGACTAATTATTAACTACAAAAAGAACAGGGGTATAAGTGCAATTTACCCTTTTACGTGTTGTATGTGTACAAATCGCCCACTTCAGGGGTCTCTTGGCCTCCAAACCTACAAAGCGTAAGCGTGCGAGAAAAAGGACGGGTTTAGGGTGTTTATTGGATGTGGAATGAGCGACGGTGGAGCGGGCGGAGGTCACCGACAATGGGTGGGGGAAGAAGATCGTATCTCCAGATCCCGAGGCGATCTAAACGAACTACAAATCAACTCATTTAAGCTAATACCAAGGGCTAATCATTAAACTAGTGGCATGAATAAAAAGAGGGAAACAAAATCTACCTAGAAATCTAAAACATGCAACTCTAACCTTGTTGTTTGGCCAAGGAGCAGGACCTCCAGCGAGTGGCAGTCGTGGGTACACCTCTGCCATCCTCGAGCCACCGTGGAGCTTAGGGGACCCCCCTGTCACGGGGATGCACTATGCTGAGCTCGTGGGGCATTAGGACGATGAAAATGACCGAAGAATCAAAGGAAGGTGAAGGTTTTTATTTATACACAGAATTGAGTACCCATATTAACCGGGTGATAACGAGGAATCTATGATATACACAACGTATTTATAGGTTGGGCATGGATGTACACAAATCAGGGAAGATTTTGTTTGAAGGATGCATCGGCAATTGATGGATGGATCGCCTAGGAAAAATGCTTCAAGAATGGGGATTTAATAGGTCCCCGTCACTTCAGACGGCGAAGGGTCAACTGATCGAGGTCAACGCTTAACGGGCCCTGATTGGGCCAGATCAGCCCGCTACAGGACAAAACTGAAGGTTCATACGAAAACAATTAATTCAAAATAATAACTAATTTTGTTAATTTTTGTGTATAAAATAAAATATTTATTAATTTATGTAGTATTTTATTATGATTTCTATTTATTTTTTTGACTTTATTTTTTAGTATTTAATTTTTATTAGTGTATTTATAGGAAAATTCATCTATGTTTTGTGCATTTTCATTTTTATTTTGTATATTTTATTTGATTATTTGATTATGTTATTTTATATATTTATAACTTATTTTTTTAAGTATACGTATATTTGTATTTTATTTTTCTGATGTTATTTGTACACTTAAATAAATAGATATGTATATTATGTAGGTATATTTATAGATATGTTACCTATGTTTTATGTATTCCATTTTATTTTAATGTTTTTTAATGAGTTTTATTTTAGTTCTGTATTTTTAATAAGTATAAATGATATTTACAATATTACAAAAATATGAAAGATGTATTTCCCTTTGATTTATGTACATATAGAAAGCATAGGCATTTTGTCAATGTTTTTATATAGATTTATTTTGTTTTACATTCTCTTTTTGGTTTAAATCTAATTTTAATGTACAATATGTTATAAATTATGTTTACAAAATTTAAAAAATATGAATTTGTAAAAATAAAGAATAATAAATAAAATGAATATTTTAATAAGTAGAATGTACAATAAGGGCCCAAAACCTAACTTCTGCACAATAACTCCAAAAAAATATAAAACCACCACTAGTAAATAGCTTGTGAAAAGTTATATACAATTAGAGGTGATTTTTCTGTTTTGAGTTTCTATTGAAAAGATATGAATATGTGAAGTTTGATTTTTGACTTTTTATTCTAGGTATAAAATGCACATTATGTATTATTTTGGTGCAAACTCAATTTTGTATTTTTATTTACATTATTATCTACTACTTTCATGTACAAATTTCTTCATTGGATATATAAATAATAAAGAATAAAATAGGTGTCAAAATTGCATAATTAATGAATAAATCAATGAGATATTTATTGTCTTTTTGGCCCTTATCTCCCCCTACTTCATCCCTTGTCGACCAACTTCATTCTAAACTTGGTCTCCGGGTTAGGGTCATAAAATTTTCGCAATATTTTATTCCTTTTTCTTTTCTTCTCTTTATTCTATAATTTTGGCATTAAAAACCTTATTTTGATTGCAATACATACAATAAAAAATGAATGTTATTATGTACAAATCAATGTTATTTACATGCATTTGTTGAGGTTTTTATGGCCAAAATGATAGAATAAAGTTGATGAAATGGACATTCATCACCCCCTATACTTGCCTTTGCTAGTCCCTAGCAAACACTTATGCAATAAGTACAAAAAGAATAATGAATAAGAAAAAAGAAAAAGAAAGAATCAAAGAGTAAATGTAATTGAATTTAATAACTAAACTTGTCTATATAAAATCAATGTTTGGAGCTCGGGTTAGACCTTGATGTGAAAATATGTATGGAACCTGGTTGGGAATCAAATTTAAAATACAACAGCCTTCGAGAGTCACAGAACTCGATTCATATCACCTCAATAGGCAGGTCAGAACTAGCCTACATCATATGCAAACCCATATCACTATGAAGATGACTTGTACAGTGTAAGTGATGTGGCTCTCCCCAACTGAAATGACAAAGGACTTCTCCAGAATGACAACCCAATGATTCCTCAATCCAGCAATCTGTCATTGAGGAGCGGGGTATTCCCTTCTAAGTTTATGTTGCATCCAACTCAAGAGGAGGAGGTGAAGAAGAGAATGGACGGTAGCCAGTGTAGCTACCTATCCTGGGATGCAAGACCAGTGTAGTCAAGTCATCCAGCTGCAGGCTGACTTGGTATAACTTTGGTGCTCAAGCTTTCTTATTTTCTGTACAACATATATACATACTCCGGCAGGCATTTTATTTTTTTCAAGCCTGTCCACTTTTTTGGAGGGTTTTTTTCTGAAATACTATTCACATCAGCATTTACATAAGGACTTTTTCCTCTTGAGCTAGAATACTATCCCTCTTTTGAAGCTTTATCGCAACCCACACTGTCCTGTCATTCGACTTCATTGAAACTGGACCAGGTTGGGGTGCACTTCCCTCCCTAGTCGAGGACGAATGTTTCCACCCGTGTACGTCTTAGACAGGCAAATCCAACCCCCTCACCACTCCAACTGAGTTGAGCAAAGTGAAAGGTGCAAGTGTCCAAGTCAGGTCACCGTCGATAAGAGTCATGCGTGTGTCTCCAAAAGTTCTAGTTAGTCAGTTGAGGTGACTTGAACCCAGCCTTGATTTCTCAAAGAATTAAGTCTGACTAGACCTGAAGTACCTTAAACCTAGTTCCCATAAGGTTCCAGTGTAGTTAGGTGCAGCAAGGTCCCACCAAGCTCCAATCTTTGACTTTATTGGATTTGTTTAATGATTAAGCTCAATCGAAAAGAATATGAATGTTATGCTAATGCTATGTACAATAATGTAAAGAGTAATGCAATTTTTCAAAGAATTTGAAAGCAAAGAAAAAAATTTCACGTAAAGACTTTTTGCAAATAAAAGAATTTTAGCACTCAAAGTATAAAATTTGTACAGCTATTTACACGGTTGTGCCGCTTTATTCATTTACAAGACCTAAGAATTTAAAGAATTATAGGTTTTAACAAAGTGATTTATCTAGGTGCATATGTAATTGATAAAAATTTTATGTATTTATTTATGATTTACTTTATTTTTAATGATGTTTTTATTACTCAAAATTATTTGAAAATCATTTTGGAAAATATAGTAGAAAATATTTTTTGCAAATATTTACAAACTTTCGGAAGCCATTTTGCAAAGATTTTTCAAACAATGTAAATACAATTTTCAAAATATTTTTACAAAATATTTTCAAAATCATTTGCAAATAGGATTTTTCAAATCCTTTGTTTCACACTAGAAGAATTTTAGCAATCAAAATGTTTTTTACAAAGGTTGAAAATATTTTACAAAACGTTTTCCTACCAGTTCACACCATTCTTCAAATCATTTTACAAAAACTATTTTTAACCCGATTTATTAATCAGTATATACCAAAAGAATCTGAGGAATAGGAAGCATTATTAATTAATTATATCCTACTTTTAGCCATATTTATTAATAATTATATGAAAGTATGAATTATGGCTAAAGTATATACAGAGTATATACGACCCCCCTATACTTAACATGAGCTATGTCCTCATAGATCGAAAAGAGAAAGAGAAGACATAACTCGTATTGAGTATAGAAAAGCCTATACTACAACGATGGAAAGAATAACAAATGAAAGAATAACGAGATAAAGGAATAAGAAGATGACCGCCCCCCCCATACTTGAGATTAAATAATCCTAAGTGTAGCAGACTGTACACAACTCAGGAAGGGTCAAGGGTGGGAATAAATATATCAATGAATAAACCAGAGGTGCGACCACCTATACTTAGGTCAAAGTATGTCCTGACTATAGAAATCTGACACAAAGGGGCGACACTTTTTATCAAGATAAATAAATATGAAAAGGAAAATAAGAAAAGAAGAAAAGAGAGATAAATACACATATACAAGAAGATCGTGGAGAATGTACGCAACACTCCCCCCTATACTTAGGGTGAGATATCCCTAAGTATAAGAAACGACAGGAGTGATGAAACAGAACATAGAACAACACGGTGTGTACCTATACTTAGGACAAAGTATGTCCTACCTACAGACACATAGATATGGCAAAAGATCCAGGTCACACGTAACATGTGTGAGAAAGAAGGAATAGAGTAAACAACACATATACACAATATGTAAAGAATGTAAAGTACAAGACGATATTTGGTAAGCGAGTACCGTGCTCTCTTCATCGTCTCCCTGTGTGAACGAGGATGTAGTCAGAAGGTGAAAGGACACCCAGATATGCAATCAAGTGGGTGTCAACTACCGAGGACAAGAGATTGAAAACTAAACTAGGGCTCGGTAGCGAAAGCAGAACATTGGCTCATAACGAGTGAAATGGGTGAGCGGAGCTGATACCATAAGACCTGGAGGAAGAAAGAGCAGTACAAACCCCTCCAAGTCAATCAAAGTCTCCGAAAGATCTATAAAATTTAAGGACAGGAGATTCTCAATGTAGCAGCATGACATCCAGTGGTTATAGAATCCAAAGGTCAAAGAATGCACCGCCATGTCAAGAGATAAGTCTCGACCCTACGAGGGTCCTCAACGTGAGCAGAATCAGCGAATAATCAGAAGACTCGACCCCGTGCTCCAACAGAGAGGAAACACAACCTAGGAGGAGATCGAGTACTAAAATCAGCAGAACCGACTTCGTGCCTCGCTAAAGAGGAAACACCAGAAGTGAAGCCGAGTACCTAAAATATGATGTACCTAAATTATAGTACATCATGTATAGTTACGTTGAGCGGTATCAAGCACTTTGCTTGCGTAGTGGATTGCAAACAGAACGCCATCTCTCCTTTGTCCTAACACAACCCCAATAGCAAATTCTGATGCGTCTGTCATGATCTCAAAAGGTAGAGACCTTCTGGGCTTGTAGGATAGGAGCATCCATGATCATTCCTTGCAATAGCTTAAAGGCCTCAAGACATTTGTGATCAACAACAAACTCCATATATTTGCTTAAAAGCTCAGTTAGCGGTCGGGCAATCTTAGAAAAATCCTTGATGAATCTCTGATAAAATTCGACATGCCCGAGGAACAAGCGCAACTGTTTGATGTTGATTGGTGGACAGAGTCGTCTGATCACGTCCACCTTAGCATGGTCAACCTCCATTTCTCTCTTGGAGATGACGTGCCCCGACCCAATGCCCTCTGCCACCATGAAGTGACATTTCTCCCAGGAGAGCACCAGATTAACCTCACAACAGCGTTTGAGGACTCGGTCCAGATTCCTAAGACAGGAATAAAAGGAATCTCCGTCGACCGAGAAGTCGTCCATGAAGACTTCCAGGAATTCGCCGACCATTTCGATGAATACAGTAATCATGCACCTTTGAAAAGTACCCGGAGCATTGCATAACCCAAAGGGCATGCGTCTGAAAGCATAGGTACCAAAGGGGCATGTGAACGTTGTTGGACATGTGAGCCCACGGCGAGCCATTATGCAATAAATGTTATTGCACATATCATTCCCTAATCTGAAATGAAGAATAAATAATTTGCATAATAGGTGCCTCTGTACAATTAGGGCTATGTACCATGGCTGTCTTAATGATCATACAGCTATAGATTCAATTATTGAATCATAGAGGCTGGTGCTTGGATGAATATCTAAAGAGTTAGATTGAGGACTCATCAAGCACCGTCAAATGATTGTTAAGATGTGATCTCCAGCCTGAGTAGGAGATGGCAATCCTTTCTCACATAGGCTGAAATCTGACCGACCTCTTGATGCAGGTCCTCTACATAGGAATAGAGATTCAGCGGTGTCAGATTAGTTAGGTCAATGGGTTGACTTAACGAGATCGAGATAACCTAAGTCCTATGTTGAATGTTGTCACAGCATAGGCACGCATCCTTTGACCGGAGACAGATGTGTTACTATATGTCTGAGTATGTACATTTGGCAGACCAATAGGTTGATGACCTAACCAGGTCTATACACCAGCGTGCTGGTGTGCATGTAAGGGCATATGAGTAATACGATCTCTCAAAGGGATCATACAGGTTCCCTACTGAACCGGAAGACATTAGCTCACTCGTGAGATATTGGGAAGAATCAAATTCCGTGCAAGGTCATCTCGCTTTGGAAGCTTGACTGAATTTGTAGGTTTGATATATAATTTTGGAAAGTATATAATCAAGACCTAGGTATGATATATGCTTTTCGAAAGTATATGATCGATACCAAATCCCAATGATCAAATGAGAAACTTAGTGATCAAACCCTGAAGAAGACAGTGTAAAATTGATCTTAATCTTCGGGTTGACCATGGGTCATCCAATATGCAGGATGAATAGGTATTGGGAAAACCTGAGGGTGATGTGATCATAAACGTTTGTATATCCATGACCCTTCCATTCCGAGGGAGTGATGAAACAGGTCTGGATTTTAGTGATTCCTTTTAGTAGAGAAGCAATCCGATCGTAGTCCAAGTGTTGGACATTGGTCTAAATGAGATTCAGATTCAATGAGAAGATTGGATTTGCGGTCTTGTTTTAATCAAGCATCCGTGGGAGGTCCGTAAGATCTGGATTTGAGATGAGATGTCAACATCCAAGTCACTATACATGGAACAATACAATCGCTCTGTCCTTATCTCCAAGTATTTGTGGAGAAAGCACATTATTCTTGAAGGGGTTCGAGAATAATTCATTTGATGAAATTCATATCCAAGCAAGAAGAACTTGATGATTAAATAAGATTTAATCATCAAGCATAATATGAATGAGATTCATATTATGAGAATTATTATCCAAGATAATTAAATAGGATTTTAATTATCAAGGATTAGAGAATGTGGATAATACTATCCATGATATATGTGTATATTAAATATGATTTATAGTACATATATTGAAGAGAGAGAATATTTGTAAATAGCATTTGTTAATTAATAGTGTGGACTGGATTCACATTAATTAATTAATTGGAATTGTAATTTACAAATTAGTTTGGGTTGTGATTGGATTCACATAATTTTCAATGGTATAATTGAAATATTAACAAATTAATTTGGAATTAATTTGGTGGATATTATTGTGATAATTGTGAGATAATGTAATATAATAAAAAGGAGAAATAAAGCCTCCATTTTAGGAGGCAATATTATCTCCATTTTATTATGATGATTAATCTCTCAACCAATTTATTTACGTTAAATTAAAAATGTGTTGATAATGTTGCAACATATATTTAATTTAATTATAAATAAATGTTGTTGGTTTTAACCAACAGCAATCATAGCCATTGATCTTACATAGACCAAGCCTAGTCGTTGGATCTATGAGTCCATGGATTGAGATCCAATGGATCCTAAACTAATATAAATGGAGGGCTAGGGTAGCCTTCCATGGTACATCATTAAGAGTTGTACAAGGTTACAACTCTCTCTCTCTCTCTCTCTCTCTCATATTCTCGCCCACTCTCTTTCTCTCCTCCAAAAGATGGTCGACCATCTTGTGTTGAGAAAGGAGAGACTCTCGGCTTCTTCTTCGACGACTCGAGCATCTCCTTCTTCTTTGGAGTTTCTTACTCTAAAGGAAGACGACGGATTTCGTTTGACGAAATCGGGGGAGCCATCGCTTGGATCTTCATCGAGGATTGCGGGAAGGAACGTGACTCATCATTGCGCCCGCAAGTGCGTTCTTCGTGGATCGGACTTAAGACAGGAGGATCTCTACTTTGGGATCTCACGATCACAACCACGCTCCAAGAGGTATTCCTTATACTTGGTGGTTTGATGAAACGATCCGAGAAGTATTCTCGTGATCATGTGGTTTCATCTTTAGATTTAAAAAAAATTAATTTCCACTACATCTAGCATCTAGTGCGACTAGTTGCTCCGATTGCATACGATGCGATCGACACGCTTCCGTGATGCGCTTAAGGATTCTCAATATCCTTCAAGTGGTATCAGAGCCAGGTTGAATAACAATTTGGATATCATCCATAGATCTTAGACGATTTGGTTCTTGAAAGGGTTGCGAAATTTTTACTGCATTTCAATTTTCGAACCTCTGTCTAATTGAATTTTTCTGTACTGTTTAAAATATTTAAACACAAAATTTTCAATTGGATTTTGTTTCCCATTAAACAAGGAAACAATAGGACTTGAGTTTACTACGTTTGGACTTCATTTTCTCAAGATATGGCCTTTTGAATATGACTATATTCACTGTTGCGGGAACTGCGGATTTAAACGTGATTAATGAGATAATTACGGTTTTAATCCGCCACGAAATGCGTGAATTATTATGTGGATTCTTTAATAAATCAAATAATCAATGTTTGAAAACTGAGTTTGCATTTTTTGGATTTAAATTGATCAAGATAAGTTAATTTTAGTGATTGGGGGTCACTGCTGGAATTGACATCTTGGATCATGAACCTTATGATAAGTCATTCAATTATCACGATGAAAAATTAATTGTAAATTTTCTGGAATAATTAGTGATAAATATTTGTGAAATATTTAAAGAGATAATTATTTCATTGAATGACATTTGCCCAAACCACAATGATGAGATAATTGATCTTGATCATTGGTTCATAAACAAACATTGATTTTAATGAAAAACCATAGTGTATCCTACAATAGTTGTAGGACAACATTTACATGAAATCCCTCTTGCTTGAATAGGATTGGGGATTTGTTTAGCAAATCTCCTTATAACATAATGAAAATTGTTTTGATGTATATTATATGGTATAATTTCGGTTGAAAAACCGATGAGCATCTCAAAGTACATGATGATCTATCTGGTATTATCCTCTCCCGAGGCGGATGTGGTGCCTAGTCGGAGAGCATTGGGGTCGGGGTTGCAACGTATGTGGTACATCCCACTCTCGTCGGTACTGGCCATGACAGCGAGTAGGGACTGTATAATGCTGGAGAAAGTCAATGTGTATTTTTCTAATTATTAAAATTCGAATAATACGTACTTTGAGAATATACCTACTATTCAAGTAAAAGACATGTTTGTTGATTGATGATTGGATTGATGATTAATTTAATGTGATTAAATTAATTATATCCAATAAACACTCTATTATGAATAGATGTGTACTTCCCTTGGAAGAATTAATTATGTGAATATGATTCACGATAATTAATTATACAATTTGAATATGAGGTGGAGGATCACATAAGTGACATCCATGGTCTCCCGTCAAGGCAAAGGATTCCGTCGCCAGTTGTTGTGTATAGGAGACGCATGTCTGAAGTGACAGATCCTGTACATGATTTAATTAGATCGGGTTCTTTGCTTCTCAAAAGAGTAAGGCCGTATACGTAGTGACCCCAATATCGGGTCCTCATATTATTGGGGCGATATTGGATTGCGTATAGCGAGTATTAAGCCTGTTAACGGTTGGTCCAATTAACAACGGGTCAACATCATCTTAGGGGTGGTGAGACCGGGTGTTAAAGACCGAATTGGGAAATGCAAGTTGGACTTGCAAGGCGGAATGTGTTCCCGCTTCTTTTTATCCGAGTTGTAGGTTCTCATATTATTGGGATGCAACAAAGATAAGGAAGGAGATCCCAGATGTTGCTTGAGATATAATGGTAAGTTTATCTCTTACATTGAAAGTGATTAAGGGAATGAACTTTCAGTGTTGACAGGGCAAGACAACTTTGATAAAAAAATTCCTAAATCAAAGTAAAATATGTATATATATATAATATATATACCCTTATGCAAATTTCTTATTTCAGATAATCTTTCATTAAACCCACTCAATTTTATACTCAATAATAACCAGTAAAATATCATGGATTGGACTCATGATCCAGATATTGTACATGCAATTGGACACATAATGTATGTGGTTGCAGTGTGCAAGTTCCCTCAACATAATGAGGAATGACAATTAAATAAGACAATAAGACATCACCTTAGGGTTTGTATGTCTCTATGTTCTTGATCTTTCATCGAGTGTACTTTAGAAGTCACATGTCGATGGCGATCTTAATTGTCAAATAATCCCTATAAAATAAAAGAAGATATTTTGGCATTTATATGTGCTCTAGACATTTAATCATGAATGACATGGTTCTCTGCATTATGTAGAATGGCAGCTCGAAAGAGATGATGTATTCAAAATGTTTGAATACCTACCCGAACCTAAATCTCTAAGATTTAAGATGCATGTAGATATGATGAGTATCATCATTCTGCTGTCTATACTCTAGTCGTTCATGAAGCTTCATAATATTTATATTTTATGAATTAAATGAAGCATGTATAAATGTTGAAGTTCTCTTATATTGAAATCTTTTGAGTTCAACATAAGAGATTCTTTGTCTTGAACAATGGTTGTTTATAGACGAAGAGAGCACAGTGGAAGCATGGGTCGGACCCGAGTAAGAAGTACTACCCTCATATGCTACCCCAAGCCAAAGGAATCTGCCTCCTCACCACCTCATCCGTGGAGAGCTATGTGAAAGGTGCAGGTGTCCAAGTTAGGTAATTATCAACAAGAGTCATGCGTGTGCTCCGAAATACTCTACTTAGGCAGTCAAGAATCCATTGAACTATGTCCCGTGATCCTCAAAGAATTAAGTCAACTAGACCTGAAGTACCTCAAACCCAGTTCCTATAAGGTTCCTGTTATTAGGTAGATTTTAAGGTCCAATCAAGCTCCAATCTCCGGATTTTACTTAGACTTGTTCAACTATCAAACTCAATCCGAAAAATGCTCATGCTATGCAATGCAGAAAATATTTTTGTGATGCAATTTTCAAAGATTTTTGAACTTTTTTATGGATTTTTGAAAAGATAATGATGATGCATATGAAGATGCATTTTTTTCTATTTTTCAAAAAGATTTTTCAAATGTCTTTTTAGATTTTAATTTTGCAAATGTTTTGGATTTTTTAACACAAAAAATTTTTGGCTGAAAAACTAGGTTAAAAAAATATGTACACGGGAGTGCTTCTTATATCTACAAGAAGTGGATTTTAAGAATTTACAAGGGTAAGTGGTCAGTTTTATACATATATATATATAGTGGATTTTTAGTGTGATGTATGTATTCCTCAAACTTATTTGACACAGGTTTTTCACACGATTTTTGAAAACTATAGTCCAAAATAATTTTTTACGAACATTTTACAACCATGTACACACATTTGAAAATCTTTTTGCAAAGGCTTTCAAAACAGTATATATAGGTTTTTCAAATATTTTTACAACCATTTTTCAAACCATTTGCAAATCATTTTTCAAACAATTTATTTCACACAAAGAAAATAAATTTTACAAACCACACCTTTTTACAAAGGTTGAAAACATGTAACAAAATATTTTCAAAATAGTTTTCAATAGATGTTCACAAAGATTTTCAAACTATTTTTCAAACATTTTGCAAAAAACATTTTCACCTGATTTATTAATCAGTAAATACAGAAAGAATTTGAGGAACAAAACACCTTTTTATTAAGGTTTTTTAAAGAATTTTTAAAGAATTATTATCTGTATTATTTAGAAAATACGAAAGTACGAGTTATGGCTAAAGTATGTACATAGTATATACGACCCCCCTATACTTAGCTGGAGCTATGTCCTCATAGATCAGAGAGAAAAGAGAAGACATAACTCGTACTAAGTATAGGCAAGTCCAAATAATGAAGAACTGATGAATGAATCAATGAATGAGAAGTTGACCGTCCCCCCTATACTTAGGATCAAATAATCCTAAGTATAGTAGACTGTACACAACGCAGGGAGGGTCAAGGGTTGGAATGAACAGACGTACTCAGATTGTCTCCCCCTATACTTAGGGTAAGATATCCCTAAGTATAGACAAGAAGAGGAGACAATGGAGAGGATCGAAAAGAATAGAATCAACTCGGGGTGCACACCCCCCTATACTTAGGACAAAGTACGTCCTAAGTATGGAAAACTGTCTACAACGGCGGCACCTTTTTGATAGATAGAGAAAATAGAAGAGGAAAAGAAGAAAAGAAGAAAGAAGAAAAGAAGAAAGAGATATGAAGATGGAAGGATAGATTAGAGGATATACACATCACTCCCCCTATACTTAGGGTAAAAGAAGCCCTAAGTATAGGCAACAACAGGTGTGATCACACGAAACGAAGAATGAACACTCGACTCGTCCACCCCCCTATACTTAGGACAGAGTACATCCTAAGCAATGCAAACACGAGAATGGATGGAGGAGCAGTACAAGAGAGACAAAGATGAACAACAACGAATGTACAACAGAGGTGGATGTACATAGGATCAAGAAGGCCGAAAGCTAACCTTCTTACGAGACCGCTGAGGGATAGATCTGGTGTGGTGTATGTCGACATCGGGGTCCCCAGTGGACGGAAGCCGATCAGGGTCGACATGGTGAAAGCCCTCAGTGGAGTCAAATCGGAAAGGGACGAACTGATCAATGGAAGCAGTATGGCTAGGTTCTCCCTTGGTAGTCCTATGGTGTGAAGGCACAGACTGGTGAGTGGAAGAAGTACGGCTAGGTCCGGCCTTGGGAGTCTCGCTGATATCAAAGTGGAATGGGACGAACTCATCGTCATCGGAAGTAGTGTACTCAGAGTCGTCCTGTGAGGAGTCATCCAGGTCAAAACCAAAAGGCACGAACTCATCGGTGGAAGTAGTCGAACTCTGGTCGTCCTCTATAATTTCAACTGGATCATCTTTCTCATCAAAAGGCCTGAATTTCTGAAGAAAAGCAACTAAATCAAATTCGGCCTTAGTCTCATCAGTATCTACATGGACAGGAGCGGACTCATCAGTGGAAGTAGTCAGAGCATGTTCGTCTTGTATAGTCTCTAAATCCGCCCTCCGCTCAATGGTATCAATCGTGTAGATCCCGGCGGATGTCATCAACACGTCGCCAATCACAGGAAGCGGAAACACCAAGGTCTATGCTTTTTCGAGCTTTCCTCCTTGGTGAGGAATTCTCGGGTCTCATCATCAGTCATGAAGAAGGTCTCTCTGATATCCTCATATACATCATAGTCCTCGGGGTCAGCCAAGATAGGTGAAGTCACATCAGGTGCGGGTCTCTGGTCAGCAGTGGGTGTGGTGATCACTGCTTCGCCCTCGTCAGTAGGACGGAAGCGAATCTCTACTGATACGTAGTCAATAACGACTCTCGCAGAGGCGAGGAATGGTCGTCCCAGGATGATTGGAGAATGCTCCCATGTGGAGGTCTCCATGGGCAATACGACAAAATCAACAGTGTAGCTCGTGCCTTGAATCGAAATGACGGCATTTTCAAGGATACCCTTCGGCCTCTTTATTGATCCATCAGCAAACTGTACGATCATCCTGGTCTTCTTGAGAGGCCCTAAGTAAAGAGACATTACCAGCGAGAAGGGTATGATACTGATCGATGCACCGCCGTCTAGGAGAGTGTGATCACATGTGTGGTCAGAGATTGTGCAGCTAATGAAAGGTGTGGCAGTGTTCCTCTTCCGAGGAATGGAACGATGAGTGATGGCATGGGCAGTGGCCATAGTCAAGATGTGACGCTCAGATTTGCTCCTCCGCTTTCTCTTTTTGGGAAGAGGACAGACATATGGGTCATGGCCTGCTGAAGTGGGGCACGGATGATCTCATGAATAGTAGCCACCACTTCGGGTTCAGATAACATTTTTTTGAATTTTTGGACTTCCTCCATACAAGGGAGGAAGTGGGAATCAGCATATACACGAGGCATGCCAAGAGCAGTCTGTACAGCGGCATCCTCGAGGTCAAAGGTGGGACAGGATGTGAGAGATTGTGTGGTCAAAGGGTATGGCAGGTGGATGCTCTCGTCACAGGTCTGACTTGGTCAAAGGTCTCCCAATCTCTTTTTGTATTTTTAAAATTTTCTCATTTTTTTGTATTTTTGGCAATTGCAAGCTCTCATGGAAATCCTCAATTGAACCCATATCATCAAATGGTGGAATATCATGGTCGCTCTTGTTTGTGCTAGGGAGGCGGTCAATCCTCTGTCTCATATGATCCATCATCTGGGTCAAGTGCTCAAGGGTGGATTCCATGAAAGGTGACTCCAACAGCTCGGCCTTGGGTGAATGTGAAGGTGGAGGAGGATAATATACAGGTGGAAGTGGATGTGGGTAGAAATCCGAGTTCTGATATTGCGGCTGAGGCGGATATGTACAAAAATCAAGAGCAAAGTCCTCCTGGAAAAAAGGAGGTGGACCGGCTGGAGTGAGCGAGGGATCCGCAAAGTCCGAATAAAATACGCTCCAGGGGTCCATCCTCGGACACAAAAGACAATGATCGGGAGAGCACGATGGTCAAGTCAAGAGAAGTGGGAAGAAAGGCGCAAGTGGCCAGGAAGCGATCTAGGACACACACAAAACAATCACAAACAAAAAATGAAACAATCAAACCCTCAATTCACCTACTCAACTCGGCGAAGACCACAAATGCGGTCTTTTTATCTTGTCTGCTTTAGAGTTAGGCGAGAAGTCCAAAATTGCACAAACACTTAGGGGGCTGAATATGGGATTTGGGCACTAACCTTAGTGTGTGCGCGAGCAAGTAAAACGAAGACAATGAGGGGATTACTCGCCCCAATACAAGATTTTCTTTTTGGTGGATTTTAGGGCCAAGTAATATTAGCAGTCCCAATTTTATTGTTATCACTTTTTTTGGATTTTTAGTGAGAATGTACGAGCCTAACGGGGAGGTCAATTCTTTTAAGCACCTAGGTTATCAAAATCAGAGGTAGAGAGTCGGAAAAGCAATGCAAGCGACAAAACGATGATGTATGCTAAAGCATAAATGCTCACCTTGCTTCCAGCACTCTACATGCACGGATGCTCAGCAGAATTGAAACCTAATTTATATGCAAATGCAAAGCCGATGAAATCACCCTAAGTTTCAGAAATTGCTATTATCGTGAAGAACCACAAGTCAGCCACTTATCTTTAACCTAAGAGTCCCGGTCTTGGCTTACCCCTCCTCTTCTCGACACACTCGAGTTCAGGAGTAGCGCTTGATGGGGCTTGCTCACGGCACACGGGTTAAGAGATAAATGAACAGACTGTTTAAATTTGACTAAGTCCAACGAGTCTATAGGTACATGCAAATATATTAGGTGTTTGGCCTTAGTCTATCGCAAGCAATCCTAAAACTAGGGGCTCAATCACACAGAATAAGAAAACAAAACCGAGAAAACAAAGATAAAAAATGCGATGAAAAAGCCGACAAAATCGCGGTGAGCCCCTAAGTGAACAATCACTTGGAAATTGGGCCCGAAAGTCCAGTCCTGAGTACCTGTATTATTACAATAATAGAAGGTCTCTCTCTCACTTCAAATTACAAAATAAATAAATGCACAAAAAAATGCTCAAAAAGGTGACTGTCTTCTCAAGTCCTTCCTCCTCCTTTGATGCTAGGTCAGAAGTCTCCCACCGCCTTCACGTGGGTGCGCAGGCGCCTAAGGTGGAGCACCTCCCTCGATCCGCGGTTCCTCGCACAAAGTCAACCAGGAAGAGTGGTTAGACAAGTCAAGCAATGATATATCAAAAACAATAGAAATAAAAGCCGCGAAATGCAAACAAATGATCACACACAACAAAAACTGATCTACGCGTTGTTGCTCCCCGGCAACGGCGCCATTTGATAACTCGGATTTTGCGAGGGTCAAAATAGTCCACACAAGGCGGGACTACAGTGTCGCTGAGCGACCGCTCACGAAACCCGAATTAATCAACAATTAACCCACGACAAATATATCAAGCAATGAAAGTAAATGTGCGGAGTTAAAATTTATTATAGCTCTACAACAAGATGTGTACAGTGCAAGTATGTGTAGAGGTCGAACACAGGGAGCAGACAGGTAGAACGGGGCAAAAATTGCTCAAAATGTGTGTGAAAGTGATCAAGTGTCTACTATCTATTTTTTTGTGGGTTTTTAATTTTATATTATTTTTTATTTAATTTTTAATTTTGTATTCTTGTATTTTGATTTTTAATTTTCTGATTTTATATTTTCTTTTTATAATTTATATTTTTTTCAATATTGGAATATGCAAACTGTATAAGAAAAGAGGAGATAAACTATTTATAAAAATAAGAGAAAAAGCTAAGAAATTAGGAAATGAAATGTTTTTGGTATTTTTATACTTTTCTACTGTTTTTGTGTTTTTTGGATATTTTTCAAAGTGTTTTTTGGTATTTTTAAAAGGGCTAAATAAAGGAAACAGTGAATAAAAGTTGCTGGCCGAAATTAAAATGAGGATGAAAAATAACAAATGGTGTCCAAAATTCCTCAAATTACTTTTAGTTGAAAGATAATGAATCAAAGAAGATACAGAAACTGAGCTTGCATTTTTAGGATTTTTGTAGAATTTTTAGTATTTTTATAAAGGTTTGTGGAGTTTTGTGATTTTTTGGAGTTTTCTTTTATAATTTTTAATGATTTTTGGATTGAAGTTAGAACACACCAAGAGAAACAAAATATATTTTTTTGGATTTTTTGGAGTGTTTTTATATTTTTTTTATATATTTTATAAACTAGACAGTGCACAAAATGGATGTTTTGTTTTTTAATAAATATTAAAATAGAATAAAATCAAAAACTAAATATGTAGCGTGGAAGAACAAGTGTCCAGGAGCTTAAGCTCAAAATTTGAGAATTTTTGGAATCAAAATGGAGCTCCAAATAATTGGATCAAGCAAGCACAAAATAGGGGCCTAGCAGGGGCACAAATGTAAATAGACAAAGCTATAGGGGCATGCCTGCAATTTTCGCACAAAAATACTACTGAATTAAATAATTTCTGGGCCAACAACAAATTACAAAAGTCGCAACCCTTCTCGCGCAAAATACCCAACCTAGCACGTGCAATGCACGCACCCTGGTAGGGGCTAAAATGGAATACTACAAAATTATGAGGGCTGACATGCAAAATTGCCAAAAGTTTTAAACTGCAACTAAATGTTTTGGAATTAAACTTTAATACAAAATAAACCTGGGGTCCCTTTTGCAAAAAACGCGAGCGCGCGTGACGTGCACGCGCCTGGCAGGGGTACCGATGTCAATCACAGAGTTAACGGGGGTCACTTGCAACTTTTTCAAAACATAATAAAGGCAGATGAATGATTTAAGGTCTAATAGTAAGATGTAAAAAGGGCAGGGTAAAGCCGCAAATTACCCACGGCAGGGGGCGCATCGATCGGCTGAGGGCACGTCACTTAAGACACGTGTTAATGCAGGAACGACCGATACCCCTTGGGCACGAACGGTCTTGATTAGATCGGCTGGAGGGCGATCAACGACTGGCCGGGCTTCGAATCTAACGGCGGCTGCTCTTCGTGATGAACAAGGCCAGATCGACGGCCCCTGAATGGGCTTGGATGAACGGGTAGACCCGACCTCCGGCGAGATTTCGACTTGATGCTTCGAGTCCCTCCGGCGGCCAGAAGCTCCTCCGATGGCTGCCGCCGCCTTATGGAAGCTCCCTTTGAAGGACGACGGCCTCAAAATGGCGGTTGGACCACCAGCACGCCGCCGCGACGTCGACGAGCGGGGGTGGCTCCAGGAAGGTTGGGCGTCACAAAAATCGGCGTCAAGAGACGCCCGTGGTCTCCAGAACCTGCAGAGATTAGCGCACAACACAAAACAAAGAACTGGAGGCCTATTGGTAACGGTGGATAGGTGATGATGGTAGGGAGAGAGCTCGCCGGAGCTTGCTCGGCGAGGGGTAGATTCGGTAAAAGGGTGAGCGTAAACTCGAAATGGATGAAGGCGAATGATCTCTGCAACTTCTGGGAAGTGAAAACTCATAAAAGATGAAGAAAAAGCAAGACAAGAAAAACCTGAGATAATACCTCGACGGTGAAGCCGGAGATGGGGGTGGTGGAGCGCCTCTCGATCCTCGCCTGGGATCCTCCTGCTCGCTGGAGGAGGCCTGTCACGCCTCCAGTCCTGAGCGTCGCAAGGTTGAAGCAAGACAAGGGTCAAAAGAGGGTTCAAGGGAAGAAGGAAAGATGGGGTTGGTTTTTGAAACATGGTGGAGACGACTCCTTCGACGAAGTGCACGAGGCGCGCCAGAGGTCCAACGCCCGAGGAAAGATATGGGCGAGCTAGAGGGATTTGGGATGAACAAAAGTCAAGAAGACTTTGGAGAGAAACGAGGGACCTATGGCCCTCGAAAAATCCAGAAAGCGGGAACAAAGACATACCCGACGGGCTGTGACCAGGGGTCATGGAGTTGACCCCCGGTCAACGGATGGCGTGGCCTGATTGGGCCACATCATCCGCAAAAAGACAAAAACTTTAAATAAAAACTTCTAAATTCTATTGAAAAGAATAAATGATGTAATTATTTTTAGGTTATTTAATAAAAAATATTTATTATTTTATATGGAATCTTATCATGATTTTTAATTATTTTTATGAGTTATATTTTTACAAGTTGCTTTTATACCCTTTATAGGTATAATACCTATGTGTTTTAACATTTTATTTTTTATTTTATGTATTTTAAAGTTATTATTTTTATTTAGTATTTTATAAAATTATAAAATACTTTTATCTACACAAATATATTTTATTTTATTTTTCTTATTTGTTTTGTATATTTAATAAATTATATGAGTATGTTACACAGGTATGTATATGAGTATTGTATCTATGTATTCTATATACAAGTATTTTATTTTTTATTTTATTTACGTTTTTATTCTGATTTTAATATTCACTATTATTATAAGTAACATTTACAACATTATAAAATATAAAATTATAAAAATAATAAATAAATAATAAATTGAATATTTTATTCGGTACACTGTACAATGAGGGTCCAAACTCAACTTTCAAACCGTAGCTCCGCCAAATGCGAAACCACCACCATTAAATAGCTTAATTTCTTTTATATACAATTAAAGGTGAGTATGCTGCATTTGGAGTTTTCAATTGTGAGATATGGGTATGGGAAGTTGGGATTTTGGATTTTTATTCAGACCATAACTTTTTGTCTGTACATTATTTTTCTGTGAAATCAATTTTGTATTTTTTCTATATAAAATTATCTACAACTTTCATGTACAAAGTTTCTTTATTTGATGTATAAAAAGTGGAACCAAAAATGGGTCCCAAAATGAATAAAGAATGAATACAAGGTATAGGTATTTTATCTGTACTTTGGCCCCTTATCTCCCCCTACTTTATTCCTTGTCGACCTATTCATCAAGATGCCTAGGTCTCGGGGTTTCGGGTCATAAAATATTTACAATATTGTATTCTTTTTCTTTTCTTTTCTTTATTCTATAATTTTGGCTTTTAAAAACCGCATTTTATACAATATATACAAGACAATGCATGGATGATAAAATGCCTAAATTAGCTCTATTTACACGCATTTACTAGGGTTTTTAAGGCCAAAATGATAGAATAAAGATGATGAAACGTGGCTTCATCAATAATGTTGCAACATATATTTAATTTAATTATAAATAAATGTTTTTGGTTTTAACCAACAACAATCATAGCCATTGATCTTACATAGACCAAGCCTAGCCGTTGGATCTATGAGTCCATGGATTGAGATCCAATGGATCCTAAATAATATAAAAGGAGGGATAGGGAAGCCTTCCATGGTACATCATTAAGAGTTGTACAAGGTTACAACTCTCTCTCTCTCATATTCTCGCCCACTCTCTTTCTCTCCTCCAAAAGATGGTCGACCATCTTATGTTGAGAAAGGAGAGACTCTCGGCTTCTTCTTCGACGACTCGAGCATCTCCTTCTTCTTTGGAGTTTCTTAGTCTAAAGGAAGACGACGGATTTCGTTTGACGAAATCGGGGGAGCCATCGCTTGGATCTTCATCGAGGATTGCGGGAAGGAACGTGACTCATCATCGCGCCCGCAAGTGCGTTCTTCGTGGATCGGACTTAAGACAGGAGGATCTCTACTTTGGGATCTCGCGATCACAACCACGCTCCAAGAGGTATTCCTTATACTTGGTGGTTTGATGAAACGATCCGAGAAGTGTTCTGGTGATCATTGTGGTTTCATCTTTAGATCTAAAAAAAAAATTAATTTCCACAACATCTAGCATCTAGTGCGACTAGTTGCTCCGATTGCATACGATGCGATCGACACGCTTCCATGATGCGCTTAAGGATTCTCAATATCCTTCAAGTGGTATCAGAGCCAGGTTGAATAACAATTTGGATATGATCCATAGACCTTAGACGATTTGGTTCTTGAAAGGGGTTGCGAAATTTTTACTGCATTTCAATTTTCGCACCTCTGTCTAATTGAATTTTTCTGTACTGTTTAAAATATTTAAACACGAAATTTTCAATTTTTGTTTCCCATTAAACAAGGAAACCATAGGACTTGAGTTTACTAAATTTGGACTTCATTTGCTCAAGATATGGCCTTTTGAATATGACTATATTCACTGTTGCGGGAACTGCGGATTTAAACGTGATTAATGAGATAATTACGGTTTTAATCCACCTCGAAATGCGTGAATTATTACTTGGATTCTTTAATAAATCAAATAATAAATCTTTGAAAAACTGAGTTTGCATTTTTTGGAATTAAATTGATCAAGATAAGTTAATTTTAGTGATTGGGGGTCACTGCTGGAAATTGACATCTTGGATCATGAACCTTGTGATAAGTCATTCAATTATCATGATGAAAATTAATTGTAAATTTTCTGGAATAATTAGTGATAAATATTTGTGAAATATTTAAAGAGATAATTATTTCATTGAATGACATTTGCCCAAACCACAATGATGAGATAATTGATCTTGATCATTGGTTCATCAACAAACATTGATTTTAATGAAAAACCATAGTGTATCCTACAATAGTTGTAGGACAACATTTACATGAAAACCCTCTTGCTTGAATAGGATTGGGTATTTGTTTAGCAAATCTCCTTATAACATAATCAAAATTGTTTTGATGTATATTATATGGTATAATTTCGGTTGAAAAACCGATGAGCATCTCAAAGTACATGATGATCTATCTGGTATTATCCTTTCTCGAGGCGGATGTGGTGCCTAGTCGGAGAGCATTGGGGTCGCGGGTTGCAACGTATGTGTTCCGTCCCACTCTCGTCGGTACTGGCCATGACAGCGAGTAGGGACTGTATAATGCTGGAGAAAGTCAATGTGTATTTTTCTAATTAATAAAATTCGAATAATACGTACTTTTAGAATATACCTACTATTCAAGTAAAAGACATGTTTGTAGATTGATGATTGGATTGATGATTAATTAATGTGATTAAATTAATTATATCCAATAAACACTCTATTATGAATAGATGTGTATTTCCCTTGGAAGAATTAATTATGTGAAAATGATTCACGATAATTAATTATACAATTTGAATATGAGGTGGAGGATCACATAAGTGACATCCATGGTCTGCCGTCAAGGCAAAGGATTCCGTCGCCAGTTGTTGTGTATAGGAGACGCATGTCCGAAGTGACAGATCCTGTACATGATTTAATTAGATCGAATTCTTTGCTTCTGGAAAGAGTAAGACCGTATACGTAGTGACCCAATATCGGGTCCTCATATTATTGGGGCGATATTGGATTGCGTATAGCGAGTATTAAGCCTGTTGACGGTTGGTTCAATTAACAACGGGTCAACATCATCTTAGGGGTGGTGAGCCCGGGTGTTAAAGACCGAATTGGGAAATGCAAGTTGGACTTGCAAGGCGGGAATGTGTTCCCGCTTCTTTTTATCCGAGTTGTAGGTTCTCATATTATTGGGATGCAACAAAGATAAGGAAGGAGATCCCAGATCTTGCTTGAGATATAATGGTAAGTTTATCTCTTACATTGAAAGTGATTAAGGGAATGAACTTTCAGTGTTGACAAGGCAAGACAACTTTGATAAAAAAATTCCTAAATCAAAGTAAAATATGTATATATAAATATATATACCCTTATGCAAATTTCTTATTTCAGATAATCTTTCATTAAACCCACTCAATCTTATACTCAATGATAACCAGTAAAATATCATGGATTGGACTCATGATCCAGATATTGTACTTGCAATTGGATACATAATGTATGTGGTTGCAGTGTGCAAGCTCCCTCAACATAATGAGGAATGACAATTAAATAAGACAATAAGCGGCACCTTAGGGTTTGTATGTCTCTATATTCTTGATCTTTCATCGAGTGTACTTTAGAAGTCACATGTCGATGGCGATCGTAATTGTCAAATAATCCCTATAAAATGAACGAAGATATTTTGACATACATATGTGCTCTAGACATTTAATCATGAATAACTTGGTTCTCTGCATTCTATAGAATGGCAGCTCGAAAGAGATGATGTATTAAAAATGTTTGAATACCTACCTGAACCTAAATCTCTAAGATTTAAGATGCATGTAGATATGATGAGTGTCATCATTCTGCTGTCTATACTCTAGTCATTCATGAAGCTTCATAATTTTTATATTGTATGAATTAAATGAAGCATGTATAAATGTTGAAGTTCTCTTATATTGAAATCTTTTGAGTTCAACATAAGAGATTCTTTGTCTTGAACAATGGTTGTTTATAGACGAAGAGAGCACAGTGGAAGCATGGGTCGGACCCGAGTAAGAAGGAAAGTCAAAGAGTTGACCTACTTCTTGTGACTTCCATATGACATCCAAAGAGTTGGATAAATGCCAATATTGCAATAAGTTGATGTGTTGATAGTATGACTATCAAGTCTGTCTAAAATCCTTAGTGAAGGACTCAGATAGAGCATCAGAATAATCTACATATAATCATTGACTCTGACTTTCTTACTTCATAAGATAAAGTCTTACAATTGTATCCTATTCTTCTAATGACATTTGCAATTGGTTCCATATATATATATATATATATAGAAGATTAGAAATTTGATCTTAAGGTTTAGTATTCATCTACATGGATATTGCTGTAATTTGTTGCAGCAATCTCTGTTGGATAGATAGACTTCATATTTTCAGTGGGAGAGCCCTTTGTCTTAGAGAATGTCTCTATGACCTTGATATCAGAAACCCTCATTGTTTGTTTCTAAATGTTGGAAATAAACATGAATTCTGAGATAGAACTATCATAAAGAGTTATGATGGATATATTTCAGATAGTAATCTAACATCTAGTGGACTCCACAAAATTAGAAAATTAATGAATGGTTCAATAAGATTTCTAATACTGAAAATCAAACCTTATAAGATCAATAGGAGGATGAAGATCATTTGATAATGATCTGGCATCAAGCCTTGGACATTTGTCTGTTGATTTGATCAATAGACTAGTAAGAGATGGAATTTTAGAATGTCTAAAATTTCAAATCTTACATACTTGTGAATATTGTATTCAAAGTAAAATGTCCAATACACCCTTCTCTGAGAATGGTGTTAAATGTCGAGGTATTCAAGATCTCATACATATTTATGTATGTAGATCATTCATATCATAGTAAACATTATCCATATGTGATATCTATTGATGATTATGTATGATATGAGATTTCTTCTCTTCACCTGAGAAACCTTTGAAATGTTCAAAGATTTCACAATTTTGGTTTAGAACCAAAGTTTGAAGGAAGATGAAATGAATTTGATCTAACCTAGGTAGCTTGTACATGTTACATAAAATTCAAAGAATACCTTATGGAGATACGAATATCTTTTCTATCTCACTCCTCCTGATAAACCTGAACTCAATAGAGTTGTAGGGAGATACAATTGGATCATTTGTGACATGATTTGATCAATGATGAATTTTAGCATAATTACCTCTTAGTTTCCAGGTATATATGTGTAGTAGAGACTACAATATATACCATTAATAAGATTCCATGCAAGTAAGCTAGAATTAAGCACTAGAGAGTGCTACTTCATTAGGAAAATAAAGGATGGTATTGGATACCTACTTTATGACCTTGAGATTCTTAAAAGATCTCATCTCCGAGAATGTGATTCTTGGAGGATTGAGACTCTTGAGAATCAAGATGAAAATGAAGTGAAGGAACTCATTTAATCTTGAGAAGATAATGAGGCTCCTGAAATCGGAAACTAAAAGGATAATTAAAGATGAAACATTAATACCTCTTCAAATGAGTTTGAGGATGTATTCCATGTGTCAGTTAAGTCTGAGAGTGATCGGACTTCATGTGATGAAGCTCTTAAGGATCATGACATGGAATGATGGATATTAGCAATAAAGTCTAAAGTAGACTTCATATACAAGTGTTGTATATGGACCCTCGAGGATCCACCTATATGTGTAAGACCCGTAAAGGTGTAAATGGATCTTCAAGAGAAGAGGGAACCTGGTGAGAAGGTAAAGACCTTCAAAGCTAGGTTCGTAGCCGTAAGCTACACATCGGAAGAGAAGACATTGCTTGCAATGAGACTTGCTCTTCGGTGACCATGCTTAAAATCATCAGAATGTTTGCTACCTTAGATACACAACTTGACTATTGCATCTTCAAGATATAAGTCAAGATTGCATTCATTTAAGAATACCTCTCTGAGGATATTCACATAAAGTAGCCCCAGGGATTCATGGTTGAGGAAAGCAAGGTGTGCAAGATAAAGAAACTCCATCTATGGACTCAAATAAGCTTCTTGTAGTTTGGAACCATCAGATTTGATGAAATCATAAGTGTTGTGATTTCAGATAGAATCTTGATGTACCATGTGAAGCTTAGTGGGAGTGCCATTATGTTCATCGTGCTAAATGTAGATCATTTGGAATGATATAAGGATGGTAATAAGTGTTTTATAGACTGGCTATTCCATACCTTGAGATATGATCTCAAGAATACCTCTTAGATCTTAATTCTAAAGGTGTTCAGAAGAAAAGAAAAGAGGGTGTTGGACTGTCACATTTGTAGTACACCTTGGACATATTCCATTCTTGGAAATTACAAGAAAGGCTTCCTTCCCTTGAGATTTGGTACTGACCTATCTAAAGGGATAACACCTCAAAGAGTTGAGGAAGTGAATGCTAGAACTGCTTGCACTTGTGCATCAGTTACGAGAAACTTATTGTATGCTAGATGTGTACAAAAGCCAGATATCTGCCATGCAGTGGGAGTAGTAAAGTGTTGCTAATCCTACTATGGAGAGAGAAAACACTTGATTGCAGTAATAACAAAATCTTCATAGATGACAAGATTTTGAGATTGTGATCTCAAAGTCATATCTTCAAAAGCTTAAAGACTTTATAGATAGCGATCTGTAAAGGTCTTAACTGCGAATACCTTAGGAGATAGAGATCTCCAGGAATAAAGGTATTCTACTAAGGATTATGGAAAGACTGGTTATAATAATTGGGCATTAGTGTCAAGGACACTATAACTGCTTTGACTAGATTGAGTATTGGTTGCATTAGATGCAACATTCAGCATTGGATGCGAGCACTGTTACTGGGGATATGCAAGTGATGTAAAAGGACTTGGCGTAGTCTCGCGGGAACAGAGTGACTGATCAGCTTACCTAGCTATTTCTAAATAGCCTATGATTGTCACATGAGTGTGGGTTTACATGATTAGCCCATTAATGGCTCTTTGGGCTAGTGGGATATTGTTGGACATGTGAGCCCACGGCGAGCCATTATGCAATAAATGTTATTGCACATATCATTCCCTAATCTGGATTGAAGAATAAATAATTTGCATAATAGGTCCCTCTGTACAATTAGGGTTATGTACCATGGCTGTCTTAATGATCATACAGCTGTTGATTCAATTATTGAATCATAGAGGCTGGTGCTTGGATGAATATCTAAAGAGTTAGATTGAGGACTCGTGAAGCACCGTCAAATGATTGTTAAGATGTGATCTCCAGCCTGAGTAGAAGATGGCAATCCTTTCTTACATAGGCTGATATCTGACTGACCTCTTGATGCAGGTCCTCTGCATAGGAATAGAGATTCGGAGGTGTCAGATTAGTTAGGTCAATGGGTTGACTTAACGAGATCGAGATAACCTAAGTCGTATGTTGAATGCAGTCACAGCATAGGCACGCATCCTCTGACCGGAGACAGATGTGTTACTATATGTCTGAGTATGTACATTTGGCAGACCAATAGGTTGATGACCTAACCAAGGTCTATACACCAGTGCGCTAGTGTGCATGTATGGGCATATGAGTAATACGATCTCTCAAAGGGATCATACAGGTTCACTACTGAACCAGAGCTCACTCATGAGATATTGGGAAGAATCAAATTCCGTGCACGGTCGTCTCGCTTTGGAAGCTTGACTGAATTTGTAGGTTTGATATATACTTTTGGAAAGTATATGATCAAGACCTAGGTATGATATATGCTTTTGGAAAGTATATGATCGATACCAAATCCCAATGATCAAATGAGAAACTTAGTGATCAAACCCTGAAGAAGACAATGTAAAATTGATCATGATCTCCGGGTTGACCATGGGTCTTCAAGTATGCAGGATGTACAGGTATTGGGAATACCTGAGGGTGATGTGATCATAAACGATTATATATCCATGACGCTTCCATTCCGAGGGAGTGATGAAATAGGTCTGGATTTTAATGAGATTGGTCTGGATAATACTATCCATGATATATGTGGAACATTGGTCTGGATGAGATTCAGATTCAATGAGAAGATTGGATTTGCGGTCTTGTTTTAATCAAGTATCTGTGGGAGGTCCGTAAGATCTGGATTTGAGATGATATCTCAACATCCAAGTCACTATATGTGGAACAATACGATCGCCCTGTCCTTATCTCCAAGTATCTGCGGAGAAAGCACATTATTCTTGAAGGGGTTCGGGAATAATTCATTTGATGAAATTCATATCCAAGCAAGAAGAACTTGATGATTAAATAATATTTAATCATCAAGCATAATATGAATGAGATTCATATTGTGAGAATTATTATCCAAGATAATTAAATGGGATTTAATTATCAAGGATTAGAGAATATGGATAATACTATCCATGATATATGTGTATTATAAATTTGATTTATATTACATATATTGAAGAGAGAGAATATATGTAAGTAGCATTTATTAATTAATAGTGTGGACTGGATTCACATTAATTAATTAATTGGAAATGTAATTTTACAAATTCGTTTGGGTTGTGAATTTGATTCATATAATTTTCAATGGTATAATTGAAATATTCACAAATTAATTTGGAATTAATTTGGTGGATATTTTTGTGATAATTGGGAGATACTGTAATATAATGAAAAGGAGAAATAAGGCCACCATTTTAGTAGGCAATATTATCTCCATTTTATTATAATGATTAATCTCTCAACCAATTTATTTATGTTAAATTAAAAATGTGTTGATAATGTTGCAACATATATTTAATTTAATTATAAATAAATGTTGTTGGTTTTAACCAACAACAATCATAGCCATTGATCTTACATAGACCAAGCCTAGCCGTTGGATCTATGAGTCCATGGATTGAGATCCAATGGATCCTAAACTAATATAAAAGGAGGGCTAGGGTAGCCTTCCATGGTACATCATTAAGAGTTGTACAGGGTTACAACTCTCTCTCTCTCTCTCATATTCTCGCCCTCTCTCTTTCTCTCCTCCAAAAGATGGTCATCCATCTTGTGTTGAGAAAGGAGAGACTCTCGACTTCTTCTTCGACGACTCGAGCATCTCCTTCTTCTTTGGAGTTTCTTACTCTAAAGTAAGACGACGGATTTCGTTTGACGAAATCGGGGGAGCCATCGCTTGGATCTTCATCGAGGATTGCTGGAAGGAACGTGACTCATCATCGTGCCCGCAAGTGCGTTCTTCGTGGATCGGACTTAAGACAAGAGGATCTCTACTTTGGGATCTCGCGATCACAACCATGCTCCAAGAGGTATTCCTTATACTTGGTGGTTTGATGAAACGATCCGAGAAGTATTCTCGTGAACATGTGGTTTCATCTTTAGATTTAAAAAAATTCTAATTTCTGCTGCATCTAGCATCTAGTGCGACTAGGTGCTCCGATTGCATACGATGCGATCGACACGCTTCCGTGATGCGCTTAAGGATTCTCAATATCCTTCAAACGTGGTCTTTTCCTAGTCCTATGGAGCTATGGCTACTTGATTGTAGCCGAGAACCCATCCAAGAAACAGAAGAATTCTTTCCCCTCTAGTCTCTCTAGGACCTGATCAATGAATGGTAGGGGGAAATGATCCTTCTTCGTCGCGGCATTCAAGCGCCTGTAATCCACATAGACACGCCACGATGTGGGCTCGCGTCACGATCTCCTCTCTGTCCTTGTTGGTGGTCGTCTGAATTCCCGATTTTTTCGGGACCACATGGATTGGGACCACCCATTTCGAGTCGGAGATGGGATAAATGAAACCCGCGTTACACCATTTCTCTATCTCCTTCTTCACTACCTCTTGTAAATTAGGATTCAAACAACGTTGGAATTCACGAGAGGGTTTGGCTTTATTCACCAAGCAAATATGATGCGAACACAGAACGGGATTTATCTCGTGGAGATCGGAAATGCTACAGCCTATCGCCTTGCGGTTTTTCTCCAAGATCTCTAATAAGCAAGATTCTTGCTCCTCGGTCAACCGCGAACTGATGATGACCGGATATTTCTTTTCTTGACCCGCAAGGAAGGCATATTTCAATGTTGTGGGTAAAGGTTTGAGCTCCAGTAATGTGTGATCGTCTAGGAAATCTGGCTCAATCGAATCTGGCTCAGTGATGGAAGTGGCTGGATCTTTGTCTATAATTGCTGCCACCAAGTTATTCGGCTCTGGAGTCGGATCGTTAAAGGTCTTCATGCGATCGGCAAAAGCCACGTCTGACTCGTCACCCTCATCTTCTGATTGTCCTAACGAGGGAAGGAGTGACAGGCCTAGCCGGGCCTCTAAGACATCGAAGATGTAGGAGGATGCAAGTTCTGAGCTGTACTCGTTTCTAAGAACCTCGCAAACTGACCCATGTACTGGATCATCTTCGCAGTGGAGGGACTCATCGATACTAGCTAGGTTCTGTCTCCATGGCCCAACTGTGTCTAAATCGTTGCGGTCTGCTTCGGATGAAGAGTACTCAGTGCTGGATTCGGAATCTGGTCTCTGCCATCTGGTTTGCTTCATCTCAAGTTCCTCATCTCCGCCTGGAGTTTGGAACTGGATCTTCCCGATCTTACAATCATACAAGGCCCTTGCCGTCCTGAGGAAGGGCATGCCTATGATGATCTGGGAATCTCTCCAATTACAAGGGGTTTCCATATCTAGGATAGTGAAGTCCACCATGTATTATTGACCCTCTACTTTGGTTACAACATTCCTCAATTCTCCTTGGGACCTCTTGGTTGATTTATCAGCGAACTGCAGGAGGGCTCTGGATTTCCTAAGAGGTCCGACATTAAGCCGCTCATAGAGGGCTGTAGGCATTAAGTTAATTGAGGATCCGTTGTCAAGGAGAGTGTGTGCAAACGCAATGTAATTGACATGACTCAGCACCTAATGTGCACCCATGTCTCTTCATTTCCTTGGAAACGAGTTCTTTATTGCACAAGTCGTGGCTACTGACAGAACGTGTTTCTCAACACGGCTTTTGTTCTTCCTGCTAACCCTAGTAGGTGTGCATCTCACTTTCAGGTACTTCTGAAATACATGAGTCATTTACACGTACTTGTCGAAGGGGATTGTGACCTTGATATACTTGTTGCAAAACTTCACCATCTCAGGGTCTTCTTTTTGGATTTTTTGATTTTCTTCTATCCACCCGTAAGAGCTCGGGGGAAAGGGATTATTGACTCTAACTCATATTCTGAAACTGAAATGTTTTCATTGAAAGCTGGAACTGAGTTCTGTATAAGACTCAGACTCTGAAACAGACTCGGACTCTAACTCTAACTAAAAGGAAAATGTTGTGGCGAAACTGGTGATGTGTCTTCCGCGACTTCTGGACGATCCATCTCAGATGGAGGTAAGGGCTGTTCGTCGGTTTCGTCGGACTCTCTGCTATTGCAGGTTTGCTGCTTCGAGGACCCAGAAGTCCTCTTCTTCTGCCGGTAGTGGTGATGGTGGTGATGCTCCTCTTCTTCCTCCAAGTTCTCCTCAGGCAGATACTTGGCGACTCCTTCCTTCGGTGCCCATGCCCGATCAGGTACGATCATGGTCCTTCTGCTCCTGAGGGACATATGATTTACATTATCGTACGAAAGGATCTCATGTTCAGATAAAGACTTATCTGAATAGTATACCTAATTACAAGGTCGGTTCTGGCCTTGATTTAGGATGTTCGGGTTAGCCTGAACCTGGGCAAGAATTGGGGTCCTTGGTTTCATCTGTTGATACTGGGTACGATAAACACAATTCAGATCGGTTCTCATAACCAGATAGTCATTCTGGATCTGTTGGAGCCCTATCAGACAGGGTCTGGATCGCCCAAGGTGAGAGACTCCAATTCGGTGGGTTGTGCTTGCTGATGTTGACTCGCGGATGAGGTTTTGTACTGCCCTGCTGGCCATGTCGATACTGTTGTTGCTGATAGGACGGTGGCTGGTCCTGCTCGCATGAGTGGAATGTGCGTTGCTGATGCTGCTGGTGCTGTTGAGGCTGGTACCATCGTTCGGGCCTGGACTGAACAAAGCATGATGCAGGGACGGAGCTGGTTTCCTCGTAAGCTTGGGACGGTCAGTGAGGCTGACCGTTCCCCATCCCCGACTATCTACCGATGGGGTACGGTTGTACCACAGCCCGTTGATCTCGAACACCTGTGGAGGCTCCTCGTATCCAGTCTCTAATTGTGGGGGTGCATGCCGGTCCTGCTGGGTGTATGTCTGATCCTCTACCCAGCCACTCTGAGGCCTCAGTGCCTGCTCTTGTACAAGATGGACTCGATGTACATGTACAAGTGGTGCAGAAGGTGCAGGTAGCTTCATCTTAACTACCTTCTCTGTAAGTTCCTCCACTTGCTTTGGCAGACGAGAGAGAGAGACTTAAGGTCAGTGACCCTCTCGTAGATCTGCTCGACCATAGTTAACTTATCATCAATCATCCCCATGCTGGGAATGAGGTCCTCTGTCAGATCCGCTATAGTCCTCCGGGTTGTCTCGTTGGATAGGATTGAGGGAGACAACTGATAGGCCCTGGTGGCCTGCGACCTGCCGGTTTCCGCCATCTGCTCTAGTATCTTCCATAGAACATTCTCATTCTTATTCAGATAGCTTCCTCCACATGCAACACTTACTAACCCCTGCATCTTCGGAGTTAAACCACAAAAGATGGTCTGGACTAAGATCCCCTTAGAAATGCCTTGTCGGGGACATTTCTGAATTAGGTCATTAAACCTATCTCAAGCATCATGGAATGGTTCACTGAGTCCCTGGGAAAAACTAGCGATCTTTGTTCTCATTTGGTTAGTCCTACTGAGAGGGTAGAACTTCTTCAGAAATAAGTCCTTGAACTGTATCCAGGTTGTACATCTCACCTCTAGGTTCTTCAGCCAATGTGCTGCCTTATCTCTTAAGGCGAAAGGGGTGGCCTTCAGTCTAATGTAATACCACCCAACCCTAGTATGGCTAAGGTTGTTGCAAACCAGCTCAAAGTCTCGGAGGAAGGCATATGGTTTTTCATGGGCATTTATGTTGAACTTCGGTAGCAGGATAAGGAAGTGGGCCTTGAGCTCAAATGCTTCGGGGGTGACTGCTGGTGCCAACCAACTTTATATCTCATTCTCTGCTGGGTTATACGCATCGACCATTGGTCGATCGATTCCTTCAGCTGCAATGATCTGTCCCATTCATGCCGTAAGATCCACATTCTTTTGTTCGGCTTGAGCGAGGCGAGCCAAGACTTGCTGGAGTGGGTCATCTTGGGATCCTTCCTACTCTGGGGGTCACTTTGGTGGCATCTTGTCCTCTAGTCCTAGGAAATGGAAATGATCTGGATTAGAGGATAAATCAAGGAAGGGATTCTTACCGAGGCGATGGTCTTCCTCGGTAAGATTAGAGGAGAGGAAAGGGTTGGTTTGAGAGTAACCAATCTGGATGTGAGGGTCATGAGCTCTGGGTGGTCCAAGTTGCGCTTGTGAAGATGATTTTTGTGGGGGACTTAAAGAAATATTGGCAAATAATGTGTCGATATTCCCCCAGTCAGTCATCTTTAAGTGGCGAGAAGAATCGACAGTTCTAAGTAAAGATAGGATTTTACTCCTACGTGAAGCAAGCAATACTATCCAAGACCTTCGGTTCACACTCAACACAATGAAGGACTTGAAACCGAGTCCAATTAATCTTGTTAATTTTAAGTGTGATTTTTCAAGCAAGATAGCAAGTATCACGCGGCCTATAGGGAAGTCGGCCCAAAGTTGGATGCATCTTCCCTGTTTAACCTGTCGCTTAAGATACCACTGGTCCTTCCTTTCTTCGCTCCTATCCTAAGTTGATGGACTCAAAGGCCACGCCTCTATCTGCCTGCAAGCAGGCGGAAGCTGACAAGGTTGGAATAATTGTAAATGACCCTCTAAATTGTTGCTTATCTACTCTTAGTTCCTTGGCCATGTCATATCACGTGCCTGTGTGCGTGAGGTATGTGGCTATTTTGTAGAGGACCCCTCGAGGGCTTGGGTATTTATTGTAAGTCCTGAAACTTTTCATTCAGTTTAATATTTTGTGTATATTTTGTGGTTTGGCCCCTTCATTCTTGGTATTTGCATCTAGGTCCTCGGTCACATCACCTCACATGCTTTTGTGCATGAGGTGTGTGTGGCTATTTTCCAAGGGATCCCTCGTGAGTCTCAGATTTTGTAGAAGGTCCAGTAACTTTTTGTAGGTATTAAATAGTTTTTGTAAATTTGTAGTTTGACCCTTGGACTTCTATCTATTTCCATGAAAACCCCTACCAGTACTTTGTTTTCTCTTTGTTGTGTGTATTTATTTCAAATAGAAATTTAAATCGAAAAAATCTCAAAAATAGTTGTAGCTTCCTTATTGCACACATTTATGCACATAATTTTATTTTGTAGTTTGAAGCTTTTCATTATTTATAAAGAAATCAAAAACATCTAATTTTATCTTTATCTGCAGTAGAAAATACATCTAAAATATGAAACCTTCTTTTAAAACTTTAAAAAATATATTTTATGTTTAATTACTTATTTTACAACTCCAGAAAAAATCAATAAAAATAAGAAAAGAAAACATATAAAATAGAAAAACCCAAACTTTATAAAATATATAAAATTCCTAAAAGTGCCAAAAAATCTATTTTATGTTTATATTCTTCTCTATATTATTATATTTATATAAAATTAATTTAGAGAATTTTTGCTACTGTTTTATATTTTTCATCTCCATTTTAATTTCAGATATTTTTTATCCCTATTTTGGGTTTTTCTGACTTGAAAAATCTATAAAAATTAGCAAAAAAATTACAAAAAGAGTAAAAAAAATTATCTAAAATCCTAGAGGATTTTATTCTCTCTCTTTTGAGTATTTTTGATAATTTTTATATCAACCCTAGCCTATATTGTATATATATCCTAGATATAGCTTTATATCTATATTAAAAAAATATAAAAATATAAAATATAAAAAGAAAATACAAAATCAGAAAATTAAAAAAAATACAATATAAAAATAGAAAATCAAAAATAAAATATAAAATTAAAACTCATAAAAAGAGTACATTAGACAAATACATCGTAATCACACTTTTGTGCAATTTTTACCCGATTTATCCTGCTTGTTCCTTGTATTCGACACTCTACAAACTTACACCTATACACATCCTTGTTGTAGAGTTATAATAAATGTTAACTCCGCACTTACTTTTAAGTGTTTTATCATCATTGTGGGTTAATTGTTCTTTGAAGCAGGTTTCCTGAGGGTCGTCATAGCGACTGCGTCTCTACCTTGTGTCAAACGTATTTTAGACCAGTGAAAAATACTCTTCAACAGTGGGCTACACCGCATCGCCGCCCGCCCCCATCCATCGTTCTTCACCCTGAAGGGTTACTAGCAACTTGTCGCGAAGTACCGCTGGTTCACCCATGACTACTCGCGAACAGGTTTGAGGCTACTTGGTACTAGTCAGTGAATCTAAAAATATTCAACTTGTGATATTTGCTAGGATCAGTTGGCCTATGATATGGAAGGCAGGGATTTGGGCTTTGCCTTAAGGTGTTTACACACACTCAAGTACCCTCACTCATCCTGAAAACAAGGTCGGGGATTAGTCTCCCGCAAATAGATTTTCCAATTTTATTGATTTTTTGGTCAATACTGTTAGCGGTCTTGGTTTTAAGTTAAGTTCTCACTTGTTAGTCCAACCACACAACACACCTATCGTCCAGTCCTAATTTCTGTTTAATTTAAGTTTGAAAAACAGAGGGGGAAATCGAGAAAAGCCAATGCACGAAAAACGATGATGCGTATGCTGAGTTGAGAAGACTTATAGTGATCCTTTTGCTTTTTATGCAGGATGCAGAACAGAATTGAAATCTTTTAACATTATATGTAAATGCAGGCGACAAAATCCGCTCCTAGACAAACAACTCTATTAGCAAGTGAAGCACATGTTGATTTGACTAGATCTACGGTCTAAGTGCGTCTTTTAAGTGGTTGTATGGTCCTAAAGACTACGAATACAAGCAAGCCCTAGAGTGGCTCGAGGAGCTGCTAGTGAAAGCCTATTCTAAAAATTCAAACCACACAGCAGACGAAGACACCGTTTCACTATGTTTACACTCGCGAGAACCCAAACGGGAACCGCTGGAAATGATGCGAAAAAGAAATAAATAAAAATACAGGTTCTCTCAAATCACTCAAGAAAAATGCAGGCTCCTCGAAGTGTCTTCGACTCCTCGCGTTCCTCGCACAGAAATAATTTGAGATCAGATAGAGAACGACTCAAAAAATGCAAAAATTAAAAGACAGAAAAATATTCACAAGAAAACCAGGGGTCAGACTACACGGGGATGGAAAATCAAGCACTCAGAAATTATTGCAAACTAACCTAAGCCGTGCCTCCCCGACAACAGCGCCATTTTGAAATGCGTCCCACTACCCTTGTTAATTCGAGCAAATTAATGTTCAAATTAATTGATATCGTTCGATGCAGTCTGATAATGAGAGCAGATCAAAAACCACTTTTAATTAAACAAGTTAATCTCTAGTGGTAAAATTTATTTTACTTGGGCAAGCCCAAGGTCGAACTCAGGGACGTATCTATCTTCTTAGGTAAATCCTTAGCAAAGTATAAAGTGTGATTTTCAAAGGATATTTTTTGGTCTTTTTAATGTACTTTATGCAAGACACATGCAAAAATCAGGCCAATTTTCAAGTTAAATGAGAAAGATGGTCAAATTAATTCCAAAAATTATGAAACTTGCCCAGATGATGAAATATGATGAAATTAAGCTACACTATTTTTTGGAATTTTCTGCTACTAATTTAAATAACTGTGAATTAAAAATAAATACAAGGTGACTTTGACTAAATTAATTATAATAAATATCAAATCATAATATTTTTGGGAATAAAATTATGCTAGACAAATCTGAAGGTGAGGAATCCAGGAAAATTATCAAACCTTAATTTTGATGTGAAATGAACCTATTAAAAATTAATTAAGAAATTCACCATATGAATTATTAGGGCCTCAGGATGCGTGCAATTGAGATGAATTTTTTATGCAAGGTAAAGCTAATTATCCTAGATCTAATGCGATTTTTAGGGAATTTTTGGAGTCACAGAAAATTACTATTAATTAAGAGGTGAAAATGGGTAAAATATAGCAAAAATGAGCCACTTAATTAATAGAAAGTTCTACTGATATTACAAAAATATGCCACGTGTCACATAATGAAGAGGACAACATAAGCTACACAATGCAATTTTCCAAACTAAAAAATCAATTAATATGAATGCCTAAATATGCATGCAAAGACAATGGTATCAATGCAATTACAAGAATTAAAATTGCTGAAAATAAAACACGCTAATAGGGACCAATATTGAATTACCTATAGTGTAGGGGGATGGATGCAATCTCTCCACAGGACATGTGCTCCTCACGTGGGGTTTGCCTGGCAGGGACTGAAATGTAATATTGAAAACCTTCAGGGGCCTCGATGTAGTTTTCCCAGGCCACACGTGCGGATCACGTGGGGAGGTTTTAGGCTCGGAAGATTTCGGAGGCTCGGAGTGATCTGGAGGTTCGTATCTGCTTCAGAGATGCTTCGGATGATCCGAGCCTAATGGTCGGGGAGGAGGCTCGGATCGGGCAACGTGGGCGGATCCTGGCCATGCGATCAGGATGATCGAACAGCTGTTGAAAGGCTGGCGCTTGGCGTGTCTTGTCCCGTTGGATCAAAATCGATCCAATGGTCCTTGAAGTCCGATGAAGAGAGCGACGTGGATGACCGAGTGTCGCTGGATCAGTGTGAATCCAACGGTTGTGGGAGAAGGCGATGTGGATGGCTCCTGGTCGCCCGATCAAGATGATCGGATGGCTGCTGGCTATTGTCCCCAACGGCCCTCCACTCCTGCAGAGGAGAAGGCTGGGCTCCGACGAGGTTGGGCAAACTCCACCTCGTCCTCCCATCGTCGGCGAGGGGTGCGGGAGACTCTGGCGAAGCTCAGAAGATGGTGGAAGGATGGCAAAGCGTCCGGTCATCTCAGGGGGGGAGGAGGTGCTCCAGGGCTCAGTGGTGGAGGAGCTCGCATAGAGCTCCGACGAGCCTCCGACCGATCAAGATGTAAGTACCTGCAAGGGGTTATATCGATAGCCGAGGCGTGCAACGTGTATGTGGAGTGAGCGTGAATGAGATGCGAGGCCTAAGCGGCGATGCAGGTGGTCCAATGATCGAGCTCCACCAAGGTGGTGGAGCTGGCGGTGGTGGAGAATGGAATGTATTGTCGGGGCTAAAGGAGTGGTGTGCGATGTTGCCAGCTCCATGGCGATGCTCGGAGGATGGCCGGTGAAGCGTGAAATGGCGTGTGGATGACGAATAAATTCGGAGGTAAATCAAGGAAAAATAGAAGAAGATTGAGAGGGCTATGGAGGATTCTACCTGGGGAATGGAGCTCAATGAAGTGCTCCTGGTCGTTGCTCGAGGGATGGTAGGGGGCCCGAGCTCAAGCAGCTCGTCGGAGAAGCTGCAGCACGACGTGGCGACGTCGTGGATCTCGCCGGAGGTGGAGTCCTATCTTCGCTCGATTTCACACTCAATTGTTGTCACCAATAGGTGGCTCTAAGCTCCAGGATACCTCTCATAATGGTGGATGGTGATGAAAGTAGCCAGAGGAGGTTGATTTATAGGGAGGTGACGGGGTAGCTGGCGACGAGGTGGTGTTCATGGGTGTCGTGGAGCGATTTTGAGGGATTTCATGGGGATCAAGGGGGTTGACGAGGATGAGGGATGAGTGGCCGACGTCGTGGTGGTGTCAGTGGTCAGCGAAGGTGGTCAGCGTGGAGATGAAAATAGAAAGGGGGCGGGTGCTGCGCGAAATTGAGAACGTGGGAGAGAGACGTTCTGGAGGTAGGAGATGAGGTCTCGATCGTTGGATCTCGCGATCCAACGGTCCAGATGGAGGCGCAGATCGATGCCTTGGATAAGATCTAAGGCGCGGCATCGGAGGGCTTGCACTACACCACATGGTGTGTGGAGGAAGCTGCGTGAAGGGGCGGACGGGACTTAATCTGATCTGCGATTGGATGGTGGAGAGCTGAGGTGTTGATGAACGGTGTAGATCGAGACTCTCAGAGCGAGATCGGAGGGCGCACAAAGTGTCACGTGGTGGACTCTGATCGCAGCAACTGCAGACGGTCCAGATTGCATCCAGAAATCGACCGGATGGTCAAGGCAGCGAAGTGTTCAAGCCGTTAGATCTGGATTGAATCGGATGGTTGAGGGGGTGCCACGTGGCGGGAGCCTGATGAGGCGCTAGAGGGCGGTGAGGATGCGATCCTGGAATTGATCCAACGGTATAGGGTTAAAGCGGACGTGGAAATCACTGGGCCGTTGGATCTAGATGAAGATCCAATGGCGCAGGGTGCGGGAAGGTAGGTTAATGGGAGCGGGCCGCGTGGCGCAATATGAGGGCTCCACGTGGCCAGCGGTGAATGGCTGAAAGGAGAAGTGAGATTTAGAGGGTGAAGGAGGCCGAATTTGGAAAAACTCAAAACATGAAAATTGTAGATCTCGAGGGGATCTACAAGTTTCATGTTTTAAGTTTTTCCAAAATCAGAGATGACATCAAATATGATACAAAAATACAAATATACATGTGTACGGTATACAAGGAGGCCCAAAAACACAACTTCTGTCTGCGAGCTCCGAATTGAATGAAATTAGTCTTATTTTAAAGGTCTCTGGATGTGCATTCATCTGAAGCTGAGTAGACCTAATTTGGAGTTGGTAAGAGAGAGCTATGGGCCTTTTAAGGTCCCCAGGGTTTAGGGCTTTATTGGGTATTTTACAAAAGAGATCTTTGGCCTTCTTCCCTATGTTATTAACGGTGTGCATATTATAAGGAAGGTGTTATTTTATTTTGGAGGGGATAAAATAATAGGTGGCTATTTTACATGGAACTGGCTTCTTATTTAAATGCAAGGATAAATGCTAAAGTGGATATTTTGTGGAATGATGCATAAATGCTATTTATGCAAGATAAGGGGAAATATGAAGCTAAATACCCTGGGACAAAGCTCTATTTTCAACTTTAATAGTGATGAATCACAGATTCATCATGGAAGGCAACTGTAATATTAGAAATATCCATGTACAATCGAAAGACATGTGGGTGCTAGTTTCTCCTCCAGATGATGCGTTGTGATAGGATGCAGATGGGCCTTCACCAATAAACACAAAGGTGATGGTAGTATTGAATGCTATAATGCACAACTAATGGCAAAAGTGTTCACCTAAACCTATGAGATAGATTATCATGCTATATTATTTTCTCCAATTGTAAAAGACATTGAATGATAGTATTAAACGCTACAAGGCACAACTGACTGCAAAAGGCAAGATTGATAATATTATTAACCGCTATAAGGCACAACTGATGGCAACAGGGTATACAATTGATGGTAGACATTTTCTCCAATTGCCCAAGATACATAAATTCTCCTCATTGTAGCTGCAAGCAAGGATTAGCCTCTCTTTTAGCTTTATGTGAAGAATGCCTTTTAACAAGGAGACCTAGCAGAGGAAGTCTACATGCATCAACCACGTGGATTTACTATTGAGGGGAGTTTTACAAGGTGTATCGCTTGAAAGAGCTGTCTATGGCCTCAAGCAAAGTCCAAGAGCATGGTTTTAGAAGCCCTCAACAGTTACTCAGGAATAAGGTTCAACATGGTCAAATACAAATAATTTACTCTTCCCATCTAATACCACAACTATTACAATAACTATTCTCATATATTTTAATGCCATCATTATCATTGGAGTTGATTTAGAGGAGATTGAAAGGACTAAACTCCTTCTAGGCATCTATGATTCTGCCTTGGCTCGCAGTTTGCCATCAAAGGTCTTCTATTGTATCACAGGAAATTTATCATAGATTTCCTTAAGGAAGTTGGTTTGATAGAGTGTAAGTCTAAAATTCTAACTATAAATCCTAATTAGAAGCTATATGAAGTGTTGAGATATTAGTTATCTTTTATCCTTTTTATGTAATTTATTTTCTTTCTGCCAACACTGTGGAATTTATCCATCAAGTTTCTCCTTTGTATAAGAGAATCCTAGGGTATCATGAATAGATAACTTATTGCATTCTCTCTCTGTAAGGCACAAGAGCAATTGTACTATACCAGGATTTATACCTAAAATCCACAACCACCAATGGCCTCCGTCCTCCTTGAGCCTTGCATAAACCCTTCTTCCTCGTCTATGGGTCTCATGAGAGGTTCGGTGGGTTCTCCAGACCTACCCTAATTCTACCCTAGCGTTGTCTAGGCGCTACCCTAGTGCTACCCATACCTTGAATGAGTTTACTTAGAGCTGGTTATGGTATGAGCATACACCCACAAGCATCCCCCTTAATGTTCGCGTAGAGACCTTATCACATGTCTATGGTCCCAGTCATGTACCAATCTGACATTATGTCATAAATTATTGTTAATATTCCATCCACAAGTATTTTAAAGGGTCCAACACCTATTGTCAAGAAGGATGGTACAAACTACAAGTTGTGGGTTGTGGAAAACTATAATGCAGAAGCGTAATATTAGAGAAATAGAATAAACAGGAAGACCATTGAGATTTTACATAGAACCCTACTTCGTGAGGAGCGAGATGAAACCACAGGAGAACACCTCAAAGGGCTGATGTTTTCATTAACATTTCTCATATGATACAATGGATGTGGGGATTCTTATATAGCCTCACCAATTACCCAAGTTCCACAACTAGTGGATGTGTGATTAAACCACTGGATGTGGTAAGTGGACCCTATAGGGATCCAGTTACCATTCTACACATAACGCATATACTCCAACACTCCCTCTCAAGCTGGAGCATGCAATGCGCAACTTAGACACATAGACAAAAATCTAAAACTCATAATACAAAGTACTATAGACAATATCAACTCAATGCATTCTCTACTGTCGATTGTCATTGAGGACATTATTTCTCATATCGTGTAGGTGAGGGGGAATAATAGGACATGAGTGTGAGTTGAAATGGATCTCCTCGTCAAAGAACACGTGCTTTGTACTGTACCCATCAGAGTCACTGAAAATGAGATGAGTCTCCACCTGGAGAACTCTGGCCCGCATCTCCTCCATCTCTCTGAAGGGTTTGAACTGGAAAAGGCTATGGATACATCCCCGTCAAAGTCCACAGTCGCTGGAGAATGGAGACTGAAGTCTCCTCATCAGGGAACTGTATCTCTCTTATATAGGTTCAAAGAATGGGATCTCGACTCTAGAGTCCCAATGAAACCACATGAAAACCCTAGCCCACAATGGCATAGAGCATGGGATCTCTACTATGGAGTTCTTATGGTTCACATGAAAACCCTGAGCCAACCAAATCAAAGATGGGGACCTCTCAAATAATAATCTCACATCCTTGTATATTGAACTGAAGACTATGAACTAATATGTAGAGTATGAATCTGACAAACTATATGAATATGAAGAATCGGAAGAACTAGATATCTATAAAACTCTATACATACTCCCTCTTTCTCCCATACTGGTCATAATAATAGACATCGACCAAGTTTAAGAGAATACATGAAGACGGTGAAAACAAAAACCAATAAGTTGTCACATAATAGAACCATTTTTTCTGACTTTTCATCTCAATTTTTTAAAATTGAGTACGACTTTTCTTTTGTGCGTGCCTCCTTTTTTAAACATAGCCTAAATAGGGCCCAAACTCATGCTATGGTCCACAATTGGGCCCAACATCAAGTTCTTTCGCTTTTTTATAATAGTGCAACAACTCATTACAACTATTAAGGGTTCTCATTGTGGGAACCCTGTCTACCATCTCACTCTGTCGCTCAAAGGAACTGAGAAGAGGGCAAGGATGCTGACAGAAGATCGTCTACGCATGGAGGAAGAGGTAGAGTGGATCGATGCTGCCTTTGCGAGAATCATAAGGAGAGGATGGTGACCTTGCATGAGGGATGCTCCACCTGGAGCCAGTGCCCTTCTTCGAACTAGAGCTGAGACTATGCATATCGCACAGCAATCGACGGGGATGTGCTTCCAACTGGGTCTGCATGTCGCCATGCCATGGAGACTTCTTCTCTGTCTAGGGGTTCTTTAATAAGGTTGATGTTGTTGCGACTTTCTCTTCTTTGAGAATAAGGGCTTTGTTGTTTGAGAAGAGAGCTTGAATTTCTTTAATGAAATTAGTATTCCCAAGGAACTAATCATTGATGTTGGGTCTTCGAGAAGATGCCTGAATTGGAACTCATCGCCAAGTGGAATCCCTCAGCCAGATGCCTCCAGATCTTGATCTTGACGATAAAGATGCTTACATAACTTCAAGTCGATAATTTTATTGGATTTACACGATAAAGATATCTCCAAAATTTTCCCAGATCATTGCAGATGAAGCCGATGAGGTTGCGGGGTTTGCACAAGAACAGAGCACCATTGTGTGAGAACGCTGAATAAATCTTCAGAACTTGGTGTCGACCCATGCAAAATTAGGGTTTTAATAAAACCCTAGAAATAAATTTTAAACATTGATAGCCAAATGAATCTTCTAGAATATGCAATGCAGAACAATAATAAATCTACAAGAACTGATCTTAAAGGATAATGAAAACAATAATCAGATCTTATAAAATTTGGTGACGGCTGAAAAATTAGGATATCAAGAAACCCTAAAAACTGAAAATTGAACTTGAACAATCTTGAACAATGAATAAATAATCTTCAAGAATAAAACTCTGAAATCAACCAAGAATAGACCCTCTCTGATGATACCTTGTAATAAACTAGAATGCAGAAGTGTAATATAAAAAAAAGAATAAACATAAAGAGCATTATGATTTTATATGGAACCTACTCCGAAAGGAGAGGGGTGAAACCAATGGAGAACACCTAAACGGGTTGATGTTTTCAATAATTTTTCTCTTATGATACAATGTGTGTGGGCCTTCTTATATTGCCGTCACCGACTCTCCAAGTCCCGCAACTAGTAAATGTAGGACTAAACCACTTGATGTGGTAATAGGACTCCGGAGGGATCCGATTACCCATCTACACATGCCGCATATACTCCGATATTGGTGATGCAATTCATGAATCTCTTGCAAATCCATGGTAATAAGCATATTCTGACGTAGGATGAGCCAACCAACAAGACTGAGACCAATCTCTTGAAAAATAAGTTTTAACATAGTCAAAGAAATTTCTGACAATTTGAGTAATCTTCAAACGCTCCTTTATTAGATATACCCAAGAAGATCGACTATAATCATCAATGAAAACTATAAAATAGCGATTATTGCTTAATGTGTGGATCGGACAAGGGCCCCAAACATCACAATGAATAAGATGAAAAGCAACAGTACTACAAGACTCAGTACGAACAGGAAACGGAGCTGGATGGTGTTTTTCATACTCACATTCCTCGTACTGAAAGGGCTTCATAGCATAGTGTTCAGGAAATATCATGGAGATGACCTTGGCAGAGGGATGCCCAATGCACAAATGCCATAGGAGAGGATCTTCGAGATGGACGCAACTAGGAATGAGCATCAGGCCAGGCCCAACGTATCCCAGCCCGAGCCCAATTTACGGGCTTGCGAGCCTGGCCTAAGCCCATTGATTTTCAGAAATTATAGCCCAAACCCGAGCCTGTCCCACTAGTACATGGGTCGGGTAGGGCCTGCCTGCTATCTTAAAAAATATTTTTAAACTTGAATATAATACACATTTAATTTGCAAATATAGAGATTGCATATGTATTTATTCAAAACATGAAGATAGTTGATGTTTAAATACCATAGAATAATGGTAATTTTAAAAAGAAGATCCACTATACTATTAGAAATCAGAAATTACATATGGAAAAAATCATGGGCATATATACGGGTCTACAGTTGGGCCTATATTCGGACTGGCCTACAGGCTTCGGGCTCGGGCCCAACCTTGCCCGAACCCGACCCGAAAATTGGATTAGGCCAAAAACCAGGCCTAAGAGCGCCCATTTACCATTCGGGCTTGGGCCAGGCTCGAGCTTTATCGGGTCGGGCACCGGGCTGGGCCGGGCCAGGCCTACCCAAAACTATGCTCATCCCTCGACGCATCACCAACAAAATAGGAGTCTGAGGTTGGTTAACAAGTAGCAAAAAAAATTTTTTTTTGTCACGGGATTTTGGGGATATCAACGACTTACATATTTATCATTAATTTTCCAACCCTCAAATTTACATGTCAAAAAAATGGATTTGTCACCCCTTGCGCGACAACGATGGCGGCGTAGGAGCGGGAGAGAAGGCGGCCCGACCGTCGCTCTCTTCTTCAGATGGCGATGGCCGGTCGGGGCAGTGCGCCCTCGTGCTGTAGGTGGCGCGGATCGACGGTGTTGGAGGTGCTGCGCCGCGGCAGGAGGCGGAGGGGGGGCACGACCAAGCGTCGGTGGAGAGGCCCTGGGCGCCTGGAGGCTTGAGGGCGGCCACTGGACTTTGGTGGTGGGCGGCGGGGGTGACGACCCCACTGCTTGTTCTCTCTTTTTTATTTTTTATTGTAAATAGTGAATAAAAAGAGAAAATTTTATTTATTTATTTTTATTTTTTTGTAAATCCAAAAAATAGGAATTAAGAAAAATATGATAAAGATTTTTTTTTACTTTTTTTGTTGTTTTCTTTTTAATGGTCCTGCAAAACAAACATTAGAAATAAAGAAAATAAATGGTTTTTTTATTATTATTTTTATTATTTACAAACGGGAAAATGAACGAGGATCCGGCGGAAATGAAAGATTCGAATCCGATCTCCGACCACCGTGCGTGGTCGGAGTTGATAGATCATGGGAGGTAGAAATTGAAGGCAGAGAGATCGAGAAGATGAGATGAAAACTCGGGTCGTTGGTGGATCAAATCGTGATGATGATTCTATGATCTAAAAAAATGACTACAAAATAAAATAACGATAATGAAGTTACGATTAAACTAGATGAAATAAGAAGACAAATGATGATGGATCTCTCCTTAGGAGCGGAGATGGACTGTGATCGCCTCGACAAGGCCGACTCGCTGTCAACGGACGGCTTGGAGACTAGGCAACTTTTTCGACGAAATTTTTTCTCGAAGATCGGGATCCTATCTCTATAGATTGATCACGTTGGAATGAGGGAGAATGAGCCAAATAAATAAAAAAAAGATAATGGAGATGAAATTTTGAATTTTTGGCTCTTTTTGGCTAATGAGATAAGATGGATGCAAAAATTTGAAATGAGATACTGATGAAGAGATAAAACTATTTGCAAAATTATCTTTTTTTTTGAATTTTCGTCACTTTATTTATTTGAATTACAAAATGTTTTTTTATTATTTATGGTGGATAATTAAAAATAACAACTATATACATATACTATATACATATATGACTTTATATACAAGGCTAAATGAGGAAATTAACTTTTTTTGTTTTAATGTTTTTTGATTTTTTTTTAAATAATTAGTAATAATAATTTACAAATATATACAAACACAATGTTTACAAAATACATGGGAAAATTGCACAAACCACCTCGGAAAACCAACTTTTCACTCGTAACATAAAAAATTATAAAATCACATCCACTTAAAAGATAATTTAATTTAGAATCCAATGGAACCTGAGATTGGTTTAATTTGAGTTCATATGGACCCAGAATTGATTTTTCAATTAGTGCTTAGTGGTTTTTTTCCATGTGTGGCTACTTTTATTCAGTAAATGATTTAATTGTGCAATTATTTTTACTAATTAGGATACATTTTTTATTTGCAACATTGGTTTTGAAAGTTATTTGATTTGAGGTCAATTAAGGCACAATTAAATTAGTGTTAATTTTATACAGATATACACAAAATAAGTGAGAAGTATTTACAACAACACACGCACATTTTTTTGATTTTCTTCTTATGGACCCTTATCTCCCCCTACTATATTCCTGGTCGATCAGGTCAAGTCTTGACCTTTCCTCGGGGTTCGGGTCAACCTGTATACAGTCTTCCGTTCTTTGTTTTTTCATTTCTTTATTTTTCTTTTATTTATTAATTTATTTATTTTTGGTAAAAATTAGTAAGAAGTGTACAATATTTACACAGATGCAAGTTATTAAGAATATGGAGTTAGTGTTATATGCAGGTGTTTTATAAGGGATTTTAAGCTAAATAAAATGAATAAAGATGACGAATCGAAGATTCATCATCCCTCTATGCTTTACCTTTGCTAGTCCCTTAGCAAACACTTATTTGAAAGAATATGTGAAGAAAAAGAAAAAGAAAGGGAAAATAAAGAAAGTAGGACAATATCGAGTATTAAACTTATCTTCCTAAAATTGTAATATGGAGCTCTGTAGGACCTTTGGATTATTAGTACGTCGGAACTTCTGTGAGACATAGAATTTTAAAATGGACAACCTTTAAGTTATGCACATCATTGTCACAGTTTCGACTCAGAAGTCATCTTAGATCAATCCTCTTCCCAAAATATACCCTATGAACATTGTATATTCGACTCATGTGTGTGAATGGTTTTAGTTGTTCCCATCCAGAATGCAAGACTACCATGCAAATCTCCTCTCCAGTAACTCGTCCTCGGGGAGTCAGGTATTTCCTTCTAAGGCCTGTCGCATTGTGTTCACAATCGAATTGGGGGAGAAGTTAGAAGAAGGAGAAAAGAACTGGAGGGTGTCCAGTGTAGTCACCTCTCTTTGTGAAGTTGGCCAGTGTAGCCGAGTCTCCACCAAGATCTGCAGGTTTTCTTGAAGCTTGGACCTTGTTGGTCAGATATTTATTTGGTAGTGGCTTCTTTGTATTTGGATTTTTGGTGGTGCTGCTTGGATCTTGTTGTGCCCCTATAGATATAGAATCTTTTTGTTTCCGTACATGTTTTGAGGTCTTAGAAAAAATTGTGCCAAGCCGTCTATCCCTTTTCCAAAGCTTTATTTCAACTCGTACTCCAGTCTTTAGATTTTCATGCTAACAGAAAAGAAACTCACACAGTCTTCCAACATCCCGTCTGGGTTGAGCTAAGTGTATAGTGCGAGAGTACAAATTAATTCCCTATTCCAGAGTTGTACCCAGAATGAAGATACTAGGTTAGACACTAAGAGTCAAACGCTGCACATTGTCATGTGGAACTCGAAGAATTAAGTCAAAGACCTGAAGCTTCTAAAATCCTATTTCTCGGTGATGTTCCTTTGAGAATTAGGTGGATTAAGGTCCAACTGAGCTCCATTCTTCAATTTTATTCTAGACATAGTTGAAATATCAATACTATCCTGAAAAATGCACATGCAAATGCAAAATGCAGAATTTTTTGAAAAGAAATGATGCACATGTGAAAAGAACATTTTTTTACAATTTGAACTTTTTATGGATTTTTGGGAGAAAAAATGCAGATGTGAAAGAAAGTTTTTTTTAATTATGCAAAATTTTATAGATTTTTGGTTTTGTAGTTTTTTAAAAGTAAAAAGGGTTAGTAAAATATATACAAGTATATACAAGAGAATTTTTTTTGTTTTTTTGTTTTTGTTTTTTGTTTTTGTTTTTTTTTGTTTTTTTTTGTTTTTGTTTGTTTCTGTATTTTTGTTTTGTTGTTTTGTTTTGTTTTGTTTGTTTTTTGTTTTCTTGTGTTTGTTGATGATTTTACAAAATTGTACACATAACCCCCTAAAATAAACATATTTAAAAGTACGAGTTATGTCTAAAGTACATATACAATATATACGACACCCCGCTATACTTAGCTCGAACTATGTCCTCATAGTGATTAGAGAGCGATAAAGGAAGACATAACTCGTGCTATGTATAGAAAGGTGAAAAGACTCCTATGCCACAATGACTCAAAGAAAAGATAAAAAGAAGAGAAGGTGGTGATCCCTTTATACCTAGGATCAAGTAATCGTAAGCATAGTAGAATGTAAAAGGGGAAAACCGATGAAGAGAATGTACAGACTCAAAAATACTAAGACACGATATGAACAACATCACCCCCCTTATACGTAAGGTAGAGTATCCTTACGTATAGGCGACAACAACAAGGGTGATAAACAAGACGAATATGAACAACACGAATCCTACACCCCCCCCCATACTTAGGATAAAGCACATCTTAATTATAGCATACACACACACAGAAAGGGGGTGAATGATAAAAAGGGAGAAGAAAGAGTGAAATGAAAGGATATACAAGAGGTGGTGAGCTTATGTATCGGACACAGAAGGTGGAATCAAAAGATCATCGTCTGATACCAAAGATATGGAATCCACAACGGACAAGAATGTCTCATGATCTAGATATGGCTTCACCAACTGTCCGTTCACAACAAATGGTTGTGCGTCAGATGACAACCCAGATATGACAGTACTCCCATTGTCACGCACAACTCTCACGATGAACGGTCCTGATCACTTGCTTTTCAAGTTTCCTAGAAATAACTTCAACTTAGCATCAAATAACCAAACTTTCTGATCAAGGGAGAAAGTCTTCCTTTGAATGTGTTTATCATGCCAGTGCTTGACTTTCTCCTTATACATAAGTGAGTTATCATATGCAAAGTCTCGGAATTCCAGTAATTTCTTCAAATCCAACATCTTGTTCTTTCCTGCCTTCTCATAATCTAAATTGCATACACGGAGTTCCCATAAAGATTTGTGAATTAATTCCACTGGCAGTTGGCAAGGCTTTCCATACACCAATCTATAGGGAGACATACCCAAAGGAGATTTGTATGCCGTCCGATAAGCCCATAGAACTGAATCAAGCATCTGGGACCAGTTTTTCCTATTTAGACGTACAAGTTTTTGCAATATCGTCTTGATCTCCCTATTTGAAATTTCTACCAAGCCATCAGTCTGAGGGTGGTAAAGAGACGCAACTCTGTGCTCAATGGCGTACTCCTTCACAAGATTTTTTACATCTCTATTAATGAAATGGCTTCCCCCATCTGAAATCAGTATTTTGGGAATATCGAACCGTGCAATAATATGGTCCTTGAGAAAGGAACACACCGTACGACTATCTGTGGTTTGGGTGGGGATAACCTCCACCCATCAACTAATATAATCCACGCCGAGCAGGATTTACTGAAATCCCTGACTGACAGGAAATGGGCCCATGAAGTCTATTCCCCAAGCATCAAAAACATCAGAAATCTGTATGTATCTTAGGGGCATGGTATCTTTGGAACCAACTATTCCTTCCATTTTCTGACAATCAATACAACCTCTAACATACTCTGTAGCATCCTTAAACAATGTGGGCCACCATAGGCCACTCTGTAAAACCTTTGTTGCCGTGCCTTTCCCCGAATGATGCCCACCAGATTCTAGCTCGTGACAATGCTCAAGTACACTGGTGTGTTCCTCTTGACGAATGCACCTTCTCCAGATACAATCCACACCCTCACGGAATAGGTACGGATCCTCCCACTGGTAATATTGAATCTCTGACAGAAATCTGTCTACCTTGTACTTCGGCAAATCTTGTGGAACTTTCTTGGAGACAAGATAATTCACAATATCAACATACCATGGGAGTGAGTCCATAAAAAAATGGACTTGTCTGGAAAGGTTTCAGAAATAGGAATCATATTTTGCTAAGAAGTCTATGCGTTTGTGATACGGGAAATGTGATCTGCCACAACATTTTTTACTCCAGGTTTATCTCGTATCTCTAAATCAAATTCTTAGAGAAGAAGGACCCATCTGATAAGGTGTGGTTTGGCATCCTTCTTTTCATGCAAATATCGTTTGGCAGTGTGATCTGTGTACACAATAACATGTGAACCGATGAGGTAAGATCTGAACTTTTCTAGCCCAAACACAACTGCTAACATCTCCTTCTCTGTAACTGTATTATTCCGTTGTGCTTCATCCGGAGTCTTGCTAGCATAGTGTATAGAAAATGGTATCCCATCCCTTCCTTGTCCTAAAACTGCTCCAACTGCGAAATCTGATGTACCCGTCATGATCTCAAAAGGAAGAGACCAATCAGGTGGATGTAAGATCGGAGCACTGGTAACCATTTCTTTCATCTAATTGAATGCAAGGAGAACTTTGCCATTGACAACAAAATCAGTCTCCTTACACAGCAGTTCAGTCAAAAGTCTGGCGATTTTGCTGAAGTCCATTATGAATCGCCTATAGAATCCTACGTGTCCCAAAAATGACCTCAACTGCTTCAAATTCGGTGGTGGCTCTAACATGGAAATCACAACAATCATAGCCGGTTCAACCTCCATACCATGTTTGGAGATGACAAGGCCCAATACAATCCCATTAGTCACCATAAAGTGACTCTTCTCCCACGAGAGCACTATGTTTACCTCACAGCAACGTTGAAGGACTCGGTCTAAATGAGCAAGACATGTGTCAAAACTATCCCCGTAGACTGAGAAATCGTCCCTGAAGACTTTAAGAAAAATACCCACCATATCGGCAAAAATGGCCAACATACACCTTTGAAATGTAGAGGGGGCGTTACACAATCCAAAGGGCATCCATCTAAAGGCATAAGTACCAAACGGACAAGTGAAAGTAGTTTTCTCCTGATCCTCAGGAGCGATAGCAACTTGGTTGTATCCCAAGTACCCATCCAAGAAGCAAAAGAACTCTTTCCCTGCCAACCTCTCAATAATCTGATCAATAAAGGATAGTGGAATGTGATCCTTCTTGGTAGCTGAGTTCAAGCGTCGGTAATCTACATAGACACGCCATGAAGTAGGTACCCAGGTCGGAATCTCCTCACCATTGTTATTCTTTACGATCGTGATCCCGGATTTCTTCGGGACCACATGTAAGGAGCTGACCCACATAGAATCCGAAATGAGATATATAAAGACAACATCACACCATTTCTTGATCTCCTTCAGTACAACCTCCCTTAGTTTTGGATTTAAACAGCGCTGGTATTCACAGGAGGGTTTACAGTCATCCTCTAGGTAGATATGATGCGAGCACAATGTTGGCAAGATCCCGCGGAGATCCGTGATATTCCATCCTACGGCCTTGCGGTTTCTCTTAAGAACCTCTAGCACGCGAGATTCTTGTTCATCGGTCAACTGCGAGCTGAGGATGACTGGAAACATTTGAGGGGACCCACAACGAAGGCATATTTCAATGTTGATGGTAAAACCTTGTTCTCATGTGTGGTCTGAATCGGTCAGCGATAACCTCTACTACTATACTGGTAGACGATATGTGATATGTGCTCTGTAGACTATCCACATTGGCTATTGACGGCTCAACAAATAGAATATCTGATAGATCTGCGATGAATGATCTTTACTCAGAGAGGAATGGCTTAATAGGATGTTCAATATTCTTATCAATGAATGGCTCATATATCTCGGCAATAATCTCAGAAAGATGTCTCTCGTTTGTGCATAAATCAAGAAATTCAATGAATGGCTCAGGTATCTGGACCTCAGAACTTTGCTCAAACTGCTCATCAGCAACTATCTCAATTGGACCACTAAGGGAACTCATGTCAACTGTGTTTTCTAGGGAGTCCTTTTGGGAAGGAACTCCTGGGCATCTATAAAATCCGTGAAAAGATTTCTCTCTTTGAATTCAGCAAGAAAATCAAAGTCATCTGGTTCTAATATAGCTTTCTCTGTATCATCTGCTGGTGGTGGCAGTAATGGTCTAGGATCAGAGATCGTCTCAATTTTCACCTTGCCACTACGAGAGTGAAAGATGATCTCTCTAGTACCATAAACAACTGTTGCGTCGGCCGTTCAGAGGAACGGTCGACCTACTAGTATGATTAGGGTATAAAGTAACGGTGCAGATGTGTCCATGTCCATGACAACAAAATAAATAGGGAATTTCATTCCTTGCACCGTTACAATAATGTCCATAAAATGCCTCTTGGCCTCTTAATCGATCTATCGGCAAACTAAAGGATCATTCTGGTTGTTTTAAGAGGCCCTAACTGGAATTCAGTTAATAAAGAGGAAGGCATGAGATGAACGAAGGAACCTCTATCGAGAAGTGTATGATCAAATTCTTGATCAAAGATATGGCAATGGACGTGAGGTGGTCCCTTGTCTTTCTTTTTAGGCGGAAGGTTACTGATGGCATGAACTGTGACCATGGTCAAAATGTGTCTCTCTGTTTCCTTTCGTCTGTTCTTCCTTGGTTGACGCTTTTGGGTACATGCCTCTTTCATTCCCTTTTTTACTGTAGGCATGTATTCCATGGCCTTAAGGAGTGGCATCTTTAAAAAGATGTTCTGTAAGATCTCAACCACTCCAGGATCAGATAGTGCAGTTTTTAATTTTTGAATTTTTTAGCTTTGAGAGCAGAAGGAAATGGCACTGAATTATAAGAAATATGCGAACGTTCATTTCCATTATTCAAGTAGAATCATCATGTACAAGAGGATAACCAGAATCAAGCTATACAGTGTTGTCCAATCTATGTGAAGGAAAAACAGAATCTAAAACAGAATGGGATGTTGTTGTTGGTGAAGAGGAAGAATCTGCGACCGGTATATTCTCCCTTGCTGATGGTGACCTGCATCTGCCTGGTAAAGGTGGTGGTGAAGGCGTTAAAACTCCAGATATGGGTGCTTCCATAATTGGCCTCTCGACTATTGGTGAAGGAGATCATGTAGAAGATGATGCTCTCTCAGAGGTTTGATTTTCCAACCCAACTGGTGTGTATGCGGCTGCAAACTCCTACCGCTCCTGAGATGAATGGCGTCATATAAACATGTAAAATCAAGGGACATACCTGTCTCGGGGGTGGGTGGGCTTTTAGCTACCTGCTCTTTGCGTCTGAAATTGATGGTGTTGGCTTCGACCTGTGCTGGAATTAGTGTCTTGGTGGTAGTCAGGTCATCGATCCGCTGAGTCAGTTCATTCTTGTTCTTCATAAGCAATGCAAGTTGGTCTAGTGCTGGATTGACTGAAGGGGCCTCAGACTGATAGTGTGGAGGCTGTTGGTAACCATATGGATTCTGGTAATGAGGATGAGAGGGAAAAGGATACGGTCCACAATATGCAGTCTGTTGCTGGTTTGACCGAGGGATATACATGGACTGTTGTTGTGGCTGGCCTTGTCTCCAGTTTTGAACTGAGGTGGGGACTAGTACTAAGGCTGGAACTGCTGGTGCTGGTTTTGGTATTGCTGCTACTGTCTGCCTCCGTGAAGCTGGTGGGTGGGTCTCTGACCCTACTGTGAACCCAACTGGCCTTGCCCTGACGGACGGGGCCGGTTTTGCTCACGGACGAACCAGATACCATTCACATCTTGAATGACAGGTGGAGGTGGAGATTGATGCTCAGGGGATGTAGGCTACTTCTTGTTGGTACGGAACTATCTGGTGTACATGCTGCTGAGCTTGATCAGGTGTCTACACGTAGTAGACATGCTGAACTATAGATGATCCTGAGTGGAAGGAGTCTGCTCCCTAGCAGAGGTATTGGTTGTTGCACTAGTACTGTGGACTGTGCTGATCGTACTCACAAGAAGTTCCAGGTGCTTTGTTATCTCATCCAGCTTAACCAGGTTCTTTGTCCTCTGCTTGATCACATGAAGCTTATCGAGTTCCTTGGATCGCTTCTTTATAATGTCTACTTTGGACAGGTGGTCTCCAATGATGGCTAGGTACGTGCTATCCACCTTATTCACTTCTTGTGTTGCCGTCATTTTGACATCCTTGTGGGGTACTGCAGGGGTGGTGACAGGTGTTGGACATGCGAGCCCACATTGAGCCATTATGCAATAAATGTTATTGCAAATATCGATCCCTGATCTGAAATGAAGAATGAATAATTTGCATAATAGATCCCTTAGTATAATTAGGGTTATGTACCATGGCCATCTTAATGATGATACAACGGTTGATTCAATAATTGAATCATAGAGGCTGGTGCTTTGGATGAATATCTAAAGCGTTGGATTGAGGGCTCATCAAGCACCGTCAAATCATTGTTAAGAGATGATCTCCAGCCTGAGTAGGAGATGACAATCCTTATCTCTAAAGGCTGATATCTGACCGACCTCTTGATGCAGGTCCTCTGCATAGGAATAGAGATTCGGAGGTGTCAGATTAGTTAGGCCAAAGAGTTGACTTAACGAGATCAAGATAACCACAGTCCTATATCGTCTGCTGTCATGATACATGCACACATCCTCTAACCGGAGACAGATGTGTTACTCTATGTCTGATTATGTACATTTGGCAGACCAATAGGTTGATGACCTAACCAAGGTCTATACACCAACACGCTGTTGTGCATATAAGGGCATGTGAGTAATTCGATCTCTCAAAGGGATCATACAAGTTCACTACTGAACCTGAAGACATGAGCTCACTCATGAGATATTGGGAAGAATCAAATTCTGTGCACGATCGTCTCACTTTGGAAGCTTGACTGAATTTGTAGGTTTGATATATACTTTTGGAAAGTATATGTTCAAGACCTAGGTATGATATATGCTTTTGGAAAGTATATGATCGATACCATCTCCCAATGATCGAATGAGAAACTACTGATAAAACCCTAAAGTAGACAGTATAAAGTTGATATAATACTTTGGGTTTATTCAGGGTATTCCAATATGCAATATGTACAGGTATTGGGAATACCAGAAAGTGCTGCGATCATATACGATTGTATAACCATGACGCTTCCATTCCTAGGGAGTGATGAAACAAGTCTGGTTTTAGTGACTCCTCTCCGTAGAGAAGTAATCTTATCTTGGTCCAAATGTTGGACATTGATCTGAAAGTGATTCAGATGCAATGAGAAGATTAGATTTGCGGTCTTGATTTAATCAAGCATCTATGGGAAGCCCACGATCTGGATTTGAGATATGATCTCAATATCCAAGTCACTATACATGGAACAATACAATCACCCTGTCCTTATCTCTAAGTATTTGCGGAGAAAGCGCATTATCCTTGAAAGAGTTCAAGATAATTTCATTGTTGATATGTGTATCCGAGCATTGAGAAAATGGATAATTAAATGTGATTTAATTATCATGAATAATATGAATTTGATTGAAATTATAAGGAGAGTTATCTAAGATAATTAAATGTGATTTTATTATCAAAGATGTGAATAATGTGAATGCGATTCATATTATTTGGGCACACGAGAATAGAGATCCAAGATGATTAAATATGATTTAATTATCATGGATATGAATAATGTGGATAGCAATATACATATTACTCATATATATTATAAATGTGATTTATAATATATAAGAGAGAGCTATTTGTAATTTACATTTGTTAATTAAATGTTGATGTGAATTGGATTCACATTGGACAATTAATTGAAAATGTAATTCACATTTTATTTTTGGTTGTGATTGTGATTCACAATTTTCCAATGGCAAGATTGCAACATTCACAAAATAATTATGAATTATTTTTGCAAATAATTTATAAAAAGTGTTGTTATAAATCTTGGAGATTTCCATGGAATAATGTAATCTCATGAGATCTCATGAGATTGCATGAGATTGCTACCAAATCCAATATTATGGTAGGAGGCAATCTTCATTCTATAATCTCCATGCTTGATTGATTTAATTTGAGATTGATTTATAATGATTTATCAAAATATATTTAATCTAAATTAAATTAATTATTGTTGATTTTACAAACACAAATCTTTGCCATTAAAAGAAACACAATAAATGAGAGCCATTGGATTTGTGCTGCCCATGTATTGAGATCCATGGATCCCAAAATATTATAAATAGAAGGGCACACCATTGCTCTTCTTTACACACAAGAGAACATATGTCTCTCTCTCTTTCTCTCTCTACACGTCTACTCTCTCTCCCTTTCATGTGGCCGTCCACCATGAATGCCCTAGAGAGGTTCTCCATCGCTGCAGCGTCGTCGTTATGCTGCACGATCATTGGCTCGTGGATCTCCGTCTCCTTCAGTAAGCCTCAGTTGTGAAGAATAAGTCCGATCTCGTGTGTCGAAATCAGTAGATTCACCGCTTGGATCATCAACATGGATTGCGAGAAGTACGCGATTCATCCCTGCGCTCGCAAGCGTCTCCTCCGTCGGATCGGACTTAAGATAGGAGGTCTCTTCATTTAGAGACTCGATCGCAACCACGCTTCAAGAGGTAATCCTATTACTTGTTTGTAATTTAGACGAAACAATCCGAGAAGTGTTCTTGGATCATGTGGTTTCGTCGCATAAAAAAATTTTAATTTCCGCTGCATAGAACAACTAGTCCAACTAGTCGTTCTTCATCATATTCGATACGATGCTCATGCTTCAGTGATGTGCTTGAGTATCTAACCCTATCCCTCAATGGGGTGCTTCTGAAAAGCACGTGAAGAAGAAAGAGCTGTTGAACTTTCTGCCATCTCCTCAAAAATTTGGTAAAGGACATCCTCGTCCTTGTTGAAGTGGTTTCCCCCACAAGCGGCATCTACTAGCTTCTGATTTTCAACGCTTAAACCCCTAAAGAAATTTTGTACAAGTCTAATATTTGAAATATCATGATGGGGGCATTTCTCCGTCAGATCTTTGAAATGTTCCCACGCCTCGTGAATAGGCTCTTGGGGCATCTGGGAGAAATTAGCAATGAGGGATCGCAATTGGTTGAGTCGTCCAAGTGGATAATACTTGTTTAGAAATGCGTATCTCAACTCTTACCAAGTAGCGACAACATTCCCCAAGTGATTCAACCATTACAAAGCTTTGCCCATCAGACTGAGTGGAAAGGATGTCATCTGCACTACCTCTAATGGGGCATTAGGGTAGAGTACTTGTAAGGGATTGGTTTTTAAAAAAAATAAACTAATAAAAAAAGTGTAACAAATTCTGTTGATAAGGTAGATATTATTATTTTATTATTAATAAGGAAGAGATAATGAATTTAGACTATTATCCATTAATTATACTATAATTGTCCCTAGCTTAATCATAACTATTATCCATTGATTAATCCAAATTATTATTGCTAATTATCTCTTTGATTGAGCCTATAAATACATGAGACTCCTATCAATTCTTATCATCTTCCCTTACGTGAGAGAGAGTTCTAAAGAGAGGGGGAAAAGGGAGAGAGAGAAAGAGAGAGTTCGGCAACAACATTCTTTGTCGCATTGCGAATCCGGCAACGACAACCTTCTCTGTCAACGTCGAAGTCTCGTTCCGACGAAATCGGAGAAGAAACGACGTCGTCATCATAGGCGGAATCGCGTCATCTTTGTCGGTGAATTTCTCGTGCAAGCGAGGTATGTGTCGAAAACATAGGTTCGTTAGGTGACGTTTTGTGTTGATCATTTATTTAAAATTTAGACTTATAGATGTATGCGTCGAAACTCTTAGGAATGCTACAGGATAAAAATCGATGTTTTGCCTTCCAAATCACAATTGTGTTGATTATGTTCATCGCATAAAGTAATATGAACGCCTTTCTTATTTAATCATTGTTGACGATAGATGGTTGTCACAGAGAAATCGAGATGCCAACACATGGATTTACTGATTCACGCCATTATGTCATAACATGTTTTAATACACGGATTACACAGTGGTTATTTTTTTTCAGAATCAGCATGAATGTATATCATTCGTAATTGACAAAACAAGGATGACATAATAGAAGTCTTGCTGGTTGATGGATTGTTTTTCACATAAGAAATTAATAGTTAAATTTTCATTACATAATCACTTTTCAAATATAGTCTCAAAATTTTTATGAGTTATTCATACAGATACGTATAACCAAACTCTGATTATATATATCTTTACTCACCATTAAATAAAATATCTTGCAAGGGGTTACATGCAAATTTCATTAGAGCCAGATAAGGTTTCTTCCTTTAACTCTTCAAATTTTAGTCGAGACATGCTTGAACGGAAGAAGGGAGGTAATAATTGGATAGCAAGATTTCATTATAATTGTCCAATAACATTTTAAGGGTTGTCCAAAATTATATATAATGTATATCTCTAATATCAACTCTCTAGTTTCACGTTCTTATAATTTGTATATCGTTTATGTTCTGGTTATAAACTATGATATAAATGTATGCAATATGCATGTTAATCCTCATATAGAATGCATACACATCGTCAGATCTAAGATGTATTCAATACCAGTAACGTATTGACGGGATTAGAGTAATGTATATATATTATATCCTATGATTAAAAATACATGTTTTAATACATACGTATCTACCATGGAGGCACATAGTTTGGCTAGATAAAAATGTTCTTTGCGCAATAACGGTCTCAATCACATATATGGCTCTATATGATTTAATTTGTACATAGAATAATTGTTCAATGATTTAAATGTTCGTAAGTTACACATCCAATGGTAATTATTGAAGCTATAAAGTCACAAGAAGTTGACAATAAGTTGTTGGCACCAACTCAAACTAAGGGGTCGTAAGGGCCTAAAGGGCCAACGCCTTCTGGGGGCGTGAGGCAAAAGATAAGTCCTCTACAGTTGTACCTACACTATCATGTTATGTATTGATATGAACCGCTTGTGCTGGCGGAAAGCAATCAAAGACATCAAAGCCGCCTAAGAATTATCAATCAAGACCACTCTAAACATGAAAATCTCATGGGCATATGTGTAATACATGTTAATATTATGTGCATATATGCTATTATGTTACTGTTATGGACATATGTTTAAGTTATATTAATGTTAAGTGCATGTGTGCAAGGGCATACATGCAATTCATGTTAAGGTTAAGGGCATGTGTGAAATTATGCTAATGATATGAGCATACATGGAAATTTATGTTAAGCTAAGGTCAACTATGCAATTATGTTATGGATATGGGCGTACTTGCAACGTAAGTTAATATTAAGGGCGTATTTGCAATTTAAGATAATGTTAATGGTATATGTGTACTTAAGTTAACATTATGGGCGTACATGCAAATATGACAAAATTAAAAGGTTTGTACGCAAGTATGATATGCAATGCATGGATATGAATGAAATATACTTCGTATACATCACTAAGTTAATCAACGATATGTATGAAGTTGGTTCGTGTTTAGCCAAATAGTTATGAAACATTGCAATTATATATGATCAAATTTATAAGTCTTTATTGTTGGAATAATTATCAATATGTTATGAATGGAATAGTTAGATGTAACTTGATTTTTACGCCAGCCGGCTTGACCTTAACTCGGCACATACTGAGCGTTAATCTCATAACATGTATTATTAATCTTTATCAGTGGAACGTGAAGATTGAGTTATTTATGCCTCAACGGAGACTTCATCATCTTCAAAAGTGGAATTGGTATGGAACTACTACTGGTTTGTTTTGGAAGGACGACTTTATGCCCACTGAAATTAGGAGATCATGGATACGATTTCATCTAGTTTAATTATCTTTTCTTAAGGAACTCTGGGAATTGTGAACTTATTATGATTATGGAAAAGTTTTTTTAGTTGGTTCTTTACTGCTCTTTTATGCCATGATTGATGCTATGAGTAACGTTCCCGAGATGTCCGTCGAGTTTCTCACTTCCTCAACATTCTCGGACGATCTGGTTCGTTACAAGTAGTATCAGAGCAGGAGTTCCTCTGGTCATAAGATATCTGACCTAATCAAACTTAGATCTACTATTTTTAGGAAATATATACACTTGACCGTAATTTTTACATTTGGTCATTCCAAATGACCCCTCGTCGTGGGAATGAGGTGAACGGAAACCGCGAGTCTTCATCGACTTAAGAGATGACTATAGACATGCAATGACTGATAGCCACAGGGTGTGCAATTGTTTTGGCTTAATTTAGTTAGTAGAAAATCCTCTATGGTACAGCTTGAGTATTTGGAGGTTGTACAAGACTTTTCTGATATTTTGCACATGACTTTTCAAGTCTTCCACCCAGAAGAAAGATTGACTTCACTATTGATGTACTACTGAGTACTACAACCTATTTAAAGCACCACATAAGATGGCTCCTGCTAAGTTGGATTAGTTGAAAAAGTAGTTGCAAGAACTATTAGATAAAGGATTTTTGAGACCAGGTGTTTTGCCTTGGGGTGCTCTCGTTTTATTCGTTAAAATAAGGACACATCACTTAAGCTCTACATTATTTACATAGCTTTGAATAAAATCTCCATAAAAAATTACCTACTATCTCGCATCGATGATCTGTTCCATCAATAGCATCAAGCAGTTTTCTTCTCTAAGGCAGCCCTATGGTCTGGTTACATCAACCTAGGATTAGGAATGGAGACATATAAAAGACAACATTCAGGACAAGATGCAAGCACTATGAATTCCTAGTGATGCCTTTTGGCCTCACAAGTACGCCTGCTGCATTTATGGAGTTAATGAATAAGGTATTCCGAGAATACCTGGACAAGTTCGTGATTGTCTTTGTTTATGATATCTTAGTTTATTCACAAGATATGGAACAAAACCGAGTGCATCTCACATTAGTTCTTGATTCATTGCGACAACACCAGCTTTATGCCAAATTATCCAAGTACGACTTTTGTCTTCAAGTAGTTGCATTCCTTGGACACGTTGTATCCAAGAAGGGTATCTCTGTGGATCCCGCAAAGGCAGAGGTTGTTTTAAATTGGACTAAACCCAAGAATGTCTCGGAAATCCATAGTGTACTAGGACTGGCATGGTTACATGTGATTCATTCAGATTTTTTCCATGATCCTCCTACCATTGACTTGATTATTGAGGAAGAATGTAAAGTTTGAATTATGGTCAGAAAAGTAGCAACAAAGCTTTCAAGAGTTAAAGTTAAGATTGATGTCTGCTCCTTTGCTCACGCTACCATCTGGTAGTGGTGGATTTGTGGTCTACATTGATGTGTCAGACTTCGGTTTGGGATGTGTCCTTATGCATCATGGAAAAGTTGTGGCATACGCCTCTCGGCAATAAAGGAAGCTGAAAGAAACTACCTGGCGCATGATCTAAAACTCGCAATGGTAGTTTTTACGCTAAAAATTTGGCGTCATTATTTTAAATGGAAAGAAAGTTGAGGAATTTATTGATCATAAAAGCCTCAAGTATGCCTTCTCTCAGAAGGAACTGAATATGAGACAAAGACGATGGTTGGAGTTTCTATCATACTATGATGCTTCCATCGACTATCATCTAGGAAAGGTGATTGCAATCGTCGATGCTCTAAGCATGAAATATGAAGGAAAGCTCACAAGTATGAAATTGTAATGACAGATAATAAAAGATTTAGAAGAATGGAACCCTTTTATTGAAATAAAGATTAGAGTTCTTACGACTGGAATGAAGGTCCACTCATCATTGGTAGAAAAGGTTATATTGGATTATAGGAATAAGAATGAACTTTAAAAACTGGTAATCTCATCTCAGAAAGAAGGATATGATTTCTAATTGGCTTGAATGGAGCATTGAGGTTCCGCAATAGATTGTGGATTCCAGATGATGTTGAATTAAGACAAAAGATTCTTGAAGAAGCTCACAGCTCCATGTATACCAATTATCCCGGCACTACAAAAATGGTCAAAGACTTACACCGGAATTTTTGGTGGCCTAAGATGAAGAAGGACATTGCAAAATCTGTGTCGATGTGTCTTATTTGTCAACAAGTAAAGATTGAGCACTAGAAGCCTGCAGGTCCTTTGCAGTCACTAGAGATCCCCGAATGGAAGTGGGAGAATATCACTATGGATTTTGTTTGCAAGTTGTCAAAAACAAAGAAGGGTCTCTTTTACACTATTTGGGTGATTGTTGATCCCTTAACGAAGTCGTCACATTTCTTACCCATCAGATTAGATCCATCTACAGAGAGCCTTGCTGAATTATATGAGAATGAGATAGTGAAATTGTATGGAATTCCGGTATCGATCGTGTCAGACAGAGACACCAGATATACCTCTCTGTTTTTGATAAGCGTGAAGGATGCTTTGGGTACAAGTTTGAAGTTCAGCACATCATTTCATCCTCAGACCGATGGACAATCTGAAAGAACAATCCAGACATTAGAAGACATGTTAAGAGCATGTGCCCTTGAATTAGGATAGATATTTGCCTTTGGTTGAATTCGCTTATAATAATAGCTATCATGCAAGAATTAAGATGGCTCCTTTTGAAGCATTATACGGCCGACCTTGTAGATCCCCTTTATGCTGGAGCGATGTCGGGGAAAAATACATATTGGGATCTGAATTAGTCCAAGTTTGTACGAAGGGGGTGGAGGTAATTCAAAAGAGACTTTTAGCTGCTCAGAGTAGACAAAAATCTTATGCTGATTGTCAAAGGCTGGAATGTAATTTTGAGGTAGGTGACCATGTGTTCTTAATGGTTTCTCCTACCAATGGAGTAGTGCGATTTGTCAAAAAGGGAAAATTGAGTCCTAGATTTGTGGGACCTTTTGAGATAATAAAGAAAGTGGGAGAAGTAGCATATCAGGTTGCTCTTCCACCTCATTATTCCAAGTTATATGATGTTTTTCATGTATCATTGCTAAGGAAGTATAATCCTGATCCATCGCATGTGATCAAGCATGAAGTTCCAAACATTCAGCAAAATCTAACATATGATGAAAAACCAGTTCGTATCGTAGACCGTAAAGAGCATCAGTTACGGAGTCGCATAGTTCCGATGGTCAAAGTACTCTGACAGCACCATCAGAGAGAAGAAGCGACTTGGGAGTTAGAGGATGAAATGCATCAACATTACACACATCTCTTTGGTAAGTGATTTTTTACAGTATAAATTTCGAGGACGAAATTTCTTTAACGAGGGTAGATTGTAATGGATTGGTTTTTTTAAAAAATAAACTAATACAAAAAAGTGTAACAAATTCTATTCATAAGATAGATATTATTATTTTATTATTAATAAGGAAGAGATAATGAATTTGGACTATTATCCATTAATTATACTATAATTATCCCTTGCTTAGTCATCACTATTATTCATTGATTAATCCAAATTATTATTGCTAATTATCTCTTTGATTGAGCCTATAAATACATGAGACTCCTATCAATTCTCGTCATCTTCCCTTATGTGAGAGAGAGTTCTAAACAGAGGGGAAAGAGGGAGTGAGAGAGAGAGTTCGGTAACAACATTCTTTGTCACATTGCAAATCCGGCAACGACAACCTTCTCCGTCAATGTCGAAGTCTCATTCCGGCGAAATCGGAGAAGAAACGACGTCGCCATCATAGGCGGAATCGCGTCGTCTTTGTCGGTGAATTTCTCGAGCAAGCGAGGTATGTGTTGAACACATAGGTTTGTTAGGTGATGTTTTGTGTTGATCAGTGATTTAAAATTTAGACTTATAGATGTATGCGTCGAAACTCTTAGGAATGCTACAGGGTGAAAATCGACGTTTTACCTTCCAAATCACAATTGTGTCGATTACCTTCATCACATGAAGTAATATGAACGCCTTTCTTATTTAATCATTGTTGACGATAGATGGTTGTCACAGAGAAATCGAGATGCCAACACATGTATTTCCTGATTCACGCCATTATGTCATAACATGTTTTAATACACAGATTACTCAGTGGTTATTTTTTTCAGAATCAGCGTGAATGTATATCATTCGTAATTAACATAACAAGGATGACATAATAGGAGTCTTGCCGGTTGATGGATTGATTTTCATATAACAAATTAGTAGTTAAATTTTCATTACATAATCCATTTTCAAATATAGTCTCATAATTTTTATATGAGTTATTCATACAGATACGTATAACCCAACTATGATTTATATATATATATATATATATATATATATATATATCTTTACTCACCACTAAATAAAATATCTTGCCATTGGTTACATGCAAATTTCATTAGAGATAGACTAGGTTTCTTCCTTTAGCTCTTCAAATTTTAGTCGAGACATGCTTGAACGGATGAAGGGAGGTAATAATTGGATAGCAAGATTTCATTACAATTGTCCGATAACTTTTTAAGGGTTGTCCAGTATTATATATAATGTATATATCTAATATCAACTCTCTAGTTTCACGTTATTATAAATTGTATATTGTTTATGTTCTGGTTATAAACTATGTTATAAATATGTATGCAATATGCATGTTAATCCTCATATAGAATTCATACACATCGTCAGATCTAAGGTGCATTCAATACCAGTAACTTATTGACGGGATTGGAGTAATATATATATATATATATATATGTATGTATGTATGTATGTATATATATATATATATATATATATATATATATTATATCCTATGATTAAAAATACATGTTTTAATACATACGTATCTTCCATGGAGGCACATAGTTTGTCTAGATAAATAGGTTCTTTGCTCAGTAACGATCTCAATCACATATACGGCTCTATATGATTTAATTTATACATAGAATAAATGTTCAATGATTTAAATGTTCGTAAGTTACACATCCAATGGTAATTATTGAAGCTATAAAGTCTCAAGAAGTTGACAATAAGTTGTTGGCACCAACTCAAACTAAGGGGTCGTAAGGGCCTAAAGGGCCAACGCCTTCCGGGGGCGTGAGGCAAAAGATAAGTCCTATGCAGTTGTAGCTACACTGTCATGTTATGTATTGATATGAACCGCGAGTGCCGGCGGTAAGCCATCAAAGCCACCTAAGAATTAACAATAAAGATCACTCTAAACATGAAAATCTCATGGGCATATGTGTAATATATGTTAATATTATGTGCATATATGGGATTATGTTACTGTTATGGACATATGATTAAGTTATGTTAATGTTAAGTGCATGTGTGCAAGGGCAGACGTGCAATTCATGTTAAGGCTAAGGGCATGTGTGCAATTATGCTAATGATATGAGCATACATGCAAATTTATGTTAAGCTAAGGTCAAGTGTGCAATTATGTTAAGGATATGGGCGTACTTGCAACATAAGTTAATATTAAGGGCGTACGTGCAATTTAAGATAATGTTAACGGTATATATGTACTTAAGTTAACATTATGGGCATACATGCAAATATGACAAAATTAAAAGGTTTGTATGCAAGTATGATATGCAATGCATGGATATGAAAGAAATGCACTTCGTATACATCACTAAGTTAATTAACGATATGTATGAAGTTGGTTTGTGTTTAGCTAAATAGCTATGCAACATGGCAATGGTATATGATCAAATTTATAAGTCTTTATTGTTGGAATAATTTTCATTATGTTATGAATGGAATAGTTAGACGTGACTCGATTTTTACGCTAGCCTGCTTGACCTTAACACGGCATATACTGAACGTTAAGCTCATAACATGTATTATTAATCTTTTTCAGTGGAACGTCATGATTAAGTTATTTACGCCTCAAGGGAGACTTCATCATCTTCAAAAGTGGAATCGGTATGGAACTACTACTGGTTTGTTTTGGAAGGACGTCTTTATGCCCATTAGAATAAGGGGATCATGGATACGATTTCATCTAGTTTAATTATCTTTTCTTAAGGAGCTCTGGGAATTGTGAACTTATTGTGATTATGGAAAAGTTTTTTTTAGTTGGTTCTTTACGGCTCTTTTATGCCATGATTGATGCTATGAGTAACGTTCTCGAGATGTCCGCTAAGTTTCTCGCTTCCGCAACATTCTCGGACGATCGGGATTGTTACAGTACTGTTCCACAAATGCGATCGAACTGCTGGAGGTATATATAAGGTTCTTCATTGATATTTCCATGGAATATTAGGAGAAGAGGTAAAATAGTAGGCTTAAGCTCAAAATGCCAATGAACTGCAGGGATTTGTATCCAAGAATTTTTTTGTCCTGCCCCTGGATTACAAGCATCTTTTAGTGTAGGCTTAGCCCCAGGTTCTATGTGAGATTCTTCTCCCCCATTCCCACCTCCAGGGTTTCTGTTATCCCCCTTTCTCTTGTCTTCTCTTTCTTGTCTCATCTCGAGAATCATATCTCTCAGTGTGGCCTGAAAATTAGCCTGCTCTGTTAACTGTGCTTGAATTAATTGAATGGAGGCTAACAAGGTACTGTTGATCCTGCTCTATTCCGATATGGTTCCCTTTCCCTTTTGTGGCATTAAGTGTCTGACTTCTGATTCTGAAAATGTATATGCCACTCGATTAGTGCTCAGAATTGATGGAGTCTCAGATATCAATTCGAGATTAAAGCTAATCCCAGATAGTGGATTCATGGACGTTGCGAATTGTGAAGTGGGGAGAGAGGAATATTCGTGAAGTGAGTCTCCCCGAATAGAAGGTGAATGGCTCGGAGCGTAGAATGTGCTCGTGGAGTCCGAACGAGAATTGATACTCTGATCCGACATCTTCGAAATCAATAGGCACGATACGAGAGCACGGATGTCAAATGCAAGAGTGAAAGTGAATGAAGGCGCAAACTACGCAGAAGGATCTTTAGCACTAACAAGCAAATACAATACAAACCTCCAGTTCACCAACTCAATTCAATGTGGAGACCATGAAGGTTCGGTCAATTATCTTGTCCATTTTAGAGTTTGGTGATAATACAATATATCAGAGCGGTTAAAGCGAGATGTTAGGAACCCAATGCTCTTAGGAGACTGGCCAAATCCCAAAGTTAGATCTTTCCCATCCAGTTTGAATTGTGGACCATTTACCGGCTACCCGATCAATTCAATCTGTTAAGGACGTCGCAGGCCGCTTTACCGGCTATCGGAGCAATCCTCACTGGAGAACGACTAACCCAAGATAGTAGTCTGAAAAGAATTCGGGCGTGACTCTATCCTAGTGTGTGGGTCGCTCTCTTGCTACATATCAACCAAACAATGAGGGGGTTACTCTCTCCAAAACAATGATTTTTCATTGTCTTTATTTTAGGGTCGAGTTTTCATTAGCAGTCCCATATTTTAGGCACTTGTCACTTGGTTAAAAATATTTTCAAATAATCGCCTAACGAGTGTCCATTTTCCTTTTTAACTTATGTGAGTGAAAACAAGGAAGGAGATCGGAAATGCCATGGCGCGATTAAAATTGATGACGCATGCAGGGTTAGAGATGCGTACCTTGTCGCCAACACTCTACATGCAAGTGATCCGCATAGAATTTAAATACAAAAAAAAATAAACTAGCCTATATGATGCAAGTGAACCATCCTAGATGATAGCTTCTATTAACGAGCAAGAACAAGTTAATTTGACTAAGTCCAAATTACGCTCTACTCTATAGGCACATAAATTCTTGTTTAGCGTGTTTGGACCAAATTAATTACCTTGCTCAAGCAAATTAATTAAAGCAATTAATAGGTGGCTCATGAAATCCGCGGAAAACAAAGAAAAATAAAGGTGATGAAAATAAAACCAGTGAGGTCCCCCAAGTGCACCGGCACTTGGCGAAACAGAACCCACAACAAATGAATGTCCGTTTTCAGAGTTCAAATGCTAGAAAAATCTCTCTGTCTCTCTCTCTCTTTCATCTCTTTAAATTCTTCTTCTCCTCTTCTCACGCTATCTTGAAGCTTGGTGAAGAATCAAGCTGCCTCCACATCGCTTGGGTGCTTCGACTCTCCTAGGATTGCCTCCACGCTCCGCGGGCCCTCGCAAGAAAAAGAAAAGAGAATATGTAAGAAACACAATTATCGAATATGAGAGAAAAAAATGAATGAATGTAGTGGATATAAACAATGAAGTGAATGGCAAGAATGTAAACAAATATTTACAACCAAGAATAGCAAGTCAAAAGAGAAACTTAACTACATTGCGTCGTGCCTCCCCGTCAATGGCGCCATTTTGTTGACACGTAAATTTGAGGTTTGGAAAATTAATGATAAATATGTAAGTCTTTGTTATCCCCAAAATCCCGTGACAAACAAAAATTATTTTTTTTGCTACTTATTAACCTGTATAGCGGACAGGGTCGAACTCAGGGAGGCTACAAATCCCGAGGGTTATTCAATTAATAAAAAATCAATTAAGAGAAAACAATAATCTCAAAGGACATCTATCTTTGATTTTTATGATTTTGTTATCTTTTTATTTTTTTTATTTTCAAAAATAACATGATGTAATATTCCCAAGATCAAAAATACGCACACCAACTCTTTTTGTAATTTTTCAATTTATCAAAAGTGCTCATAAAATCCAAAGAAAATATTTTTGGATTTTAAAAGTTTTGAAATGTTTTTGGTAATTTTTCTGCAATTCTCATATGTTTTTATGTTATTCTAAAAATCAAACACTGAGAAAATGCGAAAATGTGCACAACCTGGAGTAATTTGCAAATTAAAAATATTTTAGTTCCTGAAACTCCTGGAAATTATTTTTAGAATAAAGTAGAAGTAATTATCTACAAACATAAACTATAATCACAATTTTTGGATTTTTGTAGTATTTTCTATGATTTTTATAAGCTTTTTGATGTTTCTCAATTTATTTGGGTTTTATGAATAATTAATGCGTGCAAATTTGTCAGAAATTAAAAGACAATGCATTGAAACTATCTGAATTTTTTTTGGACTTTTTGGAACATTATTTGAATTTTTATGATTTTTCAAATTTTAGGAAGGCAAAATGACACTGTTTTTCATTTTTTATAAATATCAAATGAAAACAAGATGCAATGAAAAATTTATGCTAAGTAGATAATCACATCAGGAGCATAGTATAATTTTTGCAAGATTTTTATATCATAAATAACATTTATTTCATTCAAAAGCACATGCGAATTTTTGTTCTGCAGTTCAGGGACTAAAATGTAAATGACTTTTGTTTTTGCATCAAATAAATAATAAAAAAATCACAAGAGAGAATGCGCAAATTTACCACTATATCACGTGCTTGGCATGCGTTTGTGGCCGGTAGGGACTTATTCACAAATTTTGAGAACTTTGACGTGTTCACGCAATTTTTAAATCGACTAAGGGCATATATGTAATTTTTCCAATAGAATATTGAAGCTCTAATTCTCTTCTTCGTTCAAAAGCCAAAAGCACCACATGGGGAAGAGGGATGGCCGCTGCCTCCCTCCTCTTCTTCTTCTTCGGTGGCAGCGGGTGGGACTAGGGATGCGGGCCGGTGTAGGCGCTCGGCTCGATGGCGGCTCGACGTGGAGGTGCCGCATTGGGCGATGTTGTGGGAGGTGGTTCCTCGCGTTGTGGGGCAGATGCATGATGGGGCGTGGGCTGCGCCTGGATGATGGTCGGGCTTCTGGGCGACGAGATATGCCGCCCCTCGCGCGGCAGCAATGGCGGGGTAGGAGTGGGAGAGAAGGCGGCCCGACCGCCGTTTTCTTCTTCAGATGGAGATGGTGGGTCGTGGTAGCGTGGATTGGCAGTGTTAGCGGTGCTGCGCCACCGCAGGAGGTGGAGGGGGGTGTGGTCGAGCGGTCCTGGGCACTTGGAGGCTGGAGGCGGCCGCCGGACTTTGGTGGTTGGCGGCGGGGGTGACGACCGCACTGCATGTTCTCTTTTTTTATTGTTTATTATAAATAGTGAATAAGAAGAGAAATTTTTTTATTTTTTATTTTTTTTATAAATCCAAAAAATAGGAATGAAGAAAAATAGGATAAAGATTTTTTTTATTTTTTTACCTTTTTTTTGTTTTCTTTTTATTGGTCCTGCATAACAAACGTTAGAAATAAAGAAAACAGATGGTTTTATTGTTATTATTTTTTAATTATTTACAAATAGGAAAATGAATGACGATCGGACGAAAATCAAAGATTTGAATCCGATCTCCGGCCACCATGTGTGGTCGGAGCTGATAGATCGTGGGTGATAGAAATTGAAGTCGAAGAGGTCGAGAAGATGAGATGAAAACTCAGGTCGTTGGTGGATCAAATCGTGATGATGATTCTATGATCTAAAAGATGACTACAAAATAAAATTGCGACAATGAAGTTACGATTAAACTAGATGAAATAAGAAGAAAAATGATGACAGATCTCAACTTAGGAGCGAAAATTGACCGTGATCGCCTCGACAAGGCCGACTCGCTGTCACCGGACGACTTGGAGACTAGGTAGCCTTCTCGACAAAATTTTCTCTCGAAGATCGGGCTCCTCTCTCTAAAGATTGATCAAGTTGGAATGAGGGATAAGGAGACATATAAATAAAAAAGGATAATGGAGATGAAATTTTGAATTTTTCGCTTTTTGGATAAATAGATAAGATGGATGCAAAAATTGAAATGAGATAAAGATGAACAGATAAAACTATTTACAAAATTATCTATTTTTTTTAATTTTCGTCACTTTATTTATTTGAATAAAAAAATGTTATTTTTTATTCTTTATGGTGGTTAATTAAAAATAGCAACTATATACATATACTATATACATATATGACATTATATACAAGGGTAAATGAGGAAATTAGCTTTTATTGTTTTAATTTTTTATTTTTATTTTTTTAAAATAAATATTAATAATAATTAACAAATATATACAAATATAATATTCACAAAATACGTGGGAAAATTGCACAAACCACCCTGGAAAAACAACTTTTTACTCATAACTTCAAAAAATATGAAATCACAACCACTTTAAAGATAATTTAATTTAGAATCCAGTGGAAGTGAGATTGGTTTAATTTGAGTTCATATGGAGCCGGAATTGATTTTTCAGTTAGTGCTTAGTGACTATTTACAAGTATGGCTACTTTTATTCTATACATGATTTAATTGTGCAATTATTTTTATTAATATTTACAACTTTGGTTTTGAAGGTTATTTCATTTGAGTTTAATTAAGGCACAACTAAATTAGTGTTAGTTTTATACAGATATACAGAAAATAAGTGAGAAGTATTTACAACAACACACACATTTTTTTGATTTTATGCTTAAGGACCCTTATCTCCCCCTACTTTATTCCTGGTCGATCAGGTCAAGTCTTGACCTTCTCTCGAGGTTCGTGTCAGCCTGTATACAGTCTTCCTTTTTTTTTCTTTTCTTTTCTTTATTTATTTATTTTAGGTTATAATTAGTAGAAGTGTACAATATTTACACATATGCAAGTTAGTAAGAATACGGAGTTTGTATTATATGTAGAAAATTTATAAGGGATTTTCAGCAAAAATAAATGAATAAAGATGATGAATCGCAGATTCATCAAGGGTATGTTACGATAATATAGGTCATTCTTCTCATGACCCCCACCAAAAATATGCCTCGTCCGAATGTCTAGAAAATAACAAGACTCATCAAATATCACATGACAATGAAGCCCAACACAAAACTTATGAACCGACAGTAAGCTAAGAGGATCAAGAGTACAGTGAACCCCTGAAAGTCAAAGCTTGGAAGAGAATTCCATAGTTTCGACACTAGTAATTTGTGATTGAGTCCCATTAGCAACTCGAACTGACTTAACAGAGGTAGATTATATGGAGGAGGTGATCAGACTACCTTCTCTAGTGAGATGAGTAAAGGCACCAGAATCAATAATCCAAGCTGGAGTAGGAGTGATAATAGAGTTTGCTATTGTACCTGAAGTAGTAGCCAGAGCAGCAGTTGTAGTGTTAGTAGTGGTGGCGGGCCTTGGAGTCTGAAAGATCTGCATTAGGCGGGAATAATATACATTATTAAGATGAACAATCTTACCACTGGAGGTAAGATATTCCTCTTCCACATCATAGGCATCCTCATAAGCATTATTGGCGTGATAAGAAGGTATGCCAAGCTTCTGCTAGCATCGCTCAGTCGAGTGGTTCCACCTACCACAGTTAGTGCATGGGACATAGAGTTTTGCCCACGACCACGACCAAATTCATGACCTCATTCAGATTCCCATCTGCGACCACGACTTGGATCATGACTATATCTTCCTCACAAGTCGTATCTGCATCCGCGCTCTGATGAGGCGATGTGTGCAAAGTTCTTTGTTGAAGGTAAGATGGGAGGCCAGACAATGGATGTCTCGAGCTCCTCAAGTCGACCAAAGATGCCATTCATTGTTGGCAGTGTGTCTGATATAAGAAATTTCCCCTTCACTGCATGATATATAGAATGCATGCCATCAAGGAAATGGTTCGGTTCGGTTCTAGTCAGAACGCTCTTGTATCTGCTGTTCGGTTCAACATGAGGGCTGGAATATTGCAAGCTCCTCATACAGGCTGGGGAGATGCCAATAGTACTTGATGAGGGTGGAATAACCCCGAGATGCTGACCAGATTTGCCTGTAAATGTTTTCAATCCATGACTTTGTCTTCTTCTAGGAGTATGTTCGCTCGAGATCCTCCGGCATTTCCTTGACCATTTTTTTGTAAATAAGATTTGAGGTAATGTACGCCTCAACACTGTTGGTCATCCAGTTGATAACCAAATAGTTGTCAGTTTGTCAGTTGTCATACTCTTTGTCCTTTTCATATGAAGGAACTTTAGTCAAAATGTAGAGTTTCCTCTAACCACCAATGAATACCATAAAAGATCGAGACCAAAGTACATAATTTTTTATGCCCTTGAGTTCGATAGTAGTACCATGTGCCAAAATTTTTGTGGTCAAGGTCTTTGTCTCGATAGAAAAAGGTGCCATGGTGGTCTTAAAATAGAAAGCAGGTCTTATGATCAATTAAGGATGCATGTAAGAGCAAAACAATGTCCTAGAACTCATGTTTACCCTTGAAGAAGGGATGAAAACCCTCAACGGACATCAGATCTACATTCTTTGTAGCGGTCCGTGATGAGTTTTGGATCTTCGAAGGGTCCTACGATACCAATGGAGGGTAGCTGTTGGGCTTTCGACCTCCGTAGGAGGTCCTGAAAGTCCAGGGCAATGCTAGCGGGGGGTTGTGTTCCCCCTGGCGGGACCGGTAGGAGTTGGAGATGCTCCTTTGGGGTCGATCTACTATAATATAGGTGATTAGAGGGCCTTGCGTGGGGCCCTAACTCAGGGAAGAGGGCTCGCGTAGGCTTTTGCGAGGCTTGAAGGTAGCAGTGGGGATTTTAGGTCAGAACCCCGGTCTAGGACCATTGCTCTGATACCATGTGTAGAAGAGAGGCGGATAGTATATGTATTCCATAGGGCTAGGGTCTCTTATATATAGAGAAAACCCAAGAGAGTACAAGAGGAAAAATACATAAATACCCCTGTGGGGTTACGGAACCCATAAGGGTTAAAGGTTACAGATCCATAATGGTTAAGGGTTACGAAACCCGAAGGGTTACAAACAAAATTGTAATATAATAATTCTAATATATTTGTAATATAATAATTCTAACAATAACCTTACTACTCGACTGAGCGAGATCATGCCCTCAGTTGTTGGATCTTCTTGTGTTTCCACTAGCCCATCAGATGTCGGTACTTCTGCCTCCACCAATACTTCAAGTATTACTCATGCCTTTACTAGCCGCGCTCGACTAGATCCTTCAGAATGGATCATGAACTATGGAGCTTCTCATCATCTATGTGGAGATCGCACACAGTTTGGTTCTTATAGCCCTGTACAACTTGGTTGATCAGTAGTCTTTGCTAATGGGACACACTCTCCAATTATTGGACAGGGGGAGGTCCATTTGACTCCCTCCATGCATGTAAAGAGTGTTCTTCATGCACCAGAGTTCTCCGCAAATTTATTATATATCAATCGAGTTACAAAATATGTACATTTTTGTGTCATATTTGGCCACGCTTCCCTTATTTTTTAGGATATACTTATGGTAGGGTGATTAAATGTCGATGTGATCATGGAGGGCTTTATAGGTTGATCCCTGTCTCCTTATGGTGGTGCTATCTCTCTTTCTACAGAAAATTTGGCATCTTCAATTTGGTCATCTTCCATTCCAGAAAATCTATTGTCTCATCCCTGACATTTCTATCAAGTCCACGTTTCATGTGAACTATGCCAACTTGGAAAGCGTCATCGGTCTAGATTTCCAAGTCATAAAGGTCATAGTAGCCAGAGTCCTTTTGAGCTTTTCATTTTGATATATAGGGTCCAAGTCGTGTCTTTGATCATCAGGGGCACATGTAATATTTGGTTGCTGATGACTTTTTGAGATTGTCATGGGTTTTTTGTTAAAGAATAAATCTGGTGCTAGTACTTTGATTTATAATTTTGTGATTGAAATGAATAATCTTTTCTCTCCTTCTATTAAATACATTCATTTTGATAATGCTATGGAATTCTGTGCTATTAAACTATCCTAGTTCTTTAGTTCACACGGCATTATCCATCACACATCATGCCCTTATAATTCTCAACAAACGATGTTGTTGAATGCAAACATTGTCATTGTCTGGGCATCACCAGGACTCTTCTCATACAGAGTCAGGCTCCTCATTCCTTATGGGGTGATGTTGTGATAACAACATGTTACCTAATCAATCAGATGCCATCTATCATTCTGGGTTGAAAGGCACCCTTCTCTCTTGCTTTCTTGAGGATCTTTTCTTTCTTATGCCACAAGTCTTTGGTTGTGTAGCATTATTTCACCTTTTGCATCCAAGTTGAGATAAGCTTGCTCCGAGTGCTGTCAAATGTATATTTGTTGGGTACTCTCTTACATAAAAGGGATATAGGTGTTTTGATCCTGTCCAGGGAAAATACTATGTCAGTGCAGATGTTGCTTTCTTTGAGTCCATCATATACTATACTCTTAGTCTTCTACAAATGACAGGTTGAGTCCCTCTGAGTCTGGAGATGATGTTGTTCTTCTACCTCCTCCTACACATATACGTCGGTCTGTTCTCTATGCTCCGAAGCCTTGCCTTACATCCAACACGCATGAGGTAAATTCTAAAAAATTGATTTCAATTGATGGTACTAGTAGTGTGAGTGGTGATCATGAACATTTATAGGATGGGCAGGAAGATATACCCGAAGTGCAAGGACCACCATAGGAGGATGAACTGGAATGGCCTATTGCCTGCATAACGACAAACCTACCAGTGTGAGATATCCCCTCATTGGACACGTGTCTCTGGCATGTCTTTTGGCAGATTTGAAGAAGTTTGTTGTGGGATTATCTATCATTCAAATCCCATACACATACCAAAAGGAACTTAAGGAGAGTAAATGGTGACTTGCCATATAGGAGGAGATGGTCACGTTATAGTTACATGGTACGTGGAGCATTGTTACAACTCTTATAGGAGTATTTGTTGTGGGATGCAAGTGGGTGTTCACAGTGAAGCACTGAGAAGATGACAGCATGGATTGCTACAAGGCAAGGCTTCTGGATCGTGGGTTCATCCAAACATTTTGGGATGGACTATCAGGATACTTTCTCTCTCCAATGGCTCGACATTCTACACCATGTATCTCTCTCTTTTATGGACTCCTGTATCAGCTTGATGTGATGAATGTGTTTTTGTTTGATGTCCTACAAGAAGAAGTCTAGATGCAGCATCCATCTGGGCTCGTTATTGAGGGAGAGTGTAAGAAGGTATACGAACTTAATAAGGCTATCTACGGCCTTAAGAAGAGTCCAAGAGCATGGTTTTAGAAGTTATCAGACTTTATAGAAAAACAGAGGTTCATGAGAACGATTGTAGATCATTCGTTATTTGTTCAGAGGTCTCAGTAAGGTATTGTTGCTATGCTGGTCTATGTTGACGATATCATTATTACATGGGATCATGCCCAGGGCATTCAAGCAAGTAATGTTCTCTTTGGCCAACAGTTGTAATCAAGGACCTTGGCAATCAACATTACTTCCTTATACTAGAGTTTTCCATGAATCGGTGACCATAGATAGTAAACTTAATATCGCTATCTGTGGCTGTTAGATTGGAGACACTAAAGAGGTGGACTGACGAATCTGGAAACGAGCTTGTTAAAAGATGTTTATTTGTTGTTCGTTGTAGGCGACAATCGGAATCGGTCAAGAAGATAATCACGGAAATTTAATCAACTGTTAATCGTTTGGTTTTATGTTTATTTTACTTGGGCAAGTCCCAAGGTCGTTCACAAGGAGGCAAAGCAACAGCCTAAATATGTCTATCAAAATTCGTTTGTGGCTTTTGAGGCGGTCTTTTTTTTGGAATTTAATGCAATAAAGGATGCAATATGCAAGTTTGGCCTATTTTAAGGGCTAAAATGTCAAAGTCGATCAAAAGATGTCCGAAAAGTATGAAACTTGGCCACAATGCATAATATGGTGAAATAAATAATGTTTTTGGAATTTTAGGATGCAATATGAATTTTTTATGAAATTTCAAATGCAAACAAAATGATTTCAATATTTAATTATAATAAATATTAAACCTAATTATTTTCAAGGAATAAAATTATCTAAGATCTATCACTAGGTGAATGATCTAAGAAAAATCCTAAACCTCGAAAATGTGAGATCTAATAAATATTAAAAAACATATACTGAAATATGCAAAATGATTTTAATAGGGAAAACTATGCATGCAAATGCAAATCCTTTTGGGCACAATGTCAAACACAATTAACTCTACAATATGTGATTTTAAGGGATCTTTAGAGCAAGGGTTAATCAAATATGAATTTAAGAGCCCGACTGGGCAAAATATGAAATTTTCCACAAAAAAATTAATTATTAAATAACCATCAATCACAAAAATGTCCACAATACGTCAAAATGTAGAGAATCAGTTGACAAATAAAATACTATTTTTGGATTAATAAAATAATGCAATAAAGATGTCCAAAATTACAGGGGAACACAGGGGTACAGATGCAATAGATAAATAAAATAATAAATGCAGAAGGGGACCTAATTGTAATTACCGATAAAGATGAGACAAATCTGCAAAATGATCACTAGGTCACATTCCAAGAACGTGACCTTGGTCAGGGCACACAAACGAGGATCTCCAGGGGGTCCTGTTATAATATACCTCGCTGTCACGTGTGAGGCACGTGACCCGAGGGCTGACGTAGGGTGTGACGTCCCCCCGTGCACGTGCGAAGAATGTACGGGGGTCTTGGGCCTCGTGCCCGGCCGACGAGAGCAGCGGAGGAGGCGGAAGGCGACGAAGGGGTGGCTGGCCTCCGACGCTGTGGAAAAGGGGGGAAGGCCAGGTGTCGAACGAGGCATGGTCGGCGAGGTCTGGTGAAGTCGCGTTTGAGCTTGAAGCTTCGGGAGGTGTTGTCGATGATCGAGGTGGCGTCGACGACGGTGAAGAAGTTGATATCGCTGGTCGTTGAACGAAGGTTGGTCGGAGGTGAATGGAGTCGTCATTGCTGAGGTGTTGTCGAGGCGAAGATATCATCGACGAACTTTGCAGAGGCATTGGTGGAGGTTGAAGATAACGTTGGCGGTGGTGCTTTGGCTGGGAGGCGGTGAAGTGGTAGTCGGTCGGTGAAGTAGTTTAGCGTTGGCGAAGATACAAAGAGAGAGAGAGAGAGAGAGAGAGAGAGTACCTGGGAGGAGATAGGCGGTGGATCGACGGGTCTGAGGCCGGAGCTAAGAAGTTGGGCTGGGCGTGGAGGTGGCTGTTGGCTGCAATGAGGGTCGGTAGACCCTCGGATGTCACCGACGGAGACGACCTTGAGGCGTTGTCACAGCTGCGAGGAAGTTCTGCTGTGTAATTGGCGAATGAAGAAATAGAGGGGGAGGTCGTAGTTTTTAAATAGTATGTCGAGCATGGACATAGATGGGAGGTGCTATGATTTGATGAGATATGACGCGAGATCTGATTGGGATGAAAGGGGAAGGCGGTGACGTGATTCGTGGAAGGAAGGAGATCGGAGATGGATTCGAAACGGCGACGAGAGATTTGCGGAGGGCAACGCGAGATTCATGGGGTGCGTCGGCGTTCCCGATAGGGAAAAGAGGCGCCTGGAGACGGGAGGTGGAAGACGAGCAGGGGTCGTCCGACCGGCCGAGATCGGACGGCCCAGTTGGGTACACGTGGTGGCTAGGGGGAAACAAAGGGGCATGTGCGGAGCACGTGACTGGGAGGCACGTGCGACGCACGTGCGTCGTCTTTATTATTATTTTATTTTCTTTTTTTATAAAATTTTTAATAAATAAATACGCCAAAAATGGCTGACACGTGGCAGCCCCAGTGGACGCCACGTGTCAGCACCAGAAAAATCGGAAAAAAAAACTTTTGTAAAATGCGAAATAAATAGCAAATGACCTCGGATCGAAATTTTCTTCATGAAAATTACTTGTCTCTATGAGATATACAACTTTCATGAAGACATCAAAACCAAAATCGATCAAATGCACAAATTGGTATTTTTGGGGTATCCCATGTACATAAAATACCATGATTTTCGGGTTATGTCATTTTTTAAATCAAATAAAAATCCGGACAAAATATGGTAAAATCAGAGATAAATAATTACACATTAACATAATTTATTTGTATTTTTATTAATTGATAAAATATGTACATAAAATAATAGGTCAAAAACCGCTAAAATAAAATATACAAAAGAGACCCAAAATCCAACTTTCTCATATGAGCTCTGAATCACTTGAACATAGTCTTTTTTTGAAGGTAATTAAATTACGTTAGTTCAAAAGTGAGTAGGATTAAAACGGACACTGGATAAGGAAGATATGAAGTTTTAAGTCTGGAAATCCTGAAACTAGGGTTTGGGTTTTTAGTCCACTTATTTGGGTTAGTTTTTTTTTGTATTTTTCATTTGTTCTTGTTAGTGATATGTACACAGTGGAAGTAGTTTTGGGTCATTCGGGATTAGTATGAGTGATTTAAAAATCGGGGAAGCTAGGCTATTTACAGGTCAATTTTGGCTGGGTTTTTTGGCTTCTTATTTTATGCAGAAATTTGTGCTAAAAAGCCATTTTTATGAAAACATGGTTGAATGCTAATTATGCAGAATAGATGCAAGAATGCTGTTTATTTTAAGGGATTTGAGCTTAAAAAATGAGATTTATAGTCATGAATCCGAGATTCATCATCCCCCTATACTTAAAGCATGCTCGTCCCTGAGCATCAAAAAGAAATGCCATGAAGTGAAATGAGCTTGAGTTCCATACCAAGACCATGAGCTGAAGGTGAAAATGAATCTAGACTCAATCTTTGGATTAATAGTGTGGCGGAACTTCGGTGAGACTTAGAATTTTAAAATCAACAGCCCTCAAGTTGTAAATAGCATTGCTACAGTTTTGGCTCAGAAGTCATCTTAGATCAATACTCTTCCCAAAGCATACCCTATGAACATTGAACAATCGACTCATGTGTGTGAAAGGTTTGAGCTCTTCCCACCCAGAATGCCGGACTACCGCGCAAACCTCCTCTCCAGTAACTCGTCCTCAGGGAGTCAAGTATTTCCTTATAAGGTCTGTCGCACTGTGTTAACAACTCAATTGGGGGGAGAAGTTAGAATAATGAGAAAATAACTGGAGGGTGGCCAGTGTAGTCACCTCTCCTTGTGAAGCTAGCCAGTGTAGCCGAGTCTCCACCAAGATCTGCAGGTTTCATGAAGTTTGGACCTTTTTGGTCAGATATTTATTTGGGAGAATGCTTCTTTGTATTTGGAATTTTTTGTGGTTCTGCTTGGATCTTATTGTTCCCCTGCGGATATAGACTCTTTTGTTTCCATAAAAATTTTTTTGGTCTAAGAAAAAATTGTGCCCAGTCGTCCATCCCTTTTCCGAAGCTTTATTTCAACCCGTACGCCGGTCTTTAGATTTCCACGCTACCAGAAAAGAAACTCACACAGTATTCCAACATCCCGTTTGAGTTGTGATAAGTGCATAGTGCGAGAGTACAAATTAATTCCTTATTCCAGAGTTGTACACACAATGAAGAGACCAGGTTAGACACTAAGAGTCAAACTCTGCACATTGTCATGTGGAACTCAAAGAATTAAGTCAAAGACCTGAAGCTTCTAAAATCCTATTTCTCGGTGAAGTTCCTCTGAATATTAGGTGGATCAAGGTCAAGTCCAGACTACTCTCGGTTTCGGCCCATAACTCAGTTCAGAAGCCGATGACTTTTCACAGATGCAGAATGCGATGCAGGATGAAGTGCAGGTGTGTGGAATGCAGACACAAATTTTTTATGCAAAAATGAATAAGAAGCCATTTTTTTAATTTTTTTCAAAAATTTTGGGTACAGTTAGTGTTAGTAGCAAAACTCTCTTTTTTTTCTTTTTCTTTTGTTTTGTTGTTTTTTTTGTTGTTTTTTTAATTTATTTATTTACCCACCGTGTAAATACATATAAACTTATGTGAAAGTACGAGGTATAGCTAAAATATATACACAATATATATGCATACCCCCCTATACTTAGAGAGTGCTGTATCCTCAGAGCACAAGAAGCATAAAGAAGACATAGCTCAGGCTAAGCGTAAGAGAGTAAAATTTTTGATATACAATGGCCCGCCCCCCTATACTTAGACTGTGAATAGTCTATGTATAGAAGAAGAGCGAAAAAAAAGAGGCGGTCGGGATTTGTAAATGAGGAGAGTATATACAGGTGGATGTCGGTTCCCCATATACTTAGGCTCTGGTCAGCCTAAGTATAAGAGAAAGATGAAAATAAAGCGATTGGGAGAAGGAGTGTGAGCGTGAAAATGGTATATATAGATGGCATTGGTCCCCCTATACTTAGGCCTTGGCCTAAGTGGAGGAGAAGTTATACAAGGAGATCGATGTGGTCGTAAGGAGGGTGGGATTGATCTGATAAATCTTCAATGTCTTCGCTCTGCGTAAAGTAGATGACCTCAACATGAACTGTCTCCTCTTGGGATGATTCTATATATGGCTTCAGCAAATGTCCATTCACTGAGAGAGGTTGTGCATCATCTTTGAGTTCTGTAATATCCAGACTTCCATTGGTATGCACATCAATGACAACATAGGGACCCGTCCATTTTGATTTCAGTTTCCCATGAAAAATCTTTAACCGAGCATTAAACAACCACACTTTTTGCCCAGGGACAAAGGTTTTATCTCGAATGTGTCTATCATGCCATCTCTTGACCTTGTCTTTTTAGATCACACTGTTGTCATATGCTTGGTTTCGGATTTCAATTAGCTCATTCAGATTTAAGTCTCGACATAATTTCCCAAGGTGACTACTCTGAGTCAACTTTTTGATTGCCCATTCAGATTTGTGAATCAATTCTGCAGGTAGGTGGCATGGCTTGCCATAGATCATCCTAAAAGGTGATGTACCGAGTGGAGTCTTATAGGTTATCCTATAGGCCCACAGAACCTGGTCCAATAGTTTTGACTAGTCCTTCCTATCTGGACGAACTAACTTTTGAAGAATACCCTTCACCTCTCTATTAGAAACCTCTGCCATGCCATTAGATTGTGGATGATATGGGTTGGCTATTCTATGCTCAAATTTATACTCTTTAGCCAAAGATCTCATTTCCTTATTCACGAAATGGCTACCTCCATCAGAAATAAAAACTTTTGGTATTCCAAACATTGCAATGATATTATCCTTGATAAACTTACAGGTTTTGCTATCTGCGGTTCGAGTTGGAATAGCCTCTACCCATCTTGATAAATAATTAATCGCTAACAAGATGTACTCAAATCCATTGCTATTGGGAAAGGGACCCATAAAATCAATCCCCCATGCATCGAAAACATCACATAAAACCATTTATTGCATTATCATTTCATCTTTATAACCAACAATCCCTCCCATCCTTTGGCAAATCCGACAAGACCACACAAATTCATTAGCATCTCTAAATAAGGTCTGCTAGTAAAATCCACATTGGAGTACCTTGTATGCGATTCTCTTTCCCAAATGGTGTCCTCCAGCCTCGAGAGAATGACAATGTGTGAGGACACTCTGGTATTCCTCCTGAGGAATACATCTTCACGAGACACAATCTGCTCCTTTATAGAAAAGGAAAGGATCGTCCCGATGGTATTTTCTTGAATCCGACTTCAGTCGATCAATCATTCTCTTAGTCCAACCAAAGGGAACCTTCTTGGAGACAAGATAGTTCACGATGTTGGAATACCATGGGGTTGAATCAATAATGCAAACAGATTCGTTTGGAAAAGTCTTAGGTCTAGTGTTAGGATAATCATTTCTCTCAATTCGGGAAAGGTGATTAACAACAACATTCTTAATTCCAGGTTTATCTTTGAAATCCAAATTAAATTCCTAGATTAACAAGATCCACCTCAAAAGATGTGCCTTGGCATATATTTTATCCATGAGGTATCTAATTGTCGTATGATCAGTGAAAATTGTCACCTTGGAGCCCAATATATATGATATGTATTTTTCAAGGGCCCAAACAACCGCGAGCATTTCCTTTTCAGTCACTGTATAATTTGTCTGTGCAAGATCCAATACTTTGCTTGCGTAGTGAATAGCATAAGGGATTCCATCCAGTCTTTGTCCAAACACGGCTCCGACAGTAAAATCCGATGCATCAGTCATGATCTCAAAGGGAAGAGACCAGTCGAGAGCTTGTAATATAGGCGATTCACATATTCTCTTTTTTAGGAGCTCGAAGTCCTCAAGACACTTGTGATTTACAATAAACATGGTGTCTTTTCCAAAGAGCTCAGTCAGTGGGCGGGCGATCTTCGAAAAATCAGGGATAAAACTTCGATAAAATCCAACAAGCCCTAGAAAGGACCTCACTGACTTGATGTTGGTTGGTGTCTCAAGTTTCTTGATCACATCCACCTTGACAGGGTCAACCTCCAATCCCTTTTTGGAGATGACATGCCCAACATGTACCCTCAGTCACCATAAAGTGACTCTTCTCCCAGGAGAGTACCAAGTTAACCTCCCTGCATCTCTTGAGGACTCGGTCCTAGTACGCTAAACATGTATCAAATGAATCACCATGGACCGAGAAATCATCCATGAAGACTTCCAGGAAATCACCCACCATTTCGGCAAATACGACAATTATGCACCGATGAAATGTGCTTGGGGCATTACAAAGCCCGAATGGCATGCGCTTGAATGCGTAGGTACCGAAGGGACATGTAAATGTGGTTTTTTCCTGATCCTCAGGAGCGATAGATACTTGATTGTAGCCAGAGTTCCCATCAAGAAAACAGAAGAATGCTTTCCTTGCAAGTCTCTCCCAGATTTGATCAACAAATGGCAGTGGAAAGTAATCTTTCTTGGTCGCAGCATTCAGGCGCCTGTAATCGACACAGACACGCCATGACATGGGCACTCGGGTCGCGATCTCTACCCCATGTTGGTGACCATCTGGATTCCCGACTTCTTCGAGACGACATGAAGGGGGGCCACCCACATGGAGTCAGAAATGGGCTATATAAAACCTGCTTTGCACCATTTCTCTATTTCTTTCTAAACTACTTCCCGAAGATTAGGGTTTAATCTTCTCTGAAATTCACGGGAAGGCCTTGCATTATCCTCAACATAAATTTCGTGCGAGCAGATAGCGGGGTTGATTCCTACAAGATCCGACACAGTCCAACCGATGGCTTTTCGATTTCGCTCAAGGACTTCTACTATTCTGGATTCTTGGTCTATGGTTAATGATGAGCTAATGATCACAGGGAATTTATCTTTGGGTCCATTAAGAAATGCATATTTCAGTGTAGGGGGGAGAGGTTTCAGATTTGGCAACTCTAAATCATCAATCAAGTCTGGCTGAATGTCTTTTAAATCTGGCTCTGTGCTGGTTCGCGGTGAATCATTCTATAATATGCTAGCCACTAATCCTGAATGAATGTGAGTCGGATCGCAAAAGTAGTGCGGTAATTCGGCCAAAGCCGCATCCGACTCGTCATCGATTTTTCTTGATTTTCACGAAGAAGATGGGATTGACAAATCCGAAAGGATTTATGTGTCATCAAGATTATAAACATCCAGGTGTTTAGATTTGTCTGGCAATATCTCGCATACTAACTGGTGCACTGTTTCTTCTTCTATTGTGGTGTTAGCTATCTGAAGGTCTGGCAGTTGGTCCCATGGTCCAGTTGTGCTGATGAGATTACACTCGGATGTTTCGGCATCGTTAGTGGTGGATTCGGAATCTGATCTTTGCCACTTTGTTTGTTTCATCTCCAGATCCACTTCTCCATCTAGGGAGTAGAATTTCATCATTCCGATGTCGTAATCGAATACACCCTTGTTGGTTCTTAAGAATGGTCTTCCAAGAATGATTTGCGATTCCTTCCAATGGTTCGGGGTCCCCATATCAAGGACAGTGAAGTCCACTTTGTCTACCGTACCCTCGACCATAATGATAACATTTTTCACTTCTCCCTTAGGTCTTTTAGTGGATTTGTCAGCGAATTGGAGTAAATATAATGATTGCTGGAGAGGACCTAACTCCAATCTGTAATATAATGCTAAGGGAACAATATTGATGGAAGAACCATTGTCGAGAAGTGTGCATGCGAACGCAATGCCGCCAATGCGACTTTCCACATAATGAGCACCCAGATCCCTTTTCTTTTTTAGTAAATGCTGATTTCTGACGCATTTGGAAGTGGCCACTGTCAGGACATGGGTCTCTACAAACTGATTTGTTTTCTTTGTACGAGCCCTGGTGGGAGTACATTTCATTTTCAAGTATTTCTGAAATGCTGGATTACTGGCCATATACTGATCAAAGGGTACTTTGACTGTGATATTCTGCTGGCAGAACGTTTCCGTCACTGCGTCATTCTGAATGTTTTTCTTTTGTTTTACTTTCTTAAGAGCATGGAAGAAAGGAATGGAACCATTTGAGACAGGAGAAAGAGAGTCAGAATCATAAATAAGAGCATCTTTATTAGATTTGGAGTTCTTATTACAATCATAATTTTTTTGATAATAATCATGTTGCTGAAATGGTGACAAAGGTATTTTTGCAGCAACTAGAGGTTCAAGGTCCTCTGCGGTCTCCATAGATGCCTTTCCTTTATCTTGTGCTCATATCCTCGGGCGTCCTTCTTCTTCATCCTCATAAGCATCTTCCGGTTGATCTTACGAGTCTTGATGGTCTGATTCCCTTTCCCGATCAGGTACGACCATGGTCCTTCCGCTCCTGAGTGACATGACATTGATATTGTCAAACGAAAGGATCTCATGTTCAGATATGGAAAAATCTGAATAGTATACTTGGCCATTTTGTTGAGATGATTGAGATATGTTCAAGCTATTTGGGTTAGCTTGAACTTGGGCTGGAACGGCTGTGGCCGGGGCTGTCTGTTTATCCTTCCAACGGGATAAACGATTAACATCTACCCGTAGATCGTACAGGTCATTTCGAAAGGTACAAATTTCCTCCAACATTTGTCTCTGGATATCCACCAGTTCTTCTGTAGGGTTGGATGATTGAGATGCTTGATTTGGAGCTTGATATTGCTGACGATGTTGCTGAGGTTGGTTCTGACGGTTGTATGGATGTTGCTGCCTCGAGTGCTGAGTGTGCTGTGGAGATGTAGGAAATACGGCATTGTAGAAGGTAGGTGGATGTTGATATTGCTGACGGTCCCCCATATTACCTTGTCGGGTATTGTCCTGTGTGTACCAGATGTCGTTTATCTCGAATGTCAGAGGCGGGGCTTCTTCGACTGTCTCGGCTGGTGGAGGTGACTGTTGGGAAGTTTGGGTACAGGATTGGTCCTGAGCCCACGATTGTTGTGGTCCTAATCCTGGCTGCTCCTGGAGATGATGCACATGATAGACCGGGGCTATAGGAGTAGTGGGTATCCCTATCTTGGATACCTTCTCAGTTAGCTCCTCCATTTGCTTTGGAAACTGGGAGATCCGGTTGTCGATGTCGTTCATCCTTTTATTAATTTGATCCACAACTATTAATCTATCTGCGATGATGTTCATGTTGGGAATCAAATCCTCTACTATTTTCGTGACACACTGCTTCCCACCTTTGGATTGAAAGTTGTTCAGGGAATCAGTGTAAGCTCTACCGGTGATTTTTGAATGGCTTGTCCCCGCCATCTGCTCCAGAATTTTCCAGACGGTTTCAGCCCCTCGGGACGTGTAATTGCCTCCACTGGCAGTGCTTACTATACCCTGAGTCCCGTAGTTAAGGCCACAATAGAGTGATTGAACCAGGATGTTATTATCTAGGTCATGACAGGGACATTTCTACAGCAGATCTTTAAATCTATCCCATGCATCACAAAGTGGTTCATTCGGCATATGAAAGAAACTAGTGATGCGAGTCCTCATTTGATTCGTTCGACTCAAAGGGTAGAATTTCTTCAAGAATAGATTTTTGATCCTATCATAAGTGGTCACCGTCACTCCTAGGTTTTTCACCCAGTAATCTGCATTACCTTTCAAGGCGAAAGGTAGTGCAATGAGACGAATGTAGTCATGGCTGACTTGTGGGTGCCTCTGATTAGAACATACTAGCTCCAAATCACGCAAAAATTCATATGGTTCTTCAACTTCATTACCATGAAATTGTTGTAATTGACTCAGGAAGTGTGGCTTTTGTTCATGGTGAACTTCTGGTTGCGGTGGCTGCAAGTAATTTCCAACTCTGTATTACCCGGGAATGTTTGCAGCTTCCATTGGTTGTTCTCCCTCTACGTTCAACCGTTCTAGCTGTTCCCTCATTAAATTTTGTTGTTGCTCAGAAGCGGTTAGTCTTGGGAGAACCATTTGCATTGGATCTTCATTGAGTTCATCTTCATGATTGCTCTTCCTTGGAGTCACCCTTTGTGAGTGCTTCTTTTCACCTTCAGATTGTGAAAAATCAGAGACAATAGTTTGGAAAGTATTATAAGAAGTGGATTCAAGAGGAAGGTGTCCCTGAACCCAAGGTGGTTCTGAGAAAGAGTGCTTCAGATTGTTTGATACTGGAAAGTTTGTGGCGGTCAGAGGGTTCGCTGAGTCTGAACAGAAATTACCACAATCATCCACTCTCAAATCCAAGAGATTAACAAGAGGTGTACAGTTTATGATTTAGGCACAAGTGTACGGTATTCGATGATCAAGTAAGTTCTACGCATAAATCAATCACAATACAAAGTTTTGTTTCACAAACTCACTCAGTGAAGGCCATAAGAGTTCGACCAGTTATCTTGTTGATTTTTAATTAGTGAGAAGTCAAATCTTGCAAACCTTTTAACGAGGTATTGGGTGCCAAAATTTCCTTAAAGACTATCCCGAGTTCGTACAACTAGTTGCATCCACTTTCAGCCAGTATAGGTGTAAGTACAGACCGTAAAACGGCTACCCGTGTTACTTAAGGACGGAGCCTTATGCAATGTCATTTAAACTACCCACTCTGCTAAGGAAGTCCGAACCGTTTACCAGCTACCCGTATTCCTCATTGAGAAATAGCTAATCATTTTTAAAATCAGTAGTCTGTATGAAAATCTCGGCTTGGCTCTATCCTACTATGCTTCTATCTTCTCGCTGTAAGATAAAGACAAATAATATCGGGGTTGCTGTCCCGCATGAATTCTTCATTTTATGGGTTCTTAAAATCGGTTATATTTAGCAGTCCCAATTTTAATTAGGTGATCACTGAAGAGATTAAATGAGCACAAATATACGTCTACCGTACATTCCCAATTTCCTTTAGAGTTATGTGATAAAACAAGAGGGAGGAATTCTGGAAAAGATGATGCACGCGAAAATCAATGATGTATGCTCAGTTATAAGACTTACATTGAATCCTCGCATTCTCCATGTGGAATGCTAGACAGGAATTGAAAAATTATTCTAAATGAATGCAAGCCGATTAAAAACTGCACTTAAGCAGAAAGTTCTATTAGCGGGGAAGGAATGAGCTAAATTTTGGCTGAATTGAACGATCTGTATGCGTCTCAACTAATAGTGCAGTGTGGCATAATCCTACGAGCACAATCAAAAATTTAAAATGCTCAGAGAGCCGTATGTGCAAGTCTATTCTAATCACCGCTCAAGTCGGAACCCACCCTCACCGGAGAGTGAAACAGGCCACGACACACCACAGAAAAAGTTAGAGGTCGTGTTACATACGCGAGAGTCCAAACGGACACCACTTTAAATAATAAATTATTTACAGAAATTTAAAAAATGCAGGAATTAAAAATCTAGACTCTGCGCAATCTCACGACTCGACTCGATCTTAAATTAATTGCGAATTTTACGGAGATCGGTGAAGATGCTTCGGTTTCTTGAAAAACCGCTCTACGTATGTCGTGTACCTCGTAAGAAAAATAAGAGAGATAATGTATGAGAGTGACTCAAAAATGATAAAATACACAAGAAAAAATAAATGCTGAAAATAATGGAATTTATAATGAAAAATTGGGGGGTTAGACTACCCGAATGCAGAAAACCGAACGAAAATTTTCAGGAGAAAAATATAAGCCATTTGCAGCCCCGGCAACGGTGCCATCTGACGAATCCAGAAACGCCCTTGTTAAAAGATGTTTATTTGTCGTTTGTTGTAGGCGGCAATTGAAATCGGTCAAGAAAATAACGAAAAAAATTTAATCAACTGTTAATCATATCATTTTATGTTTATTTTACTTGGGCAAGTCCCAAGGTCGATCACAAGGAGGCAAAGGAACAACCAAGAATCATGTCTATCAAAATTCGTTTGCGGCTTTCGATGCGGTCTTTCTTTGGAATTTTTAGTGCAATAAAGGATGCAATATGCAAGTTTGGCCTATTTTAGGGGCTAAAATGTCAAAGTCGATCAAAAGACGTCCGAAAAATATGAAACTTGGCCACAATGCAAAATACGGTGAAATAAATGCACTATAATGTTTTTGGAATTTTAGGATGCAATATGAATTTTTTATGAATTTTCAAATGCAAACAGAATAAATTTCAATATTAAATTATAATAAATGTTAAACCTAATTATTTTCTAGGAACAAAATTATCTAAGATCTATCACTAGGTGAACGATTTAAAAAAAATCCTAAACCTCGAATATGTGAGATCTAATACCTATTAAAAACCAAATACTGAAATATGCAAAATGATTTTTACAGGGTAAATTATGCTTGCAAATGCAAATTTTTTTGGGCACAATGTCAAAACACAATTAACTCTACAATATTTGATTTTTCGGGGATTTTTAGAGCAACGGTTAATCAAATATGAATTTAAGATCACACCTGGGCAAAATATGCAATTTTCCACAAAACAATTATTTATTAATGAACCATCAAGCACAAAAATGTCCACAATATGTCAAAATGTAGAGAATTAATTGACAAACAATATGTTATTTTTGGATTAATAAAATAATGCAATAAAGATGTCCAGAATTACGAGGGAACACAGGGGTACAAATGCAATAGATACATTAAATAATAAATGCAGAAGGGGACCTAATTGTAATTACCGATAAAGATGAGACAAATATGCAAAATGAGCACTAGGTCACGTGCCCGGCACGTGACCTTGGTCAAGGCGCAAAAACGAGGATCACCAGGGGGTCCTGTTGTAATATACCCTGCGGTCACGTGTGGGGCACGTGACCCGGGGGTTGGCGTAGGCTGATGTCCACCAGTGCATGTGCGAAGCACGTGCGGTGGTCTCGGGCCTCGTGCCCTGTCGGCAAGAGCGACGAAGGAGGCGGAAGGTGGCGAAGGGGTGGTTGGCCTCCGGCGCTGCGGAAAAGGGGCGAAGGCCAGGTGTCGAACGAGGCGTGGCCGGCGAGGTCTAGCGGAGTCACGTTGAGCTAGAAGCTTCAGGAGGTGTTGTCGATGATCGAGGCAGCGTCGGCGGTGGTGAAGAAGTTGATGTCATTGGTCGTTCAACGAAGGTTGGTCAGAGGTGAATGGAGTCATCGTTGCTGAGGTGTTGTCGAGGCGAAGATATCATCGGCGGAGTTTGTAGAGGCGTTGGTGGAGGTCGAAGATAGCGTTGGCGGTGGTGCTGTGGCCGGGAGGCTGTAAAGTGGTAGTCGGTCGGTGAAGTAGTGGAGTGTTGGCGAATATAGAGAGCAAGAGAGGGAGAGAGAGTACTTGGGAGGAGATAGGCGGTAGCTCGACGGGGTTGAGGCCGAAGCAAAGCAGCTGGGCTGGGCGTGGAGGTGGCCGTTGGCTGCAACGAGGGTCGGTAGACCCTCGGATCTCGCCGGCGGAGACAACCTTGAGGCGTTGTCACATCCGCGAGGAAGTTCTGCTGTGTAATCGGCTGATGAAAAAACGGACGGGGCGGTCATGGTTTTTAAATAGGATGTCAAGCATGGTCGGAGATGGGAGGTGCTCCGATTTGATGAGATATGAGGCGAGATCTGTTTGGAATGAAAGGGGAAGGCGGTGACGAGATTCGCGGAAGGAAGGAGATCAGAGATGGATTCAAAGCGGCGACGAGAGATTTGCGGAGGGCGGTGCGAGATTCTCAGGGTGCGGTGGCGTTCTCGATCGGGAAAAGAGGCGCGTGGAGACGGGAGGTGGAAGACAAGCGGGTGTCGTCCGATAGGCTGAGATCGGACGGCCTAGTTGGGTACATGTGGCGGCTGGGGGGAGACAAAGGGGGCACGTGCGGAGCACGTGCCTGGGAGGCACATGCGACGCACGTGCGTTGTCTTTATTATTATTATATTATTTTATTTTATTTTTTTATAAAAACTATAATAAATAAATACGCCAAAAATGGCTGACACGTGGCGGCCCCAGGGGACGCCACGTGTCAACACCAGAAAATACGGAAAATAAATCTTCTGTAAAATGCAAGATAAATAGCAAACGACCTCGGATCGAAAAAGTTTCTTCCTAAGAATTGCTCGTCTCGATGAGATCTACAACTTTCATGAAGACATAAAAACCAAAATCGATCAAAAGCACAAAGTGATATTTTTGGGGTATCCCATGTATATAGAATACCGTGATTTTTGGGTTATGTCATTTTTAAATCAAATAAAAATACAGAAAAATATGTAAAATCATAGATAAAAAATTACACATTAATCTAATTTTTTTGGATTGTTATTCATTGATAAAAATATGTACATAAAATAATAGGTCAAAAACCGCTAAAATAAAATATACAAAAGAGGCCCAAAACCCAACTTTCACATATGAGCTCCGAATCACTTGAACTTAGTCTTGTTTTGCAGGTAATTGAACGTACACTAGTTCAAAAGTGAGTAGGATTAAAACGGACACTGGATGAGGAAGATATGAAGTTTTTAATTTGGAAATCCTAAAATTAGGTTTTGGGTTTTTGGTCCACTTATTTGAATTAGTTATTTTTTGTATTTTTCATTTATTCTTGTTAGTGATATGTACACAATGGAAGTGGTTTTGGGTCATTCGGGATCAGCATGAGTGATTTAAAAATCGTGGAAGTTAGACTATTTACAGGTCGATTCTGGCTTCTTATTTTATGCAGAAATTTATGCTAAAATGTCATTCTTAGGAAAACATGCATGAATGCTAATTATGCAGAATAGATGCAAGAATGTTGTTGATTTTAATGGATTTGAGCTTAAAAAATGAGATTTAGAGTGATGAATCCGAGATTCAACATGGACAAGAGGGGTATATGGGTCTTATTTGGAAGCTCCTATATGTGACCATCTCTATGCTAGATATATGTTTTGTAGTGAGTCGAGTTTTTATTGAGACTGAAACAGGTGATTCCCCATCATGGGGACCACCGTCGAAAAAATACATTAAGTAGAAGTTTAGAATATATTACAGTGAGATCGAGTAGTTAAAGGAGTATTACAGTGGGTCACTACATTCTCCAACATAGAGCCTTTAGTTGTTGAATCAAGTCGTTTCATTCGGACCAGATTGCCTAGAGGGATGCAAAAGGCCTGGAGAAATCACCATTATTATTCATGCCGCATGACCAAATAGATGACAAGAATTCTACTATCCCACCGCTCCTCCCTCATGAAAGGTCCATCTCTCTCCAAACCTGCTCAGACCCCCTGCACTTAAAGAACAAGTGGTCTGAGTCCTCCTCCGCCTCTCCGCATCTGCCGTATCACATGTCTGGAAAATTTAACAATCTCCCCCTCCATGATTTATAGCATAGGCGACCCCTTCTCAAATCTAGTCGGGATTTTCGTTACCCAAACAATTCTTGTGTCCTGGAACTACTCCCTATCTTGTTCCTCTTTCCTTGTCCTCGACTCTTTGTATGCTTTCTTTATCGAAAATTTCTTACCATCAACATGAAGTGGTCTATGTCCAACGTAAAATCCCCAGATGGTGGAAGCTCATTCTGCATGGTAAGATAATTCTCCATCCGTTGGTCAGAAAGATCTGCCACGAACTGTGGCGACCAAGTTTCTCCTTCTGCAAGCTGCAAGAGTGTAGTCTCTTTTGTACCTGCCAAGGTATAAAGGTGTGGGAATCTGCCTTCCAAAATGCCCTTTCTAGTCCAATCATCGTGCCAAAATCGAAATAGATGATCGTTCCCCACATTCGACCTAAGCTTATGCATCAATAACAGCAAGACCTCTTGGATACCAACCCAGAGAGGAGACTCGCTTAGTGAGTAGAGTTAGTTAGTTCATGGTGAAACCTAGACATGTATATATGGAAGCAGTCCATATGATTATGAGGTTTCTGAAGATCTCACATAGCACTAGTTTTTAATTTAACAGAGGTACATCCCTTGTTGTTACAACTTGCGTATATGCAGATTATGCAAGATGTCCAAAGGACAGGAAGTCTACCTCTAGTATTGTAGTGATCATAAGGAGTTCCTTCGTATCATGGACGAGCAAGAAGTAGACAGTGGTTATCAGATCTAGTGCAGAATCATAGTATAGAGCTATGACACCTGGAAGTACACAGATGGTGCGGGTAAGATCCATTTTGGTTGATCTAGTTGTTGAGGTGCCTCCTCCCATGCACCTCCAATATGACAACTATACTGCATTTTTCATTGCCAACAATCCAGTCTTCCCTGAGAGGACCAAGCATATCAAGGTATATGGTCACTACACTCAAGATATGTTCCAGAAGGGTTTCATTTCTACGTCTCATATCATCTCAGGCGAATAGATAGCAGACGTATTCACCATACTCTTGTTAGAGGGACATTCTAGAGATGATGTTCTGAGCTCAGCTTTATTGATATGTGAAGGATATGGAATTTATCCTCAAATGCATCACGGAAGCGTGATCGTTGTATCGAATACGATGTAGAACGACTAGTCGTGCTAGTTGTTTCATGCAGCGGAATTTAAAAATTTCATGCGATGAAACCACATGATCCAAGAACGATTCTCGTATCGTTCATCTATAACCACAACAAGTATAAAGGATTACCTCTTGAAACGTGGTTGATCAAGTCTCTAAAGAAAGAGACCTCCTGCCTCAAGTCCGATCGTCAGTGAGATCGCTTGCAAGCGTGGGGATGAATCGTGTAGTCCTCGCAATCCAAGAAGATGATCCAAGCACGGTTGCTCCTGATGTCGTCGTACGAGATCGAACGTCTCCTTCGTGAGCGTAGCACTCCAATAAGACAGCGAACCAAAGAACGTCGAAGCGGCGACACGGTGGCGAACACATCGACGAAGAACCTCCCTAGGGTTTGGTGGTCGGCCACCAGGTAGAGGGAGAGAGGATTGACGTGTATAGAGAAAGAGAGAGAGTTTGTGCTCCAATATTGCATAGCCTTAGAGAGCATGGTATCCCTCTCTATTTATAGGGTTTTGGGATCCATGGATCTCAATCCACGGGACATATAAAATCAATGGATGAGATTGATTTATGTCAAATCCAATGGTCAAGATTGTTGTTGGTGAAACCAATAAATTATGATCTAATTTCGATTAAAAAATATTTGACAAAATCAAATATAAATCAATCCTTAATTATACCAACAAATAAGGAGAGAATAAACATGGAGATCACATCTCCATGTACATTCCATGTGGACGGCCACCCATTCCAATTAGGAGTTGGGTGTCGTCCACAACATTCCATATGGAGGCAATCTCATGATATTTCATGAGATTGTACATCTCCATGGAAATCTCTCTCATTATTCATTTTCAACAAATTTGTTGTGATATATTCTTAAAAAATAATTCACAATTATATTTGAGAATATTGCAATCTTGCCATTGAAAAATTGTGAATCATAATCACAACCCAAAGTCAATTAATTACACGATGTGTATCCAGTACACATAATAATTAATCAAAAAATATAAATTATAATTAACTCTCTCTAGTATATTATAAATCACATTTATAATATATTATGAATAATTGGATATTTCTATCCACATTATTCTTATCCATAATAATTAAATCATATTTAATTATATTGGATAATTTCTACACACATCAAGATGATTAAATCACATTTAATCATTATTTCTTCATAGCTTAGATCTTATGAAATTATTCTTGAACCCTGCAGGAATAATGCGATTTCTCAGCAGATACTTGGAGGTAAGGACAGGGCGATTGTATTGTTCCACGTATAGTGACTTGGATGTTGAGATCATATCTCAAATCTAGATCCCATGGACCTCCCACAGATGCTTGATCAAATCAAGACCGTAGACCTAATCTTCTCATTGCCTCTGAATCTCATTCAGATCAATGTCCAGTTCATAGACTAAGATTAGGTCACTTCTCTAACGAGAGGAGTCACTAAAATCCAAACATGTTTACTCACTCCCTCGGAATTGAAGCATCATGGTTATACAATCGTTTATGATCACATCACCCTCAGGTATTCCCAATACCTGTACATCCTGCATACTGGAAGACCTATGATCATTCTGAAGATAAAGATCACTTCTACACTGTCATCTTCAGGGTTAGATCATTAATTTTCTCAATCTTGGTCATTGGGAATTGGTACAAATCATATACTTTCCCAAAGCATATATCTTACCTTCAAATTCATGTCATGCTTCCAAAGCATGACGACCATGCATTGAATTTGATCAGTCCCAATACATCATGAGTGAGATCATGTCTCCCGGTTCATAAGTGAACCTGTATGATCCCCTTGAGAGATCGTATTACTTATATGACCTTACATGCACACCAGCTCGCCGGTGTATAGACCTTAGTTAGGTCATCAAGCTATTGGTCTGCCAAATGTACACACTCATACATATAGTAACACATCTGTCTCTGGTTAGAGGATGCACGCCTATGCTGTGACAGTATTCAACATAGGTCTTTGGTTATCTCGATCTCGTTAAGTCAACTCATTGACTCAACTAATCCGACACCTCCGAATCACTATTCCCATGCAGAGGACCTACATCAGGAGGGCGGTCAGATATCAGTCATATGAGAAAGGATTGCCATCTCCTACTCAGATTGGAGATCATCACTTAACAATCATTTGACGATGCTTGATGAGTCCTCTATCTAACTCCTTAGATATCCATACAAAGCATCATCCTCTATGATTCAATCAACGAATCAACAGATGTATGATTATCAAGTTGGCCATGGTACATAACCCTTATTGTACAGAGGGACCCTATAGTGCATTCATTCATTCAATCTCATAAAGGGAGTGAAAAATAATCAATAACTTTCATTGATAATTTATTTATTACAATAACATTTATTGTAGGAATGGTTCGCCCAGGGCTCACATTGCTAACAATCTCCCAATAGCCCTCATAACCATTCAGGTACATTCCTTAAAACCATACTCATTACATGTTGGTCGAAAACCTTCTGTGTCAGAGGTTTGGTAAGAGGATCAGCAACGTTGTCGGCAGAGGCCACCTTGGTGATGATGATGTCACCACACTTTTGTATCTTCCGAATGATGTGGTATTTCCTTTCCACGTGCTTGCTCTTCTGATGCCATCTGGGTTCCTTTGTCTGGGCAATGGCTCCCATGTTATCGTAGAGTAACGGGATGGGAGTATTAGCGGGAACTATGCCATGTTCCAGGACGAACTTGCGCAACCACACTGCCTCCTTTGCAGCATCCGATGCGGCAATGTACTCGGCTTCTATTGTTGAATCTGAGTAGTGTCCTGCTTCTTGCTTCTCCAGCTCACAGCACCATCATTCAACAAGAAGACAAACCCTGATGTTGACATTCGATCATCTACATCAGATTGGAAGTCAGAATCTGTATATCCTAAGACTTGGAGATCACCATCTCCATAGACCAAGATGTAATCTTGCGTCCGTCTTAGATATCTGAATATGTTCATTACTGCATTCCTATGTTTTTCTCCGTAGCAGGATTGGTAACGACTTACCACTCCCACTGCATGGCAGATATCTAGCCTAGTACACATCATGGCATACATTAAGCTACCTACAGCTGATGCATAAGGACATCAAGCCATGGCCTTCTTTTCCTCAACAGTTTGAGGAGCCATTCCTTTAGACAAGTGGATACCATGTCTTAAGTGTATGAATCCTTTCTTGGAACTAACCATACGGAATCATTCAAGAATCTTCTTAATGTATCCATGTTGTGGCAATCCCAAAATCCTCTTTTCTCGGTTTCTGAACAACTTTAGTCCTAAGATGTAAGAGGCTTCTCCAAGACCATTCATCTCAAAAGTATGGGATAGCCAAATCTTCACATTAATCATCATCCTCGTATCATTCCCAATGATAAGGATGTCATCTACGTAGAGCATGATGAACACAATGGCGCTCCCCCTAAGCTTCTTGTATACACAAGGTTCATCAGGATTCTGCACAAAATCATAACTCTTTATGGTTTCGTCAAACCTGATGTTCCAGCTACGAGAAGCTTGCTTGAGCCCATAGATGGATTTCTTGAACTTGCATACTTTGCCATCCTCAGATATGAAGCCCTGGGGCTGCTCCATGTAGATATCCTCCTCGAGGTATCCATTGAGGAAAGCCGTCTTGACGTCCATCTGCCAGATGTCGTAGTCAAGATATGCAGTTGTACCTAGCAGTGTCCTGATGGACTTAAGCATAGCCACAGGAGATAATGTCTCATCGTAATCTATGCCTTCTCTCTTTGTGTAGCCCTTGGCTAAGATTCGTGCCTTGAAAGTCTCTACTTTCCCATCAGGTCCCCACTTTCTCTTAAAGATCCATTTACACCTATGGATCCTCTAGGGTCCATACACCATTCTTATGCAATGAGTCAATTTCTGACTTCATTGCTAGCATCCATCTATCCATGTCTTGATCCGCGAGTGCTTCGTCAAATGAAGTAGGATGAATGTCAGTCTCACTTGACACATGGAAGCCATACCTTTCAGGTGGGGCAACCACCCTCGAACTCCTTCGAAGAGGTATGTGTGTTTCATCATTATTTATTTCTTCAGTTTTTGGTCTAGGAAGCTCAGAATCCTCAGGATATTCAATGAGTTCTTTACTTCATTTTTATCTTGACCATTAAGAAAATCATTCTCTAGAAATTTTACATCTCTAGAAACAAAAACCTTTTGGATCTCAGGGTTATAGAGCTGATATCCAATACCATCTAACATATCCAATGAAGTAACACTCTCGAGTGCGAGATTCTAGCTTACTTGCTTCCACGTTCTTCACATGGACCAAGCAACCCCAAACCCTCACGTGATTAACACTAGGTTTGGATCAATACCATTGCTCATGAGGAGTCTTAGGTACAGATTTGCTAGGAATCTTATTTAGGATATATATTGCAGTCTCTACTGCATATCCACAGAAACTAAGAGGTAAATGTGCTTTGCTCATCAATGATCGGACCATGTCACATATGGTCCTGTTACGTCTTTCAGCAACACCTTTAAGTTGGGGAGTTCCAGGACGAGTGAGATTGGAAACAATTCCATTCTCCTTAAGATACTCCTTGAATTCATTTGATAGGTACTCGCCACCCCGATCAGAACGAATCCGCTTAATCTTCCTATCGATTTGGTTGTCAACCAAAGCATTGAACTCTTTGAACTTTTCAAAGGTTTCACATTTATGACATAATAGGAAGACAAACTTGTTTCGCGAATGGTCATCGATAAACATCAAATAATATCGATATCCATTTCTAGTCGCGGTATTGAAGGGACCACATACATTGGTATGTATTAGGTCAATAATACCTTCGCATCTTGTAACCTTGTTATAGAAAGGCATCCTAGTCATTTTACCTCGAATACAATGTTCACAGGTAGGCAAAGATTGAACTTGTAGAAAATCTAAAGGTCCATCCTTTTATCAATCTATTGATCCTATCAACAGATAAATGATCAAGCCTTTGATGCCAAATATTATTCGAAAGATTTTCCCTAGATCTTTTAGGGTATTTATTAGTGGTTGTAACATTTATGACATGCTCATCAATGCACAATTCATAGAGTCCTCCAGAAGTTAAAATACCCTCTGTAATATATTTATCATAATGATTTATGACTAATTTATTACAGAACAGAAATGAATATCCACTTCTAACTAGCTTAGATACAAATATTAAATTACTTCTAACTTCAGGTACATAAAGACACTCTTTAAGTACCTAGGACTCTATCACTAGATAATGATAGTCGACAAGTCCCGACGGCTACTGCTGCAACACTTGCATCAGATCCCATCTGGATGACTATATCCCCTTCCTCTAGATTTCTAGTTTCCTGAAACAAATACTACAAATTGCATAAATGAACAGAAGCACCAGAATCTACAACCCAACTTCCTTCTCGTCCAATGAGAAAGCTTGTTTCAATGATAAAAGTAGATTTCATACCTGCTAGGGCTTTACCTTTGTCTGACGACTTCAGGTATTCAGGACAGTTATGCCTCTAGTGCCCCGGCTTTTTGCAGTGGTGACAAACGTCAGATTTCTTCGACGATATCAGTGTGGATGCACTAGAAGATGAGCCAATGCCTTGACTCTTCTTCTTTCTCTTCTGGACCGGGCCCTTCCGAGAACCTTGCTTCCGACCGCGCTTCCCTTTGACCTGTCCAACTATTGCACTGCCAGCGGGACCATCTTTCTTCATTACGTCTTCTGCAGACTTTAATGCAGCAAGAAGACCAGCGTTCGACAAGTCCAACTTGTTTATGTGGAATGAAACCATAAAATTATTGAAAGACTTGGGCAAGGACATCAGAATGAAGTCAGCTTGCATGTATGCATCCACGTTGGCCCCGAGAGTCTCCAGTTCTGACAAGTACCCAAACATTTTGAGTACATGTTCTCGAACCGAAGTTCCTTCCTGTATCTTGCAGCGAATGAGCTCTTTCATAATACTGTAACGCTAGGTGCGGTTGATGTCATCAAACTTATCTTAAAGATTCTACATTATCTCCTGGCATGTGCTCATCTCCACATGTTGCTTCTGCATAACATTAGAGAGAGAACGCAGGATATAGCATCTAGCCAAGACATGATCTTCATGATACTTGTCATTATATGCTTTTTCTTCCTTGGATTTCGGTCTCTCATGCTTGTCCTCAGAGAGCACATAACTTATGCGCTCGGCAGAGAGAACACGCTCCAAATTATGGATCCAATTCGAGTAATTTGGGCCGGTCAATTGGTTGACCTCAAGAAGCCTACTAAGAGGGATCAAGAACTTCATTTTCTGAAATTAAGAATGCACTATGTTAGAACATATAAACACATATTTATGATATTTGATTAAGGTATTTTAAATCAAATTGTTCTTGCTCAGTCAACCTTGGAAGTTTATTCCCTTCATAACTTTCAAAGTAATAGATATAATTACCATCATATCTCAAGTAAGAACTGGGATCTCCTCCTTATCTTTGTCATATCCCAATAATATGAGAATCTATGACTCTAATAAAGAGAAGTGGGAACACATTCCACCTTGCATGTCCAACTTGCATTTTCCAATTCAGTCTTTAATGCCCGGGCCCACCACCCTTAAGGTGATGTTGACCCATCATTAGTTGAACCAACCGTCAACATGAATACAACTCGCTATGCGCAATCCAATATCGCCCCAATAATATGACGATCCGATATTGGGGTCACTATGCATACATCCTTACTCATTCGAGAAGCGACGAGTCCGATCCAAATGGATCGTATGCAGGAGTTGTCACTTCAGACAGGCATCTCCTACATACGATATCTGGTGACGGAACCCTTGACAGGAGACCATGGATGTCACTTATGTGATCCTCCACCTCATATTCAATTTTAATTAATTATCATGAATCACATTTATATAATCAATTCTTCCAAGGGAAATGACAACTCTATTCATAATAGAGTGTCTCAATTGGACATAATCTTTTTAATCATATTAAATTAATTATCAATCCAATTCAATGAACAAACTTGATTATTTTACTTGAATATATATATGGTAATATCTCAAAGTACATATTAATTCGAAATAGAATAATTAAAAAATACACCTTGATTTTCTCCAGCATTATCGAGTCCCTATCTGCTGTCATGGCCAGTACCGACGAGAGTGGGACGACCACATACGTTGCAACCCGTAACCCCAATGCTCTCCGACTAGATACCATATCCTCCTCAGGAAAGGATAATGCCAAATATATCAATTTGTACTTGAGATGATCATCGGTTTTTAAACCGAAATTATACCATATAGTAATAATCAAAGCATTTTTTATGATAAGGAAATTTGCTACACAAATTCCCAATCCAATTCAAGCATCAAGTTTGATGATTGTATTTCCAATTATGATTTAGATCAAATCTAGTCAATTAATTGGTTGAGTCCAAGTCAATTAAGGAAATAATCATCTTCCAATATTTCAATATTTTCCATAATTATTTCATGAAATTAACAATTAATTTCTCTAATTGACAATCACATGATTCTTGATTAGGACTGCAATTTCAGTAGTGACCCCTACTCACTAAAATTAACATATCTCAACCAATTTAAATCCAAATTAGACAAACTCAATTTTCAAAGATTACTAACTTGATTTAAGACGGAATCCAAGTCATGTTTCACACATTTCGAGGCGGATCAAAACAGTAATTAACTCTTTAATCATGTTAAGATCTACAGTTCCCGCAACGGTGCATACATGTTCATTAAAACAACCATATCTCGAGCATACGGAATCCGAATTACGCAAACTCAGATCCTACGGTTTCCATATTTCATGGGAAAAAAATATAAGTGATAAATTCGTTCTTAAACATTTTAAACATGGCCGAAATTATTTACAAACAGATCTGCGAGATCAAATGCGACAAAACTTTCGCAAACTTAACGAACCCAAGTCGTCCTCGGTTTGCGAATCATATTCGAAACCGTCAACCTAGCTCTAATACCACTTGAAGGATATGGAATTTATCCTCAGGCGTATCACGGAAGCATGATCGTCATATCGAATATGACGCAGAACGACTAGTCGTACAAGTTGTTCTGTGTAGCGGAATTTAAAAATTTCATGCGATGAAATCACATGATCCAAGAGCGATTCTCGGATCATTTCATCTATAACCACAACAAGTATAGAGGAATACCTCTTGAAGTGTGGTTGATCAAGTCTCTGAAAAAAGAGTCCTCCTGTGTCAAGTCCGATCGTCGGTTAGATCGCTTGCGAGCTTGGGGATGAACCGTGTAGTCATCGCAATCCAAGAAGATGATCCAAGCACGGTTGCTCCTGATCTCGTCGAATGAGATCGAACATCTCCTTCGTGAGCGTAGTACTCCATGAAGATGGAGAACCGAAGAACGTCGAAGCGGCGGCGCAGTGGCGAAGGCGTCGACGAAGAACCTCCCCTAGGGTTTGGTGGTCGTCCACCAAGTATAGGGAGAGAGGGATGACGTGTATGGGGAAAGTGAGAGAGAGTTTGTGCACCAATATTGCATAGCCTTAGAGATCATGGTATACCTCTCTATTTATAGGATTTTGGGATCCATGGATCTCAATCCATGGGACATATAAAATCAATGGATGGGATTGATTTATGTCTAATCCAATGGTCAAGATTGTTGTTGGTGAAACCAACAAATTATGATCTAATTTAGATTAAAATATATTTGACAAAATCAAATATAAATCAATCCTAAATTATACCAACAAATAAGGAGAAAATATAGATGGAGATCACATCTCCATGTATATTCCATGTGGACAGCCACCCATCCAATCAGGAGTTTGGTGCCACCCACTCCATTCCATATGGAGGCAATCTCATGAGATTTCATGATATTGCATATCTCCATGGAAATCTCTCTCATTATTTATTTCCAACAAATTTGTTGTGATATATTCTTCTAAAATAATTCACAATTATATTTGAGAATATTGCAATCTTGCTATTGAAACATTGTGAATCATATTCACAATCCAAAACAACATATAATTTACATTGTCAATGAATCACACAATGTGTATCCAATACGCATAATAATTAATCAACAAATATAAATTATAATTAGCTCTGCCTAATACGTTATAAATCACATTTATAATATATTATGAATAATGGGATATTTCTATCCACATTATTCTTATCCATAATAATTAAATCATATTTAATTATATTGGATAATTTCTACACACATCATGACGATTAAATCACATCTAATCATTATTTCTTCATTGCTTAGATCTTATGGAATTATTCTTGAACCCTTCAGGAATAATTCGATTTCTCCGCAGATACTTGAAGATAAGGACATGGTGATTGTTTTTGTTCCACGTATAGTGACTTGGATGTTGAGATCATATCTCAAATCCAGATCCCAAGGACCTCCCACTGATGCTTGATCAAATCAAGACCGTAGACCTAATCTGCTCATTGCCTCTAAATCTCATTCAGATCAATTTCCAGTTCATGGACTAAGATTAGGTCACTTCTCTAATGAGAGGAGTCACTAAAATCCAAACCTGTTTCATCACTCCCTCGGAATGGAAGCGTCAAGGTTATACAATTGTTTATGATCACATCACCCTAAGGTATTCCCAATACCTATACATCCTGCATACTGGAAGACCTATGATCATTCTGAAGATAAAGATCACTTTTACACTGTCATCTTCAGGGTTTGATCATTAAGTTTCTCAATCTTGGTCATTGGGAATTGGTACAGATCATATACTTTCCCAAAGCATATATCTTACCTTCAAATTCATGTCATGCTTCCAAAGCATGACGACCATGCATGGAATTTGATCAGCCCCAATACCTCATGAGTGAGCTCATGTCTCCCAGTTCATAAGTGAACCTGTATGATCCCTTTGAGAGATCGTATTACTCATATGTCCTTACATGCACACCAGCTCGCCGGTGTATAGACCTTGGTTAGGTCATCAACATATTGGTCTGCCAAATGTACACACTCAGACATATAGTAACACATCTGTCTCTGGTCAGAGGATGCATGCCTATGATGTGACAGTATTCAACATAGGTCTTTGGTTATCTCGATCTCGTTAAGTCAACTCATTGACTCAACTAATCCGACACCTCCGAATTGCTATCACCATGCAGAGGACCTGCATCAAGAGGTCGGTCAGATATAAGTCATATGAGAAAGGATTTCTATCTCCTACTCAGACTAGAGATCATCACTTAACAATCATTTGACGATGCTTTATGAGTCCTCTATATAACTCCTTAGATATCCATCCAAGCATCAGCCTCTATGATTCAATCAATGAATCAACAACTGTATGATTATCAAGTTGGCCATGGTACATAACCCTTATTATACAGAGGGACCCTACCGTGCATTAATTCATTCAATCTCAGAAAAGGAGTGAAAAATAATCAATAACTTTCATTGATAATTTATTTATTACAATAAAATTTTTTGTTGGAATGGTTCGCCTGGGGCTCACATTGGTAACAATATCTACACTCCATCTTGAGGGGAAGAGTTGAGATATTAGTTATCTTTTCTATCCTTTTTATATACTCCCTTTTCTTTCTGTATACGTCATGTAATTTTCCCAACAGATTTCTCCTCTATATAAGAGAACCCTATGGCCTCATGATTGGATAACATATTGCATTCTCTCTCCACATGAAGATGGTAGAAATGAAGTAGGTTTTCGGAGATATAGAGATCTTGTCGAAAGCATTTTTATATAGCAATCATTAAGATTTCAAGCCTAACATCTCATTTGTTGTAAGCCACATGAGCCAGTTTATCGCAATACCCAGATAAGCCCATATAAATATTGTCCAAGTGATGCTTATATACCTAAAGAAACATCAGGAATTGGTCTACTTTCCAAGAAAGAAAGTTTACTTGTCCTCTTAGGGTATGTTAACGTTGACTAAGTAGACTGTCTAGTGGGTAGGAAGTGCACCTTCGGCTTTGATGTGTTTTTGTGGAATTCCTTGGTTACTTGGAAGAGTTCAAACAACTGGAAATGATATAAATCAAGTATGTTATAATAGACATGTGCATAGAGATTCCTCTGACTATACAATGATGAGGAGACAATCAAGCAGAAGTAGTCTTGTTAATAGAAAATAAAATTTTCATGAAAGAACCAATCACATTAAAGTTGATTTTTACTACACCAAAGACATGATATAATAAGACCTCCTCTCTAGTACTGACGTTTCCTCATTTAAACATACTGCAAACATTTTTTCCAAATCACTCTCGAAATGACCATTTCAGAAGCATTTATTCAAGACGAGCATGCTACATATCTATGCTCCAGCTTGAGATGGGGTGTTAGAGAGATGTCTATTGTAACCCCTCAAGGGTAATTTTTGTCTTTACGTATTAGAAATGTCTCCTATGTGTAACCCCAACCCTAGTTTCACCATGTATAAGGAGTGTCATGCTACCACTTATAATATAGAAAACAGTTCTCTTTCTACAGGTTTTGTCCTGTATAAAGTTTACAAATCATTTCTCTCATAATATATAATATAAGAATACTCAACACTATTTGTCTTGAGATTTTTTCTAGTATTCTATTCATGTTTAATTTTGTTCTTGTTGAGATATTTATATCTCTTTAGTATTATCTTGTAATTTTTCTTTTCTATTGTGTCTCTATGTAATTTTCCCTTAGAGCTTCTATCTTATATAAGAGAGCTCTAGGGCTATGATAATTCCATACCTTTCATTTCAATCCATTATACATGGTATCAGAGGGACGGTCCTAGACTGGGGCATGTGCCCTAGAGACCCACCCCCAACAAAATCCTAGTACGCGAACGCGCACCTACGTAGCCCGTCGTGCCGCACCACCGTCCGGCACACTTTCACACACGCCGCCAATCCTCATCATGATCCACGCAGTCGGCACACCTCCGCTGGGCCACAACACCTCGTCGCGCAGTGTACACACCACTCCTCAGGGCACCCTGCCCGCATGCCTCCACCGCGGGTGTTGTGGCCTACCCTTGCTGCGTAGCTTACGCCATGCCACCCCGTGTGTTGCCGCTACCCTTGAGGGTAGTGGGAGGTTCTATCGTTTTCTTGGGTGATTAGGGCGTAACATTATTATCTAAATCACCCTAGTTACCAATAGGAGCCTCCAAAGAATAGAAGAGATTGTGGTATGAGTCTACACCCACAACCATCTTCTTGCATGTCAGTGTATAGGCACAAGTCTTTCTTGTTGATCACTCAATCTTGCAAAATAGTTGTCAACATGTCTGACAAAAAAGTTGACGTTTCATCCATGGGTGCCTTCGAAGGTCCTTCACCCATCGTCAAGATAAATAGAACAAACTATGAATTGTGATCCATGAAGTTCATGAGTCTAATGCAATGCAATGGCAACAAGCATATTCTAACACAGGACGAGCATGTTGACATGATTGGGGTTAATGTTTTATGGGAGGAAGATGACACATATTCATGTGTATGGCTTCAGGGATGGTATCCATGGAGATAGCCAATTATATATTGAGTTACCCCAAGGTCAAGGCTATGTGGGATTGCTGTGACTTACTCTCCAGCAAAGAATGAATCAAAGATTTTGCAACTTCAGCACGACATCATCACATCCAAGCACAATGATCTCCCTCTTTATACCCTTTACACTTCTCTAAGGGGTATGTTTGAGAAGTTACATGGATACATTCCCTTGATTGTCACGCCATAACTCAAGGCATATAGAGATTAGGTGATGACTGGAATTTTTCTAGCGACACTTAACCCTGAGTATGATGCTTCTAGATTACATATTCTGACTGATGCCACTATACCCCCAATGGAGGAGGCATATCACAGGATGAGCAGGTTCTCCATAACTTCAAGTGGTACTCAAGTGTCTCGGACTTCCTCTACCATGGTAGCATCTCATGGGAGGGGGATCCCTACATAGTTCCGTGGTCGTGGTGGCCGTGGAAGAGGAGGGAGGGCAGTCTACCACCCCGTCAACCTTGCACCTACTGTCACATGACAGATCATTCTAAGGAAACATGCTATTCTAAGCATGGGTTTCTAGCTTTGGCACATGTTGCAGAACAAATCTAACATGTCAACATTTCCTACATCTGATTAGAGATTTGATGAGTTTGTAGCGAGGCTTTGAGAGATTATGCCTCATCCTGGGTCAATCGGCTCTCTATCGGGATCATCTGAGGTAGCAGCCTCAGCCTCGACATCTACATCAAGTACATCGTATGCCTTTACTAGTTGTTACAGAACATATTTGTCAGAATGGATTATGGATTCAGGAACTTCCCATCATCTCTGTGGTGACAGAGGGCAGTTTAGTTCATATAGCCCAACTTAGTCTAGCAAATCAGGCGTGATACATATGGGACACATTCTTCAAAAATTGGTTAGGGAGGTGTTGTTAACCCCTGCAATGGGGCTTTAGAACATTCTTTATGCTTCTCTATGAACCTACTATCTATTAGTCAAATAACTAGGGATTTACATTGTCGTACCATTTTTAACCCTTCTTCTATTGTGTTTAAGGACATTCTAACGGGTAGGGTGGTTCTGGCCGGAAGCAAGGACTTCTTAACATATTGGAGCAGTCTCCTTATGCGGGTGCCTATTCTCTTCACGTTGAATCTGTTTCTCCCTATATGTGGCATCTTTAGTTTGGTCATCTTCTTCTGCAAAAGTTGTGTCACGCTCTTCCTCATATCTCTCCTCATTCTACTTTTCAGTACAAGGCATGCCATCTTGGGAAGCACCATAGGTCCACATTCTAGAGTTGTCAATGTCGAAGTAGTCATAGTTTGTTCTAGTTGATTAATTTTGATATTTGAGGTCCAAATCATGTCCCATATATTCAGACGTATAGGTTTTATATTGTTGCTATTGATATGTTCTCTATACTGACATGGGTTTTTCTTCTTAAGAACAAGTATGATGATGGTCCTATCATTCAATCCTTTGTTAATGAAATATGATTTATGTGAATGCCAAGTTTATAAGTTCTGATAATGATTGAATTATGTAGTACACAACTTTTTCAGTTCCTTAGATCATATGGTATTGTGCATCAGACATCTTATGCGTACACTTCTCAACAGAATAGGGTGGCTGAGAAAAAACACCGCTATCTTTTGGATGTTACCAAGACTCTTTTGATTCAGAGTCGTGCTCCCCAATCTTACTTGGGGGACATGCTTCTCACCGTGTGTTATTTAGTGAATCGTATCCCTTCATCGATTCTGGAGGAGAAGAACTTGTTTTCGATTGTGTTTCCTGAGACAGATATTTTCTCTCACGCCTCGTGTCTTTGGATCTGTTGCTTTTGTCCATTAGATGTCTCCATGTCTTGACAATATCTCTCCTAAAGCAATCAAGTGTGTGTTCATTGGGTACTCCAAGATCCAAAAAGGGTATCATTGCTTTGACCCTGCTCGACGATAGTATTACGTTAGTGCATATCTCACCTTCTTTGAATCCATTATGTATTTATCTCCTTCAGAAAATGAAGAAGAGGTTTATATACCTCCAAGGTTGCAAAGACAGTATGCGGTATTCAGTGAGTAGGGTCACTGATTAATGATTAAACAGTATGCGGGTGTTTAAACAGAAAACGAGTTATGCAGTTTTGTATTTTTAATTAATACAAAATATTACATATATATAATTAATTTAAAAATTATAAATAAATTATAAAAATATAATTACATATTCACAATATAAACTAAATACCATCAACTTCAAGGATTTTTTTGTCCAAACGTCAAAATAAATAGCATAAACATATAGAATCCATAGCCAAATGTGAAAATAAATAGCATAAACAAGTAGAATCCATAGCCAAATGTGAAAATAGATAGCATAAACGAGTAGAATCTAAAGACAAATGTCAGAATAGACATCATAAACAAGTAGAATCCATAACTTAATGTCAAAATAAACAACATAAATAATTACAAACTACAATTCATAACATGGTTTCAGAAAAGTCATGGATAACACAAAAAGGCATGGCGTTCATTCATCCAAAAATATAATGATACCAATGTCATTCTTCATCAGACTCGTCATCAAGCAACATTGGCTCTTCATCTCCATTTTCATCCTCAAGTATTCCCTTATTATCAACATCCTCATACAAAGTTTGCCCAGATGAAGTTGAAGCTCTCAAATGTACAAGTTCACTTCTCATTGGCTCGAGTATGTTTTCAGCTCTGCATGTCTCGGCAACTGAACTCCAGGTAAATCATGTACCAAGAAATACTTAATCTTCTTCACAAGGTACATTTGAAATCCATGCCTTGCATACTGGTGATCCTACGAAGAAAGTGGATCCCTCCTCTTACATTTACTGCAATGTTTAATCAATGAATTGAATCTAACAAATACTAAATCATTCACCCTCACGGGGTTCAATTTAGCTATATTCTGCTTATGAACCTAAAATCCACATGTATATATGTTATACAGTAAAAAGTCAATGTATAATGGTTGTTAGTGTACAAATACAAAATTTATTACTGCTCCAAAAGCACTTCAGTTTCTCTCGCATCCAAATGATGACGAAATCAAACTCAGAATTCTCATTGCCATTGCATGCAAATTAGGGTTTCACCTCCATGTAACGACCACTAATGAGTTGTTTCATCTTCAACATTAATCACATGTCATCAATATAGACTATAAAATCATATTTAAATACTTGATAGGGATTCACCTGGATCAAAATAGTCATCATTTATTGATCTTTGCTTAATTGCTAATGGATTTCCATATCATCCTTACCGTGTTTGTAAATCACTAACTCCTTTCTTGTAATGATGCGTTATTGATCAAAATATGGATATAACTTCTCAATACAGTCAAGAAGACCTTTTTTCACAACAACATCATTCACAACATGATCTTTGTAATAGAAGTAGGGGTTCAAATAATACGCGGCAAGATGGAGGGAGGAATAAAGCCATCCTTTAGTACTCAAATTGATGGCATCAATGAAATGCTTATAGAACAGCTTGTTTCCATTAATGAAATCAATTATTTCTTTCTTTACATCCACTAATCCTCCACACACAGATCCCATAGATGGCTTCACATCAGAATCAGCAACGCATAGAAGATGAACCAATGGAGAAAAAAACCTCAATGCTAGATTAACTTGATTCCAAAATGTTGGACTCAAGACAATGGATGTTGTTGCCTCTCCTTTCCTAGTCTTAGACCATATACAATCTCTCCACTCATATGAAGAGAACATGAGACTCAACTTATCTTTCTTCTCTAGAACACTTTGTAATGTAAGAAATGCGGTAGCAAATCTAATCTTCCAAGGCCTGACAATGTCTTTTTTGTGTGTAAATTCACACATCATACCTAAAGTATTTGTGTGGCTATAAATGAAGATCGTAAGCATACTTACCATAGAGATTGCATTTTTCACTTTTAATTCTTTCCCCATCTCCTCTAACACCAAATCAAGACTGTAGCCATATATGCATATGCATTATATATAACAACTTAGACAACATTTTCAATTCCAACCTCTTAGATGCATTTATCTACCAAGTTGAAAATATATTCAATAGTATGTGGCTCATCAGAAGAGTCTATAAATCTCAAAAAACTTGTACCTGGTGAATAATTCATACACAAGTTCATAATACTTCGACCACGGATAATTGTCCATGAATCAGTCATGGTAGAACATCCCATAGTTATCCACATATCTATATGTAGTGATAAGGCATCATTTACATTCTTAACCGCCTTATTCAATTGTGGTATGGACATCTCATAACGAGTTGGAGGTTTGAGTCTTGGACCCCCAATTGCTTTTATTGCTTTATGGCAATCTTTCATTTGAAATACACTGAAAGGAATGTTTGCTTTGTAAGCCCAACAACATACGATGGCCTTTTCCCTTTGATCCTTACAAAATGAATATTTGATTATCATTTGTCCTTGAGCAACTGTCTCATTCATTGACTCAAGCATGCGAGACTCTTTTGCTGAGCCCATTGTTGGTACATCACATCCCATGATATAAACATCATTCCTTTGACCATCAATTTCCTTCATCTTTTTAGCTTTTCCCTTTAATATTCCACCCAAATATTCCTTCATTTGCTTCTTGATCTCTTCATCAACCTTTGGACAAGAAGAGACTTATCCATGAATATGAGCCAAATGTTGCTTGAGTCTATAAATTCTGCCTTTAATGATTTTGCTACAGAGTTCACAAACAATTGTATTCTGATCATCCTTTGTAAGCATATAACCAAACTTCCTTCTTGGATTTGTAGATATTTGTGGAATAAAATGCATGGCATCTGTCCTTGCTCCACTACTTTTCATAAGATCAGAAGACTGGGTGTCCATCTCTTACTCAAGGACCACACCTATTCACCAATGTTAAGTAATGTGCTTTACTCTTTCTGGAGCTCCCGGTAATGTACTCAAAAATTGTTAAATGAAATACTATGGTGGTGACCCCCGCAAGGGGGGGGGGGGTTCACCCGTTTTCTTATTAAAAAAATGATTGCTTCCTGTGGTAGAGGTGGTTTGCCCCTATCTAGAGGACGAGGCATACGTGGTAGAGTAGGTTCGTGACCATGTTAGCCATTCACGTATTGTCACCAGCCAGGTCATTCAGAGGACAAGTGCTATTTCAAGCAGTCACCATTAGCTCGTGTTGTTGAGCAGGTCCATCATGCTCCTAATCCCGTAGGATCTTCTGATCAATGATATGATGAGATTGTTGCACGCCTGATGGTAATCATGCCAAAAGATATCGGATGATCAAGTGTTTCTTTTAACCCATCAGATGTTGTTGCATTTGCTTCCACCAATACAATAGATACTACTCATGCATTTTATTATTGCTCATTATCGAACTTTTTAGAGTAGATCGTAGATTCTGGTGCTTCTCTTCATCTATATGGAGATCGCTTACAATTCAGCTCTTATAGCTCTGTATAGCTTGATAAATCAGTAGTGATTGATGACGGGATACATTCTTTGATTACTGAAGGGGGGGCACTTGACTCCCTAAATGTGTATGCACAAAATTATTCAAGCTCCTAAATTCTCAATCAGTTTATTGTCTATCAGTTATATTACAAAAAACTTACATTGTCGTGCCATATTTGACCATGCTTCCCTTACTTCTCAGTATATACTCACGGGTAGGGTGATTGGATGTGACCATGAGCATGGAGGACATTATAGGTTGATACAATCTCCTTGTGTTGGTGTTATTTCTATATCTGATGGATCAATCTCTCCATATATTTGGCATTTGGTCATCTCCTGTTGCAGAAGATATGTCATCTCATTCCTGGAATTTCTCCTAAGTCTACCTTTTGGTAGGAAGCATGTCAGCTTGGAAAGCATTACAGTTCTAGCTTTCCAAGTTGTTAGGGTCACAGGAGCCAAATTCCTTTTAAGCTATTTCATTTTGATAGGTGGGGTCCTAATCGTGTTCCTGACCACCAGGGGCATATATATTATTTGGTTGTTGTGGATGATTTTTTCAGATTATCATGGGTCTTTTTGATAAAGAAAATGATTAATGCTAGTATTATGATTCCGAGTTTTGAAACTGAAATAAAGACTATCTTTTATGATTCTACTAAATTCATTCAGTATAATAATGCTTTGGAGTCATGTACTATTCAGTTGTCCCAATTTGTCAAATCGTGTTGCATTATTCATCAAAATTTGTGTCCTTATATTTCAGTGCAGAATGTTGTTGATAAACGCAAACACCGTCACCTTATGGACAACACCGCGACCCTTCTTATTCATAGTTGGTTGGACTCATCATTCCTTTCGGGGTGATGTTGTTATCACAACATATTACCTCATCAATCGGATGCCTTCCACCATTCCGGGTGAAAGTCTCCCTTCTCTCTTGAATTTTTTGAGGATCTATTCTCTCTTACACCACGAGTCTTTGGTTGTGTGGCATCTGTCCATCTTCTCCATCCTGGTCATGACGAGCTTGTTCTTAGAGATGTCAAATACATGTTCGTAGGATACTCCCATACCCAAAAGGGTTATTGATGCTTTGATCCTATACATGGAAAATATTATGTTAGTGATGATGCTACTTTCTTTGACTCCATATTGTAATATACTCCTACATGCAATGGGTTGAGTCCCTCTGATTCAGGGGATGAGATTGTTCTTCCACCTCATCCTATATCTATACATCAACCTATCTCCCATGTTCCAACACCTTCCTCAACATCCATCACGCCTCAGGTAAATTCTAAACGTTTGGTTTCGAGTTATGGCAATGGTGGCTTGAATGACGAATAGAGAAACGTACAAGATGAGGAGGGACCACCACATGAAAATAATCAGGGTTGGCCTATTACACTGTGAAAAGGCAAAAGTGCCCGTGCAAGATACACATTCGTTAGACATATGTCATTGGCACGATTATCAAAGGACTTCAGGAAGATTGTTGTGAGATTATTTGCCGCTGAAATCCTATGTACATATCAGGATGCCCTCATGGAGAGTCACTGATGACTTGCCATGGAGGAAGAGATGGTTGTGCTCCAATCTATGGGAAATGGACCCTTGTGCTCTAAAAGGGGCATCTTTTGTGAGCTAGCTAGGTATTTACAGTAAAGTACATGGTGGATGGTTCTGTTGATCGGTATAAAGCACGGTTGGTGGGCAAAGCATTTACACAGACATATGGGGTTGATTACCTCACCACTTGTTCTTAACTGGCTAGACATTCCACTCTATCGATCTTGTTGTCAATTGATGTGCTACGTAATTGGCCTCTCTTTCAGCTTGATGTTAGAAATGCATTTCTATATAGTGATCTACAAGATGATGTGTATATATAGCAACCATCTGGGTTTGCTGGTGAGGGGGAGTATTTATGCAAGATCTATAAGGCTATTTATGGACTTAAGCAGAGTCCCAGAGTCTGGTTTCAGAAGTTGTCAGATATGAAAGAAGAAGGGATTTGTACGGTCGATTGCATATCATTCCCTTTTGTTCAGAGGACTCAGCGAGGTACAACTATCATCTTGGTATATATTGATGATATTATTGTTACTGAAGATGATATTCAGGTTATTATTGCAACCAAGAACTTCCTAGGACAGTACTTTGTCACCAAGGACTTGGGTAGACCGTATTACTTCCTGGGTCTTTAATTTGCTAGAAAATAATAGGACATTGTAATGACCAAAAGGAAGTATGTAATTGACCTCCTTTCAGAAGAATGAATGACAAGTTGCAAACCAGCCTTCACACTTATGGATCCTAACATAAAGCTTCATGACGACACCATCGAGGAAGTAGATAAACAAAGCTATAGAGAGCTGGTTTTGAAGCTTCTCTATGTTACAATCAACAAACCTGGCATAACTTTTGCAGTAATCAAGATCAACTAGTTTATGGAGCAAGTATGGCAGGTGTACATGGATGCAGTGTACATGATTTTGAGATACTTGAAGTCTTCTCCACGCAAAAGTTTATTGTTTAGCGGAGAACTTCATTGTCTGTCATAGTCTATGCAGATGCAGATTATACTGGTTTCCCCAAGGATATGCAATCTACCTTAGGATTTGTTGTGTTTGTGGGAGACTCCATAGTATCATGGAAAAGCAAGAAACAGATTGTGATAGCGACATCCAGTGTCGAATTCTAATACACAGTCATGGTGTAATGCAATGTTGAAATGATGTCGGTCAGATCCATTCTTTCTGACTTGGGAGTCGATGTATCTCTTCCCATGCAATTACAGTGCGATAATCAGGTTGTTATTCTTATTGCTAATAATCCAGCTTTTCAATAGAGAACAAAACATATTGAGGTAGATTGTTGCTACACCCTTGATATGATCTAAAAGTGGTTTAGCATCACTACACATTCTAGTTTAGGAGACCAAACGACAGATGCATTCACAAAGGATCTTTCCCATGGACTATTTTAGAGATGTTCCAAGTTGGGCATGATAGATATCTATACTCCAACATGAGGGGGAGTGTTGAGAGACTTATGTTACTCTATTCTCTATTTTATTTATTTATGTCTGTTGAGATATTTATATCTCTTTATTGTTATCATGTAATTTTTTATTTTTTTTCTCTTATGTAATTTTATTTTAGAGATTTTCTCCTATTTAAGAGAACTCTAGGACCACAGTGAATATATCTCTTTCATTTCAATCATTTCCACATGGTATCAGATTGACGGTCCTAGACGGGAGCCTGTGTTCTAGAATCCAAACCACACCAAAAGCCCTAGAACTACACTAGGTCAGCGACGTCGCCAACAACCACCTATCTCCCAGAGGCAACAGTCGCCGCCCATAGACAGCCATCCGCAGATGCAGCCCGTCACTGCTTCCCTCAAGCGCAAAGGGCACTGTCGCGGCTTCCCCCGAGAGCTCGAGTCTAGAAGGACTACTCTATCTTGGTTCTTGTGGGCTCAAATAGTCTGTTTTGGTTCCTGAGGCGTGTTGTTGATCATCTAAAACAATCTTAGTTACCTAAAAATCTTTACGTTATGGAAGAAGTTGTGATATGAGTCTACACCCACAACCATCTTCTTATATGTCTGAGTAGACATAGTTATTCCAGTTTGCAACCTCGATGTTGATGATTCTTGTCATCATGTCAGACAACAAAACATTTGTTCCATCCTTAAGTCCCTTCAATGGTCCAACAACCATCGTGAAGATGGATGGGACGAACTATGAAATGTGGGTCATGCAGTTCATGAGTCTAATGCAATGTAATGGTAAGAAGCATATTCTCACACAAGAGGATCTTGTTGACAATATTGGGGTTAACGCCTCACGGGAGGCAGATGATGCTTATGCACGTGTTTGGCTTTCTGGGATGGTATCCATGGAGATAGGCAATGATATACTGAGTAAACCCGCAAGCAAGGCTATGTGGGACATTCTCCCTGCTACATACTCTCCAGCAAAGAATGAGTCTAAGATTTTGTAACTCCAATATGACATCTTCATGTCTAAGCAAAATGGTCGCCCTCTATATACCCTTTACACTTCTTTAAGGGGTATGTTTGAGAAGTTACATGGTTACATTCCCTTGATTACCACATTAGAACAGCTCAAGGCATATAGGGATTCGGTGATGACTAGAGTTTTTCCAACTGCACTCGACTCTGAGTATGATGCTGCCAGAGCACAGATTCTTACTGATGCCATTATATATCCAAAGGAGGATGCATATCGCAGGATGAGCAGGCTCTCCATATCATCTGGTAGTACTCAGTTGTCTCAGACTTCTTCATCCATGACAGTATCTCATGGTAGGGGGATCCCTACACAGTTTCGTGGCTGAGGTGGTCGTGGAAGAGGAGAGGGCATTCGACCCCCTCGTCAGCCTTGCACTTACGGCCACAGGCCAGATTATTCTGAGGAAATATGCTACTCTAAGCATGGGTTTCCAACTTCAGTACGTGTGGCAGAACAGATCCAATAGGATGGCATTTCTTCAACTACATCTGATCGGAGATTTGATGAGTTAGTAGCACTAATCAGGGATATTATGCCTTCTCCTGGGTCAACTAGACCTCCGTCAGGATCATGATAGGTAGCAGCCTCAGGCCCTCAGCCCCTGCATCTACATTAGCTATAGCTTTAGCTTTTACTAGTTTTTACATGGCAGACTTATCGGTGTGGATTATGGATTCAGGAGCTTCCCATCATCTCTGTGGTGACAGAGGGTAGTTTAGTATCTATTGCCCAAATCAATCAGGAATATCAGTTGTGATAGAAGATAAGACACACTCTCCCATAAATGGTCAGAAGAGGTGTAGTTAACCATTGCAATGCGGCTTAAAAATGTTCTTTACGCTCATGAATTCTCTATGACTTTACTATTTATTAGTCAAATCAAAAAGGATTTACATTTACATGCCATATTTGATCCTTCTGCTCTTATGTTTCAGGACATTCTTATGGGCAGGGTGATAGGTTCTAACTGTGAGCAAGGAGGCCTTTATAAACTGGTGCAATCTCCATACGTTGGTGCCTCTTCTCTTCGCATTGGATATGTTTCTCCCTATATGTGGCATCTTCGATTTGGGCATCTTCCTCTGCAAAAGTTGTGTCACATTCTTCCTTAGATCTCTCCTCACTCTATTTTTCAGTGCGAGACATGCTAGCTTGGGAAGCATCATGGATCCAGATTCTTGAGTCGTTAGGGTCAAAGTAGTCATAGTCTTTTTGGCTTGATCCATTTTGATATTTGGGATCCCATTCGTGTCCCAGATCTTTAGGGGCATAGGTTTTATCTTGTTGTTGTTGATGAGTTCTCTAGCTTGTCATGGATTTTTCTTATTAAGAACAAGTTAAATGCTAGTCATGTTATCCAGTCCATTATTAATGAAATAAGGAATGTGTTTTCTGTAAATGTTAAGTTTATACGTTCTGATAATGCACTTGAATTCTATAATACACAGCTTTCTCAGTTCCTTAGATCGAATGGTATTTTGCATCATACGTTTTGTGCGATATTTCTCAACAGAATGAGGTGGCTGAGAGGAAACATCGCCATCTTTTGGATGTTACCAGGACTCTCTTGATTTAGAGTCATGCTCCTATTCTTATCGAGGGGACATGGTTCTCACTCCGTGTTATGCATTCATCAGTTTGGGGAGAAGATCTCGTTCTCGATTGTGTTTCCTAGGAAGAATCTTTTCTCTCTCACACCTCGTGTTTTTGGATATGTTGCTTTTGTTCATCAGATGTCTTCAGGTCTTAACAATCTCTCTCCTAGAGTGGTCAAGTATGTGTTTGTTGGATATTCCAAGATCTAAAAGCGGTATCGTTGCTTTGATCCTGCTCGACGAAGGCACTATAGTAGTGTAAATGTCACCTTCTTTGAGTCCATTATGTATTTCTCTCCTACATGTGACAAGAGCATTCCTTCAGAAAGTGGAGAAGAGTTTTTTATGCCTCTACCTCCGATCCTACCTACTCTAAGAAACACTACAACACCACCATCACAACCACTACCATCGTCCTCTCCTCCATCGCCACATCCACCACCTCCTACACCACCTCCTCCATCTCATGTCATACTACTTTCTTTAAGAAGGTTTACCAGTGCCTGCTTCGTGTTCATGTGCCTCCTCCATCATCTAGCACGTCTAATGTATGTTCTGAGCATTTGAGTTCCACTAATGGCACTGGTGATTTGAGTGTACCAATTTAGGTACAGGATGTAATAGATGATACTCGTGTGTATATTGTGAACCTTGATGTGCCTGTTGCTCTATGTAGGATGTGGCGTATATGGACTATGCATCGTCTTTCTTCTCATGTTTCCCTAGCACAGCTCTCAGGGGATTTTCAAATGTTTGTTATTGTCTTATCAGCTGTACAGATACCATGATCCTATCAGGAGGCTTTGCAAAGTGGTCCGTGGTGTATGGCTATGATGGAGGAGATGTCCTCATTATAGTCTCGAGGTACGTGGTGTCATCTTCGCTACCCCGGTGCTTCTATTGTTGGCAGTAAATGGGTGTTTACAGTAAAACACCATACAGATGGTTCTGTGGACAGATAAAAGGCCAAGTTGGTTTCTCGTGGATTCACCTAAACCTATGGGGTGAATTATCAGGACACCTTTTCGTGTCTCTCTATAGTGTGCATTCTTATTGTCGTTGCTCTCGTACGAGACTGGCCACTTTTCCAATTAGATGTCAAGAATGCTTTCTTGTATAGGGATTTGCGGGAAGAAGTGTATATGTAGCAACCGCTAGGTTTCGCTGCTGAGGAGGAGTCTAGTATGGTGTGTAAACTCCACAAGGCCATATATGACCTTAAGCAGAGCCCGAGGGCTTGGTTCCAAAAGCTCTCAGAGTTGATTGAATAACAAGGTTTTGCCAAATCTACTGCAGACCATTCTCTTTTTGTTAAGAGAACCCAGAGAAGGTTTTTTGCTATGATTTATGTGGATGACATTATTGTTACATATAGTGATGACCAGTGTATTCAGGCAGCAAAGGATTTCCTTGGACAATAGTTTGTGACCAAATATCTTGGAAAGCTGCGATATTTTCTTGGCCTAGAATTTGCAAAAAATCAGCAGGGTATGGTAATGATACCAAGGAAATACGTCGTTAATCTTCTATCTAAGATGGGCAGGACATGATGTAGACATGTGACTACTCCAATGGATCCCAATGCTAGGCTATTTGTTGATGACTCTGCGAAGGTGGATAAGAGACAATAAAGAGAGCTCGTAGGGCAGCTATTATATGTCACTAGTACCTGACCTGATATGTCGCTTGTTACCAGCAGGGTCAGCCAGTTTATGAAGCAGCCTAGGTAGGCTCACATAGATGTAGTCAATACGATCTTGAGGTATCTCAAGTCTTCTCTAGATGTAGGACTTCTATTCAGGAGAGATGTCTCGTACAGTTTCAGGATGTACAGATGTAGACTTTGCAGGGTGTCCCACGGATAGGAATGAAGGATATGGGAAAAATCCTCAAGCACATCACAGAAGCGTAAGGATCACATCGTATGTGACCGGGAGCGACTAGTCGCACTAGTTGTCGATGCAGCGGAAATTGAATTTTCAAGTGACAAAACCACATGATCCCAGAACACTTCTCGGATCATTTCGTCTAAACCACAAACAAGTAAAAGGATTACCTCTTGAAGCATTGTTGCGATCGAGTCTCTAAACCCAGAGACCTCCTCTCTCAAGTCCGATCCGATGGAGGAGACACTTACGAGCACGAGGATGAATCGCGTGATCCTCGCAATCCATGTTGATGATCCAAGCGACGGATCCCCTGATCTCGTCACACGAGATCCAATATTTTCTTCTTGAGAGAGACACACCGAAGGAGATGGATATCCACATCGTAGATGATCCGGCAACATAACGACGATGCTGCGTTGATGACAACTCTCACAATGGCTCCATGGTGGATGACCAGTATAAGAGAGAGAGAGAGAGTCTTGGTGTGTAAGAAAGAGAGAGAGAGAGCATTCATTAATCATATCTTATGAAGAACAATGGATGCCTCTTCTTATATAGGGTTTTGGGAATCCATGGATCCCAATCCATGGGCAACACATAATCAATGGTTGAGATTGATTTGTGTTTTTTTCAATGGCTAAGATGTTGTTGTAAAAACACAACAAATAATGATTTAATTTAAATTAATTTTCATTGATAAATCAACAAAAATTAATTTGAAATTAAATCATCTTTGATAATATAAAAGATAATAAAGAGAATAAACCAATCTCCTCAAAAGAGGGGACGGCTACTATTCTCCTCATGGAGAGTTGTAGCCATCCACTCTTCTTTGGTCGACTTGGTCCATCTCCTCCAATTATCATGAGATCTGATTATCTCATGATATATATCATCATCTCTTGTCATTTTCACCAAAAAATAATTCCAAATTATTTTATGGAAAAACGTAAACCTAAAGTATCATACTTTTGGAAATATGATGTCTAGGTATAATATTTTCTAGGTATATTTTATGTCTATAGATAATTCCAAATATGATGTACTATACTTTTGGAAATTATATGATCAAGACCCATGTATGATATATTATTTTGGAAATGATATGATCGATACTGACTCCGAATGATCAAATGAGAAACTTACTGAAAAAAACCATGAAGTAGACACTGTAAAATAGATCTTATACTTCGTGTTTATTTTGGGTCTTCTAGTATGCAGGATGTACATGTGTAGGGAATACCTGAGGGTGATGTGATCATAAACAATTGTATAACCATGATGCTTCCATTCCTAGGGAGTGATGAAACAGGTCTGGATTTGAGTGACTCCTCTCAGTAGAGAAGAAATCTGATCTTGGTCCAATTGTTGGACATTGATCTAAATGTCATTGAGATGCAATGAGAAGATTCGATTTGTGGTCTTGATTTAATCAAGCATCTATGGGGGCCTGAGATCTAGATTTGAGATGTGATTTCAGTATCCAAGTCACTATACGTGGAACAATACAATCGTCCTGTCCTTATCTCCAAGTATCCGCGGATAAAGTGCATTATCCTTGAAAAGCGTTCATGGATAATTTCATTATTGATAGGTGTATCCGAGCATTGAGAAAGTTGATAGTTAAATGTGATTTAATTATCATGAATAATATGAATTTGATTCATATTATAAGGAGAGTTATCTAAGAAAATTAAATGTGATTTAATTATCAAAGATGTGAATAATGTGAATGCGATTTATATTATTTCGGAACTTGAGAATAGATATCCAAGATGATTAATTGTGATTTTATTATCATGGATACGAATAATGTGGATATCACTATCCATATTAATCATATGTCATAGATGTGATTTATAATATATAAGAGAGAGATATTTATAATTTACATTTGTTAATTAAATGTTGATGTGAATTGGATTCACATTGGACAATTAATTGAAGATGTAATTCACATTTTATTTTGGGTTGTGAATGTGATTCACAGTTTTCCAATGGCAAGATTGCAATATTCACAAAATAATTATGAATTATTTTTTTAGAATATTTTACAACAAGTGTTGTTGGAAATCTTGGAGATAACCATGGAATAATGTAATCTCATGAGATACATGAGATTGCCACCAACTTATGGAAGGAGGCAATCTTTATTCCATAAATCTCCATGTTTGATTGATTTAATTTGGGATTAAATCATATTGACTTATCAATATGTATTTAATCTAAATTAAATTAATTGTTGTTTGTTTTTTACCAACAAAATCTTGGTCATTAAGAGAAACACAAATCAATGTAAGTCATTTGATTTGTGTTCTCCATGGATTGAGATCCATAGATCCCAAAATATTATAAAAGGAGAGGCACCACTTACTCTTCTTGGTTACAACAACACAATGAGAACATAAGAACTCTCTCTCATTCTCTACATGCCCTCTCTCTTATGGTCATCCACCATGGATGCCCTAGAGAGAGTCTCCATCGCCGCAACGTCGTCATCATGTTGCCGGATTGTTAGCTCATGGATCTCCATCTCCTTCGGTGGCGCCATATTCGTGAAGAAGATGTCGGATCTTGAGGACGATTTCGCGGTCCATGGCGATACATTTTATTCTTGTTTAGAACACTTAGATCAAAATCTTCAGATGTGTAGAGAGGTAAATCTAGTACTCTCCTAAGAAAAGAGCCATTTCATGGTTAAGGAGGGTATCTTGTTGGGGCATGTCATCTCCAAAAAGGGAATAGAGGCTCATCCTGCCAAGATTCACCTACAAACATTAAGTCAGTTAGGTCATTTCTGGGGCACGTTAGATTTTATAGAAGATTTATTTAAGATATTTCTAAGTTTTCTCGACCAGTGACTGAGCTCTTAGAGAAAGACACGGAGTTCTTTGTTGATCAAAAGTGTCTTGAGGCCTTTCATATTCTTAAAAAAAAGATTTGTGACTCGCCGATTCTACAGGCTCCGGATTAATCTCTTCCCTTTGAGATCATGACTGACTCATCAGATTTTGCTATTTGGGTTATTTTAGGGCAGTAGTGAGATCGGATTAAGTTTTCTATTCACTATGCAAACAAAGCTTTGGTTCAGGTTTAGATAAACTATACAATGTCTGAAAAAAATGTGTCTAGTAGTTTGGGTTTTAAAGAAGTTTAGGCTCTAATGTGATAGTTTATACAAATCTTTCGCCCATTAGGTATCTCATGGAAAAGAAGGACGTGAAGGCGCGTCTTCTTAGGTGGATATTATTACTCTTGGAATTTGATTTGGAAATTAAGGATAAACCTTGAGTTAAGAATGTAGTGGCTGATCTTCTTCAAAGAATTGAATTAAAGGATTCCCTTGATTATGAGCCTATTCAAGAGACTTTTTCATATCAGTCTATTTGTGTTTTAGATTCACTCCCATGGTATGTTAACATGGTGAACTTCCTTGTCTCCGAGGAAGTTCATTGTGGTTGGACTAGGAGCAGTATAGACCAAATTAAATCAGATTCAAGGAAATACCATTAGGAAGATCCGTTCCTTTTCTTCAAAGGGCCAGATTGTTTTTCAAGAAGGGGTATTACTCAGGAGGAATACCTGAGTGTCCTCACATATTGTCATTCACATGAAGCAGGAGGAGACCATTCAGAAAAAAGAACCGCTCAGAATGTATTACAGTGTGGTTTCTTTTCTTTTGGTCGACCTTGTTTAGAGATGTAGCTGATTTTGTACGGTCTTGTCCTGTTTATCAGAGAATGGAAGAGATTGTTGGTTCTAAAGATGAGATGCCTTTGCAACCTGTGATATTTTGTGATGTTTTTGATGTGTGGGGCATAGATTCCATGGGTCGTTTCCCTAATAGCCAAGGTTTTGAGTATATTTTGTTAGCTCTTGATTACTTGTGAAGATGGGTGGAGGTTATTTCAACCTGAGCTGTAGATGGAGGTAATCATTTTGTGAATGGAATGATGAAATCTTTATCTAAGGACTACAAATTTGAGCACATAATTACTAGTCCTTACCACTGACAATCATGCTTCAAATAGGGAGGTGAAGAGCATTCTTCAGATGTGAGTTCATCAAGATAGGAAGAACTGGTCTCAATTGTTAGACCGGGTTATGTGGGATTACAAAATGACCTACAAAACACCGCTTGCCACTTCATCTTTTAGGATGATCTATGGCAAGCCATGCCATTAGCTCGTTGAGTTAGTGCAAAAATCTGAACGGGCAATAAAGAAGATAAATTGGAGCCGTCACTTAGGGAAATTGTGTAGAGACGTTAACCTATATGAACTTGAGGAAATCCATAACAAAGCATATGATAACAACATGATTTATAAGGACAACGTTAAGAAGTGGCATGATGCACATATTAGATGTAAAACATTTGTCCCTGGACAGAAGATATGGTTATTTAATGCAATGTTAAGTATTTTCCATGAGAAACCTAAGTCAAAGTGGATGGGTCCTTTCATTGTTAAGGAAGTGCATGAGAATGGTAGTGTAGAAATTTCAGAGCATTCAGACAACACGACTTCCTTCTTGGTAAATAGGAAATTACTTAAGCATTTTGTAGAATATAAAGAAAGGTTAACTCCCGTAGAGATGATCGACTTCGTGGTTGTTGTTGTAGTTCACGAGTTCTCATATAAGGCATCATCATGAACAAAGATTCATCTCAAAAGATTCAGCATCAGTCGTTTCATATTCTTTCTGATCTTATTAATCCTCTTACTTAATTAGGTTATGACTAGCCTAAGTATAAAGAAATTTTGAAAATACTTTCTATTCTCCAAAAGTCTCTCTGTCAATTATTTCTATCTCTTTACTTAGGTTTCCAATAACCATAAGGGGGACCTTCTGATCCTTGTAATTTTATTCTAACTTATTCTTTCTCATTAATACACATATTTTATCTCAATTTTTACACATTCTTTTATGCTTAGTTGAGTTATGGCTTCATATCACTTTATTCTACGAGGGCATAGCAAAAGCTAAGTATAAGGTGGTTTGTTGTATATATTGCATATATACTTCAGTCATAGCTCGTATTTTTAAATTTTTTCCTAATTATTGATGTTATTGGTATCATATTACAGTTTTGAAATTGAGTTTTGTATAAAATAAATTGAAATAATTCATGAAAACTACATACATATTTTCAACATGTTTTCAAGTAATTTATACGATTTGCGAAAATTCAGATTGACTTGTTTAGAAAAATCATTTGTAAAATGTTTTGAAAAAACTATATATATATATGACATTGTTTGCAAAAAGTTTTCAATAATTATTTCAAATTTAAGGGTGTAAATGAGATAAACTAATCAACTTTATAAAAATAATTTTTTTAACTCTTCAGTATCGTTGTTGAGTTTTAAAGTTCTCAAAGGTGGTGATGGTTCACCGAATTATCTCGTCTTTCCCTTTATAAGGTCGGTCTACCTTAGAGTCATTCAGAGTTACACATAGAGGAATGTTTGGATCTCAATTCGATATTTTGGAAGATCAAGTTGATAAGGAGTTCTCTAAAAAGAGTGATGCCAATTGAGATGGATGATCAATTGATGGAAGAATTAGATATGGAGGTTCCCTTACCTTTTCTTGAGAATGTTCACCTGATGAATTCTTACCTCTCATGTACGTTGGATCATCCCTCTGCATCTAGTTTTTCTATTCTAAGGATAACTTAAAAATCTATTACAGGAACTCGTCGTCTGATTTGTCTTCCCATAATTACGGAGAAGTTTGAGGCATCCCATGTAGATATGAATATCACCTTTGAGGAAGAACTACATCATTCTAGAAGAATGAATTTTTAAGTTGATGAAGATATTTCTTATTCATATTCTGAAGTGTTTACCATTAGGAAGAAGCAGTTGAAACATAAGGTAGTCTGTGACTTTAAACCTCGAAGAGCTAATCTTGATTTCTAAGGAGCTGAAGTTTGTAATGTTGTGTTGGGTATCTAAGTTTGTTCTTCGTATTTTTCCTCTGTGATGTTTTGTTTAAGATACCCAGTCTATTGTCCTTGTCTCAATAAATCTAATAATTCCTTAATTCTCTTGTAAAATAATTAACTAGCTAATTGGTGTTATTCTCTGACACTTTGACTATGCACTCAAGGTTTGAAATGATATTCAATTCTTGATTTAAGAAGTTCATAAACTTAGAGTTATCATGTATTAATTATTAAGATTTTGGACATAAAAATTCCAACTCTCCTAGTTCAAATATATGCATGCTATATCCCATGCTTAATCTCCCTTAAAAGAACTTGACCTTCACTCACATGCACGCCTGCATTCATGATTGAGAAGAGTCAAATATTCACTCAGGAGACTGGGATTGGGAGTTTGAGTATGGACTTGAATTCTATGATGCTCAAGGATGGGATAAAATTAATGATGGCATCATGAAACCTGAGTGTCAGCATCTTAGGCAGTATGGGACTTGTTCTCATGTTATCTCTTGATCGAATTTAAAGTACCAGGGTGTGATGACATTAATTAATAGGTTGTTCAGTATGCACCAATCTTTTGCTAAAAGCAGTGGAGCTAGCCCAAAAACAAAGAAAATAAATATATAATGAAAGAAAAGCTATCATCCTGAAAAGTAAAAAATTCAAAGAGCTACCACCAAAGGCAAGTGCTCTCAACCATTTCAATGTGTCCACTTGGACCACAACTACTAAGATCAGGTGTTGGGCTAGCACCTAAAAAGAGCTCTAGATCATAAATGCTAGAAGTTTGAGTGTAGAAGGTATATTAGATACTAAAAAAAGGTACAACACGATATATTCTCAGGAAAACAAGTGTAGACGATTCCAACTTCTATTGACGAACACATTGATTGGCAAAACTCAAAATGAAATTGTGTTGCGTATTGGCACTTGAGAGAACCTTGTTCCAAAGAGTGGAAAAGAAAATAAGTACACAATCCTACAACGTCCATTATATGGCCATCCGTTTATCCCTTTTAAATTTGACAAAATAAAGAGAAGGTGGATTGAAGTAAGCCAGATTCGTTCTCTAGGGTTGAAGGTTGGGTCCTTAGAAGAGCTTCCAAGATTGGAATTTTTGGTGATTACTTGATTCAATTGTTATGTTGCAGTCAACACTAAGTCATATTCCTTATATTTATGTATACATTGAGAGTCTGACAAGTAGAGGAGTTGAATTCTTATTGACTAATACTTGAATCAACTTGGAGCTTAAGGATTCCTAAAGCTTAGTGTTTAGGTCAAATAAAGCCATGTATACTCACTTGCACATGTCTAGGATCATACTAATTAAACTGATTGCCTAACAAATTCTTTCTTTATTAGCTCAAGGACGAGCTTAGCTTAAGTATAGGGGGTGATAAATCACAGATTTATTATCATTAATCCATTATTATCTTTCTTAGTTAAGTTAATCAGAAGATTCATTGACTAATTAACACTAATTATTAAAAACTATGTTGTACATAATTAACACTAACTACTATATATTAATATAACTCTATTATGGTGTAATATTTTATGTTTTTATTTCTTATTAAAAATAAAAAAACTAGAATAAAATTTTGTATAAATAGACAAACATAAAAATACAAAAAAAAAACAAAAGAAAAATTAAAGAATATGTTCTTTTATTATTTTTAATAGTATTTAATGTATATATATGACCTCTGATCTCTTAGCCTTCGACATGAAAGATGTAGATCTCATTGAGGTCGACAACTTTTATGTTCACCACTTTTTCTAATTCGGCTTCTAACTAATTCTTTTCTAATTATCTTTGATTTTTGGAATTCCTTCAATTTCTATTGAACCACGTGGTGCTTTCATAGCGTGCCATGTGGCCCGCTCTTGGCTAAGCCACCTGCTTCCATCTGGACCATCTGATGTTTATTGACTAGAGTCATATTGGTTGTTGTTCTGCGTCTTAATCTCAGCCTTTGATCAATTCTCTAGATCAGTTCTCAGCCACCCGATGTAGCCCAAACGCTGACCGTCTATTCTTGATCAGTTGATCTATCATTCTTAACATCCAGCCACTTATCTCAAATGTCGCAACTTTTCATTTCATGGTAACTTCTCCCAATTTTTCCAAACTCTTTATGCATCATCTCCTCGTGAAACCACCACTAAAACTTTCAACATTCAACTCTTATTTCTTCCAACTTCTGCTCTCATCCTAACTCTAACCAACCAATTATTGGCGAGGATTGAAACTTCCATCAAAACCTCTTGAAAAATCCATCATCTCCTCTTTAAATATTCCTCCACCACCAACCTTTCTAGCTATCCACCAATTACGAAGTTGCACCCTAGCCTCTCTAACCTTCAGTGACAACACAAGGATCAAGTAGAGTGCCATGATGGTCGTGCACCTTTGGCGAGATACTCGGCCTTGTTGCAAAGTTACAGCCCAAGTTCGAGGTTGTTTGAGCTGAGTTCCATTTCAACCGAAGACCGTGAAGCTTCATGCTTTGCAAGTCAGCTCAAGATTCAAACTGATTCAAGTCATTTTCAACCATCGATTCCAAGTAAAGTTCTGATTATTAGTTCTTACTATTGTTCTAATTTTTATTACATGTCTAATATTTCATGAACCTAAAATCAGAACCTACTAATACCTTCACTATTGATCCATGTTTCATGTGTATCTTCCCTTGATCTCAATCTTTATCTCCATTGTGTAAATCACTCCCTGCTATCATTTGCTTTTGCATGAAGGAGACACCCATTAAGGCTTAATCATCCATCTTTGAATAGCCCTCCATTCCATTCCATGTCCTCTTAATCATGTTTGCAGTGTACTTGTCTATCGTCTGGACTAACAATGAAGGTCAAATACGACCTTAGTGATTAGAGATTGAGTGCAAGATTTGATCTTCCATTTCTTCTCTAGATAGGGCGTGGTAATAATCTCACATGCCTTCTTAAAGCATCGGACATCATCGTTGGAGTTTGAGGAAGGTGTTGGGATCTTTAGCGAGCAACAGGAAGCACGACAGAGCCTTTCAACCTTCATCGGAGTGCATCCCTACCGCATCCGTATATGGAGGAACTCAAGAAAAAATCGGGAAGCAGATACCATAGTTCCCTCCAAATTGGGCCAAATCCAACAGACGGGGTTGCACCACATCACTAGCCCGACACAACATTTTGATCCTCAGGCTCGTATGTCGAACCGATATCTGAGCCTCGCACGGAGCAGTAGGAGTTGACGTGTGGCTCCAACCTTGTACGAGCCTATGATGAGTCACGTGGATACACACGTGGAATTTGATAAATTGCAGTGCTAGTTCTGAAGTTTCCAATAATTATAGATAAGTCTTCCCATCTGTTTGTAATTTTCACATCAACCCCTATTTTTTATATTTACATATAAGTCCCTGTATGTCCTTATGTGTAATAAAACTTAGATGTTTCCTTACATTTATGCTCATGGATTCAAATAAATTTCTAATCTCAAGTCCTATTAGTGGGATTTTGGTTTTGTTTTAAAGCTGGTTATATACTCTATCTTGTGATGAAATTTGTGGACAAATTTGGTTTATCAATCATGCTTTAATTGTTCCTTGCTTAAAGTGCTTGTTTACATCTGTTATGAATTCATGAAACTTGCACTCTGATTTATAGATTGATCTTGTTATCTCATTTAATAATTAATGGTATATTGTTAGTGAAAGTTTCAAACATTATTATTAATATCATCAATAGAACTGTTTATTGGGAACATGTAATCAAACTTACAAGTTTTTTAACTGGTTTTGAGAATGAATTCACTTTCTCTTAAATCACCTATCTTGTAATCAATTCGGGATATCTTCTTTGTTCATCCAAGTTCTTTATCATGTTATCATAAATGTCATTTTCTTTTTCGTGTTGTTTATGCTTTCTTTATTGCATTTAATATAGTTTCATAGAAAATGTGTTAAAAATCTATTTTGGTGTGTTTTGTGCATCCACTCTATTGAATTAGATTTAGAATTGCTAATTAAATATTTGACATCTAAGTTTAATTAACAAATTGCTCGCATCCTCGTCTTCGATCCTGAACTTCCCAGGTTATAAATTAAAGTTGAGACCCTTGTCACTGAGTTAACTCTCGTTACTATATGGAAAGCTAAGTGTCCGTTCTTCAACGGATACTTTTTGGTACATGCATTTATTCATTCATTACCTAGAAGTTGGGGAACCTTGTTGGAGCTACTCTCCTATGATGATTGAATCATGCCTTTGGCCAGTTTTTCTCCTCGCTGAAACCTTGGCGATCCTTCTGATGTGACGAAGGAATTCATGTTCTATTAAGTTTGGGGTTACAAAGGAAATATAGGGATAAAAAAGTGAAAAATGGTAAGGTGGGATAGTTATAAAAAGTCGTGGTCAACTGACTTAGGAAGGTGATAGTGTGTCAAGTGATGGTGGTTGGAGGATAGGACATGGGCGTGGAAGAGGGTTGAGGTGGATGTAGGATGGAAATGGTCTTGAGGAAGATGGAGATGAGGAGGAAGAGTAGAAAAATGGAGAAAACAAGCATCTCATGACTTTGTGATAATAGTCAGAGAGAGGTCGTGGAAGAGGGGATGTTGACCAGGAGGTCACCGGTTGGGCGCTCGTGATTGGTCGACGTAGGACAGATAAGGACAAATTATGTATTAAATCCCTTATTAAATCAATAACAAATACTAAAGGATTTTATAACTAAAACTCAAAACATGAAAGTAATTCTCATTCTAAAACTATTTTATCATGATTTTCATTTATTTTTACAATTTAATTTATTATGTGTTAATTTTTACAAGTGTGTGTATATATATATATTTATATTAGCATATTTTATCTCTTTTATTTTTTTGTATTTTGTTACTCATTAACATGTTTTCGTAACTTATATATTTCTAATGCAATTCAATACATATTTATATATTTTTATTTTATTTTTGTGATATTATTTATATAGATAAATAATTGTGTATATATTATCGGTATAGTACACCATATTCTAAAGAATTATTTACTTCAAAGTAATTATAATGGTTTTATTTTTTTGTTTATATTTTTAACATGTTTTAAATAGTATTTACAATTATTTAAAGATATAATAAGAGCAAAATGTAAAGAATAAAATATATGAAAATTATATACAGATATATAGTACACCGATACCCAGGAGAGGAAAGTTTTGTATCTTAACTCTATTTTTTATGAAGGCACCTTCATTAGATAGATAATTTAATTTTAAATACAATGGCAGTGATTTTGGTGAATTTTGAATGCATATGGAGAAGATATTGATATGTGAAGTTTGGTTTGTAGTTTTCATCCCTGTATCCTAATTGCATTATGCACTATTTTTATTGGCAATTATTCATGTAATTTTCTATATATTAATATGTGCAAGTTTCATGTTGAATACTTTATTATTTGGAGTGTGTAAAATAAAGAATAAAATAGTGTAAAAATGGCTTTTTTTGGAGGAAAAATGAGGATTTCTTATACATTATATTGGCTCTTATCTCCCCCCTTCTTTATTCTTGGTTGGCCAATTCAATATTGATTTGGTCTTAAGGTTTTAGGTCATTAAGTATCTTGATACTTCCTTTAGTTTTATTTTATTTTCTTTATTATTTTGTTTTGGATTTTAATCAAGCGTTTATGTATTTCTTACATATGAATAAAGCATGTTAGTTTGTATAAGTTATTGATATTTTTAGGTGTTTCGACAGGGATTTAAAAACTAAATGGAAGAATAAAGGGAGATGAACCATTCATCAGCAGGCGATTTTGTAGACTAAGCTTGTTGAGGAGGAGTGAAGAACTTTTTATTTTATTTGGAATGAGAGTGTTTTAATCATTTATTTTTGCAATTACATTGAAATAATTGCCTATTTCCAGCTATCTTCATTTGAAGAATCCTGCTTGTACCTGGACACTAGACATTCAGCAATTGGAGCAATATTATTCGTGGTGCTCGACATAGATTTAGGATTGCACCACAACTATTAGAGATATTAGGATTTATTTTTGTGCTTGTATGACTAGGCAAACAATTTCGTATTAATTAAACACATCGGACGTTCTACTTAGCCAAAATATAACTTGTTCTTCACTCGTTAATAGAACTATTTGTTTTAAGTGTATTTTTTCCGGTGTATTCATATAGAATAAATTCAATTTTGTTTAGCATCTATATGGACATTGCGAGGATTACTGTGAGTACCTCCAACTTAAGCTCGCATCGTTGTTTTGTCAAATTGCATCAGCTTTCTAAATTCTTCCTCTGTATTTTATCACTTAGGTTTAAAGAAATATGGGACTGGTTGGTAGACGTTCTTAGTTCTACACCTCATAGAAAGTGATCGCTTAATACAATTGGCACTTCTAACCATTATTGATTAATTAAAATCTTATAAAACATGGATACCACTATTTTATGGGAAAGCAACGCTATCATTGTGCAAGGGTACATACCTCCGGACTCTGAGTGGGTGAGGACGTAGCTATATGATTAGAGCCTAAAACCCTAGAACTGCATCCTAAATCTTTGTATCTGACTCTTGCAGGTTTCGGAGCTGTAAGTGCTCTCTTCTTACCCTAGTTGAAATTTTGGGTGTGTGGGTTTATTATCTCCTTTAGGGGTGTGATATAGCCTAGCAGTCCAAGCAGAACACTCCTTTTATTGAGGAATAGTAGAGCCACATCTGGAAATCTGGGCGCCACACCTATGTGTAATGGATTGTAAGATTATTTTATCACCAATTTTAAATTTAAAAGATAATCAAACAGACTTTTACGACCTTCGTTGTGTTAAGTTTGTGATTTTTTGAGTTTGCATTGCATGCAGTATTGTGTGCGTTCAAAGATCATTGCACTTGCGTATATGTATTGAGGTTCATGAATCATCCTCCACCTTCCTTTTGGAAGATGTCAGAATATTGATATTTAAACCCAGATTATAAGCATACATGACCATATCCCAACCATCTTCATCTTCATTCTCATTTGAGAAGACTCATCTCTTTCAATCGGTTCTTCCCCAACCATCATTCCCTTTATCCTCACATGCCACTACTTTCTTGATTGAATCCTTAAGTTATGAGCCACTCATAGATGTAAATGAATATTATGTGGACACAATCGAGCAAGCAAATTCAATGATGGATATGAGCATAACCAAATTTGAAAGAGAAACACAATTCTCAGTTATGATTTATAATTAATTGTTTAAACTATCACCTACTTGAGATGACTCTCTTGCCATGTACGACCACTTTTCCTTTGACTATACATTTGAAATCTTAAATCAAGGAAATAGGACTCATGACCACTCCACGATCACTGAGAATGTCTATTACTTGGCTCAGGATTACATACCAGAGTCATGTAATGAAGCGTAATATTATTGACTTCCAAAGTTGAGGACAAGATTAAATTAATCGAAGAGCTAATTCTTTGATTAAACAACTTGATGATATCATACAAATGGTTAAATAAATGATTATCAACCAAGGAAGAGTGATTGTCCCATTGAGCTAACCTTATACACATCATGTGAAAAATTTTCAGATACAGACAACACATGCACACAAGACCACTGACCATTCCACACACTCTAATAAAAATACCAAAAAATTTAAAATAAAAAAAACAAAAATGTGTACAACACTGAAATGGAAGCATTTTGTAGCATTTTAATCTTAGATCTTCCATTAATTAAGGACATAGAGTATGTGCCCAATCTTTAGAGATTTGTGATGAGTTGATTATCACATTTGAAGACGGTCAAGAAATGATCTCGAACTGAATTCCATTTAATCACTATGGACAGTTTAATGATGATGACCACGAAAAGCAAAAGCCATAGAGTGATACAGTTGGCAGGGTTAATTATGAAATTTATAATACTGAATTAACCCGTGTTCAGATAAATAATGACTCGACCTTGAACATCCTCCCAGTCTATTTTTGACCGACTCGAACTTAGACCACTCAAAAATACTAGAGTCATCGTACAATTTCTAGATCGATCCACAAAAAGATCGAGATGAATTGTTTCCGTCATCATGAATTTTCAAGGTGGTAATCCTCAAGTGAGCTTTATTATCCTAGACATTTAACACTGAGGAGAGTTGTCTAAGTCTCCCATCATTCTAGTAAAGTAATTCTTAGCCTCTACTAAAGCGACTATTGAATATGAGACTCAAGACATAAAATTCCCGAATATGGACAAAATTGACCAAACTCTCAATTACACAACCTGCCATGGGATAATCGAACAAACTACCAACAGCCGTGACCAGGACAAGACCACCTGACATGTTCAGACCTCTCCTAATGAATCAACAACTCAAACGAAGACTCAAGGAGAGATACCTTTGGACTTATTGTCGAGACTATACCAATGTTGGCACCAAGGTAAATGAACTTGACTTAGACACATCCAATTCACCAAACCTAGACACCATTATTCCCAGCTTCCTTGATCATTAATGTGATCTGACAATTGAGCTTACAAAGCTCAAGCCAACTCAGAACAATATCATAAAGCTGAGATGTGTACTGACCTTACAAGAGATATACATTAAGCATGGTGATTCATCCGATGAAGAACCAATGGCCAACATCTCATAGACTCTGTTTAGAAGGGATACATCCTATAGTCTGATTTTTAGTGGATGGAAAAAGCACTTCAATCCTTCTCCTCTCATTACTTCAGGTTCTAGCAAACTGACAAGGCATACAATTAAAATGACAAAATTAACAAGGGTGGCATGGGAGTTCTTCAAACAGCATCGTTATCGGGTTACAGGCCTAGGCACGAGGATTTAGAAATTTACGGACGCCAACCCCACTGCATTTAGAATTCACAAGAAGCCCCATCACATGTGTCGTGTTCGTGACTTTGAATATTTTGCGCTCAATGCCCCAACAGTTCTAGATATTACATTTTCACCCCCCACACAATGAAAATAGTAGGAGATGTCCTACTAGGTTTAGATAATTGCACAAACACTATCATAAGGGTATATTCGATAGCATTAAGTTTATTTTCTTTACATTTATACCCATGAAACTTGCATCACTCGTATCTTGCACATATGTGGTTTGTTTTTGTTGATTTTTATGTCAATTTGATCCTCATTCAATTATCTATTAATTAAATTGTTAATTATTACATCTAACTCATTTTTTGGGCATTAATTGAAGAAGTTATTCAGTTGTCTGAGTACATTTATTATTTTTCGATGATTTTTTATTTATCATTAATTGGTGGAAATTGGAGCACTGATTTAGGGGAGTTAATTTGTAATCTAGTTTAAAATTAATTGACATATTGATTCCTTGATATAATTCAAAGGGGTTATTTGCTTGGTTTGACAAACTTGGTTCTTGCTTGGCCTGCTCATTCATCTCGCATCATTTAAAAATCATAGAAAAGATTACATTTATGCATTTATTTCTCTTTCATCACATAGAATAGCATTATTTCGTTATAATAAAGTTTTTTTTAAAATCCATGCATCATTTTCTATTAAAATAAAAATAAAAAGAAGATGAAGAAGAAAAGAAGATGAAGAAAAACATAAATGATGGTGGAAAATACCTGATAGAGTTGGGCGTTGTGAGAGGGTGACTGAGACACAAACCGACACCTCTAAGAAGCAGGCGGAAGCCGTTGTAGCTTGAACAAGATCCTAGAGATATTTGTTGCAAGTGATGGGTCACCTAGACCCAAACTGAAATTCATTATCTCGCACTTGTTGTGGCTTCTACCTGGGACACCTATAAGTTATAAACATGAGAAATATGAAGGGAGATAAAGCTAAGTCCAAGAATTTGGCAGATGAAGGTACAAGAGGCACAAAAAAAGGAGATTTAAGTGATGGGTTCAATGAGGTATGTGGGAGAGGTTTGATAGAGGATTTGAGACGAAAGAATGAGCAAATCATGCAAGATCTGATAATGGCGTTGATGGTGGGATGATAAACCCTTAATCACCCTAATTAATTATGTCGCTTTGCTGTAATAGGGCAACAATGATCAATCAAAAATTAATTACACGGATTGAGAGATCAATGAATTGATTATTATGCGATCTTATGTATTTTTAACCTAGGCAAACCCCAAGGTTGATTCAAGGAGGCAAAGAAACAATTTCGGATCAACTTAGATGAATTAGCTCATGTTTTTACAAACAATTTTTTTGTATTTTTTAAATGCAAAATGAATGTGAATACCAAATGTAGTCGAATTAAGTTAATAAGAAAATAAACAACTTAGCTAAATTAAGTTTAATGTGAAATTAAGATATATTAGCCAGGTTATACTTTTCTTTCAAACCTGATCCAAGAATGTAAAATGTAATTCTTTTTGAAATTTTTAAGGTTAAAATGAAACAATAAAAAAATACAATATTTTTAGGGGTTTTTATGCAATTTTTCAAAAAAAAAGAGTGCAAAAACAATGAAATTATTATTGGAAGTAAAGCATGATTAAATGAATCTATAGTAAATTTTTGGATTGTGTGAGAATATATGAATTTTTTATTGAGAACACAGTAATTGTGAGTATTTAATTCTTAGTAAATCCATGAAATCGTTTATCCAGAAACTAATTTATCTCAAAACTATACTTTAATTTGTAATCTAGAAGAATTGAATTTTTGCAAAAATATTGTCCATGGTTTTGATTAAAAATCATTACAGAATTCACTCAATAATGTATTCCATGCACAACACAAATCCGATTTATGTGAAATTTGTACACTAATTAAAGAACAATTACCACCATTATCTCTAATTTTTGCATAATATTTAGAGAAATATTTAATTAAATATGAATTTCAGATCATGAATAGGGTAAAATAAGTAATTTTTTCAACAAAATTAATTTCCATTAATTACCCAATGCTCACAAAAATCTAATTAAATATCCAAAAGATAGAGAATTAAATGATTTTCAACATGCTATCTGTTATTAAAAAATGATGCAATCTTGAGTTCTGAGTTGAAATGAAAATGTAGGGAGTATCTGTGCAATTTCAGAAATAAACTTAACAAAAAATGTGCATAGGGCATGCGATGTAATTATCAATATATACGTGAAATAAAGTGTAACTTTCACAAATAAACCAATGAAAAATAAAAATAAAGAGGGCCTTCTCTTCGTGGAAAAGTGGATTCCAAACCCACGATTAGGGCAATCACGTAGTCGACGGCTTGGAGGATAGTTGACGGTAGCGAGGGCACGATGCAGTAGCGGGGGGAGGGTCGACGACTGGTTGGCTATGGTGGTGGACAACAAGGGCAGTTGGGGGTCACGTGCATACGACACAAATCTAGGGTACGACACGACCACGATCAAGCTAGAGAAGGGGTACCGCTGCCGCTGGAGCGTACGTACGAGTGTGGTAGTGGTGTGCACGGCGTAGCGCGTTTGCTGTGGTGAAGGGATAGAGCACGATGCACGGCGTACAACCCCATGAGGCTGAAAGAATGCCCGACGCATGGAGGAGCATGGGACGGTGGTCGGCAACGCGTGGGCGCTGGCGGGGGTAGGACTTGCATCGGTCGCATGATGGTGGATGCACGTGCAGGAGAATGACTGGAGGCCTGGTAGCGCGTGGGTGGCCATGTGTGGGCAAGGTGCGGTGGGAGGCACCTCCTGCTTGTGGAAGGAGGGGGTTGGTTCCCCACTCTCTTTTTTTGTTTTTTTTGAAATTCTTTTCAGCAGGAAATAAAAATGTAGAAGAGAAGAGGTGATAATGATGATGTATAATGAAGATGATGATGTACAAATAAAAAAACATGATCATGATGTGGTGTATGTATGATGATAGTGTGATAAAAACAACAAGAAATATAGATGATGCTAGATAAAAAAATTGAAAAAGTAAAGTTAGAAAATTTACATGTGGTTTGTCGATTTGTGGATTAGCTATGCTGCACTCCAATTGCCACCTCAAGAAGGTTGGTGGACATGGACTTTCGAAGATATGTAGTGATGTGGAAGAGATTGCGACGTGAAGCAGAGCTCTGCGGATATCACCTGAAGGAGGTTGTTTCTCGCAGAGGGTGTTAGGCCACTATCACCGATAGAACACTCCAAGCTCGCTCCCTTTCTTGTTGAAACATAGAATTACAGATGGGGAAGAATTAAAGAGGAGAAGAGAATAAAAAGGAAGAGGTTGAAGTTACAAAAAAGGTAGAGAAAGTGGCTTGTGTGGGAAGTTGGAGTAGAAAACAAGTAAAAGGAGAAGATAAAAAAATAAAAAATAAAGCAAATTAAGTAGCCTATGAAAAATAATGAGGAAAAAAGAAAATAAAAGTCGAAGGAAAGTATAAAAATTAAATTAAAAATGAAAATAAATAAATAAGTATAAATAAATAAATTATTAAAAATAATAATAAATGAATAAATAAAAATAGAATAGAAATAAAAATAAAATAAATTACGAAAATAATATAAAACATGTTGACACTTGGTGGTTCCAGGAGTTGCCACGTGTCGTACCTAGAAAAATCAAAAATTAAATGTAAAAAATAAAAAAGAAATAACAAAAGGGTCAAATCAAAATGTAGTCAACGCAAAAGTTGCTCATCTCGACGAGATCTACTACTTTCATGAAGAATCAAAAACCATAATAATTTTTCTGTATGAAAGTATTTTTTGGGTATATTATAGATATAAAATATCGAAATTTTGTATTTTGCAATTTTTTTGGCATTTTTTAAATTAGATTAAAATCTAAGTAAAATCATCTAATCAGAAATAAATATTGACAATTTAAATATTTTTCTGTATTTTGAATAATTAAGATTTAAAATAAAGCATTGTTTGGTCAATATGTACAATATACAATATGGGCCCAAAATCAATGTTTCACATAGGAACTCTGATTATTTTTGAGTTTGATCTTGTTTTGAAGGTATTTGAACGTACATTAATTTAAAAGTGAGTAGGGGTCAATCGGAGACTGTATGAGAGAGATATTCACATTTTAATGTTCTTAGTCTCAAACTATGGTTTGGGTTTTATTTATCACTTTTACAAGTTAGTATTTTTTATATTTTTCCTTTATTAGTGTATTAATATATACACTACAGAGTCTATTTTATTAGATTTAGATTTAGTATAATATAAAAAAATAGGTGAAGTTTGATAATATACATGTGAATATGTACAGGTAAATTTGGCTCCTTATTTAATGCAAATATGCATGCTAAAATGCTAACATTAAATCAAAATGTATGAACGAGGATAAGGCATAATAAATGGAGATATGAAGCTATTGACTCGGTAACAAAGATCTATTTTTGACTTTTAGAGTGATGAATTACATATTCATCATGAGAGTACATGGGAAAATAGGAGGTGAGGAGATTGTTGGTAGAGGTATGGAGAGAGAGAGAGAGAGGAAATCGGAAAAAGTGACGGGGTTTGTCAAGGAAAGCAATATGGGGCGGTTGATCTCTAATATATGATCGAAGGTAGGAGGTGATGAGGTGGCAGACATGTGGTAAGTGAGTAGCCAATGGAGGAATGGGTTTGACCCACCTTTAATCAATTAAGGCAAGTATCAACAAAGATGATGAGGCACATAAATGCAGTATGGGGAACAAAGGGAAGCGACAAAGAAAGGGCATGGACTACCATGCGATAGTCTACAAAATTTCCAAAAAAACTAAATAAATGAAAATTCTAAAATAAATAGTAACTAACATCCAAAAAGTATTCTACATGAAAGATATGCATCTCATTGAGAACTAAAATTTTTATGAAGGACCAAAAACCTAATTTGGTCTATATTCATATAAAGATTTTTTTAGGCATTTTATAGGTATAAAATACCTTTGTTATCTAATGTAGTATTTTTATCGAGATATTTAGCACACGAACCTTATAAAGTTTTTAAATTACCTCTATGACCGTTTGTACAACGTAGATACTCCCATCGACATTGTAAATTAACCCAAGAACATCCACAAGATTCGAACAAATTAACTATAGGGTTCATGGGGTAAGAGTTAGCAAGTTTACCGGGCTGGGAGGGGAAGTATGTTGTTTCAAAGGTCAAGAAGGTAATTTATAAGATTTATAGGATTCATGAGATAAATGTCCATTATTTTATTTTATTTTTTAATAAACTATGCAGATATTATAAATTATTATATCAATATAATACTTAATTGATATTTCTGATTTTTTAATATTTTTAGTAGGTAAGTTTGTATCTACATAATATAAATATGTATTTACATATATGTACAATATCACTCTTCTCTTTTTGTTATTTTTTCTAGTGTTCTGAACGTGTTGGGATTTGTTTCTTTTGTTGTTACTTAAATTATAAGTAATAAAAATCACAAAAAGAATTAAAATGGAATGATTGAAATTGCATACAAAATAATAGTGGTCTGATCCGGTTAAGTGTGCAATATATATATATATATATATCAAAACCCCAACTTTCACAAATGAACTCCAAAAGTATTTAAAGTTGTCTTGTTTAAAGGTTATTTTAGAGTACATTATTATAAAACTGAGTACCATATGATTGTGTGCATGTTAAATCTTGTTTGGAATTTAGGTTTGTTCAAAACTAGGGTTTGGATTTTGAAGATGTACATACAAGTTGGTATTTTTTTTAAAATTTTCCATGACTTAATTGAAGGATATGGAATTTATCCTCAAGCCCATCACAGAAGCGTGATCGTCGTATCGGATACGATGAAGAACGACTAGTCGTACTAGTTGTTTTGTGTAGCGAATTTAAAATTTTCATGTGATGAAACCACATGATCTAAGAACGATTCTCGGATCGTTTCATATATAACCACAACAAGTATAAAGGAATACCTCTTGAAGCGTGGTTGATCAAGTCTCTAAAGAAAGAGACCTCCTGTCTCAAGTCCGATCGTCGGTGAGACCGCTTGCGAGCGCGGGGATGAACCGCGTAGTCCTCGCAATCCAAGAAGATGATCCAAGCACGGTTGCTCCTGATCTCGTCGTACGAGATCGAACGTCTCCTTCGTGAGAGTAGCACTCCAAGAAGATGGAGAACTGAAGAATGTCGAAGCGGCGGCACGGTGGCGAGAGTGTCGACGAGAACCTCTCCTCTAGGGTTTGATGGTCGGCCACCAATTGAGAGGGAGAGAGGGTTGACGTGTATGAAGAAAGAGAGAGAGAGAGAGAGAGAGAGAGAGAGAGAGAGAGCTTCAATATTGCATATCCTTAGAGAGCATGGTATGCCTCTCTATTTATAGGGTTTTAGGATCCATGGATCTCAATCCATGGGACATATAAAATCAATGGATGAGACTGATTTATGTCCAATCCCATGGTTAAGATTGTTGTTGGTAAACCAACAATTTTAGATTAAAATATATTTGACAAAATCAAATATAAATCAATCCTAAATTATACCAATAAATAAGGAGAGAATATACATGGAGATTACATCTCCATGTACATTCCATGATGGACGGCCTCCCTTTCCAATTAGGAATAGGGTGCCGCCCACCCCTTCCATATGGAGGGCAATCTCATGATATTTCATGAGATTGCATATCTCCATGCAAATATCTTTATTTATTTTCAGCAACTTTTGTTGGGTTTTATTCTTCAAAAATAATTCACAATTATATTTGAGAATATTGCAATCTTACCATTGAAAAATTGTGAATCATATTCACAACCCAAAATAACATATAATTTACATTGTCAGTTAAGTACACAATGTGTATCCAATACACATAATAATTAATCAAAAAGTATAAATTATAATTAGCTCTCTCTAATACATTATAAATCACATTTATAATATATTATGAATAATTGGATATTTCTATCCACATTATTCTTATCCATAATAATTAAATCATATTTAATTATATTGGATAATTTCTTCACACATCAAAATGATTAAATCACATTTAATCATTAGTTCTTCATTTCTTAGATCTAATGGAATTATTCTCGAACATTTAAAGAATAATGAGATCTCTCCTCAGATACTTGGAGATAAGGACAGGGCTATTGTATTGTTCCACGTATAGTGACTTGGATATTTAGATCATATCCCAAATCCAGATCCCATGCACCTCCCACTTTTACACAATCATCTTCAGGGTTAGATCATTAAGTTTCTCAATCTTGGTCATTGGGAATTGGTACAGATCATATGCTTTCCCAAAGCATATATCTTACCTTCAAATTCATGTCATGCTTCCAAAGCATGACGACCATGCATGGAATTTGATCAGTCCCAATACCTCATGAGTGAGCTCATGTCTCCCGGTTCACAAGTGAACCTGTATGATCCCTTTGAGAGATCGTATTACTCATATGTCCTTACATGCATACCAGCTCGCCGGTGTATAGACCTTGGTTAGGTCATCAACCTATTGGTCTGCCAAATGTACACACTCAGACATATAGTAACACATATGTCTCCAGTCAGAGGATGCATGCCTATGCTGTGACAGTATTCAACATAGGTCTTTGGTTATGTCGATCCCGTTAAGTCAACCCATTGACTCAACTAACCTAACACCTCCGAATCACTATTCCCATGCAGAGGACCTGCATCAAGAGGTCGGTCAGATATCAGTCATATGAGAAAGTATTGCCATCTCCTACTCAGAATGTAGATCATCACTTAATAATCATTTGATGATGCTTGACGAGTCCTCTATCTAACTCCTTAGATATTCATCCAAGCATCAGCCTCTATGATTCATGAATCAACATCTACATGATTATCAAGTTTTCCATGGTACATAACCCTAATTGAACAGAGGGACCTTATAGTGCATTCATTCATTCAATCTCTGAAATGGAGTTGAAAATCATCAATAACTTTTATTGATAATTTACTTATTGCAATACATTTATTATAGGAATAGTTCGCCCGGGGCTCACATTGCTAACAATCTCCCACTAGCCCTCAGAACCATTCAGGTACAATCCTTAAACTCGTGCTCATTACATGCTGGTCAAAAACCATCTGTGTTAGAGGTTTGGTAAGAGGATCAGCAACGTTCTCCGCAGAGGCCGCCTTGGTGATGATGATGTCACCACGCTTTTGTATCTCCCGAATGATGTGGTATTTCCTTTCCACGTGCTTGCTCTTCTGATGCCATCTGGGTTCCTTTGCCTAGGCAATGGCTCCCATGTTATCACAGAGTAACGGGATGGGAGTATCAGAGGAAACTACGCCAAGCTCCATGACGAACTTCCGCAACCACACCGCCTCCTTTGCAGCATCCGATGCGGCAATGTATTCGGCTTCTGTTGTCGAATCTGCAGTAGTGTCCCGCTTCTTGCTTCTCCAGCTCACATCACCACCATTCAACAAGAACACAAACCCCGATGTCGACTTTCGATCATCTACATCCGATTGGAAGTCAGAATCTGTATATCCCAAGACTTGGAGATCACCATCTCCATAGATCAAGATGTAATCTTGCGTCCGTCTTAGATATTTGAATATAATCTTTACGTCACTCCAGTGTTGTTCTCCATAGCAGGATTGGTAACGAATTATCACACCCACTGCATGGCAGATATCTGGTCTAGTACACATCATGGCATACATTAAGCTTCATACGGCTGATGCATAAGGACATCCAACCATGGCCTTCTTTTCCTCAACAGTTTGAGGAGCCATTCCTTTAGACAGGTGGATACCATGTCTTAAGGGTAGGAATCCTTTTTAGAACTATCCATACGGAATCGTTCACGAATCTTCTTAATGTACCCATGTTGTGACAATCCCAAAATCCTCTTTTCTCGGTTTCTGAACAACTTCAGGCCTAAGATGTAAGAGGCTTCTCCAAGATCTTTCATCTCGAAGGTATGGGATATCTAAATCTTTACACTGGTCATCATCCCTGTATCATTCCCAATGATAAGGATGTCATATACGTAAAGCACGATGAACACAATGGCGCTCCCACTAAGCTTCTTGTACACACAAGGTTCATCAGGATTCTGCACAAAATCATAACTCTTTATGGTTTCGTCAAATCTGATGTTCCAGCTATGAGAAGCTTGCTTGAGCCCATAGATGGATTTCTTCAACTTGCATACTTTACCATCCACAGTTGTGAAGCCCTGGGCTACTCCATGTAGATATCCTCCTCGAGGTATCCATTGAGGAAAGTCGTCTTGACGTCCATCTGCCAGATGTCGTATTCAAGATGCGCAGCTGTAGCTAGTAGTGTCCTGATGGATTTAAGCATAGACACAGAAGAGAATGTCTCATCGTAATCGATGCCTTCTCTCTGTGTGTAGCCTTTGGCTACGAGCCGTGCCTTGAAAGTCTCTACTTTCCCATCAGGTCCCTCTTTCTCTTCAAGATCCATTTACACCCAACGGGTTTTAACCATTTAGGGGGATCCTGTAGGGTCCATACACCATTCTTATGCATGGAATCAATCTCTGACTTCATTGCTAGCATCCATCTATCCATGTCTTGATCCGCGAGAGCTTCATCAAATGAAGTAGGATCAATGTCAGTCTCACTTGACACATGGAATCCATACCTTTCAGGTGGTGCGACCACCCTCGAACTCCTTCGAAGGGGAATGGGTGTTTCATCTTTATTTATCTCTTCAGTTTCTGGTCTAGGAAGCTCAGAATCCTCAGGGGATTTAATGAGTTACTCTACTTCATTATTGTCTTGACCTTTAAGGAAATCATTCCCCAGAAACTTCACATCTCTAGAAGTAAAAACCTTTTGGGTCTCAGGGTCATAAAGCTGGTATCCAATACCATCTTTAACATACCAAATGAAGTAACTCTCACGAGAGCGAGATTCTAGCTTACTTGCGTCCATGTTCTTCGCATGGACCAAGCAACCCCAAACCCTCAAGTGATTGACACTAGGTTTGGTTCCTTACCAGAGCTCATGAGTAGTCTTAGGCACGGATTTGCTAGGAATCTTATTCAAGATATATATTGCAGTCTCTACTGCATATTCCTTGAAACTAAGAGTAAATGTGCTTTGCTCATCATTGAACGGACCATGTCCATGATGGTCCTGTTGCATCTTTCAGCAACACCATTAAGTTGGGGAGTTCCAGGAGGAGTGAGATTGGAAACAATTCCATTCTCCTTAAGGTATTCCTTGAATTCATCCGAGAGGTACTCGGCACCTCGATCAGATCGAATCTGCTTAATCTTCCTATCGGTTTGGTTCTCAACCAAAGCCTTCAATTCTTTGAACTTTTCAAATGTTTCAGACTTATAACGTAATAGGAAGACAACCCCGTATCGCTAATGGTCATCAATAAACGTCAAATAATATCAATATCCATTTCGAGTCGTGGTACTGAAGGGACCACATACATCGGTATGTATTAGGTCAATATTACCTTCGCATCTCGTAACCTTGTTACGGAAAGACGTCCTAGTCATTTTACCCTGAATGCAATGTTTGCAAGTGGGCAAAGGTTGAACCTATAGAAAATCTAGAGGTCCATCCCTTAACAATCTATTGATCCTATCAACAGATAAATAACCAAGCCTTTGATGCCAAATCTCATTTGAGATGTTTTTATCCTCCCTGGATCCTTTAGGGTTTTTATTAGTGGTTGTAACATTCATGATACATTTATCAATGCACAACTCATAGAGTCCACCAGAAGTCAAAACACCATCCGCAATATATTTATCATAATGATTTATGACTAATTTATTAGAGAAAAGGAATGAATATCCGCTTCTAACAAGCTTAGATACATATATCAAGTTCCTTCTGACTTCGGGTACATAAAAATACTCTTTAAGTATAAGGTCTCTACCACTAGATAATGATAGTCGACAAGTCCCGACGGCCACTACTGCAACACTTGCATCAGATCCTATTTGGATGACTATCTCCCCTTCTTCAAGACTTATAGTTTCCTGAAACAAATGCAACAAATTGCATACATGAAAAAAAGCACCAGAGTCTACAACCCAACTTCCTTCTCGTCCAACGAGAAAGCTAGTTTCAATGATGAAAGTAGATTTCATACCTGTTGGGGCTTTACCTTTGTTTGATGACTTCAGGTATTCCGTGCAGTTATGCCTCCAGTGCCCCGGCTTTTTGCAGTGGTGACAGACGTCGGTTTTCTTCTACGCCATTAGAGTGGATGCATAGGAAGAAGAGCCAACACCTTGTCCCTTCTTCTTTCTCTTCTGGGTCGGGCCCTTCCGAGAACCTTGCTTCTGACGGCGCTTCCCTCTGACCTATGCAACCATTGCACCACCAGGAAGACCATCCTTCTTCATTACGTCTTCCGTAGATTTTAATGCGACAAGAAGACCAACGCTTGTCAATTCCAGCTTGTTCATGTGGAATGACACTACAAAGTTATTAAAAGACTTGGGCAACGATGGTAGAATGAAGTTAGCTTGCATGTCTGCATCCATGGTTGTCCCAAGAGTCTCCAGCTCCGACAAGTACCCAAACATTTTGAGTACATGTTCGCGGACCGAAGTCCCTTCCTGCATCTTGCAGCGAATGAGATCTTTCATAACATCGTATCGTTGGGTGCGGTTAATGTCACCAAACATATCTTTTAGATTCTGCATTATCTCCTGACAAGTGCTCATCTCCACATGTTGCTTCTGCAGAACATTGGAGAGAGAATCCATGATATAGCATCTAGCCAAGACATGATCTTCATCATACTTGTCATTGTATGCTTTTTCTTCCTTGGATTTAGGGTTCTCATGCTTGTCCTCGGAGAGTACATAGCTTACGCGCTCTACGGATAGAACAAGCTCCAAAGTACGGATCTAATCCGAGTAATTTGGGTTGGTCAATTGGTTGACCTCAAGAAGCCTACTAAATGCGTTCAAGGACTTCATTTTCTGAAAATAAGAATGCACTATATTAGAATATATAAACATATATTCAAATTTATGATATTTGATTAAGGTATTTTAAATCAAATTATTCTTGCATTGTCGACTTTGAAAGTTCATTCCCTTAATCACTTTAAAAGTAAGAGATATACTTACCGCTATATCTCTAGCAAGAATTGGGATCTCCTCTTTATCTTTGTCACATCCCAATAATATGAGAATCTGCGAATCCAATAAAGAGAAGCACGAACACATTCCTCCTTGCAAGTCCAACTTGCATTTCCCAATTTGGTTTTTAACACCCGGGCCCACCACCCCTAAGGCGTTGTTGACCCGTTGTTAATTGAGCCAACCGTCAACAGGAATAGTACTCGCTATGCGCAATCCAATATAGCCCCAATAATATAAGGATCTGATATTGGGGTCACTACACATACAAACTTACTCTTTCGAGAAGCAAAGAGCCTGATCCAGATGCGCTTGCATACAGGATCTATCACTTAGGACATGCGTCTCCCACATGCAATCCCTGGCGACGGAACCCTTCGCCTTGACGGGAGACCATGGATGTCACTTATGTGATCCTCCATCTCATATTCAAATTTTAATTAATTATCATGAATCACATTCATATAATTAATTCTTCCAAGGGAAATAATAACTTTATTCATAATAGAGTGTCTCAATTGGACATAATCAATTTAATCATATTAAATTCATTATCTATCCAATTCAATCTACAATCTTGATTATTTTTACTTGAATATAAATATGGTAATATCTCAAAGTACGTGTTAATTCGAATTTTAATAATTATAAAATACACCTTGATTTTCTCCGGCATTATACAGTCCCTATCCATTGTCATGGCCAGTACCGACGAGAGTGGGACGGACCGCATACGTTGCAACCCGCAACCCCAATGCTCTCCGACTAGTTATCATATCCACCTCGGGAAAGTATAATGCCAAATATATCAATTTGTACTTGAGATGATCATCGATTTCTCAACCGAAATTATACCATATAGTAATTATCAAAATATTTTTTATTATAAGGAAATTTGCTACACAAATTCCCAATCCTATTCAAGCATCAAGTTTGATAATTGTGTTTCCAATTAAGATTTAGATCAAATCTAATAAATTAATTGGTTGAGGCCAAGTCAATTGGGTAAATAATCGTCTTCCAATATTTCACAAATATATTTGAAGATTATTTCATGAAATTAACAATTAATTTCACTAATTGACAATCACTTGGTTATAGATTAGGAATGCAATTTTAGTAGTGACCCCTACTCACTAAAATTAATATATCTCAATCAATTTAAATTCAAATTAGACAAACTCAGTTTTCAAAGATTGCTAACTTGATTTAGGACAGAACCCAAGGTGATGTTTCACTCATTTCGAGGCCGATAAAAACAATAATTAACTCTTTAATCATGTCAGGATCTACAGTTCCCGCAACAGTGCATACATGCTTATTGAAACAACCATATCTCGAGCATATGAAATCTGATTTACGCAAACTCAGATCCTATGATTTCCTTATTTAATGGGGAACAAAATAAATGTAAATAATTCGTGCTTAAATATTTTAAACATGGCCGACATTATTTACTAAACAGATCTGCGAAATCAAATGCGACAAAAAACTTCCGCAATCTTAACGAACCGAAGTTGTCCTTAGTTTGCGAATCATATTCGAAACCGTCGACCTAAGGATCTGATACCACTTGAAGGATATGGAATTTATCCTCAAGAGCATCACGGAAGTGTGATTATCGTATCGGATACGACGAAGAACGACTAGTCGTACTAGTTGTTCTGTGCATCAGAATTTAAATAATTTCATGTGATGAAACCACATGATCCCAGAACGATTCTCTGATCGTTTCATCTATAACCACAACAAGTATAAAGGAATAACTCTTGAAGTGTGGTTGATCATGTCTCTAAAGAAAGAGACCTCCTGTCTAAAGTCCGATCGTCGGTGAGACCGCTTGCGAGCGCGGGGATGAACCGTGTAGTCCTCGCAATCCAAGAAGATGATCCAAGCACGGTTGTTCTTGATCTCGTCGTACGAGATCGAATGTCTCCTTCGTGAGCGTATCACTCCAAGAAGACGGAGAACCGAAGAACGTCGAAGCGGCGGTGCGGTGGCGAGAGTGTCGACGAGAACCTCTCCTCTAGGGTTTGATGGTCGGACACCAAATGAAAGGGAGAGAGGGATGACGTGTATGAAGAAAGAGAGAGAGAGGGTGCCGCCCAATAAATCAATCCTAAATTATTCCAATAAATAAGGAGAGAATATACATGGAGATTACATCTCCATGTACATTCCATGATGGACGACCTGCCTTTCCAATTAGGAATAGGGTGCCGCCCACCCCTTCCATATGGAGGGCAATCTTATGATATTTCATGAGATTGCATATCTCCATGCAAATCTCTTTATTTATTTCCAACAACTTTTGTTGGGTTTTATTCTTCAAAAATAATTCACAATTATATTCAAGAATATTGCAATCTTGCCATTGAAAAATTGTGAACCATATTCACAACCCAAAACAACATATAATTTACATTGTCAATTAATTACAAAATGTGTATCCAATACACATAGTAATTAATCAACAAGTATAATTTATAATTAGTTCCCTCTAATACATTATAAATCACATTTATAATATATTATAAATAATTGGATATTTCTATCCACATTATTCTTATCCGTAATAATTAAATCATTTTTATTTATATTGGATAATTTCTTCACACATCAAAATGATTAAATCACATTTAATCATTAGTTCTTCATTGCTTAGATCTTATGGAATTATTCTCGAACCCTTCAAGAATAATGCGATCTCTCCTCAGATACTTGGAGATAAGGACAGGGCGATTGTATTGTTCCACGTATAGTGACTTGGACGTTGAGATCATATTTCAAATCCAGATCCCATGGACCTCCCACTGATGCATGATCAAAATAAGATAGTAGACCTAATCTTCTCATTGCATTTGAATCTCATTCAGATCAATGTGCAGTTCATTGACTAAGATTAGGTTACTTCTCTAATGACAGGAGTCACTAAAATCTAAACCTGTTTCATCACTCCCTCGTAATGGAAGCGTCATGGTTAAACAATCGTTTATGATCACATCACCCTTAGGTATTCCCAATACCTGTACACCCTGCATACTGGAAAACCTATGATCATTCTGAAGATAGAGATCACTTTTACATTGTCATCTTCATGGTTTGATCATTAAGTTTCTCAATCTTGGTCATTGGGAATTGGTGTATAGACCTTGGTTAGGTCATCGACCTATTGGTGTGCCAAATGTACACAGTCAGACATATAGTAACACATCTGTCTCCGGTCAGAGGATGCATGCCTATGTTGTGATAGTATTCAACATATATCTTTGGTCATCTCGATCCCGTTGAGTCAACCCATTGAGTCAACTAACCTGACACCTCCGAATCACTATTCCCATGCAGAGGACCTGCATCAAGAGGTCTATCAGATATCAGTCATATGAGAAAGGATTTTCATCTCATACTCAGACTAGAGATCATCACTTAACAATCATTTGATGATGCTTGATGAGTCCTCTATCTAACTCCTTAGATATTCATCCAAGCATCAGCCTCTATGATTCATGAATCAACAGCTGCATGATTATCAAGTTGGCCATGGTACATAACCCTAATTGTACAGAGGTACTTTATAGTGCATTCGTTCATTCAATCTCAGAAATGGAGTGAAAAATAATCAATAACTTTTATTGATAATTTACTTATTACAATAACATTTATTGTAGGAATGCTTCGCCCGGGGCTCACATTGCTAACATTAATTTGTCAACATGTATATTATGAAGGTGGATTCACAATAAATATAATTGATATGCATTATTTCGAAATTAGTGATATTTTCTACAATATATACAATGATGAATTATACACAGATGGAGATGAAGGAAGGTTTAATCTCACACATCACGAAAAATGTAGAATAAACAAATCAATCAAAGTAAAACCAAGTGCTCATCATATAAGAGATATAGCACCTACATACAAATCTAGTGTTGCAATGTGAAATCACATGGATACTATCATTTTGCAAAGCACATGAATAAGAGATAACTACCTTTGATGCATGTAGTCTTTAAGACAAGAGACCTCTTGAATCATGTATGATTCGTTGAAGATGCACGTGTTGGAGTGAGGATGAATCACGTAGTTATCATGCATCTGAGAGATGATATAACGCCTCCTTTTATGCCACTCCATGTAGATGGTGGGAGATGATGACCATGGTCTCCTTCGTGTAGAACTTATCGAATGAGATTTCCTTTTTCCTTATGATTATAACACAGAGAAGGCATATGCCTTCCTTATATTGGCCACGCCAACAAGGTGATGAAAAGGCACGAGGTTACGGCCATGTAAATAGAGAAAAACACTTTTAGTGGGTGATCATGGAGAGGAGAGGGTGGGAGATCAGGAGTCTCTCTTAGGGTCTCCTCTTCTGTTGTGAAGAAAGAATGTGGTGTTTGGAAGAAGACACAATCCTTTCTTGTAGTAGTGGGCGATGCCTATATGTGGGGATGGAGAAAGGAGGGCTCTCTCTCTTCTCCTCTTTTGTTAGGAGTTGGTGGGGATATTTTTATTTACATAAATTTTCTCTCATGGAAAGTGATAGCATTATCTTTTAAATATAATATTGTATATTCTCTCCTACAAAATAAATCCAACTCATAATACATCAACAGAATAAACGTAAATCTCATTCACATTTATTTAATGGTAAATGTAAATCCTATTCACATTAGCATTAATATATATATGTTATCATATTCGAATAATTCCTAATATAAACATGAGAATTCAATTATAATTATTCCCAATACTAATATGAGAATCATCTTCTAAATATTCCAATAATTATGTGGATCTCATAAATGTAAAACATATTTACATTAATTCTAATAAATGTGAACCACATCCCCATAAATCCTCTAATCAAATGGAAATAATATTTATATTACTTCAGATAAATGGGTATCATATTCATATCAATTTATGTATACATGTATGAATTAAATTCACACATTAGTATTCTCAATTTCTTGGAATTGCATCTCCCAATCCATATATGACATTTACGCTTCATTCACATATACTTGGAGATAGTAGCAAGTGGCTTGAATAGACAATGTACAGTGACTTGATATTTATATTAAATCTAATATGAAGATTCAACCAACTTTAAGCTATATGATCGATTAAGATATAAAACCAATTATCCTATTGACTCTAAACAAATTTAGTTTAGATAAATTTCCATCTCATTGGATCTAGTTTGATTTTATATAATAAGACTTTATCTAATTATTTTTTCTTAATTCAAACTCAAAGAGGATCCACAATTACAATCATTCACTCAGAGTGGAAGCATCATGGTATACAATCTATTACAATCGCATTGATCTCGAACATTCCCAATACTCATGCATCTTATATACAGGAAGATTTTGAATAAACAGAAGTTCTTTTTGATATTTGATTGTCTACTTTAAAGGTTTAACAATAGATTTCTTAATCAACCATTGGGAAAAATATTTAATCATATGATTTCTGAAATAATATATTACCGTTCTCGAATTTGTATGAAGTTTCCTAAATAGGATGACCACTGATAGAATTTGTTGGCATACTAATATAGCATGGGTTATCTCCTCAATTTTCAGTTGAGTAATTATGTACATGTATGATTCCTTTCAGAGATCATACATTTCTTATATGCAAACCATCTCACCGCTATATACACCTTTTTAGGATTCTAACTTATTGGTTTATCAAATGTACAAATTCATATATATTTATATTTACATTTGTATTTATATATGTCTTCAATAAAAGGATTTATGCCCATTCGTGATAGTACGTGTTATGTGTCTTTAATTCTCAATCCATAAGAGGATGGTGATGGGTGTAGTGTTGAGTGGATTAGATTTACACAAAGATGAACAATGAAAGGAATAGAATAAGAAGAAATGGAATATGAACATGAGGTACATGAGGAAGAAGATGAAGTGGTAAAAGAAGGAGAAGGCAAGAGGAAGAGAAGAAAAACATAGAGGGTACCTAAAGAGAGGATGATGAACACGATCGTGGTCTCTTATTTTTAGTGATGCTCAATACTGCAATTGTCACTTCAACTCATCGATATATGATGAGTCCTTGTAGTTGCACGAGGAAAATACCTTTAATGTTAATAATCATTTGAAGAGAATTGTTGGCTTGCCACACCGATAGCAAATGGGGATAGAGATTTTGTGTTCACAAAGCTAGATGAAAGTGTTGGAAACTAAAAAGAGAAGCATATATACCTAGGGTTCCTAGGCTAGATGGGGAAAGGAGACAACTCTGATGTTGTTGGAGAGATGTTGGGGGGAGCAATGTCAAGAGGCAGTGGAGTGGTGGTGCAAGCATAGTGGTGGAAGCTAGGATGACATGAGGTGTTGGGTCCAAGTGGAATGGGAGAACGGGGATGGAATTGACTGTTGGACATGTGAGCCCACGACGAGCCATTATACAATAAATGTTATCGTAAATATCATTCCTTGATCTGAAATAAAGAATAGATAATTTGCATAATAGGACCCTTAGTTCAATTAGGGTTATGTACAGTGGCCATCTTAATAATCATACAGCAGTTGATTCAATAATTGAATCATAGAGGCTGGTGCTTGGATGAATATCTAAAGAGTTAGATCGAGGACTCATCAAGCACCGTCAAATGATTGTTAAGAGATGATCTCCAGCCTTAGTAGGAGATGGCAGTACTTTCTCAATTAGGCTGATATCTGACTGACCTCTTGATGCAGGTCCTCTGCATAGGAATAGAGATTCGGAGGTGTCATATTAGTTAGGTCAAACAGTTGACTTACCGAGATTGAGATAACCAAAGTTCTATATCGTATGCTGTCATGATACAGGCACGCATCCTCTAACCGGAGACAGATGTCTTACTATATGTCTGAGTATGTACATTTGGTAGACCAATAGGTTGATGACCAAACCAAGGTCTATACAACGGCGCGTTGGTGTGCATATAAGGGCATATAAGTAATATGATCTCTCAAAGGGATCATACAGGTTCACTACTGAACCAGAAGACATGAGCTCACTCATGAAATATTGGGAAGAATCAAATTCCGTGCACGGTCATCTCGCTTTGGAAGCTTGACTGAATTTGTAGGTTTGATATATAATTTTGGAAAGTATATGATCAAGACCTAGGTATGATATATGCTTTTGGAAAGTATATGATGGATACTGACTCCCAATGATCGAATGAGAAACATTCTGATAAAACCATGAAGTAGATAGTATAAAGTTGATCTAATACTTCGGGTTTATTATGGGTTTTCCAGTATGTAGGATGTACAGGTATTGGGAATACCTGAGGGTGATGTGATCATAAACGATTGTATAACCACGACACTTCCATTCCTAGGGAGTGATGAAACGGGTCTAGATTTTAGGGACTCCTCTCAGTAGAGAAGTAATCTTATCTTGGTCAAATTGTTGGACATTGATCTGAATGTGATTCAGATGCAATGAGAAGATTGGATTTGCGATCTTGATTTAATCAAGAACCTATGGGAGGCCCGCGATCTGGATTTGAGATATGATCTCAATATACAAGTCACCATACGTGGAACAATATAATCGCCATGTCCTTATCTCCTAGTATTTGCGGAGAAAGCACATTATCCTTGAAAGAGTTCAGGATAATTTCATTGTTGATATAAGTATCCGAGCATTAAGAAAATAGATAATTAAATGTGATTTAATTATCACGAGTAATATGAATTTGATTCATGTTATAAAAAGAGTTATCTTAGATAATTAAATGATATTTGATTCTCAAAGATGTGAATAATGTGAATGCAATTCATATTATTTGGGCACATGAGAATAGATATCCAAGATGATTAAATGTGATTTAATTAACATGGATATGAATAATGTGGATAGCAATATCCATATTAGTCATATATATTTTATAAATGTGATTTATAATATATAAGAGAGAGCTATTTGTAATTTACATTTGTTAATTAAATGTTGATGTAAATTGGATTTCACATTGGAGAATTAATTGAAAATGTAATTCACATTTTACTTTGGGTTGTGAATATGATTCACAATTTTCCAATGGAAAGATTGCAATATGCATAAAATAATTATCAATTATTTTTGTAGAATAATTTACAACAAGTGTTGTTGTAAATCTTGGAGATTTTCATTGAATAATGTAATCTCATCATATCTCATGAGATTACATTATTCAACGAAAATCTCCAAGATCTACAACAAATCCAATATTATGGAAGGAGGCAATCTTCATTCCATAATCTCCATGCTTGTTTGATTTAATTTGGGATTGATTTATATTGATTTATCAATATAGATTTAATCTAAATTAAATTAATTGTTGTTGGTTTTTACCAACAAAAATCTTAGCCATTAAAAGAATAACAATCAATGAGAGTCATTGGATTTGTGTTGTCCATGGATTGAGATCCACGGATCCCAAAATATTATAAAAGGAGAGGTACCCCATTGCTCTTCTTTACATACAAGAGAACATAAGTCTCTCTCTCTCTTTCTCTCTATACATCTGCCCTCTCTCCCTCTCTCGTGGTCGTCCACCATGGAAGCCCTAGAGGGAGTCTCCATCACCATAGCATCGTCGTTATGCTGTCCAATCGTTTGCTCGTTGATCTCCGTCTCCTTCGGTGCACCTCGCTCGTGAAGAAGACGTCGGATCTCGTGTGTCGAGATCAGGAGATCCGTCACTTGGATCATCAACATGGATTGCGAGAAGCACGCGATTCATCTCCGCACTCGCCAGCGTCTCCTCCGTCGGATTGGACTTGAGACAGGAGGTCTCTTCGTTTAGAGACTCGATCACAACCAAGCTTCAATAGGTAATCCTATTACTTGTTTGTGGTTTATACGAAATGATCTGAGAGAGTGATTTTAGATCATGTGGTTTCATCGCATGAAAAAAATTTAATTTTCGCTCCATAGAACAACTAGTGCGACTAGTCGTTCTTCGTCGTATTCGATACGACGCTCACGCTTCCAAAATGCACTTGAGCATCTCATCATATCCTTCATGTGGTATCAGAGCCTTAAGTCGGAAGGTTTTGGATATGATACATAAACCGAGGACGACTTGGATTCATTAGGATTTGCGAAAGTTTTCTTGCATTTCAATTTCGCATCTATGTTTTGAGATTATTTTCGGTACTGTTTAAATTATTTAAATATGAAAATAATAATTGAATTTTATTCCTCATTAAATAAGGAAACCATAGGATCTGAGTTTACGTGATTTCGATTCTGTTTGCTAAAGTTATGCTCATTTTAGTTAACATGTATCCATAGTTTCGGGGACTGCGAATCTCACGTAATTAAAGAGTTAATTGCGGATTTGAAATACCTTGAAATGCGTGTAAATTACTTTGGTTCTGTTGTAAATCAAATTAGCAAACTTTAGGAACTTACTTTTCTTAATTTGGATTTAAATTGATTGAGATATGGTATTTTTGGTAAGTGAGGGACACTGCTGGAAATACTTTCCTAATCAAGAATCTAATGATTGACATTTAATCAATTAGTGCAATTAAATTGTTTAATTTCCTGGAATAATTGTGCATAAATATTTTTGACATATTTTATGGTATTTATTTCCATAAATGACATTGCCTTAACCAATATTTGATTAGATGTGATCTAGATCACTAATTGGTTACATGATCTACGTGATCTACATTCCAACAAACATGTTGCTTGAATAGGATTTGGGATTTTTTTAGCAAATCTCATTATAATGTTAATCAAAATTGTTTTTGATTATTATTATATGGTATAATTTCGGTTGAAGAACCGATGATCATCTGAAGTACAAACTGATCTATTTTGCATTATCCTTTCCCAAGGTGGATATGGTGTCTAGTCGGAGAGCATTGGGGTAGCGGGTTGCAATGTATGTGGTCTGTCCCACTCTCGTCGGTACTGGCCATGACAGCGGGTAGGGTTAGTATAATGCTTAAGAAATCATGATGTATTTCTAATTATTAAAATTCGAAGTAATACGTATTTGAGATAATACCATGATTCAAGTAACAATAAAGATTGTTTCTTAGATACTAATTGGATCATTAATTTAATTAGATTAGATTCATTGGAATCCAATTAAAATTAAAACACTCTATTATGAATAGAGATATTATTTCCCTCGGAAGAATTAATTATATGAATATGATTCATAATAATTGATTAAAATTTGAATATGAGGTGGAGGATCACATAAGTGACATCAATGGTCTCCCGTCATGGCGAAGGGTTCCGTCGCCAGAGATTGTATGTCGGAGACGCTTGTCCAAAGTGACAGCTCCAGCATACAAGCTATTTGGATCGAGCTCTTCGCTTCTCGAAAGAGTAAGGACGTATGCGTAGTGACCCCAATATCGGATCCTCATATTATTGAGGCGATATTGGATTGCGCATAGCGAGTTCTATTCCTATTAACGGTTGGTTCAACTAACGACGAGTCAACATCACCTTAGGGGTGGTGGGCCTGGGTGTTAAAGACCGAATTGGGAAATTCCAGTTGGACTTGCAAGGCAGAATGTGTTCCTGCTTCTTTTTATCGGAGTCACAAGTTCTCATATTATTGGGATGTGATAAAGATAAAGACAGAGATCCCAGATCTTGTTGAGATATAATGGTAAGTATATCTCTTACATTGAAAATGATTAAGGGGATGAACTTTCAGTGTTGACAAGGCAAGACAACTTTGATACAAAAATTCCTAAATCAAAGTAAAATATGTATATATAAATATATACACTTATGCAAATTTCTTATTTCAGATAATCCTTCATTAAACCCACTCAATGTTATGCTCAATAATAACCAGTAAAATATCATGGATTGGACTCATTATACGGATATTTTATTTACAGTTGGACACATAATGTATGTGGTTGCAATGTGCAAGTTTCGTCATAATAATGAGGAATGACAATTAAATAGATAATAGGACTACAATCTTAGGGTTTGTATGTCTCTATAGTCTTGATCTCTCATCGAATGTACTTTGGAAGTGACATGCCGATGATGATCATAATTGTCAATGAATTCATATAAAAAACCTAAGAAGATATCCCGGCATACATATGTGCGCTTGACATTTATCATGAATGACATGGTTCACTGCATCATGTAGAATGGTAGCACTATAAGAGATGATGTATTCAGAATGTTTGAATACCTACCTAAACCAATGTTTTAAGAGTTTAGATGGATGTAGATACGATGAGTGTCATCATTCTACTGTCTATACTCTAGTCATTCATGAAGCTTCATAATATTCATATTGTATGAATTTACTGAAGCATGTATAAATGTTGAAATGCTCTTACATTGAATTCTTTTGAATTTAACGTAAGAGATCCTTAGTCTAAAGCGATGGTTGTTTATAGATGAAGGGAGCACATGGAAGCATGGGTCGGACCCGAGTAAGAAGGAAAGTCAAAGAGTTGACCTACTTCTATGACTTCCATATGGCATCCAGATAGTTGGATGAATGCCAATACTGCAATGAGTCGATGTATTTATATTATGACTATCTGGACTATCTAGGATCCTTAGTGAATGACTCAGATAGAGCATCAGAATAATCTACATATAATCATTGACTTTAACTTATTTATTTGATAAGATAAAGTCTAATAATTGTATCTCAATCTTCTAACAACACTTGCAATAGGTTGCATATGTTTTATAAGATTGGAAAATTTGATCTTAAGGTTTATAGTTATCCACATGGATATTGATGCAATTGTTGCAACAGTCTCTGTTGGATTGATAGACTTGTTAATTTCAGTGGGAGAGCCCTTAGTCTTAGAGAATGTCTCTATGACCTAGATAATAGAATAGAGTCATTGTTTATTTCTAAATGTTGGAAATAAACATGAATTCTGTAATAAATATATCATAAAGGGTTATGATGGAGATATTTCATATGGTAATCTAAAATCTAGTGTACTCCACTAAATTAAAAAATTAATGAATGATTCATTAACATTTCTAAATACTGAAATTAAATCTTAAGATCAATAGAAGGATGAAAATCATTTGACAATGATCTAGCATCAAGCCTTGGACATTTGTCTATTGATTTGATCAATAGACTAGTAAGAGATGAAACTTTAGAATGTCTAAAATTTCAAAACTTACATACTTATGAATATTATATTCAAAGTAAAAATTTCCAATACATCCTCCTTTGGGAATGGTGTAAGATGTCAAGGTATTCAGGATAGCATACATATTGATGTATGCGAATCATCTATATCATAGTAAACATTATGGATATGTGATATCTATTGATGATTACGTATGATATGAGATTTCTTCTCTTCACCTAAAGAAACCTTTGAAATGTTCAAAGATTTCATTATTTTGGTTTACAACCAAAGTTTGAAGGAAGATAAAATGGATTTGATCTAATCTAGGTAGTCTGTACCTGTTAGATGAATTCAAAGGATACCTTATGGAGATATGAATATCATTTCTATCTCAATCCTCCTAACTCACCTTAACTCAATAGAGTTATAGGGAGATATAATTTGATCATGTGTGACATAATCTTTATCAATGATGAATTTTAGCATAATTATCCCTTAGCTTCCAGGTATATATGTGTCATAGAGACCACAATATATATTCTTAATAAGGTTCCATGCATGTAAGCTGGAATGTAGCACTAGAAAGTGCTACTTCATTAGGAAAATAAAGGATGGTATTGGATACCTACTTTATGACCTTGAGATTCTTAAAAGATCTCATCTCTAAGAATGTGATTCTTAGAGGATGACTCTCTTGAGAATCAAGATGAAAATTAAGTGTAGGAACTCATTTAATCTTGAGATGATAATGAGGCTCCCGAAATCGGGAACTAAAAGGACAATTAAAGATGAAACACTAATACTTCTTCAAATGAGTTTGAGGATGTATTCCATGTGTCAGTGATCGGATTTCATGTGATGAAAATCCTGAGGATCATAACATGGAAAGATGGATTTTAGCAATGAAAGTCTAAAGTAGACTTCATATACAAGTGTTGTACATGGACCCTCGAGGATCCACCTATATGGGTAAGACCCATAAAGGTGTAAATGGATCTTCAAGATAAAGAAGTCAAGATTGCATTCCTCTATGAATACGTCTCTGAGGATATTCACATGAAGTAGCCCTAGGACTTCATGGTTGAGGAAAGCAAGGTGTGCAAGCTAGAGAAATCCATCTATGGACACAAAATAAGATTCTTGAAGTTGGACCATAAGATTTGATGAAATTATAAATGTTCTGATTTCAGATAAAATCTTGATGAGCCATGTGAAGCTTAGTGGGAGGGCCTTTGTGTTCATCGTGCTAAATGTAGATGATATCCTAATCATTTAAATGATATAAGGATAATAATAAGTGTTTTATAATATGTTTGTCGATAACTTGAGATATGATCCCAAAGATACCTCTTGGATCTTAGTTCTAAAGGTGCTCAGAAGCATAGAGAAGAGGGTATTGGGACTGTCACATTAATGGTACACCTTGGACATATTCCATTTTCTGGAAAAATCCAAGAAAGGCTTCCATCCCTTAAGATATGGTACTGACCTATCTAAAGGGATAGAACCTCAAAGAGTTGAGGAAGTGAATGCTAGAATTGCTTGCACTCGTGTATCAGTTACGAGAAGTTGAGTGTATGCTAGATGTGTACAAAAGCCAGATATCTGCCATGCAATGGGAGTAGTAAAGAGTTGCTAATCCTACTATGGAAAGAAAACACTTGATTGCAGTAATAACAAAATCTTCACAGATGACAAGATTTTTTGTGATAGTGATGTCAAAGTCATATCTTCAAAACTCAAGACTATATAGATAGTGATCTAAAAGGACTTAACTTTGGATACCTTAGGAGGTAGAGATCTCCAGGAATAAGGGTATTCTGATAAGGATTATGGAAATATTGGTTATGATAATTGTTAAGATGTAGACAAGATTGAGTATTGGTTGCATAAGATGCAACATTCGCAATAGATGCGAGCATTGTTACTTGGGATATACAAGTGCCGTAAAAGTACTTGGCGTAGTCTTGCGGGAACAGAGTTACTGATGAACTTACCTAGCTATTTTCTAAATATCCTATGATTGTCACAAGAGTGTGGGTTTAAACGATTAGCCCATTAATGTCTCTTTGGGCTAGTGGGAGATTGTTGGACATACGAGCCCACGACAAGCCATTATGCAATAAATGTTATTGCAAATATCATTCCCTGATCTGAAATGAAGAATAGATAATTTGCATAATAGGTCCCTTAGTACAATTAGGGTTATGTACCATGGCCATCTTAATAATCATACAGTTGTTGATTCAATAATTGAATCATAGAGGCTGGTACTTGGATGAATATCTAAAGAGTTAGATTGAGGACTCATCAAGCACCATCAAATGATTGTCAAGAGATGATCTCCAGCCTGAGTAGGAGATGGCAATCCTTTCTCAATTAGGTTGATATCTGACCAACCTCTTGATGCAGGTCCTCTGCATAGGAATAGAGATTCGGAGGTGTCATATAAGTTAGGTCAAAGAATTGACTTAACGAGATCGAGATAACCAAAGTCCTATATCGTATGTTGTCACATATAGGCACGCATCCTTTGACCGGAGACAGATGTGTTACTATATGTCTGAGTATGTACATTTGGCAGACCAATAGGTTGATGACCTAACCAAGTTCTATACACCGGCGCGCTGGTGTGCATATAAGGTCATATGAGTAATACAATCTCTCAAAGGGATCATACAGGTTCACTACTGAACCGAAAGACATGAGCTCACTCATGAGATATTGGGAAGAATCAAATTCCGTGCACGGTCGTCTCGCTTTGGAAGCTTGACTGAATTTGTAGGTTTGATATATACTTTTGAAAACTATATGATCAAGATCTAGGTATGATATATGCTTTTGGAAAGTATATGATCGATTCCGAATCCCAATGATCGAATGAGAAACTTACTGATAACACCATGATGTAGACAGTATAAAGTTGATCAAATACTTCGGGTTTATTCTCGATTTTCCAGTATGCAGGATGTACAGGTATTGGGAATACCTGAGGGTGATGTGATCATAAACGATTGTATAACCATGACGCTTCCATTCCTAGGGAGTGATGAAACGGGTCTGGATTTTAGTGACTCCTTTCAGTAGAGAAGTAATCTTATCTTGGTCCAATTGTTGGACATTGATCTGAATGTGATTCAGATGCAATGAGAAGATTGGATTTGCGGTCTTGATTTAATCAAGCATCTATGGGAGGCCCGTAATCTGGATTTGAGATATGATCTCAATATCCAAGTCACCATATGTGGAACAATACAATCTCCCTGTCCTTATATCCAAGTATTCGCGGAGAAAGCGCATTATCCTTGAAAGAGTTCATGATAATTTCATTGTTGATATAAGTATCCGAGCATTAAGAAAATAGATAATTAAATGTGATTTAATTATCACGAGTAATATGAATTTGATTCATATTATAAAGAGAGTTATCTTAGATAATTAAATGAGATTTGATTATCAAAGATGTGAATAATGTGAATGCGATTTATATTATTTGGGCACACGAGAATAGAGATGCAAGATGATTTAATATGATTTAATTATCATGGATATGAATAATGTGGATAGCAATATCCATATTAGTCATATATATTATAAATGTGATTTACAATATATAAGAGAGAGCTATTTGTAATTTACATTTGTTAATTAAATGTTGATGTGAATTGGATTCACATTGGACAATTAATTGAAAATGTAATTCACATTTTATTTTGGGTTGTGAATATGATTCACAATTTTCCAATTGCAAGACTGCAATATTCACAAAATAATTATCAATTATTTTTGTAGAATAATTTACAACAAGTGTGTTTGTAGATCTTGGAGATTTTCATGGAATAATGTAATCTCATGAGATCTCATGAGATTACATGAGAATGCCACCAAATCCAATATTATGGAAGGAGGCAATCTTCATTCCATAATCTACATGCTTGATTGATGTATATTGATTTATCAATATAGATTTAATCAAATTAAATTAATTGTTGTTGGTTTTTATCAACACAAATCTTAGCCATTAAAAGAAACACAATCAATGAGAGCCATTGTATTTGTGTTGCCCATGGATTGAGATCCACGGATCCCAAAATATTATAAAAGGAGAGGCACCCCATTGCTCTTCTTTACATACAAGAGAACATAAGTCTCTCTCTCTCTCTTTCTCTCTACACATCAGCCCTCTCTCTTCCTCTCTCATGGTCGTCGACCATGGATGCCCTAGAGGGAGTCTCCATCACCGCAGCGTCGTCATTATGCTGCCCGATCATTTGCTCGTGGATCTCCATCTCCTTCGGTGTGCCTCGCTCGTGAAGAAGGCGTCGGATCTCGTGTATCGAGATCAGGAGATCCGCCACTTGGATCATCAATATGGATTGTGAGAAGCACGTGATTCATCCCCCCGCTCGCAAGCGTCTCCTCCGTCGGATCGGACTTGAGACAGGAGGTCTCTTCGTTTAGAGACTCGATCACAACCATGCTTAAAGAGGTAATCCTATTACTTTTTTTTGGTTTAGACGAAACGATCCCAGAAGTGTTTTTGGATCATGTGGTTTTGTCGCATGAAAAATTTTTAGTTTCCGCTGCATAGAACAACTAGTGTGACTAGTCGTTCTTCGTCGTATTCGATACGATGTTCATGCTTCAGTGATGCGCTTGAGGATCTCATCATTGACCTGGGTCAACTTCATCCCATTCATGTGTATAGAAAGGTGACCAATATGAAGAGGCCATCAACCCGGTCAATGACCATGTTTACCCAAGACAACATTGGACTGTTGATGTACCAAAGGAAGAGGGCAATGGCTAGTGAAACGAATCCACATGGAGGGTCGATTGAGGGTGGACCTGCCTAGTGAAACGAAGCCACATGGTGGTTGAAGGAGAAAACTACTTATGAGCAAATACAAGAAAATTAGAAATAAAATATAACAAATCAAAATCTCAGAATTTTAAAAACATAAGTTTTTTGAGATCTACAACTTCCAAAACAACTTAAAAATAAAAATAAAGTAATTTACTTATAGATATCCATTTTAAGGTATTTTATTAGTATAAAATGCCCAACATTTTTACTTTAATATTTTCATCTCTTTACCTTTTCCTTAATATCATTTGCATATTTGATAAATATGTTTTAATTATCTGAAAAAGACTCATCTCGAGTAATTAGATGCATTCATGTGTTTACAACTCATAATTATTATTCAAGCACTTGAAAATAATTTGCATAAATTAGCATTTCATATTACGTTTATATTCACATGTGAATATTCACCTAGCTTCAGCAATAAAACATTATTGCTCCACTGTGTACATATCACTAATATCAATTAATGAAAATCCGAAAAATAGTAACTTGTGCATATGTGAAATAAACCTGAACTCTAATTACATTATAGAAATCCCTAAAACTGATATCTCTCACAAACAATGTCCAATTTCACTGTACTCGTGTTTGAATTAATTAACAGTTAATTATATACAAATCAAAATCAAATTCAAAAAGATATGAAATTCATTTGTGAAACTTGAGTTTTGGGACATAATTGTATATTATACATATTTATTAATTTTTGACTTGTTATTTCATGTACATATTTAACTTATTTTGATTTATTTCCTTTTCATTTCTTTATTTCATAGCATGTTTTATCTAATTATACAAAAATCCAAAAGAATGAGAAAGACAAAAAAGAAACATTAAATACTATTTTATGAGCTGTATATAATTTGCACTATTTAATATATAATAATAGAACCCTATTATTGTGCTATTTTTTATATTTTTATTGCTCATTAAAAATCAATAAAAAAATTAGATTAATATTGTATATAAATAAATTAACATAAAACAAACTAAAAATACAAAAACATAAAAAAAATAAACAAAAGAAAATTCAAAAGAAATTGTTTTATATTATTTTAATTAGTATTTAATTTTATCTATGTATAAATGACCATTGTTCTCTTTGCCTTCTGCAAGAAAGTTGTACATCTCATCGTGATGCACAATTTTCATGTTCACAACTTTTTCTGATTCATCTTCTATCTGATTACTACTTATTTTCTTTAAAATCTTAACTTCTAATAGGGCCAGGTGGCACTCCAGATGTCCGCTACGTGGCCCATCCCTATTTCGCTACCTATCACTCTTATAGACCATCGGATCATCTGATCAGACGACCTGGATTCAACCAAATCGGCTTCAACCTGACCCGTCTGATCGTCTCTTGGTCAGGACTACCATGACCTTCAAATTATGCCCAAATCCCAGTTGTTGGATCTAAAGATCCAATGGTACCTGCTTCATCGTCCACCTCCAGTCAATACCTAGTCCTTACAAAAGTTCACCAGTTGTTCCTAACGTCCTCCAACCACCTTTCGACTGACTGCCACCACCATCCTCTTATCCTAACTTCAGTGACCCTCGCCCTAACATCTATAACCCTAGTACATACAAATGGTTGAAACCACTATGAAAGCTATCTAGTACTGCCACTTTCCTCCTCCTAAAAAACCCATTGCCTCCCCTTGAGGCGGTTGTCCACCCTTGAACGAAGTTATCCCTAGCAATCTCCTCCCCTTTGTGATAGGAAGGAGGAAGGGTCGATGAGCAAAGATGGGATTTTCTTCTAGTGAAGATCCATGGTGTAAGAGTCATGCCACAACTGCCATGAACGGTTGTTCGAGCTTCTAGTTATGGTTGTCCTGCTGAAGCGAAGACCATAAGGTTTGTAGGACCTCGAGCCCAAGCCTCTTGCTCTACTACATACCACTTTAAGATCCAGGTAAGGAAGTTATGATTTAATCTTGTTTTTTTATTACTTTTTACTACTTTGTCTAGACTACAATTATCAAACCCAACCATGTATCAACCTTTGTCGTGGATCTAGCAACCACGTTGAAGGACATAGTCATTGTGATATTTGTTCTTTCTCTACTACCACTTCGACTTTCTTCCACGGCCGATAAGGCTGAGGAACTCATTAAGTTCACCATCTTCTTCACCGTAACAGGCCTCCATTCCATCCCATTCAACCTTCGCAAGTATGCATTTGCTTGGTTATTTTCCTAACTATTGCAGATCCAATCATCTTTAATGGTTGGAGTTGATGAAGGTGATCCGTTCCAGAGGTGATCCTCCATTGAACCTCCATTGTCCTGCCTTCTCAGAAGTCGCAAGCGCTTACTAGTGCATCCAACTCACTAGAGCTCCTTGGAGCTCCAACGACCTTCAGCAAGGTGAGATGAAGATAGAGGAGGAAATGGGTGTTCACCGGAGTCCATTTCTAGCACCATCATGAGAGGAGCGCTCTTTCAAGAAGAAGCAACAGGTGCCCTCATATCATTCCAATTTGGGTATGATCTGACAGTTGTGAGTCAGCCACAAGACATGCCAATCAAACCTCAACTTTGGAGATCGAGCCTCAGTCTCGGCGGAACCAAAGCACTAACGAAGCACGATGGTGTGTCACAGTCATCCAAACCAACAGCTGATCGAACCTATACCCGAGCCTCGTCGCGCACGTATGTAGCACGTGTGAGGCTGGGGATTTTGCATCCAAGCCAAATCGGCTTCTTCTAATTACAAAAATACCCCTCCTAGAGGGGTTTTTCAGAATTCTGTATGCCAGTTTTTATTATTTGCAAAATAATCCCTATAGGGACCTATATATAAAGATTAATGCATGTTTTTATCGCATAAATGCCCATGCACTTAAACTTGAATATTTAAAGCATCTTATATCCAAATGAGATGATTTTAGTGCCATTTTGTTCCTAATTTAATTATCTTTCATAATGTTTATTCCTTGATGCATAATATTTGATTAATTATCTAATTAAAGAAGAAAATTCTCTCATTCATATATTTATGAAAATTGACTTTCATTTATCGCTCAATTGGAACCTGATCAAATTAATAATTTTCTTAAATATGATCAATTATTTTAGAGCATATTTATTTGTATATGTGTATATGTTCCAGTAATGTAATTTTGTTCATCCTATCATTATTTTCTAACATGCATTAAAATTTTTATAAAATCACATTTCATTCATGCATGCATTCGTGATGTACATTTCATCTTGCATTACTTGCCCGCATTATTTGTTTGTTAATGATCCGGATAATTTTCTGATCACTTAATCTAGGTATTTAACACCTAAAGAGTTGTATTATGGCCTTGTGTTTCACCATGGACTTCCCATGTTATAAATTAAGGTCGACCCCTCCTTACGGAGATCACTTATTTGGTTCTATATGACAAGATAAGTTTCTGTGCTACAACGGATCCAAAATAACTTATACATTTAGCAGTTCATCAGATGGTGCCATTGTCAGGGATATGGCTTCATTAATATAATTATTTAGGTTTTATAGTTATGTTGATTCTTGTTTTATATAGGTTAATTTTGCGATGTGATGTTTTATGCATTATTATAATATTTTGATAATCGTTGAATTTTCTAGACTATTCTCTTCTATGGTAGGGCCAATTGATGGAGGATGCTCCTGGCAATTGGAGGCATGAAGCTCAAGATGGAGTTCATGTTGAGAAGAGCCTTAGAAGATGCCATCAAGTTTTTTCGAAGATTATTTTGTTAATATTTTTGATGTAATACTTTTGGACTATGGACTTTATTATTTGTTTGGTAAGTTGAGTCTGTTTCAACCATGTTATGTGGGACTCAACTTAAGTGCTTGATTTAGGATCTAGACATACGACTCATAGATCTATTTTCGATGTATTATATTTAGTGTTTGATTAGTAAGTTAGGTTACACTAACTTCATCTTATAAGATTCACTCATCTCTAAGATTCATGGGATGCATGCAGTCTTTGTTCATCTTTGCCCAAATAAATTAAATATCTTCCTGCTAATAGAACTTTTGATTAGGTGCAATTTTTCATCAACCTGCATGCATTTAGATAATATTTTATATTCAGTCTCGCATGTGTACGAAGAGAGTTGGAGCCATTGTAAGTACTTCTCTTAAACATGACATCATGATTTTAGGTCTGCATGACTTTTCCCTTTTCATAATTTGTCACTTAGTATAATATGGAAACAAACAGGACGGTAGACGATGACTTATGTGTTCAGAGATTTAATACATGTGATAACCTAATTTCTAGGAATGCGATTTCAAGATTGATGTAATTAAAAATGGAGCTAAAACTTACCTTGTTTTGGAAGAGAAAATTCCGTATTATTTGCATATATATATATATATATATATATATGCATTGGTTGATAGGTGAGGGAGTATCCCTAGGATAGAGCCCATGCTCGTAATAAACGTGACCATATTTATGGTCTTCACTGTGTGTTGGTGAATAATCATGTTTGTTTGATATTGTTGACTCTTCAGCCTCTCGAAACTCTAGGCTCCATTATCATTCCTTGAGATTCATCACTTAGAGATTCAACTAATATTGGTCCATTGTTTGCTAGCTTCCTATTATTTATACTTGGGCTTATTCTCAACCTAAGTATAGTGGGGATCCGTTGTCATTTTGATTGTTCCCCTCGGGTCACCAAGTTTTAAATTCATGTCTGTATACTTAAGCTAATTCTTAGCTTAAGTATAGGGGGACCCGAATCCGTGTTTTCCTCTAACTTATTCTTTTACTCATAATACATATGTGATTCTATCATCAATTTTTTATATTCTTTTTATACTTAGTTGAACTATAGCTACATATCATTTTGTACTATGAGGGCATAGCAAAATCTAAGTATAGGGGTATCTACCCATATATTGCATATATACTTTAGCCATATCTCATATTTTAAAATTTTCAAACTATTTAGGCTAAGAGTATCGTACTACGTTTTTTAACTGATTTGTGTACAAATTTTTTTGAAAACGAGTTTTGAAACCGATATAAATGTTTGACATAGTTTTCAAGTGTTTTACATTGTTTATAAAAATATGGATTGATATGTTTAGAAAATCATTTGTAATTTTTTTTTAAAAAACCTACATAGTTAATGTGACATTATTTGGAATAATGTTTTACTAAGGTTTGAAAAATGGGGTTTTACTTTTTTTTGAAAATCTTTGTAAAATGTTTGAAAATTTTCTATTTATTTGTGACGATGTTTGCAAAGAGTTTTCCAAAATATTTTCAAAGCTAATGGTGTAATTGAGTATAATTAAGTGCTTAATTCTCTAACTTAATTCAATATATATATAATTCAAAACACAAAAAAATTGACTTATTAACTACTTGACTATCACTCACATGCACGACTACATCCATGATTGAGATGAGTCATAGTATCACTAAGGAACTTGGGATTGGAAGCTTGAGTTTGGACTTGATCTATATGATGCTCGAGGATGGAATAAGATGAATGACGATTTCATGAAACCTGAGTGTCGACATCTTTTCTAGTATGGGACATGTTCTCATGCTATCTTTTGACCTTGACCTAAAGTTCTAGGGTGTGACAACATTAATTTAATAAGTTGAGCAATGTGCGCCAATCCTTGGCAAAACCAATGGAGCTAGCCAAAAAGCAGGGAAGTTCTCTCAAATAAAATAAATGACAAGTGAAATGAAGGAAAGAACTCATCACATTACAAACTTACATCTCATGAGCTAACTATTCAAGGTGAGCGCTCCCAACATTTAAGTGCCCACTTAGACCAAATCATATGCTTTTATGAGTCAGGATAGTACCACGAAAAGGGCTCTACATCGTTAGCACTACAAGTCTGGGTGCAGGTATATTAGATACCTTAAAAGAATGCAACCCCGTGTACTCCCGATAAAATAAGTACAGACGACTCAAATTTCTTTTTTATGGACACACTGATTGGGAAAATGAAAATGAGAAATTGTTGAGTATTGGAACTTGAGACTATCATGTTCCAATGAAAGGACGTGAAAATAAGTACACAATCCTTTATCCTCAAGGATCTAGTCTTCCAAATGTACCTTTGAAGTCTAACAAACTAAAGAGATGTTGGATTAAAGAAAGATTATATTTATTCCCTAGTGTTAAGGGTTGAGTTCTTAACAGAGCTTCTGAGATTGGAATTCTTTGGTGATATTGAGAGTATATTCTCATGAGTGCAGTCTACACTATGTCACACTTCTTATATATGTTTGTAATTGAGAGTCTAAGAATTAAAGTAGTTGAATTCCTTTAGATTAATATTTTGGATCCATTTAAAGTTTTAGGATTCTTTAAAAACAGCGTTCTAGGTTAAATAAATACTTGAATATTCACTTGCACATGTCAGGGATCTCACTAGTTAAACTGACTCTCTATTTAATTCTTTATTAGCTCGAGGATGAGCTTAGCTTAAGTATAGGGCAGTGATAAGTCTCATATTTATCATCATTAATCACCAATATTATCTCTCTTGCTTAAGTTAATCAATAATATTTATTGACTAATAACATTAATTACTATTTTATATGCTTTATATAATGGACAATATTTAATATTGTAATATAACCCTAATATTATGTTAATTTTTTTATGTTTTTATTCCTCTTTGAAAATGAAATAAAAATTGTTTATTAATATTGTATATAAATAAAATAACATAAACTAAACTAAAAATACAAAAAATCATTAAAATAATAAATAAAAGAAAAATGAAAAAAATTGTTTTATATTGTATTTAATTTTTATTTATGTGTAGATGACCTTTGATCTCTTTGACATCTCATGAAATTTGTAGATCTCATTGAGATCTATAACTTTCATGTTCATGACTTTTTCTCATTCATCATTTAACATATTTAAAAAAAAATCATAAATTCTGATTAGGCTACATGGCACTCCAGACGCTCTCCATGCAGATCATCCCTATTTGGCCACCTGCCTCTCTTATAGATCATTTGATTAGATGGACAGGATTCAACTACACCCTCTGCAGCCTGAGTCGTCTGATCATCTCTTGGTCGGGCATATCCCAACCTTCAAATCCCACCTAAATCCCAGACGTTGGATCTAAAGATCCAACGGTACCTGCTTTGTTGTCTACCTTGAGCAGTTACCTCATCCTTATTAACTACCAAATTTCGCCAGTTTTTCTTAACATCCTCCGACCACCTTCCGACCAACTGCCACCACCATCTTCTTCTCCAAATTTCAGTGACCTTTCCCTAACCTTAAATTCAGTAACATCTAACCCCCTGGTACTTACAGGCAGTTGAAACCACCATGAAAGCTATATGGGATCACTACTTTCCTCCTCCTTAAGAACCCATCGATACCCCTTGAGGTGATTGTCCATTCTTGAACGATGTTTTCCCTAGAAATCTCCTCCTCTTCGTGACATGAAGGAGGAAGGATCGACAAACGAAGATGGGATTTGCCTTTGATGACGACCCTTGGTGTTACAGTCATGCTACAATCGCCATGAACGTCTATTCGAGCTTCCACATATGGTTGTCCTACTGAAGAGAAGATCACAAGATCTGCAGGTTGACGAACCTGGAATTCACCCCATTAATAATTCGGAATGGACACTCAAACTTCGTTGCAGTCGGGCAAACTCGGATCGATCAAAAACCACTAACTCATTTTTCAATTAAAGATAAGCGGTAGGATTTATTTACTTGGGCAAGCCAAAGCTTTAACTTAGGGAAACAAGCCTCTTAAGTGTCTATTTAGACTCCAACTACTCAGAATAAGTGACAAACTAAGAACTCATAGGTCAAAATGCAAGGACACATGAAGCAAGCAATTTTTCTTTGATTTTTATCATGCAATGAGATGCAAGTGAAGAATAATGTGAGTATTCCCTATCTAGATTAAATAATTGAACCATAAAAACGTAGTTATATTCAGGCTCAGTTATTGAAGCAAATTCTATTATTGAACTAATACAAGGCACGAAAAATCATTACACGAATGACCTTACATTACTCAAATTAATCATCCAAATTTTAAGTAACAAATCAAGAAATAAATCATGCCAATAACTATACAAGATAATAATCTTTGAAACGCATCTGAAATCAACTAAAACAGAGGTCATATGCTCAAGATATTTTCAAAAGCGTCTAAGGGCATCAATACAAGGAAAACTTCAAAATAAATATATAAAACAATAAGAGGTCCCTTGAAGGACTTAAATATAATTAAAATAAGTTGCTAAGCCTTCTCTGTAATTTTTCCCATTTGTGCAGGGGTTAAATTGCAATTATTAAAACACGAAGGGGGCTAGATGTAATTAATCTAAGACACACATGTTCTCCACATGCTTAGAGGAGCTATTTGCAAATTGAAAAAAATGGCAGAGCAACATTGCAAATTACCCAACTCTCATGTGACCTAGGCACATGAGTCTAGGCTCGGACGATGGCTCAGGCTCGAGTTCTAGGCTCGGGCATATGATTGTAGGCTCGGGCCATGGGCTGTCAACTGGAGATAAGGCTTGACTCGGGCATCCTGATCCTAGAGGATCGAAGTGGGGGCTCGGGGTAGTGAAATGGTCTTCTGTGGACCGTCTGATAGTGAGGATCAGACGGCAACTGTACTATGTGTTCCTCCTTACTGTCGCGTCCTGCAACAGACTTGGTTGGGCTTTGACGATGGAATCCTAGCTCCGCTCGACCATGCTCTAACTTTTTTTGGAGCTTGGAGGAGACTATGGAATTGTTTGCAATGAATATTAGATGCAGGAGACCCACTATGGTCTAGATCGAAGTGACGATGTGATATTGCTGGAGATGAAGCTTTGTAAAACATCCCTGGCAAAGGCTCTGACCAATATAGTAGTCCCAACCTGAAGTGTGCGTTCATGGGGTGAAGTGAACGGAGAGAGGTTCCATGAGAGTGAAGGAGAGGAGGAACCAAAGCTCCCTCTACGGTGACCTTGAGAGGAGGTGGTGCATCGGTGATCAGGTGCTGGAGAAGATGAGGAGGCATGTGGGATGTGTCATGAAGGTGAGCAAGGTGTGGGGTATCTCAAGTAATGGTGAATTGAAGGAAAAGAATGGAGGAAATGTAAAATTAGTTATGAGAAATTATTAGAAAAAGACAGAAGAACTCACCTCGAGATCAATGCAGAAGAGGGGATTGGGATGAGCACCGGTGGCGCTCCAGTCATCATTGGAGTCCCCCTGCCATGGGCAGTAGCTTCTCAGCATTTTACAGCAGGAGACAAAGCCCACCATGTCCATGTGTCGACATTGGATTTAATGGCGATCGTCGCATCACCGATCCGACCTTCGCCTATCACGAGGAGGCAGAGAGATGTTGGGCCAAGGCTTGCGTAATGGTAGACGACGTGAATTTGGGTGGAGATGGTGTATTTCAAGGTAGGAGAGGCGAGTGCAGGTGATGGAGTGATGGGCTTTGTGGGCACACGCTGACCGGAAGTAGAGGGGGCGATCGTTGTTAGGTGGCAGTGAGGAAGACGATTGAGTGGGCTTGGTCGTGGAGCGTTCTATGAGTGGTGGGAGGTGATAAGGTTTTGGAGATAATGGATAGGGGGTGACAATTTGGCAAGAAGATCATGGGAGAGAGAAGGGGGGATGGAGGAAGGAGACGAGGTCTCAACCATTGCATCTCACGATCCAACGGTTGAGAGGAGGGTGCAAGGAAGTGACTCTGATCAAATCTATTAAGGCACTTCAAAGGGCCAAGGGGAGAAACGAGTGATATCGTTGGATATAATGATCCAATGCCTGAGGAACGAGCACGCGTGGACGCTCCAGATGTGATATGGAGCTACAATCAAGGTCTACGGCCGAAGATGAAATGGGCGATAGAGATTCAGGCACATAAAGGTGATCGAGCGGTTAGGAATGATGGCACTTTTGACCGTAGGATCTAGAGATCCAACAATTGGGTATCGAGCGGGCATGTATGTTCCAGATGTGTCCTGGATGGAAATCAGAGGGCAGAAGCTGTAGCATGGACATGAGGTGGAGACGGACTATCCAAGGTTGATCGAATGGGTGAGGAAAAGGGCGGCTACCGGAAGGGCAGCGGGCCACATGGTTCAACCAGAAAGAGCCTTGTGGTCGAATCTAGTTATTCGGACATACAACATAAAAAAAGATAAGGAGGCCGAATTTGGAATAACTCAAAACGTGAAAGTTGTAGATCACGATGAAATCTACAAGTTTCATGTCGACCAAAAATGCAAAAGTGGTCAAATAAAGGTAGAAATAATTTTGTGAGCGTTTTTAAAGGTATAGAAACACAACAATTTTTGCTTTTCATTTTTTTCTGTATTTTGAATTTATCTCAAGACCTAGATATATACAACAATTAATTTGTAGGAAAATTAATATGATGAAATCAAGGTTCATCATCCCCTTATACTATGCTCGTCCTCGTGCATCTCAAGCATGAATGAGTTGGATTAACCTCCGATAGTGCATGTGAGTACAAGACCTGATCCGTTCAAGAACTCCCGAATTTAGAGATCCAATATTTCATAGTTGAACGTAGATCTAATCAAGAGGTGTCCAATTTTTCTAATTTATTAGGCTCTCTCTGTATACATATAAAATAAAGATGTGAAATTAAGTGTTGACTGCAGTCACAAGAGTAGAGTCGCAACTTCACCCAAGTTCCCGGTCCAAGAATTTCTCCTAAGGATCCTATCATCAACACAAGGGAATAAACAAAATATTGCATCCAATCAACCGTCTTTTCAGTTGTAAGATTTAAAAATGTAAATGGAAGGTCAGTTGATGGAGGGCATGGGATTGTGCCATTTCTTTTCTCCCTCTCATTGGAACAAGGATCCTCTCGAGTGCCTTTTTAACTCAACACAATTTTCTGTTATTGATCAGTGTATCTGTCAAGAGAAGTTGGTCTTGTATGCGGTTCGTTTCCTTGGAATACACCGAATTGTCACTTTTTTGAGTATCCAATATACCTTCTACACCCAGACTTGCAGCATTTACGATGCAGATGTTGGACATGTGAGCCCACGACAAGCCATTATGCAATGAATGTTGTTGCGAATATCATTCCCTGATCTGAAATGAAGAATAACAAATTTCCATAATAGGTCCCTTAGTCCAATTAGGGTTATGTACCATGGCCATCTTAATGATCATACAATTGTTGATTTAATTATTGAATCATAGAGGTTGGTGCTTGGATGAATATCTAAAGAGTTAGATTGTGGACTCATCAAGCACCATCAAATAATGCTTAAGAGAAGATCTCCAGCGTGAGAAGGAGATGGCAATCTTCTCTCTAAAGGTTGATATTTGACAGGATTCTTGATGCAGGTCCTCTACATAGGAATAGAGATAAGGAGGTATCGGATTAGTTAGATCAAAGAGTTGACATAACGAGATCGAGATAATCAAAGTTCTATGTCGTATGCTATCACGATATAGGCACGCATCCTCAGACCGGAGATAGATGTGTTACTATTTGTATGAATATGTACATTTGGCAAACCAATAGGTTGATAACCTAACCAACGTCTATACACTGACGTGCTGGTGTGCATGCAAGGGCGTATGAGTAATGTGATCTCTCAAAGGTATCATACATGTTCTTTTACTGAACCGGAAGACATGAGCTCACTCATGAGATATTGGGAAGAACCAAATGACGTACACAGTCATCTCGCTTTGGAAGGTTGACTGAATTTGTAGGTTTGATATATACTTTTGGAAAGTATATGATCAAGACCTAGGTATGATATATGCTTTTGGAAAGTATATGATCGATACCGTCTCCCAATGATCAAATGAAAAGCTTGATGATAAAACCCTGAAGGAGATAGTCCAAAAGAGATCGAAAACATTGGGTTTACTTTAGGTCTTTCAGTATGCAGGATGTACATGTATTGATAATAGCTGAGGGTGATGAGATCATAAACGATTTTATAACCATGACGCTTCCATTCCGAGGGAGTGATGAAAGATGTCTGGATTTTAGTGACTCCTCTCATAGAGAATTGATCTAATCTTAGTCTAAATGTTGGACATTTATCTGAATGTGATTAAGATGCAATGAAAAGATTAGATTTGCAGTTTTGATTTAATCAAACATCTATGTGTGGTCCGCAAGATCTGGATTTGAGATTTGATCTCAATATCCAACTCACTATACCTGGAACAATATAATCACCCTGTCCTGATCTCCAAGTATCCGTGGAGAAAGCACATTATCCTTGACAGAGTTCATGGATAATTTCGTTGCTGATATATGTATCCGAGCATCAAGAAAATTGGCAGTTAAATATGATTTGATTATCATGAATAATATGAATTTGATTCATATTATAAAGAGAGTTGAGCACATTTATTATTTTCAGTAATTCTTTATTGCTCAATAATTGGTGTAAATTGGAACATTTATTTAAGGAAACTAATTTCGGATCTATACTAAAATTAGTTGACACACTGATTCATTGACATAATTTAATTGGATTATTTTCTTGACTTGACTAACTTGGTTCTTGCTTGAGTTGTTCATTCATCTTGCATCATTTAAAAATCGTGGAAAAAAATGCATTTATATATTTATTTCTCTCTCATCATATAGCATATCATTATTTCCTTTCATTATAACTATTTGTAAAATTCATGCATCATATTTTTGTTTAAAATAATTACATCTATCACTTTAAAAACCCATACAAATATGAAAAACACAAAAAAACTAAAAATATTTATTTCTCTCTAAAAAACTGATTTTAGGAGTTATTTGAAAATTAATTCTAGACCTTCATATTACCTCCCTGAGTTCAACCTTTGGACTTACCCTAGTAAAATAAAATAATTTGATCGCATCAAGACTTGATTCTCTATATTATTCTCTTAGTGTGATCATTTTTTATGGATCCCAAATTTCCCATGCTACAAATAAAATGATAAAATTAACAAGGGTGATTTTGGATTTCTTCGAATGTTGTCATTACCAGGGAGGTATTTGATTTAGGGTTAATTATTAAATAATTTAGATTATAGGTTTTCTACCCTTGGAAGTCTGACCCATGGTTTTCTTATGCATATTTCTATGCTTAATTTTTAGCATTTTTATTCATTTTCATTCATGTATATATTTCCTGTGAATATATGTAACATTTCCTTTTCTTTTTTAGGTGAGGTAGTCAGTGGACTTGGAGCGGCTTCCTTGGAGGTCGAAGCAACTCGGAGTGATGGGAAGCAGGTGTTGAAATGCTTTTGACCAATCTATTATTCTATAAAGCAGATCAATAATCATTGAGGTGACGAATTTAGAAGACAATTTCAGACAAAAATTAACCTGCAATATACAAGATAAGCAAGTAAAGTGAATTGCGAGTCAAAAATTATTATAACTCTATAAAAGATGTGTATATGTGCAAGTATGTGTAGAGTATCGAACAAAAAGAGCAAACTATATAGATTGGAAACTAATATTTATTATTTAAACTTATTACTAATTTCTTGTTTATTTTTTGTAGTTTTGATTTTTAATTTTTTTGTGGGTTTTTAATATTTAGTTTTTTATTTATTTTTAATTATACATTTTTTATTATTAATTTATAATTGGATTCTATTTTTAATTTATCAATTTTATTTTCTTCTTATTTTGAAAATAACATATATATTTATTTATTTATATATATATAATAATATAGATATTATATATTATATAATTAATATGCAGATAATAGATAATATAGTTTTATATATTTATAAAGAAGTAAGAATGTATTTAAAATATATAAATAAAATATTTTTGTGATTTTTATAATTTCTCTATTTTTGGTAATTTTTAGAGATTTTTTCTAATTTTTATGGATTTTCAAAGTTGTAAAATATAGTAAACAGTACACAGATTAAATATCCAAATTTGTTTTAGGTCGAATAAATACAAAGAAAGTTTCAAATCAACCTAAAACGATTTTTAATATATACTACACATAATATTTGAAATATAGATATAAAAAGGTATATTTTTGGTTTACAGATAATTTTTACTAAAATTTGTAGGGGTTTAATGATTTTTATTTTTAGGTTTTATTTTTTGGGAGATTTTTGGATAATTAATAGCATATAATATAGAAAATATATTTTTGATTGTTTAGAATTGATTTTACAATTTTTAATGGGGTTTTATATTAAGACAATTGAAAAAGAACATTTTTTGTATTTTTAGTAAATACAAATTTATGTAAATTCCAAATTAATTTATATGTGCTTAAGAATGATATCAGACATCTATGATAATTTTCTTACATTTTTTAGACCAGCAAAATATTTAATAAGCACAAAATTAAAGAAAATAAGGTGTTATAATTATGGGCACCTAAATGTAATTTTCCAAAAGTTCTAGTTCATTTAATAATAGGTCTAAAATTACAAGGTTTGCATGCAAAATTTACAGCACCTCACATGTAGCTACACGTAAGGCGAATGAGTAAAATGTAATTACAATAAAGTGTGAGGACCTCTTCGCAAAATAACCAATTTCTTTTACACTAGGAATAATATTTACCTTACTAAATTTAAATACAAAATATGAAGATTGTAGCAGCATAATATACCCAAGCTACTCGCCTTAGGGGCATGTTTGGTTGGATCCACATGAGAGGGCGCACCACGTAGATCCCACTTATGATCGTGTAACTAGCAGGAGATGATACTTTGCCTAAAATGAATGACCTGGATTAGATCTAGGTCTTGAGACCTTAATAAAAAGGTGTTGGAGATGGGTGGAGGAACAAGGAAGATAAAGTTCTTCCTTCATCTTTGTCCATTGAATCCTCGACCCTTCAATCGTCCCCGACTACTCTGACCGGTCCTCCTACTTCCTGGTGTCACTCTACATCAGATGGAGACTTCGATGGATTCCAGACCTCGTTGTAAAGAGGTGTGGAGGTGAACTCAGTTCAAGCGACCTTGGAACCACTTTTTCCTTCTATTAAAACTTTAGGTGGGTTCCCAAGTCTTTTCTCCTACATAAAATGGTAAAGGGCACGGGGGTGATGCTACTCGTCTCAAAAACTGAAGCTAAAAGCACAGGGACGAGTATGGCATGGTGATATCCGGTGATGGTGGGAAGAGAAGATCGTCTTCACAAATTTTCGTAAAATAAGGATGATCTGTGCATAGGGGATGAAAGGAGAAGCTATGAGGAAGGTATTGGGGGCGTTAGGTGGGTTGGAATAGGTTAGAAGATTGACGGAAAAGGTCATCGGAGTTGACCTCTAGCGAACTATGATGTATGATTTTACGCTAAATGATGAGGAAACAACTAGAATTAAATGCAAGATTACAATGAGGGACGAAAATATAAGACAATTAACCTAAATCTAGGCCTCAATAGGAGTTACCTAGATGCTAGGGAACCTCTTCAAACCTACTCTCCGATGATGACTAGATCATGCCTCTGACCACTCTTTCCCCTCTCCTACACCTTTGCGAGCCTCTTACTATCACCAGGTAACTCAATCTCTATTAGGTTTGGGGTTATAGAGGGTGTAGAGGGATCAAAATAGTGAAGAATTGAAAGGTGGCTTATTTTCTAGAAGTGATCATCAACTGGCTTGGGAAGGAGATGGTGTGTGGCGTGATGGTGGTTGGTGAGGGTAGGACATGGGCATGGAGGAGGGTGGATGTGGTTGAAGGATGGGGATGGTCTCGAGGAAGATGGAGGTTAGGAGGAAGAGTAGAAAAATGGAGAAAACATGTCTCTTGTGACTTTTGAGAAAAGTCAGAGAGGTCATGCAGGAGGGGTTGTTGACTAGATGGTCATAAGTCGGGTCCTCCTGATTGGTCCATGTAAGACCTGATCAAGATAAAATAGGGATTAAATCCCTTAATAATTAAATAATAAACAATAATTTTATTAGTTAAAATTCATAACAAAAGAAAATGTTTCTTATTTCTAAAACTTTTTATCATGATTTTTATTTATTTTTATAACTTAATTTATTAGGTATAATTTTTACAAGTGTTTATATAAGTATATGTGCCTATATTTTATCTCCTTTATTTTTATTTTGTATTAATAATATTTGTTAACATATTTATGTATTTATATGTTTCTAATATAATTGGATGCTCGTTTACATATTTTTATTTTGTTTCTATGATTTTATTTATATAGATAAATAAGTGTATATATGTATGTATATTATAGGTAAAACACACATATATTCTAATGTATTATTTATTTCAATGTATTTTTAATGGTTTTATTTTGTCTTTATATTTTGAACATGTTTTAAATAATATCTACAATTATTTGAAAAAAATTAGCATAGTAAGCATATAAAGAATAAAATAGGAATATTATATACAGATACAAAATACAACAATATCCCAAAGAGCCAGTTTTTGTATCTTAACTCCATTTTTTATGAAGCTATCTTCATTAGATAGATAAATTAATGTTAAATACAATGGTTGTGAGTTTGGCAATTTTTGAATTTATATAGAGAAGATATTGATCTGTGAAGTTTGGTTTGTGACTTTTTTATATGTGTATCCCAGTTGCAATGTACATTAGTTTTATCGATGATAACTCTTATCATTTTATATATAATGATATGTACAAGTTTCATGTTGAATACTTTATTACTTGGAATGTGTAAAATAAAGAATAAAATAGTGCAAAAATGGCTAATTTTGGAGTAAAAATTAGGGTTTCCTATATATTATAATGGCCCTTATCTCCCCCTACTTTATTCTCGATCGAGCAAGACAATATTGACTTGGTCCCAAGGTTTAGGGTCATTCAGTATCTTTGACACTTAGTTTATATTTCTTTTCTTTTCTTTATGCTTTTAATTTGATTTAAATACATGTGTTTACAGATAGATAAGGAATTTTAATTTGTACAACTATTGATACTTTTAGGAGTTTTGATAGGGACTTAGATACAAAATAAAAGAAAAAAAAGATATATGAATGGATATTCATCACCCCCTATACTTACCTTCTCTAGTCCCTAGCAAACACTTATTAGAATAATAAGTGATGCAAAGAAGAGAAAAGAAAGAAAAGAAAAATAAAGAAGGCAGAATTATTATAATTTTGAAAATTGTCTTCACAAAATCAAAGTTTAAAGCTCACCTAAGACCTTTGGATTGTTACTTTGTTCAGAATCTTATTAGGAATAGGATCTAAAACTTAACTACCCTTAAGGTCCACAATCCTCTGTTCAGATCGCCTCAATATCCAGGTCATAATAAGTCTCTTCATATGTAAAGCCTTATGACTACGAGTCTCACTTGTATAGTGCATGTGAATGTAGATGTTCTTATCAGAGATAACAAGGAGTAGTTTCCCAAAAGCAAGACAATCCTAATTCGCCAATTGAGATACTCTTTCCTCAAGGACCGAGGTATTTCCTTCTAAGTTCAAGAACAACCGGCTCAAGAAGGGGGATAGAGAGAAAATTGCATTGTGACCAATATACTCACATATCCCAAGGAGCTTGACCAGTGTAACCAAATCTCCTACTGCAGGCAACCATGAGATATTTAACTTTACAACATAGTGCCTTGCTTATGTCATATATACTTCGACATGATTTAATTTTTCATTGACTTTTTTGTCTATTCTTTTTGGAGTTTTTTATTTTGACTTTTATATACTATATATAACATCATTTATATAAGAAAATTTTCTTCTTGAGCTAGTATACCATCCATCTTTTTAAGATTTATTGCAACCCACAACATCCTATATTTAGACGTCCATGCCACAAGATTAGTTTGGGGGGCACTAGCCACCTATTGGGTCAAAGTATGTTTTCACACGTGTGCTTCCTCAAGATAAAGAATCATGTCCCCACCACCTCCTCAAGGTTGAGCTAAGTTCAGAGTGAGATGTCCAAGTTAGGTCCTTATCTGCAAGAGTCGTGTGTGTGCTTCGAAATAATCTGCTTAGGCAAATAAAGTTGACATGTGAACGCAATCTTGTGGACTCAAAGAATTAAGTCTCATTGTCATGAAAAGTCTTATTTCCACTTACTATAAGGCTCCTATGAAATTAAGTGAATTAAGGTCTAGACCAAGCTCCAATCTTCTGACTTTATTTAGACATCTTCAATTGTTAGAATTATTTAGAATGATGCTTATGCAAAAGGAAATATTTTTGTGAAACCATTTTCTGATTTTGAGCTTTTTATGAGATTTTTAGAAAGTTTTTCACAATTTTATGGAGTTTTAAAACTATTTTTCAAAATTTTAGGATTTTTGGAATTTCTCAATTTTAATGGAAATTTGAAAAATAGGTTCGTAAATTAGATGTACTCACAAGTTCATAAGAATTTTATACATATTCATAATAAATTTTTATTCAAGTTACGTAAAGCTTTTTATACAAGTATATAATGAATTTGGTATGGATATGTACATGTTTTATATGGATAAATTTTGAAAGGGTATTATTTATAGTATTTTAAAAATAATTTGGAAATATCTTTACTGTTACTTTTAAAAAATTTGAAAACTTATTTTATAAATAAATTCACAAAAAAAAATCAAAAACATTTTACATGTAATTTTTACAAACTTTTTACAGAAATTTAGAAAGAGCTTATTTTTCTAATGGTTTCAAAATATTTTAATATATTTTTCAAAGGTTTTAAAAATATCTTTTAAAATATTTTGCAATCATTTTCCAAATCATTTTGCAAAATAGTTTCAAACCAATTTACAAACAATTTCAAAAAATTTTAAACATATTTGTATGTGTTATTCATTACATTTCATTTATTTGTAACCCTTAGTCAGTATAGTATAACAATATTATTTTAAAATATGAAGTACGAGTTATGGACAATGCGTGTATATATACATAAATATATGACCCGTCATACTTAGCTCGAATTATGTCGTTACAGTGATCAAAGAGAAAAAAGAAGATATAACTTGTGCTAAGTATAGAAAAGCCTATATTGCAATGACTCAAAATAAAGGAATGAGAAGTCGATCATCCCTTCTATACTTAGGATCAACTAATTTTTAGTATAGCATATTGTACACACTGTGGGGATGATCAAGGATTCAAATTCACAAAAACCAACGACTCGGATTGTCTCTCCATATACTTAGGGTAAAATATCTTTATGTATATAACATATTATCAACAAATAGAAGACAAGCGAGAGAATAACGAAGAATAAGTCAAATGCACTCATCCCCTATTCTTAAGATTTGGTCATCCTAAGTATAACACAGATGAATGGGATGAATGAAATGAATGAAATGATCGGAAGAATGAAAGAATTGTAAAAGAATGAAAAGAAAAAGAATTAATCAAAAATATTTTTGGGGGTATCATCTGAATCTTGTGATGTTACGGAAGGGAGATCTTCATCAAAAATAACATTAATTAAATCAACCGTTATAAGGAATGTATTGTGTTCTAGATACAGCTTCAACAACTATCCATTGACCACAAATGGTTGTGTATCAGATGAAAATTCAGATATAAGCATACTACCATTGTCATGTACAATTCTCACAAGGAATGGCCATTTCCATTGACTCAAGTTTGCATGGGAAACTCTTCAAGTTCTCATCAAATAACCACACCTTCCGTCCAGACTGGAAAGTCTTTCTTTCGATATGATTATCGTACCATCATTTGACTTTCTCCTTGTATATTATGTTGTTATCCTATGCGTAATCTCGAAATTCCAAGAGTATTTTTAGTTCTATCTTTCGATTCTGACCACCATGTTGTGAGTTCAAGTTATAGGTCTTTATTGCCCATATAGATTCGTGAATGATTTCCACTAGCATATGGGAGACATACCCATTGGAGACTTGTAAGCAGTCTGATACGACCACTTTGGGATACCACTTCAAGAAGCTCAAACAAATTATTCCTATTTGACCGAAATGTTTTGTAGAATTGTATTAATCTCCTGATTGGATAACTCAACCAAGCCATTTGATTGTGGTTGATAAGGAGTTACGACACGATATCGATGTCATACTAATTCACATGTTTCTTGGCTGTTTTATTTATAAAAAAGGCTACCACCATCTAAAATTAAGATATTTGGAATGTCCAACCATGAAATAATGTTGTCTTTGAGAAAGCGACAAACGTTACAACTATCAACGGATCGAGCAGGAGTAGCCTCCCCCCAGCAACCCACATAGTCAACGACAAGCATGATGTATTCAAATCCTTGAATGTTAAGAAATGGACCCATAAAGTCAATGCTTCAATCACCAAAAACATCTGATATTTGAATAAACTTAAGGGGGCATCGGATATTTGGTCCCAAGTATTTTCTAACAATCAGTGCGACCTTTCATGTATGTTGCAGCATCCTTGAATAGTATGGGCCACCATAGGCCACACTACAATACTTTCATTATTGTTCTTATTTTAGAATGGTGTCCTCCAGATTTGAGCTTATAATAGTGCTCGAGTACACTGGTGTACTCCTCTTGAAGAATGCACCGATGCCAAATGCAATCTGCACCTTCCCCTGAAAAGGTATGAATCTTCTCACGAGTAAAAATGACTATCAGACAAGAACTTATACATCTTTATTCACATCCAATCTTGTGAACCTTTCCCAGAGACGAGATAATTCACAATATTGACATATCAGGGAGGGAAGAAGCACTGAGAATAGATTCATCGGGGAAGGCTTTTGATATGAGCACACTGCTTAGTTGAGTTTCTAACAATTCTATTCTGGAAAGATGATCTGCTACCACATTCTTAACTTCATGTTTATATCTGATTTCTAAATCAAAGTCCTAGAGGAGAAGGATCCATCAGAGTAGACATGACTTCGCATCCTTCTTTCAAAGTAGGTATGGGATAGTAGAGTGGTCAATGAAGACAATAACTTTTGAACCGAGGAGATGAAATCTGAACTTCAGAAGGGATACCTCGTTCAGTGAAGAATGTAAGGCCATTTTTGAGACATGTCAGGTTCCATAGAATATTTATCAAGGTTTTTGCAGGTCAACCACCATACCTCGTTTGGAGATGACATGGCCCAACACAATTCCTTCAGTAATCACGAAATGGCTCTTTCCCATGAAAGAACAGGATTGACTTCATAACATCTCTTAAGTACTCGGTCTAGATGCGCAAGTCAACCATCAACACTATCACCCTAGATAGAGAAATAATCTATAAAGACCTCAAGAAATCTACCCGGTATGTCAACAAAAACAACCTACATGCACCTCTGGAATGTAGTGGGTGCGTTAAATAATCCAATAGGCATCCGCTCGACAACATATGTGCTGAACGAATAGGTGAAGGTTTTCTATTGATCCTCAGGAGAAATTTCCACTTGATTGTACGCAGAGTAGCCATCCAAGAAGTAGAAGAACTCTTTCCTCGTCAACCTTTAAAGCACTTGATCAAAGATAGAGTAAATCGATCCTTCTTGGTTGTTGAAGTCAAGCATATGTTATCAACACAGATGCATGATGAAAGAGGTACTCTGGTAGAGATCTCCTATCCTTGGTTATTTATAAATTCATAATTTTCTGATTTCTTCAGAATTACATGTAATGGTCTAATCCATTTTCAATTGAAAATGGGATAAATGACTCCAACCTCACACCATTTCATTACCTCTTTCATGACCATGTCCCAAAGACTAGGGTTTAATCTTCTCTTGAATTCATGGGACAGTTTATAACATCCTCTAAGTAGATATGGTGTGAACATAAGGCAACATTTATCTCTTAAAGATCAGAAACATTCCAATACATGCACCTTGTAGTTTTTCTCTAGAATCTATAGCAAGTGAGATTCATCATCTGTTAGTCAATATGCTACTAACGATGACTGGACTCACCTACAATGAAATAATATTTAAGATCTTTTAGAAGAGGCTTTAATTCTGGTACATTCTGAGTCGGCTTCTCGAACACTTCAGAAACTAAATTGGTTTGTGCATGATTTGCTGAAAACAATGTGTTGTGCACCTCTCTCAATCTTGGCTCAAACAATAAAGTACCAAACATATATGCAATGATATCTTCTTGTTTGGTTTGGCATGAATCTTCCTCGAATAAATCGATCAGTATTTTAAAATTAACCTCCTTGTTGATAAAGGATCAAGAATAGATTGTGCTTTCCATGTCCTCCTCTGTGATGAATCTCAATCTCAACACCTTTATTATTTCATTTGGCCTTTAAACCCTAACTAAATGCATGTATTTATTATTTTGCGTAAATTACCATTCATTATTTATCGTATAAATATTGTATAAAATATATTGTTTAAAACCAAAATAAAAGAAGAAAGAAAAGAAAAAAAATAAAATGCCAAAGGCATTTTATGACCCTAAATTCCGGGACCTAGGCATCACGATGGTTGAGTCGACAAGGAATAAAGTAGGGGGAGATAAGGACCAATAAATAAAGAAATCCTAATTTATAAATGCCCATTAATATTTGTAGGACCTATTTTATTTTTTATTATTTATTCGTCAAATCAATAAACTTTATACATTAAAGTTATAGATAAAAATACATAGAAAATATAAAATTGATTTAACATAAAATAATACAAGTTGTACATCTTACACTTAAATTAGAAAGCCTAAACATAAACTTCCCAGATCCATATATTCTCCATATGAACTCAAAATGTATCAAAGTCACTTTAACTATATATAACTTTCTATTAGTTGTTTAATAAAGGTGGTTTCATTTAATTTGGAGTTAAGATGTAGAAGTTAGATTTTGGACCCCTATTATACTATATTTCTAAATATAAAATATTCAAATTATTTATTATGTATAATTTTTATAATTTTATATTTTCATAATTTTATATTTTTATAATTTTGTAAATATTCTTTACAATATACATACATATTTAGACTACAATAAAACAATAAAAATAATAATTAAATAAAATAACATACACAAATGCATTGATGAATTACATATACTTATATATATAATAAATATACATATTTATTTAAGTGTACGAAATACATCAGAAAAATATAATAAAAATATATTCAAGTGTATTTAAATATATTATAAATATTCAAATTATCTATATAAAATAATAAATTATAAAATACAAATAAAAATAAAATACAAATAAAAATAAAATACATATATCATAGGTAAATATACCTATAAATGGATCCTTAAAAAGTAACCTATTATAAATAAACTCCTAAAAATAACTAAAATATATTAAAATACTATATAAAATAGTAAGATATTTTTTATGTTTCAACCAAAAAATAAAATAAGTCCGTTTATATTTTATTTTGAATTATTTACTATTTTTGTGTCTGGTTTGCCTTTTTGCGAGTGACGTGGCCCAATCAGGGCCCGTCCCCCATTGACACGAGTCAACTTCTCTAACCCGAGCTCTAGGCTTGTCAGACAACATTTGACCTCCCCTTGATTATTGTCGTTCGATTCTTTCTTTGACTTTTCACCTCGATCATCCATCTTTCACATGCATGCATCTGCTTGACCTTTGCATCACTACATCGAGCTGTTCACCTCGATATTTCCCCTCCCGTTCTTCGTCGGTACAAAACCACCTCAGCCTCTTCCTCTATCCCTCAGTTTACTTTTTCTCCATTTTCTTCCCTTCATTTTGCACCCAGTGTCTTGAGTGAGGTGACTGCTTGTTCAGTGAGCATCTTGCAGCGATGGGGAGTGGCTAAGGAGAGGTTCCCATCCATCTCCAGCGAGCTTTGCCGTCAAGGTTCATCTCATGGCCTCTGGCCATTGGAGGTATTTTTTCTTACTTTACAGGTAGATTTAATTCTCACCTTTCGATTTTGCACTTCATTTCATGCTTTTATCGCTTGTATTAGCTTAGGATTAGGAGTAATCTTTACAGGAGATTTCGAGTTCCAGCCATTGTTCTATGCTATATCCCCTCATTTCGACCACCACCAGCCACCACAACTTCTTCATGGTCAACTTCTCTGCCTCCTTAATCATCTAGACCCTCCAATTCCTTTTCGATCAATGATTCAGTGCTCCCTTCATTACCATCTCACTGGATCACATCTTTTTGCTTCATTTCACCACCACTCTCCACCAAATAACAGTCAAGTCCTACACTGGTACATCACTGATATTTCTAGCTTTCCTGTAGGACTTGAAGGGCATATAAGCCCCAATTGATTCACGAACGAATCCCCAGGTTCTTCATCAGAGACGCTGACCTCCAGGGCTCGATTCGTGAGCTATAGACCTATTCGAACGCTCTAGGAGAAGCACAGAGGTTGTAGGTGCAAGAAGCGACCCTCAGCAGTGTTGTATGTGGTCGGAGGCTCGAGCATCTTCGAGTCCAAACTCTCTAGTGGCGAGTTCTTCACCAATTCCTCCACCATCTTTGCCCACTGTCCGATGAAGAGCAGCCTTTGAGATTGTACATCAGCTATCAAATGTTGAAGAGATTCCACTGTCGGATCTCCCTATTCGATATAATCTTAGCCGTAGTCGATGAAGCGTCATCGCATGCAAAGGAAGCAAAATATGTCCAAATGGATCGATCAGAGATGCACGATCAAGCATCGTAGGAGGTAATTTACCCATCATACCCCTACTTTTCATTTTACTTTTAATTCAATCTCTGAATTGTTTAGATTAGTTTAAATCTTATAAAAATTCTAAAGGGACCTTGAGCTTCTAGTTATATTCATAAAAGTCCAGTCCAGCTCACTCACGTGCCGCCCCATGTGAGATTAGCATTTTTCATGTATACCCCTACGGGTTATTGTATTATAGTTTAGTCTTTAAAGTTTAAATATTAGTTGAAAACTTTTGGATGATTTGCATTGTAGTCCATAATTTTTTTACAATAGAAAATATACCCGTGCTAGTTCAAGTAATTTTTGTATTTGTTTTCTAATTTCTAAAAGTATCATATGTGCTCCAAAATATATGAATAAATAAGGTTTTGTGCCATTTTGCATATTCTTTCACGATACAATTTTAGATTTGCATTTTAGGCATTTTTCTTATTATTAAATATCAAAAGATCTCTTTATATTTTTATAATTACTTTAAAAAATACAAAAATTTATAAAACAATATTTAAAAATTCTAAAAATAGTATTTTCCTTTATTGTATTTTTCAAGTCTGTACCAAAAATTCATAAAAATAGAAAAAGAAATGGTAAAAGTTAAAAAGATCCCAAATCCTTAAAAAATTTATAAAAAGGCATGTAAAAATTCAAAAATATTTCTTGCTATTTTTTATTTTTTACATTATTAACTATATATAAAAAATGATTTCGAGAATGTTTGAGGTTTTTACTATTTTTTAAACCTTAAATCAATTCAACCTATTTATTTAATTCCTTTTTTGGATATTTTCGATTTTGAAAATACCTAAACATTAGTAATATTATATAAAAAATCATATAAATAAATGAAAAATATATAGGACACAAAAATATTTTATTCATTAAATTTGTTTTACTTATTTATATATTTATAAATATATTACCTTATATAGTATATATAGTTATATATTAACCTATATTATTATATTAGAAAGGAAAGTAAATTAAAAATCAAAAATTATAAAAGTAAAACAAAAATATAAAATATAAAATATATAAAATAAAAACAAAAAATTCATAAAAACATATATAATTAAAACCCACGTAAAAATAAATAATAAGATAAGAAGAAGGATAATTTTTGCATTGACTTGCATAATCTACCATGTTTGCTCCTTTGTTTGACACTCTACACATACTTACACCTGTACACACATTTTTGTAGAGTTCTAATAAATTTTAACTCCACATTTATTTTGTTTTTCATTGCTATATATATTGTTGGTTAATTGTTGTTTGAGTTGATTTTTGTGAGCGGTTACTACAACGGCATTAATTGTGTTTGGTTACCGATCTTCACAAAACCTGACTCAACACTCTATGAAGAGGATTTCCTGTGTCCAAGTATCATTCCATGAAATGCATGGTTCTCTGATCTACTCGGCAATATCACAGTCTTCTAAAGTCGATTCTAGCTTCTTTTATCAGATGTGCTCTCTATGACTTTTGGCTTGGTGATCATATCCATGTAACCCTGTCAGTGTAGGAGCGGAACATGATCTTTCTAGGCTTGTAATCAATTATCGCTTTGTCTGTTGAAAGCAATTACCGACCAAGAATAATCAGGATCTGGAGTAACAATGTCGAGGATTCCATATCTAGGATAACGAAGTCTACTGAGAATTTCATGTCAGGCATAGTTACGATAACATCGTCCAATAAACCTTTGGGCCACTTAAATGACTGATCAACAAACTGAAGGGTCATGCACGTGGGTTTAAAAGGACCTAGATCAAAGTCTTGAAGTAATGAGGAGGGCATAAGGTTAATGGAGGAATCACTATCAAGCAAAGTTGACTCCAAAATTTGATCAAATATCTCATATCTGATTAAAGGTGCTCCATTGTCTTTCTTCTAGGTTGGGAGATCAGTTTTAGCACTAACGGTAGCCATGGTCAGGATGTGATTGCTATGTCGGTATTTGCAGGGTCGATGCTTTGATATTCATGCCTCTTTCAGTTCTTTTTTAACAAAAGGCATGTATTCCATGGCTTTGAATAGAGGATTCTCAAGAAAATTATTCTGTAAGATCTCGGTAACGGTAGGATAAGATAATGTTGTTTTTAATTTTCTCTTTTTTTTGAAATTTTTCATAGCATCCGAAAAAGGACTATTCAAATACTAAAAAGCATTATTCTCATTTACAACTGAATCATAATGTATAATTGGATGACTAAAATGGGTACAACCATCCATTACAAATGGAGAAATAAAAACAGGAATCTCGCATCCGTCGATTGGCACTAGATCAGTCGTTGGTGCAGCTTGCTTGTATTTTATTCAGTTTTTTATCTTATTTATTTTCTTCATTTTTGGATTTTCTCTAGTACATATTCTCCTTCTCTTTGTCACTCAACCTGGATGCTAGAGCAGTTTATGCATGAGATGATGATTTTTTAGTTGACACTTTATTCTTCTCCTTGGTTATGGTAACACCTTCAAGGTTATGCCGCTCTCAAGACTCGCAATATTAGATAACATAATAGAATCATTGATACCTGACACATTGGTGTTAGAATACACATCACAAACTATCTACTCTTTGCGCTTGAAATTATAGGGGTTGGCCTCAACCTGCACTGGCATGATCATCTTGGTGGCAGTAAGGTCATCAAGTTTTTGGCTCATCTCTGTTAGGCTGACAAGAGATGCCTTTGATGATTGGGCATGCTGACCACGTCGAGATTGTAGTGATGCTATGGAGGATGCGATTGATTATTCTATGAATAATGCTGAGGAGGATACTGTTGTCGATAATAGTGAGGAGCGGATAAAGATTCTGATATTGAGCAGTCTAGTAATGATAATATTGATATTGTTGGTGGAATGCCAACTAATAATATGAGTGTCTCCAAGTGTGAGCTTGTGGTGTAGACTGATGTAATTTACGCAGATTATAGACAAACTTCCAACTATGAGATTAGTGGTATGTCCGAATGGCAAATGATTGACCCTATGGACGTCTAATAGGATGGTTCAATTGTTGTACATTATTCCACGCACCATTCACCACCTGAATTTTGGGTGGAGGTGGAAACAACAACTCGATAAAGGATTGGATCTCAGAGTGGTACACAATCATTTACTATTGCAGCTGCAGTGAGGATGGTACCTGATTAGGTGCATGTATGTAGTACATGTGCTGGATGAATAATGGCTATCCTGGACTCTACTATAGTCGAAGCTCCTTCAGCTCGACAGAAGTCTTGGCTGATGATCCCACAAACTGGCAGGTACTGATTGTGCTAACCAAGAGTTCCAAATGCTTGGTGATTTGGTCCAGGTTGTCTAGGTTCTTGGTTCTTTGTTCGATCATAACTAAGTTATCGAGGTCATGTGATCGTTTCTCGACAATGTCCACTTTGGACAGGTGACTCCTTATGATACTTATGTTAGGTCTCTCATCTATGTCATCTTCATGCGATGCAGCCATGTTTATGGTCTTGTGGTGGATCTAGGACTGCTTTTTATATAAATGGGATGAAGATAAAACGACCTCTCCTTAAGCCATTTCTTCAAAAAATTGCCATACAATGTCTTCAACCTTGTTGATGTGAGAGATACCACATGTGGCATCAATAAGCCTTTGGCTTTCTAGTGTCGGCCCCCAAAGAAGTGATGGACGAGGCTGGTCCTCAATATGGCTTGGTGGGAGCACTTCTCTTGTAGATCCTTGAATGTCTCCCAAGCTCCATCAATGGACTCGTGGGATACTTGGGAGAAATTTGAGATGCGGGAATACACCTCGTTCAAATGACCTAGGGGATAGAACTTGTGTAGGAATGCAAACTTGAGTTCCTCCTAGGTCATCACTACATTTTTCAAATGATTAATCTAATATAGAGCCTCGTCTAAAGTCTAAATGGAAAGGAAATCATCTTGATTACACCTAACATGATGTTAGGGTAGTGAATAGTGCCGCACATACGACAAAACTGATGTAGATGGATGTAAAATTCCACATTGTTATTCCTATGGAATGATTGGAGAACAGATAAAACCATGGTTTTAGATCAAAGTGTCCATGGAGAGGTGGAATCTAGATCCACTCACTCATCTAGCCAGCGCCAAGATTATAAGTTTCTTTCAATGTAGGCTTGGGAGTCTCTCTTCTTTCCTCATCTTCCTCTCTATGGGGCGCATCTTCCTGTTCTCCTCCTCCTCCTCTATCTTCTCTCTCTCCCCAGGTCCAATAGCATCTCTTGGAAGGTAGCATGAGCTTCAGCCCTTAGTCAGTTGTGTCTAAATCGACTATATGTAGGTGAGCATCTGACTGTTCCCTTTATTCTACTCAACCTTATGTTTCTTATCTTTGGGATCCATCTCTGAATCATACTTCAAGGAAATCAAGTCCTTATCGATTTGCAGATCTGCCTAAGGAAATGCATCCCGATCAATTTGGAATTCTCCACCAAATGTAGAGAGATGTTCAGAATTACGGTCAAACATGCATTTTATTGAATCAGGAAATGTGTATGGAGACAAAGCAATCTCAATCCAAAAAGGAGGAAAGTTAGGACAACAGTTATCTGGATTTATTTGAGACAAAGAAGATGATGAGTTTTGAGAGTGGTTCGCAAGATCTGAACTGGTCTCCGTGGAACCGCCCTAAATTATGTGATATGTCAGAGTTGTGGAATCGACATGGTCATCTGGGGAGTCCATACTAAGTCATCCAAGTCCCGATATCTTGAGAAAACAAGAGAGAGTAAGATGAGGAATTATGAGGACATAGATATACAAGAAATAAATTACGTGAGAAAAGGCTCAAAATGACCAAGGTAAAAAGGAATGATACAAAGAAGTTTAAAGGAAATGTGCAATTGTATTAGACTCTAATCTTTGACCTAATTAGATCCAGAACAAATACCAGAGAAATTGCATTCACCAACACAACACAGACAAAAGTCTGAAAGTTTGACTTTTTATCTTGTCTATTTTATTTATGGTCTTTTGGCAATCTTATCATACTAAGTCCTTAGCACTACCCTATAGGATAATGTTGAAACCTGTAGTCTGTAGTTTTTGAATGTCCTTGATATCGGATTTGGGCCCGCTACTCATCCAAAGAAAAAGAGAGGAAGCCAATGTAGTGAATCAAATACTCCCCCTTTGTAGGGAACTCAGATGTGGAATGATGAGACAGTGATCCGTTGTCACAGTTCCCCTATATTGAAGTAATTTGAACTAAGTCTGCAAGAAGAACGAGCCCTACTCACCCACACACTACTAGATGTGCTATTACTATACATACCCATGCGATAATCAAGGCATACACATAGCCTAAATCCTTAGGGGTAGTTCCTTAATCGGTCTGGAGTGTACATAAAGATAATGTGGACTTTATGAACCCAATACAATGAAGTTTGTCATGAATTTTAATTAAGGTCAAAGTTTAAATAGCAGTCCCCTTGTTTTAGTTTTTTGGGTCTTCACTTTTTTTAGTATTGTTCAATAATAATCTCCTAAATAATTTCGTGATTCTTATCTTATTTAAATACAAGAAAATATGGGGGTAAGGAGATAGGAAAAGCTGATGCACGCGAATCAATAAATGTAAATGTTAGAGATAGGGATACATACCTGACTCTAGCAGTCTAGACACAAGATGATCTGCACATAAAAATAAAACTTTCCTATATGTGTGCGAGTAGGAACCATCCTTGCAGGAACTTCTATTCGGGAGGTACTGATTTATTAAATTTACTAAGTCCATTGACCTATAGGTACGGAATTTTATTAAGTATTTGGACCTAGTTCTACATTTCTCAATTAAATAAAAACTAAGACCATGGCCTTCAAGTACACAAAACAAAGAAGAAGAAAGTTGGAAAATGCAAAATACAGAGAGCAAAACAAAAAAGGGGTAAGTGGGAAGAATAAAATGTAAATAAAGCTAGAAAACACATAAAAACATACAGGCCCCCATGTGAACAAACACGTGGTGAAATAAGCTAGAATAGTTTAAGTATCCAAAGTCTATTGTATTATTATAATTAAAATAAATGTATCTCTCTCACCAAACAGCAAAATAAAATCTACACTACACTAATACTAATTTGCCCCTCTTAGTTTCTTGTCTTCTTTGAGGCTTTCTCCTACAAGCATTCTCGGAATAAGCCATCTCTGCCTTAATGGGGAGCTTTTGGATTTATAATAATTTGATCCATGCTTTATGGGACCTTACAACAAAGTCAACATGATTAGAACAGATAAACAATTATTGAAAATAAAACCATATTTAAAAGAAAATAAACAAGTTTTGTATAAGCTACGGTACGTGTTGCTCCCCATCAATGACATCATTTGTTTAAATGCTCTTGGATGGTCTAGTAAGCTACAAGGAAGATCAACAATCCTTGTGGGGATCAAACTCAGATTTCATGTATGGACAATAATTAACACACAATAAAAGAGATAAGAAAGCAATGAAAAATGTGAGTCAAAATTAATTATAGTTCTACAAAAGACGTTTATAGGTGCAAGCATGTGCAGAGTGTCGAACAAAAGCATAATTATATAGATAGGAAATCAATATTAATTATTTTTAATTAATAATGATATCTTATTTATTTTATTTTTATCTTTTTTTATATTTGATTTCTCAAGGATTTAATGTTTACTTTTTATTTACTTTTTATTTTTTACATATTTTTTATTTTAATTTATAGTTTTGTATTTTGTTTTAAATTTTCTAAATTTTAAATTTACTTTTTTATTTTAAATATATATTTATATATAATAATATAAATATTATATAATATAGATTTAATATATATATATATATAGTAGATAATATAGCTTTATATATTTATAAATAAGTCACAATGGATTCAAAATATATAAAATAAAATGTTTTTGTGATTTTTATAGTTTTCTATGTTTTTGGTTGTTTTGAAGAATTATTTTAATTTTTTTGGATTTTGAAAGTTGTAAAATATTCCAAACAATGCATAGGTTAAATATCCAATTTTGTTTTAGGTTTAATAGATACAAAGGAATAAAAAACCAATCTAAAATTATTTTTAATATAATATATATATAATATATATAATTCAGAAGAAAAGATATAATTCTATTTTTTTAGAAAAAAATTGCCAATTTTTAAGCTTTTAAGGATTTTGTGATTTTCAGGTTTTATATTTGTATCTTTAGAGATTTTTCGATATGTAGTATAATATAATATAAACAATTCAACAAGTCTTCAGGGTCAGTTTTCCTTGGTAACGATCTAGGGATCTACACCTTAGACATTATAAATGGTACTAGAGAGGGTTCCCTTTGATGGTGGAAAGAATTATCGAGAGGGATCTTGGAGTATGCAACCACTACTATCACTTTGAATAAGTGATGTGTAGGGAACCCTAGTATCCCAAACGGCTCCCCAGTAGAGAGAGGATCGTTTGATGTACAACAGACCCTGTTCTAAATTTCAGAGTCGTCCGATCACGAATGTACAACTCGAGATGCGATCCCACTATCTCTGAACCATTACGAGGGTCATCAGATTCTCATCGACAATACCCGTTTATTACAACACATGTTACAATTGCCTTTTACTCCTCAATTTAAACATAACCTCTACTTGAGCATTTGTAGGATTATTTCCGCAATCGCGACAATGAGGGTGATCTATTTAGTGATGCCGGTGGACTCCAAGCTGAGATATGATTGTATTTAGGTTTTTACTAGCTATTTTAAATTTTCTTACATATCATGCAGACATGTTAGTACAGTGAAGGAACTCATTTAATCTTGAGTAGATACTGAAGCTCCTAAAATCGAAAAATTAAAAGGATAATTAAAGAAGAAACACTCATACCTCTTTAAATGAATTTTGAGGAGAACTCGATGTGCCAGTTTAGTCTGACAATGATCTAACTTCATATGATGAACCTTCTAAGGATCATGGCATGGAAAGATGGATGTAAGAAATAAAGTGTAAAGTAGACTTCATATACACGTGTTATATGAGCCTCGAGGATCCACCTATAAGGGTAAGACCCAATAGGTGTAATTGGATCTTCATGGGAAAGAGTGAACCAGATGAGAAGGTAGAGACCTTAAAAGAACGCCTCGTAGTCACGAGCTACACACCAAAGTGAAAACATCGCTTGTGATGAGACTTGATCTTCAATGACCATACTTAAACCCATCAGAATATTGTTAACTATAGCTGCACAACTTGACTTTGACATCTGCAAGATGGAAGTCAATATTGCATTCCTCTATGAATTCCTCATCGAGGATATTCATATGAAGCAACCCCATGGCTTTATGAGGAATGCAAGATATACAAGCTTAAAGAACTCCATCTATGGACTCAAATAAGCTTCTTGTAGTTGGAACATTAGATTTGATGAAATCATAAATGTTATGATTTTAGTTAGAATTTTGATGAATCATGTGAAGCTTAGTGGGAATACCATTGTGTTCATCTTACTAAATATAGATGTTATCCTAATCAGTTGAAAGGATATAAGGATGATAGTAAGTGTTTTTATAATCTGGTTATTTCATACCTTGAGATATTATCTCAATTATACCTCTTGTATCTTAGCTATGAAGATGTTCAGAAGCAAAGAGAAGAGGGTATTGGGACCGTTACATGAAGTGGTACACCTTAGACATATTCCATTTTCGGAAAACCTCAAGGAAGACTTCCTTCCCTTAAAATATGGTACCGTCCTATTTGAAGGTATAGCACCTCAAAGAGTTTAGGAAGTGAATGCTAAAATGGCTTGCCCTTGTGCATCGGTTATGAGAAGCCGGGTGTATGCTAGATGTGTACAAAAGTCAAATGTTTGCCATGCAGAGGGTGTAGTAGACTATTACTAATCCTACTACGTAAATAAAACATTTTATTGCAGTAATAATAATATCTTCAAAGAGGACAAGACTCTCGAGATAGTGATATCTAAGTCTTATCTTCAAGAATATAAGAATTTTATAGATAGTGATCTAAAAGGTCTTAACTGCACATACCTTAGGTGAGAGATATCCGAGAAAAAGGGTATTCTAATAAGGATAATAGAAATTACATACTGGTTATAATGATTATTGAGTTATAGTGTCATAGACACTAGAACTGCTTTAACAAGATTGAGTATTGGTTGTATAAAATGTAACTTTCACGTTGGATGCGAGCACTATTACTAGGAGATATGAAAGTATCGTAAAAGGACTTGGCACAATCTCTCAAGAATAGAGCGACTGATCGGCTTACATAGCTATTTTAAATAGCTTATGATTATCACATGAATGTGGATTTAAAGATTAGCCAATTAATAGCTCTCCTGGATAGTGGGAGATAGTTGGACATACGAGCCCACGACGAGCTATTATGGAATAAATGTTATTGCAAATATCATTCCCTTATCTGAAATGAAGAATAACTAATTTACATAATAGGTCCTGTGGTACAATTAGGGTTATGTACCATGGCCATCTTAATGATCATACAGTTTTAATTCAATATTGAATCTTAGAAGCTGGTGCTTTGACGAATATCTAAAGAGTTAGATTAAGGACTTATCAAGTACATCAAATGATTATTAAGAGATGATCTCCGACCTGAGTAGGAGACGTCAATCCTTTGTCTCATGGGATGATATCTAACCATCCTCTTTATGCAGCTCCTTTGTATAGGAATAGAGATTCATATGTATTAGATATGTTAGCTCAAAGTGTTGAGTTAAAGAGATCGAGATAACCAAAGACCTATGTTGTATGTTGTCACGATATAAGCATACATCCTCTAACTAGAGATAGATGTGTTACTATATACTTGATTATGTACATTTGATAGACAGATAGGTTGATGGCCTAATCAAGGTCTTCACACCGGCACGATGATATGCCTACAAGGGTATTTGAGAAATACAATCTCTTAAAAAGATCATTCATGTTCATCTATTGAAGTGGAAGATATGAGCTCACTCATGAGTTATTGGGAAGGATCAAATTCCGTGCACAAGCATCTCACATTGGAAGCTTGACTGAATTTCTAAGGTATGATATATGCTTTTGAAAAGTATATGATCAATACCTAGGTATGATCTATGCTTTTGCAAAGTATTTGATCGATATCGACTCCTAATGATCAAATGAGAAACTCAATGATAAAACCCTAAAGAAGGCAGTGCAGATATATCTAAAACATCAATTTATTCTAGGTCTTTCAGTATACAGGATGTACGTGTATTAGGAATACCTTAGGATGATGTGATCATAAATGATTGAATAACCATGATGCTTCCATTCCTAGAGAGTGATGACATGGGATTGGATTTTAGTAACTCATCTCAATAGAGAAGTAATATGATCTTGGTCCAAATATTGGATAGTTATTTGAATGCGATTCAATTGCAATGATAAGATTACATTTATGGTTTTGATTTAATAAAACATCTATGGAGGTCTGCAAGATCTGAATTTGAGATATGATCTCAATAATCAAGTCACTATACGTGGAACGTAAAATCACCTAGTCCTTATCTCCAAGTATCCGTGGAGAAAGCACATTATCCTTGAAAGAGTTCAAGGATAATTTCATTGTTATATGTGTATCCGAGCAATGAGAAAATTGATAATTACATGTAACTAAATTATCAACAATAATATGAATTTGATGCATATTATAAGGAGAGTTCAATGAGATAATTAAATGTGATTCAGTTATCAAATATGTGAATAATGTGAATGTGATCATATTATTTGGGCATATGAGAATAGAGATCCAAGATGATTAAATGCGATTTAATTATCACGGACATGGATAATATGGATATCACTATCCATATAATTCATATATATATTATAAATTGATTTATAATATATCAGAGAGAGCTATTTGTAAAAAAACATTTACAAATTAAATATTGATGTGAATTGGATTCACATTGGATAATTAATTGAAAATATAATTTATGTTTTATTTTGGGTTGTGAATGTGATTCACAAATTTCCAATGGCACGATTGCAATGTTCACAAAATAAATTAGATTTATTTTTGTGAAATAATTTGCAATAAAAGTCGTTGCAAAATTATTAGAGATTTTCATGAGATAATGTAATCTCATGAAATTTGTAAAGCCTTGAACTTGGCATATCTCGGATCCTATATAATAAGATCCAGCTCGTCAAGAGAAAACCAACGAAATTTGTTTCGTGTGAATCAGACTTCATTTCGTATTGTTATGATTTTCGGAAGAAAGAGAAGTAAGGAAGGCTAAGATGTCATTAACTCATAATGACTGTCATTAAGACTAATTAAACATGATTAAAGAAACTAATAACGGATTGAAAACTGCTAATGATCATTAGCAAACACTAATCAATAGTTAGCAAAAGATAAGTGTAAACCGCAAAAGTTAAATCGCGATTAGTGAAAGTTGATCACGATTAGTGTTAATTAAGTGTCATAAGCGAATCTAGAATCCTCTATAATGTTCTAACTTAAGCCTCATGTTTGGGATAAGTTTTGGCTAAAAGCATGGGCCAAAAGCATGGGCCGCTAAACCATGGATAAGGTCTAAACCATGATTTTCTAACCATGGTTAGTGGTTTTCTAGAGCCTATAAATAGACCCCCCTACCCATTCGTTCTCTACGACTTCCACTACCACCACCATCCCAAGGGATAGAGTCGAGAGGTCAGGAGGAGGAGTGGGAGGCGAGGGAGGAGCGCTAGCGAAGCGATGTCGGGAGAACGAGGAGGAGAAAGGTACGATCCTCTCTTAGTTTGCTTCGTAAGCTAGGCTTTCAATTCATCCTCTTGTTCTTCCAAGTTTTGTTATTGATTCATCTTTCTTTCCGATTGGTTTTCCTATTGTGGTTCGAGGAGAAATCTGCGTAACACCCTACTTAGGTGCAGGCGGCTATGCACGTTAGTGACCCTGTGATTCATCACACGTTCACTCATCTAAGACACGTGGTGTCTACCGATTCTCCAGTTTATGTTTCTATTCTTTTTATTATACTTTGATAATTATTTTGATGGACAAATCTGTGTAATACCCTACTTAGGAGCGGGCGGCTATGCTCGTTAGTGACCCTGTGATTCGTCACACGTTCACTCACCTAATATGCGTGGTGTCTACCGATTCTTCATATCTTGTTGTTTGAGTATATTCTTTCAGTTTCGTTGTTATTTTCCTCTCGATTGATTTTATAAAGGAAACTCTTTTCGTTTTTTATTTTGAAATCTGTCCCGATATAAGGGGAAACTCTGCCGATTTTTTTCGAGAAATATGTCCCGATATAAGGGGAAACTATGCCGACATTTTCTGAGAAATATGTCCCTATATAAGGGGAAACTCTGTCGAAATTTTAAGAGAAAATATGTACTTGGCGTTCTTCGTGTTCTTCACGTTCTTCGCGTTCTTTGTTTGTTCTTCGTGTTCTTAACACGTTCTTAGCATTTTTGATACGAAAATGAAATTCGATCTTTTCAGGAGCATTAAAATACCCTTTCTAAAAACGAAACACGACAAAGCCTTACTTACATGAGAGAGCTCGATTAGGTAACGAAATCCTTCCTTTTGTTGTTGGGTTTTTATACAAGATTGTTGAAATTCTTTATTTTATTTTCTTTGCTATGAAGAACCCTAATTTTGGTTATTTTTTGAAAAAGTCTGAAAAGTTGTTTTGTGATTCCCACTAAAATAGATTTTAAGCATCAAATTGATGTGGTGGCTTTGAAAGTTAGGGTTTGGGAGTTAAAATAGGCCTAAATACGAGTATATATGCATATGATTAATATATATGTGTGTCTATACTAATTATTACTGATTATGCAAATAGAAGACTAAAAGAAAGAATTACATCATGGGAATTGATGTGGTTTGAGTTGAATCCTGAAAAGGATTATGTGTGTCACGTTAAGGATGACTGAGAGTAGAACTACAGGTCAGGCATGCAACCTGTAGGTTTGTCGGAAGAAATCCGTATTGGCGTTTCCCTACCTAGGTGGTACACGGTTGCCCTGTTATGATAAGTGCGCACGAAATGAATGTTTTGCAACGCGTGGTACCGAGAGACAATATCTTCCATTGAACGACGGAAGATATGGTCGTGCCATGTGGAGGCACGGGTGGTTCAATAGCGGCTGGATCACGATAATATGTCTTTAATGCCACTGGATTATATGATTAAATGTCAGCCTGAGGTTTTAAGCATCTGAGTCCTCGAGGACGGTGTGCTCCTTTATTTTCCAGGCCTAGGGTTTGAGACCCTATTTAATAAACGAAAAGGAAATTTTCAGGGTAGCATTGGAGGATTGGTTGAGGCGATGTGCGGCGGCATAAGCTTACCAAGATCAACGCAATCTCCAATCCCGAAGTGTCTACAGCTTCGGAATCTTAGAAGGGTGAGGTAATTTCCCTGGACTAATCCCTGACATGGAATAGAAAGGAATAGGACTTAAATTAACAAGAAGGAATGAAACCTTTGGTGATAACATGTTCTGTAAAATTACACAATTTGTTTGCTTTTCTCTTCTTCGTTACTTAGCATTCGCTAATTTTTTATCCTATGATTTATGGAAAACCCAATAGGTGTCGGTGAGCCATTGCAAGGACTTTAAAAAAAATCATCCAGCTTCCATACTAGACATCCAGCCAGCCACAGTAGCTTTACTCTTTTAGGTAGTTAGTAATCTTTTGTATATTTTCCTTTCAAGCTGATGTACATGTAAATGATTATACTGAGAAAGTGTATCATCTGAACTTTATTTTGTGAATGGAAAAGTGTTGAAATACTTTTTTCTGAGTATTTTTATTCGCAGTTTGTTTCTGAATGTTAGTTGAGATTGCTGAATAAATTATTGTCATGTAACCCGATCCGGCGATGGGAGGATCCGATGGCCCGGGGATCGGGGTCGCGACAGATTGGTATCAGAGCCCTGTTACTCCATTAATTTATTTATTAATTAATAAATATGAGCGGTATTCAGACACTAAGGTTGTATTAAGATCCTTTGATCTTAATAATTAACTGCAATACCATTCACAAGTCATTATCCCTTATGTACATCATGCTAAGATATACAGAATCTTACCTTTGACCTTGACTGATCCCAGGATCATGACAAACCAAGATGTATGTAGGAAATTAGCAGTTATGATGGCAATGATCCAAGAGATGGGGCAAAGGCAGCAAGTATTGGAGGAGAGGCTTAAGGCACAAGTTGAGAGACCTGAGGCATCTAAGCCAACAGATGCTAGGATTGCAGGTTCTGTCCATCTTTCTGAGGAAGAATCTAGTTACCATCCTTCAACTGAGTCTGCTCCTACCCAGCTGAAGGAGCAATGGATAAGGCCCTTCTTAGACACCAAACATTACTAGATAATTACAGAAAGGGAAGGATTCGTCGATTTAAAGACACAGAAACACCTGCTGAGGCAGAACTATGGCTTGATAACGTCAGCAGAATGTTGAGAATAATACACACACCAACAGATACTTGCGTGCACTTTGCTTATTATTCCTTAGCAGACTATGCAAGACGATGGTGGAGAGCCATTTCCAAGAAATTAGCAGATCCGGTTACATGGGATGTTTTTGAAGAGAGGTTCCGAGCCCACTTTTGTCCCTCCCATTGGGAAGAATTGAAGAGGAGGGAGTTAGCTTCATTACACAAGGATCCAAGAATGTACGGGATTATCACATTCACTTTACGGAGCTACTACGTTACTCCCCAGCTTTAGAAGCTTCACCACAAGAGTGTCTTACCAAATTTGTTAGCGGTCTTCAGGGAGATTTGAGAGAAAAGCTTGCCGATTTTTGAGCCACCACTATAGATGAAGCCATGGACATCACCTCTCGGATTGAGATGGAGAGGGATGAAAACCGCCAAAGAAGAAGCTTTCACTATACTGGTGGACCATCCAAAAGTAAGGCGAATTATAATCGAAGAGACAAGCGTTATCATCCAGTCGGTTCCAATATAAGCTCACCAAAAACCTTGGGCCAGGAATTATCAGGAAGAGGGGATTTCTCTAGATCTCCGTTATACCCTCGTAACTCAGCACCTGGAACTAGTACCTCTGTGGTTGGGTCTTCAACTCAGACACGAACACGTACATGTTATCACTGTCATCAATAAGGTCACATTAGGAAAAACTATCCGTAGTTGAGAGGTTCAGGGTTTAAACCAACTCCCATTAACACTATAACATCAACCCCGAGCAATGGAGCAACACACGGAGGAAGACATGGTAGAGTTCGTGACTCGCAAGGAGCATCTCCTACACTGCAGCCACCACAAAACGATGCGGGTTCTAGCTTGCATGTTCCTAATGGCCAGCTCAATGCAATCACTGAAGAACAAGCCTACAATTCAGGCACAGTCGTACGAGGTACCATTACTATTCATGGCTTTTCAATACATGGTTATTTGATTCTGGTGCTTCACATTCTTTTATTGCTCAACGATTAGCACCCACTTTGGGTAAGATACCAGTAGAAGTACAATAGTCCTATCTGATCAAGGGAGCAGGGTCCTGGATAATTGCATAGTAGTGATAGCGGGACATCAGTTACCTGTTTCACTACTACTAATAGAAATAGAGGACTTTGATCTTATCCTAGGGATGGATTGGCTAGAAAGGCATCATGCATGGCTTGACTGTTTATAGAAGACAGTAACATTTCACCTTCCTAACTCGATAGAATTCCAGTTCATTGGAAAGACATCCAATGATAATATCGAATATATCTCTACATTGAAGGCACAACAGTTGTTAGAACAAGGGTGCCAAGGTTACTTAGCTTATGTAACCACTACATCAGGGTCAGACAGAATGATGGAAGATATACCTATAGTGTGCGAGTTTCCTAATGTATTTCCAGAGGAACTACCTGGATTACCACCTGAGCGAGAGATTGAATTTGAAATCTCTCTCATACCTGATACTCAGCCTATCTCTATCCCTCCGTAAAGGATGGCACCAGCTGAGTTACGGGAGTTAAAGGTACAATTGCAAGAATTATTAGATAAAGGATTCATTCATCCTAGTACTTCACCATGGGGTGCACCTGTATTATTTGTCAGGAAAAAGGATGGGTCGATGCAGTTGTGCATTGACTATAGACAACAAAACAAGAGGACAATGAAGAATAAGTATCCACTGCAGAGAATAGATGATCTCTTTGATCAGTTACAGACTTCAACTGTGTATTCCAAGATTGATTTAAGATCTGGATACCATCAGTTGAAAATTAAAGATAAAGATATTCCCAAGACAACTTTTCGAACTATATATGGGCATTATGAATTCTTAGTCATGCCTTTTGGACTAACAAATGCCCCAGCAGCTTTCGTGGATCTCATGAATAGAGTATTCAAGGAGTTCTTAGATCACTTTGTAGTAGTCTTTATTGATGTAGTAGTCTTTACTCCAAGGATAAGTATCTTCATGAACACCATCTCAGGCGGGCACTTGAAACTCTAAGGAAGAGTAAACTATATGCTAAATATAGCAAATATGACTTCTGGCTATCTGAAGTATCTTTCATAGGCCATGTTATTTCTGGGGAAGGTTTATCAGTTGATCCTACAGAGGTTAGTGCGGTGAGGAGTTGGGAACACCCGAAGACTGTGACATAAATACGATCTTTTCTGGGTTTAGCTGGATATTATAGAAGATTCGTGAAGGACTTTCCATGAATAGCATTGCCAATGACTAGATTAACTCAGAAGGAGGTCTCATTCTTATGGTATGATACATGTGAAGCTAGTTTTCAAACACTGAAAGAATGCCTAACATCTGCACCAATCCTTACTCTACCCTCTTGGAGTGAAGGGTTCACAGTGTACACTGATGCGTCTAAAGAAGGACTTGCGGCAGTTCTTATGCAACACGGTAAGGTAGTTGTGTATGCATCACGACAGCTCAGGAAACATGAAAAGAACTACCCAACACATGACCTTGAATTAGTTGCTGTAGTTTTTGCTTTAAAGATATGGAGACATTACCTCTATGGTATTACTTTTGAAATCTTCACTGATCATAAAAGCTTGAAATATCTATTTGATCAGAAGGAACTCAATATGAGACAGAGACGGTGGCTAGAGTTGTTGAAAGACTATGATTGCACTATCTCCTACCAACCTGGTAAGGAGAACGTCGTAGCAGATGCCCTTAGCAGAAGAACTTATTCACCTGGGTTGGTGAGTGCTATCCACTTCTGGGGTTTACTATCAACGTTAAGTGAATGGAAACCATTTGATAGAAGTGCTGATATTGTAACTATTCATCACCAATACAAATCAGAGATCTGGGATAGAATAAAGAAAGGACAGGAGGATGATCCAGTCCTTAAAAACATGAGACATCAACTTGAGAAGAATGAGATAGAGGGATTCCATATACATGATGGGTTACTGTATAACCATCACGAAGTCTGTGTACCAAACACACCTGAATTAAGGAAAGACATCTTACGAGAAGCGCACTGCTCAAGATTATCTATTCATCCAGGAATTAATAAGATGTATAAGTATCTTCATTCATGCTTTTGGTGGCTAGGAATGAAGAAAGATGTTGTTGAGTTTGTGAATTCATATTTCACTTTCCAGCAGGTAAAGGCTTCACACCAAAAGCCACTGGGATAATTGCAACCCCTGCCTATACATGAATGTAAGTGGGAAAGCATTTCCATGGATTTCGTTATTGTCTTCCCTCAGACGACTGGTAGTAAAGATAGTATCTGGGTTATAATAGATTGTCTGACGAAGGTAGCACACTTTATTCCGATAAGCTTATCTTTCACTCCAAACCAGCTTGCTGAGTTATATATTACACATGTGATTCGCCTCCATGGTATCCCAAAGGAAGTAGTTTCCGATCGAGATTCACGATTCACCTTACACTATTGGGAGAACTTCAAGAAAGCCTTAGGTACATAGTTATGCTTAAGTACAGTATATAATCCACAAACAGACGGTCAGTCAGAACGTACTTTCAGACACTAGAGGATATGCTATGAGCATTTGCCTTAGAATGGAAGGGATCATGGATAAAACATTTGCCTCTAACAGAATTCACCTACAATAATAGTTACCATACAAGTATTGGCATGGCACCATTTGAAGCACTATATTGACTAAGGTGTACTACTCCTTTGTGTTGGCAAGAGGTCGGAATAAAGAACCTTTATGATTCAAATAGACTTCAGGAAACACGGGAAGTTGTAGAGCTTGCTAGAAAAAGACAATTGACTGCCCACAGTCGCCAGAAAAGTTATAGTGATACCAGGTGAAGAGACCTTCAATTTGAGATAGTTGACTTTGTATTTCTCAAAGTATTACCTATGAAGGGTGTTCAGAGGTTTGGCTTGCGTGGGAAGTTAGCACCCAGGTTCGTGGGTCCCTTTGAAATTATTCAACGGATTGGAAAAGTTGCCTATAGACTTGCGCTTACTCCACATCTTTCGGCAACACATGATGTATTTCATGTATCAAATCTGAGAAAGTACATTAGGGATTCAGAACATAAGATAAGTTATGATGATTTACATGTTGAGCCAGACTTGACACACCAAGAGACACCTGTGCAAATACTTCAAAGGGATATTTAGAAGTTGAGAAACAAAGAGGTGCCTCTAGTTAAAGTATTGTGGCGGAACCAAGAGTTTGAAGAAGCCACATAGAAATCTGAGGCAGAAATGAAAGAGAAATACCCATACTTGTTTGAATGATAACACTACGTATTATGTCTATATTCTTTATAAATGAAAGGACGTTCATTCTCTTTAAGGTTGTTATGATTTCAATCCTCTTTAAGGTTGTAATGCCTACATTTCTAATCTCGAGTACGAGACTTCCTTTAAGGTTGTTATAATGGTAAAGCCTTGAACTTGGCATATCTCGCATCCTATATAATAAGATCCGCCTCGTCAAGAGAAAATCAACGAAATTTGTTTCGTGTGAACCGGACTTCGTTTCGAATTTTTATGATTTTCGGAAGAAAGATAAGTAAGGAAGGCTAAGATGTCATTAACCCATAATGACTGCCATTAAGACTAATTAAACATGATTAAAGAAACTAATGACGGATTGAAAACCGCTAATGATCATTAGCAAACACTAATCAATAGTTAGCAAAAGATAAGCGTAAACCACGAAAGTTAAATCGCGATTAGTGAAAGTTAATCACGATTAGTATTAATTAAGCATCATTAGCGAATCTAGAATCCTCTAGAATGTTCTAACTTAAGCCCCGGGTTTGGGATAAGTTTTGGCTAAAATCATGGGCGAAAACCATGGGCCGTTAAATCTTGGTTAAGGTCTACACCATGGTTTTCTAACCATGGTTAGTGATTTTCGGGAGCCTATAAACAGACCCCCAACCCATTCATTCTCTACGACTTCCACTACCACTACCACCCTAAGGGCTAGGGTCGAGAGATCAGGAGGAGGAGTGAGAGGCGAGGGAGGAGCGCTAGCGAAGCGCTACCGGGAAAACGAGGAGGATAAAGGTACGATCATCTCTTAGTTTTCTTTGTAAGCTAGGCTTCCAATTCATCCTCTTGTTCTTCCAAGTTTTTATCTTGATTCATCTTTCTTTCCAATTCGTTTTCCTGTTGTGGTTCGAGGAGAAATCTTTGTAACACCCTACTTAGGTGTGGGTGGCTATGTACGTCAGTGACCCTGTGATTCGTCACACTTTCACTTATCTAAGACGCGTGGTGTCTATTGATTCTCCATCGTTTATGTTTCTATTCTTTTTATTATGCTTTTATAATTATTTTGATGGAGAAATCTGTGTAATACTCTACTTAGGTGTGGGCGGCTATGCACGTTAGTGACCCTGTGATTCATCACACGTTACTCATCTAAGATGTGTTGTGTCTACCGTTTCTTCATCTCTTTTTGTTTGAGTATATTCTTTTAGTTTCGTTGTTATTTTCCTCTTGATTGATTTTATAAAAGGAATCTCCTTTCATTTTTATTTTGAAATATGTCCCGATATAAGGGGAAATTCTTCCGAAATTTTCCGAGAAATATATCCCGATATAAGAGGAAACTCTACCAAAATTTTCCGAGAAATATGTCCCGATATAAGGGGAAACTCTACCGAAATTTTAAGAGAAAATATGTTCTTGGTGTTCTTCGTGTTCTTCACGTTCTTCGTGCTCTTCGTTCGTTCTTCGCGTTCTTGACACGTTCTTAGCGTTTTTGATACGAAAATGAAATTCGATCTTTTCATGAGCATTAAAATAGCCTTTCTAAAAAGAAATACGATAAAGCCTTGCATACACAAGAGAGAGCTCGATTAGGTAACGAAATCCTTCCTTTTGCTGTTGGGTTTTCATACGAGATTATTGAAATTCTTGATTTTATTTTCTTTGCTATGAAGAACCCTAATTTTGGTTATTTTTTGAAAAAGTCTGAAAAGTTGTTTTGTGATTCCCACAAAAATAGGGTTTAAGCATCAAATTGATGTGGTGGATTTGAAAGTTAGGTTTTGGGAGTTAAAATAGGCATAAATACGAGTATATATGCATATGAATAATATAGATGTGTGTCTATACTAATTATTACCGATTATGCAAATCGAAGACTTAACGAAAGAATTGCATCATGGGAATTGATTTGAATCTTGAAAAGGATTATGTGTGTCACGTTAAGGATGACTGGGAGTAGAACTACAGGTCGGGCATGCAACCTGTAGGTTTGTCGGAAGGAACACGTATTGGTGTTTCCCTACCTAGGTGGTACACGGTTGCCCTATTATGATAAGTGCGCAGGAAATGATTTTTTACAACGCGTGGTACCGGGAGCCAATATCTTCGGATTGAACGACGGAAGATATGGTCATGCCATGTGGAGGCACGGGTGATTCAATAGCGGCTGGGTCACGATAATATGTATTTAAAGTCGCTAGGTTATATGATTAAATGTTAGCCTGAGGTTTTAAGCAACCGAGTCCTCGAGGACGGTGTGCTCCTTTGTTTTCCTGGCCTAGGGTTTGAGACCTTGTTTAATAAAAGAAAAGGAAATTGTCAGGGTAGTATTGGAGGATTGGTTGAGGCGACGTGCGGCGGTGTAAGCTTACCAAGATCAATGCAATCTCCAATCCTGAAGTGTCCACAGCTTCGGAGTCCATGAAGGGTGAGGTAATTCTTCTGGACTAATCACTGACGTGGAATAGAAAGGAATAGGACTCAAACTAACAAGAAGGAATGAAACCTTTGGTGATAACAAGTTTTGCAAAATTCCACAATTTGTTTGCTTTTCTCTTCTTTGTTACTTAGCATTCGCTAATTTTTTTATCCTATGATTTATGGAAAACCCAACAGGTATCGGTGAGCCATTGTAAGGAAATTAAAAAAATTGATCCAGCTTCCATACTAGACATCCAGCCAGCCACAGTAGCTTTACTCTTTAAGGTAGTTAATAATCTTTTGTATATTTTCCTTTCAAGCTGATGTACATGTAAAAGGTTATAGTGGGACAGTGTATCATCTGAACTTTATTTTGTGAATGGAAAAGTGTTGAAATACTTTCTTCTGAGTATTTTTATTTGCAGCTTGTTCCTGAATGATAGTTGTGATTGCTGAATAAATTATTGCTGAGTAACCTGATCCGGATATGGGAGGATCCGACAATCCGGGGATCGGGGTTGCGACAGATTGGTATCAGAGCTCGGTTACTCCATTAATTTATTTAGTAATTAATAACTTTGAGCGGTATTTAGAAATTAAGGTTGTATTAAGATCCTTTGATCTTAATAATTAATTGCAATACCATTCACAAGTCATTGTCCCTTATATACATCAAGCTAAGACATATAGGATCTGACCTTTGACCTTGACTGATCTCAGGATCATGGCAGACCAAGATGTATCTAGGCAATTAGCAGTTACGATGGCAATGCTCCAAGAGATGGGGCAAAGGCAGCTAGCATTGGAGGAGAGGCTCAATGCACAAGATGAGAGACCCGAGGCATCTAAGCCTGCGGATGCTAGGATTGAAGGTTCTGTCCATCTTTCTGAGGAAGAATCTAGTTACCTTCCTTCAACTGAGTCGGCTCCTACCCATGCTGAAGGAGCAATGGAGAAGGCCCTTCTTAGACATCAAACATTACTAGATAATTAAAGAAAGGGAAGGATTCCTCGATTTAAAGACACAGAAACACCTGCTGAGGCAGAACTATGGCTTGATGATGTCAGCAGGATGTTGAGAATAATACACGCACCAGCAGATACTTGGGTGCACTTTGTTGTTATTCCTTAGCAGACTGCAAGACGATGGTGGAGAGCCATTTCCAAGAAATTAGCAGATCCAGTTCCGTGGGATGTTTTTGAAGAGAGGTTCCGAGCCCACTTTTGTCCCTCCCATTGGGAAGAATTGAAGAGGAGGGATTTAGCTTCTTTGACACAAGGATCCAGGAATGTACGAGATTATCATATTCACTTTACGGAGCTACTACGTTAATCCTCAGCTTTAGAAGCTTCACCCAAGAGTGTCTTACCAAATTTGTTAGCGGTCTTCAGGGAGATTTGAGAGAAAAGCTTGCAGGTTTTAGAGCCACCACTATAGATGAAGCCATGGACATCGCCTCTCGGATTGAGATAGAGAGGGATGAAAACCGCCAAAGAAGAAGCTTTCACTTTACTGGTGGACCATCCAAAAGTAAGGCGAATTATAACCGAAGAGACAATCGTTATCATCCAGTCAGTTCCAATATAAGATCACCACAGATCTTGGGCTAGGAATTATCAGTAAGAGGGGATTTCTCTAGACCTCCTCTATACCCCCGTAACTCAGCACTAGGAACTAGTACCTCTGTGGTTGGGTCTTCAGCTCAGACAGGAACAAGTACATGTTATCACTGTCATCAAGAAGGTCACATTAGGAAAAACTGTCCGCAGGTGAGAGGTTCAGGATTTAAACCAACTCTGATTAACAGTATAACATCCACCTCGAGCAATGGAGCAACACGCGGATGAAGACATGGTAGAGTTCGTGACTTGCAAGGAGCATCTCCTACACTGCCGCCACCACAAAATGTTGCGGATTCTTGCTTGCCTATTCCTATTGGCCAGCTCAATGCAATTACTGAAGAAGAAGCCTACAATTCAAGCACAGTCGTACGAGGTACCATTACTATTCATGGCTTTTCAGTACATGCGTTATTTGATTCTAGTGCTTCACATTCATTTATTGCTCGACGGTTAGTACCCAATTTGGGTAAGATACCAGTAGAAGAACAACAGTCCTATATGATCAAGGGACCAGGAGGACAAGTATTTATAATCCGAGAAATCCTGGCTAATTGCATAGTAGTGATAGCGGGACATCAGTTACCTGTTTCACTACTACCAATAGAAATGGAGGACTTTGATCTTATCCTATGGATGGATTGGCTAGAAAGGCATCATGCATGTCCTAACTGTTTTCAGAAGACAGTAAGATTTCACCTTCCTAACTCGATAGAGTTCCAGTTCATCGGAAAGACATCCAATGATAATATCAAATATATCTCTACATTGAAGGCACAACAGTTGTTAGAACAAGGGTGCCAAGGTTATTTAGCTTATGTAACCACTACATCAGGGTCAGACAGAATGATGGAAGATATACCTATAGTGTGTGAGTTTCCTAATGTATTTCAAGAGGAACTACCTGGATTACTGATGAGTCCGGAAATCGCGGCTTTAAGAAGTTGTTTTTATCTTTCATTCGTGCTAAAAGAATAATGTCGTTCGTTGTAGGCGGCGATCGAAATCGGCCAGAAATAACAACAAATATTTTTCAATTTCAATCAAGTGGTTTTATGTTTATTTTACTTGGGCAAGTTTCAAGGTCGAACACAAGGAGGCAAATGAACAACCTAGAATTATCTCTATCAAGATTCGTGCACAGTTTTCAAGGCGGTCTTTTTGTTTAGAATTTTTAATGCAAATAAAGGATGCAAGATGCAATTTTGGCCTATTTTAGGGACTATAATATCGACTATATTCAAACGATGTCCAAAAAATACGAAACTTGGCCACAATGTAGATTATGATGAAATGAATGCACCGTAAAGTTTTTTAGATTTTTGGTTGCAAAATGACTTTTTTATGAATTTTTAAATGCAAACAAAATGAATTTCAATTTTTAATTATAATAAATATTAAATCTACTTATTTTTTAGGATCAAAATTATCTAAGATCTATTACTAGGTGATGGATCTCAAAAAAATCCTAGACCTCAAAAATGATAGTCTAATACCTATTAAAAATTAAATATTGAAATATGTAAAATAATTTTTATAGAGCACAATATGCATGTAAATTCAAATCTTTTTGTGCATAATGTCAAGCACAATTTACTCTTTAATATATGATTTTTCGGGGATTTTTAGAGCAGCGGTTAATCAATGGCAATTTTAAGAGCATAAAATGGGCAAAGTTTGCAAATTTCAATCAAATATTTAATCATTAATTATCCATCAATCACAAAAATATCTGCAATATGCCAAAATGTAGAGAATTGAATGTAGAACAAAATGCCAATTTTTGATAACTAAAATAATGTCAAGAAAAAGTTCAAAATCACTAGGGGACATAGGGATGTAAGTGCAATAATTAAAATAAAGAAAATGCAAAGGGGGGACTGAAATGTAAATACCAAAACTATGGGGGGTCTCTGCAAAATTACCAGAGGGTCACGTGCTATGTACGTGACCTCTGGCTGGCGGGTTGATCTGCAAATACCAAGACTCCCGGGGTGGCTTATGCAATTTACCTAATGTCACGTGCAATGCATGTGACTTGGGTTGAGTGTTAATGAAGTTTCCCCACAAACATGCGGAGCACGTGCGGGGGACCTCAGGCCTCAAGCCCGGCCAAAGGCGGAGGATGAGATCGGTGGAGGATGTGCTGATGGAGGAGTATAGAGGTGGAGGAGGCCCCGACTCCTCCTGGCGGTGGTGTCGGCGGTCGGAGAAGTCGATGACGAAGACCATGGAAGAGTCTGTGGTGGTTGGAGGAGTCGCGGAGGGGCTCTGGCCTGAGGAGGTGAAGGCTTTGGTGACGCGGCGGAGAAGGCCCCCAGCCAAGGCGGAGACGAGGGGGTCCGATGCTGATGGTGGTGGCTCGCGAGAGGAGCGAAGCTTCACGAGAAGTTCGGCCTCTCCTGGCGGAGCGAAGGCGACGGAGGGGCTGCGGATGGAGTCGAAGACGAAGGTCGTTGGAGACGTTGTCATGGAGATGAAGATTGTTGAAGACGAAGGTCGTGGGCTCGACGAGAAGCTCGGAGCACGGTAGCGGACTCTTGGTCGTTCTGCGACGGCATTTGGGAGACCGGATCTTGTCGAGGAAGAACGGAGGAGACCGAGCTGCCACCACGGCCCTTTGGGAGTTCGATGCAGTCGGCGGATGGCGGTGATGGGGTCGGTCGAAGCTTTTAAATAGAGTTTGGAGAGGGGTCGAGCGGCGCGAGGGATCCGGAGGAGGTCATTGGCGGAGATCTCCAGGGGGAGTCGTTGGCGAAGCGGCGGTTGCGAAGGGATTTCGGGAGAAGGGTTTGGAGAGGACGCACAGGCACCGTTCAATCAAGCGAGATCGAACGGCTCCTATAGCGACACGTGGCGGATGATAAGAGAGGAGGCGCGCCGCACGTACTTGGCGCGTACCTGGGGGCACGTGCCCCGCACGTGCGGTGGTTTTTTTATTTTGTTATTGTTTTTATTTTTTATATAAAACGAAATTAAAAGTGGCCAAAAAAGGCTGACATGTGGCAGCCTCAGGGGCTGCCACGTGTCAGCACCAGAAAAATCCTTAGAAAAAGATTTTGTAAAATCAGAAATAAATATCCAATGACCTCAGATCGAAAAAGTTCCTTCACGAAAACTGCTCGTCTCGATCAGATCTACAACTTTCATGAAGACATAAAAACCAAACTCGATCAAATGCACAAAGTGAATTTTTGGGGTGTCCCATGTACATAGAATACCTTGATTTTTGGGTTTATAATTTTTTTATTATTTTTAATCAGATAAAAAAATCCGAAAAAAATATGGAGAAATCAAAGATAAATAAAGACATCGAAATCTAATTTTTTTGGATTTTTATTAATTAAGAAAGTATGTACATAAAATGTAAGATCAAAAACCGCTAAAATACACAATGTACAAAAGAGGCCCAAAAGCCAACTTTCACATATGAGCTACGATTCACTTGAACTTGTCTTGTTTTGAAGGTAATTGAATGTGGATTAGTTCAAAAGTGAGTAGGATCAAATCAGACACTAAATGGGGAATATATGAGGCTTTTAGTCCGAAAATCATGAAATTATGGTTCGGGTATTTGGTCCACTTATTTGGGTTAGTGATTTTTTGTATTTTTCATTTATTCTTATTAGTGATATGTACACAGTGGAGGTTGTTTTGTATCATTCGGAGTTAGCATGAAGGAGTTAAAAATCCGGGAAGTTAGGCTATTTACAGGTCATTTTTGGCTTGATTTTTGGCTTCTTATTTTGTGCAGAAATTATGGATAAAATGCCATTCTTATGAAAACATGCATGAATGCTAATTATGCAGAATAGATGCAGATATGCTGTTGATTTTGAGGGAATTGAGCTCAAAAAATGAGAATTAGAGTGATGAATTCGAGATTCATCAATTACCACCTGAGCGAGAGATTGAATTTGAAATCTCTCTCATACCTGATACTCAGCCTATCTCTATCCCTCCGTGTAAGATGGCACCAGCTGAGTTACGAGAGTTAAAGGTATAATTGCAAGAACTATTAGATAAAGGATTCATTCATCCTAGTACTTCACCATGGGGTGCACCTGTCTTATTTGTCAGGAAAAAAGATGGGTCGATGCGGTTGTGCATTGATAATAGACAACTAAACAAGAGGACAATAAAGAATAAGTATCCACTGCCAAGAATAGATGATCTGTTTGATCAGTTACAGGGTTCAACTGTGTATTCCAAGATTGATTTAAGATTAGGATACCATCAGTTGAAAATTAAAGATACAGATATTCCCAAGACAGCTTTTCGAAATAGATACGGGCATTATGAATTCTTAGTCGTGCCTTTTGGACTAACAAATGCCCCAGCAGCTTTCCTGGATCTCATGAATAGAGTATTAAAGGAGTTCTTTGATCACTTTGTAGTAGTCTTTATTGATGATGTGCTTATTTACTCCAAGGATAAGCATCTTCATGAACACCATCTCAGGCGGGCACTTGAAACTCTAAGGAAGAGTAAACTATATGCTAAATATAGCAAATGTGACTTCTGTCTATCCGAAGTATCTTTCTTAGGCCATGTTATTTCTAGGAAAGGTATATCAGTTGATCCTACAGAGGTTAGTGCGGTGATGAGTTGGGAACACCTGAAGACTGTCACATAAATACGATCTTTTCTGGGTTTAGCTGGATATTATATAAGATTCGTGAAGGACTTTTCATGAATAGCATTGCCAATGACTAGACTAACTCAGAAGGAGATCCCATTCTTATGGTCTGATACATGTGAAGCTAGTTTTCAGACACTGAAAGAATGCGTAACATTTGCACCAATCCTTACTCTACCCTCTGGGTGTGAAGGGTTCACAGTGTACACTAATGCATCTAAAGAAGGACTTGGGGCAGTTCTTATGCAACATGGTAAGGTAGTTGCGTATGCATCACGACAGCTCAGGACACATGAAAAGAACTACCCAACACATGACCTTGAATTAGCTGTTGTTGTTTTTGCTTTAAAGATATGGAGACATTACCTCTGTGGTATTACATTTGAAATCTTCACTGATCATAAAAGCTTGAAATATCTATTTGATCAGAAGGAACTCAATATGAGACAGAGACGGTGGCTAGAGTTGTTGAAAGACTATGATTGCACTATCTCCTACCACCTTGGTAAGGGGAACGTCGTAGCAGATGCCCTTAGCAGAAGAACTTATTCACCTGGGTTGGTGAGTGCTATCCACTTCTGGGGTTTACTATCACCGTTAAGTGAATGGAAACCATTTGATAGAAGTGCTGATATTGTAACTATTCATCACCAATACAAATCAGAGATCTGGGATAGAATAAAGAAAGGACAGGAGGATGATCCATTCCTTAAAGACTTGAGACAACAACTTGAGAAGAATGAGATAGAGGGATTCCAGATACAAGATGGGTTACTGTATAACCATCACAGAGTCTGTGTACCAAACACACATGAATTAAGGAAAGACATCTTATGAGAAGCGCGCTGCTCAAGATTATCTATTCATCCAGGAATTACAAAGATGTATAAGGATCCTCATTCATGGTTTTGGTGGCCAAGAATGAAGAAAGATGTTGCTGAGTTTGTGAATTCATGTTTCACTTGCCAGCAGGTAAATGCTTCACAACAAAAGCCACCGTGATTATTGCAACCCCTCCCTATACCTGATTGGAAATGGGAAAGCATTTCCATGGATTTCATTATTGGCTTACCTCAAACGACTGGAAGTAAAGATAGTATCTGGGCTATAATAGATCGTCTGACGAAGGTAGCACACTTTATTCCGATAAGCTTATCTTTCACTCCAGACCAGCTTGCTGAGTTATATATTACACATGTGATTCGCCTCCATGGTATCCCAAAGGAAGTAGTTTCCGATCGAGATTCACGATTCACCACACACTATTGGGAGAACTTCATGAAAGCCTTATGTACACAGTTATGCTTAGGCACAGCATATCATCCACAAACAGATGGTCAGTCAGAACATACGATTCAGACAGTAGAAGATATGCTACGAGCATGTGCCTTAGAATGGAAGGGATCGTGGATAAAACATTTGCCTCTAGCATAATTCACCTGCAATAATAGTTACCATACAAGTATTGGCATAGCACCATTTGAAGCACTATATGGACGAAGGTGTACTACTCCTTTGTGTTGGCAAGAGGTCGGAATAAACAACCTTTATAATTCAGAGAGACTTCAGGAGACACGGGAAACTGTAGAGCTAGCTAGAAAAAGACTATTAACTGCCCAGAGTAGCTAGAAAAGTTATAGTGATACCAGGCAAAGAGACCCTGAATTTGAGGTAGGTAACTTTATATTTCTCAGAGTATCACCTATGAAGGGTGATCAGAGTTTTGGCTTGCGTGGGAAGTTAACACCCAAGTTCGTGGGTCCCTTTGAAATTATTCAAAAGTTGCCTAAGAATGGATTCTTATTATTTTTTTATTAGAATTGGAGTTTTAAAATTATATAAGATACGAGATAAAAATAAGGGAGAAATTATTAAGAATTTAAAAATATCATAACAATACAATTTCTTTATTTCTTCGTTTTATATTTATTATTTATTTCTTTATTTATTATTTATTTCTTTATATATATAATATTTATATTATGCATATATTATATATAATATTTTCTAATAGAATAATATTTTAGACTTGCGCCTCCTCCACATCTTTACGCAACACATGATGTAATTCATGTATCAAATATGAGAAAGTACATTAGGGATTCAGAGCATAAGATAAGTTATGATGATTTACATGTTGAGCCAGACTTGACATACCAAGAGACACCTGTGCAAATACTTCAAAGGAAAATCAAGAAGTTGACAAACAAAGAGGTGCCTCTAGTTAAAGTATTGTGGCAGAACCAAGAGTTTGAAGAAGCCACATGGAAACCTGAGGCAGAAATGAAAGAGAAATACCCGTACTTGTTTGAATGATAACACTACGTATTATGTATATATTCTTTATAAATGAAAAGATGTTCTTTCTCTTTAAGGTTGTTATGATTTCAATCCTCTTTAAGGTTGTTATACCTGCGTTTCTAGTCTCGAGGCCGAGACTCTCTTTAATGTTGTTATAATTGTAAAGCCTTGACTTGGCATATCTCGGATCCTATATAATAAGATCCGGCTCGTCAAGTGAAAACCAACGAAATTTGTTTTGTGTGAATTAGACTTCGTTTCGAATTGTTATGATTTTCGGAAGAAAGAGAAAGAAGGCTAAGATGTCATTAATCCATAATGACTGTCATTAAGACTAATTAAACATGATTAAAGAAACTAATGACGGATTGAAAACCGCTAATGATCATTAGCAAACACTAATCAATAGTTAGCAAAAGATAAGCATAAACCGTGAAAGTTAAATCGCAATTAGTGAAAGTTAATCACGATTAGTGTTAATTAAGCATCATTAGCGAATCTAAAATCCTCTAGAATGTTCTAACTTAAGCCCCAAGTTTGGGATAAGTTTTGGCTAAAACCATGGGCCAAAACCATGGGCCGCTAAATCATGGTTAAGGTTAAGGTCTAAACCATGGTTTTCTAACCATGGTTAGTGGTTTTCGGGAGTCTGTAAATAGACCCCCTACCCATTCATTCTCTAAGACTTCCACTACCACAACCACCCCGAGGGCTATGGTCGAGAGATCAGGAGGAGGAGTGGGAGGCGAGGAAGGAGCGCTAGCGAAGCGCTGCCGGGAGAACGAGGAGGAGAAAGGTACGATCCTCTCTTAGTTGCTTCGTAAGCTAGGCTTTCAATTCATCCTCTTGTTCTTCCAAGTTTTGTTCTTGATTTAATCTTTCTTTCTGATTCGTTTTCATGTTGTGGTTCGAGGAGAAATCTGTGTAACACCCTACTTAGGTGCGGGCGGCTATGCACGTCAGTGACACTGTGATTCGTCACACGATCACTCATCTAAGAAGCGTGGTGTCTACCGATTCTCCATCATTTATGTTTCTATTATTTTTATTATGCTTTTATAATTATTTTGATGGAGAAATCTGTGTAATATCCTACTTAGGTGCGGGCGGCTATGCACGTCAGTGACCATGTGATTCGTCACACGTTCACTCACCTAAGATGCGTGGTATCTACCGATTCTTCATCTCTTGTTGTTTGAGTATATTCTTTCAGTTTCGTTGTTATTTTCCTCTCGATTGATTTTATAAAGGAAACTTTTTCGTTTTTATTTTGAAATATGTCCCGATATAAGCGGAAACTCTGCCGAAATTTTCCGAGAAATATGTCCCGATAAGGGGAAACTCTGCCCAAATTTTCCGAGAAATATGTCCCGATATAAGGGGAAACACTACTGAACTTTTAAGAGAAAATATGTTCTTGGTGTTCTTTGTGTTCTTCACGTTCTTCGCGTTCTTCGTTCGTTCTTCGCGTTCTTTACACATTCTTAGCGTTTTTGATACGAAAATAAAATTCGATCTTTTCAGGAGCATTAAAATAGCCTTTCTAAAAACGAAACACGATAAAGCATTGCATACATGAGAGAGAGCTCGATTAGGTAACGAAATCCTTCCTTTTACTGTTGGGTTTTCATACGAGATTATTGAAATTCTTGATTTTATTTTCTTTGTTATGAAGAACCTTGATTTTGGTTATTTTTTGAAAAATCTCAAAAGTTGTTTTGTGATTCCCACAAAAATAGGGTTTAAGCATCAAATTGATGCGTGGTTTTGAGAGTTAGGGTTTGGGAGTTAAAATAGGCATAAATTCGAGTATATATGCATATGAATAATATATATGTGTGTCTATACAAATTATGACTGATTATGCAAATCGAAGACTTAACAAAAGAATTATATAATGGGAATTGATGTGGTTTGAGTTGAATACTGAAAAGGATTATGTGTGTCACTTTAAGGATGACTGGGAGTAGAACTAAAGGTCGGGCATGTAACCTGTAGGTTTGTCAGAAGGAACCCGTATTGGTGTTTCCCTACCTAGGTGGTACACGGTTGCCTTATTATGATAAGTACGCACAAAATGAATGTTTCGCAACGCGTGGTACCGAGAGCCAATATCTTTGGGTTGAACGACGGAATATATGGTCGTGCCATGTGGAGGCACGGGTGGTTCAATAGCGGCTGGGTCACGATAATATGTATTTAAAGCCGCTAGGTTATATGATTAAATGTTAGCCTGAGGTTTTAAGCAACTGAGTCCTCGAGGATGGTGTGCTTCTTTGTTTTCCTGGCCTAGGGTTTGAGACCCTGTTTAATAAAAGAAAAGAAAATTGTCAGGGTAGTATTGGAGGATTGGTTGAGGCAACGTGCGGCGGCATAAGCTTACCAAGATCAACGCAATCTCCAATCCCGAAGTGTCCACAGCTTCGGAGTCCAAGAAAGGTGAGGTAATTCCCCTAGACTAATCCTTGACGTGTAGAAAGGAATAGGACTTAAATTAACAAGAAGGAATGAAACCTTTGGTGATAACAAGTTTTGCAAAATTACACAATTTGTTTGCTTTTCTCATCTTTGTTACTTTGCATTCGCTAATTTTTTTATCCTATGATTTATGGAAAACCTAATAGGTGTCGGTGAGTCATCGCACGGACTTTAAAAAAATTCATCCAGCTTCCGTACTAGACATCCAGCCAGCCATAGTATCTTTACACTTTAAGGTAGTTAGTAATCTTTTGTATATTTTCCTTTGAAGCTGATTTACATGTAAATGGTTATAATGGGACAGCGTATCATCTGAACTTTATTTTGTGAATGGAAAAGTGTTGAAATACTATCTTATGAGTATTTTTATTTGCAGTTTATTTCTGCATGTTTGTTGTGATTGATGAATAAATTATTGCTGAGTAACCCGATCCGGATATGGGAGGATCCGACGGCCCAGAGATCGGGGTTGCGACAGATTGGTATCAGAGCTCGGTTACTTCATTAATTTATTTGGTAATTAATAACTATGAGCGGTATTCAGAAATTAAGGTTGTATTTAGATCGTTTGATCTTAATAATTGACTGCAATACCATTCACAAGTCATTTTCCATTATATACATCATGCTAAGACATATAGGATCTGACCTTTGACCTTGACTGATCCTAGGATCATGGCAGACCAAGATGTATCTAGGCAATTAGCAGCTATGATGGCAATGCTCCAAGATATGGGGCAAAGGCAGCTAGCATTGGAGGAGAGGCTCAATGCACAAGCTGAGAGACTTGAGGCATCTAAGCCTGCGGATGGTAGGATTGAAGGTTCTGTCCATCTTTCTGAGGAAGAATCTAGTTACCATCCTTCAACTAAGTCTTCTCCTACTTCAGCTGAAGGAGCAATGGAGAAGGCCCTTCTTAGACACCAAACATTAATTGATAATTACAGAAAGGGAAGGATTCCTCGATTTAAAGGCACAGAAACACATGCTGAGGCAGAACTATGGCTTGATGACATCAGCAGGATGTTGAGAATAATACACGCACCAGCAGATACTTGGGTGCACTTTGTTGATTATTCCTTAGCAGACTATGCAAGACGATGGTGGATAGTCATTTTCAAGAAATTAGCGAATCCGGTTCCACGCGATGTTTTTGAAGAGAGGGTCCGAGTCCACTTTTGTCCCTCCCAATGTGAAGAATTAAAGAGAAGGGAGTTAGCTTCTTTGACACAAGGATCCAAGAATGTACGAGATTATCATATTCACTTTACAGAGCTACTACGTTACTCCCAACTTTAGAAGCTTCACCACAAGAGTGTCTTACCAAATTTGTTAGCGGTCTTCAGGGAGATTTGAGAGAAAAGCTTGCAGGTTTTAGAGCCACCACTATAGATGAAGGCATGGACACCGCCTCTCGGATTGAGATGGAGAGGGATAAAAACTGCCAAAGAAGAAGCTTTCACTTTACTGGTGGACCATCCAAACGTAAGGAGAATTATAACTGAAGAGACAATTGTTATCATCCAGTCGGTTCCAATATAAGCTCAACACAAACCTTGGGCCAGAAATTATCATGAAGAGGGGATTTCTCTAGACCTCGGCTATACCCCCGTAACTCAGCACTAGGAACTAGTACCTTTGTGTTTGGGTCTTCAGCTCAGACAGGAACACGTACATGTTATCACTATCATCAAGAAGGTCACATTAGGAAAAACTGTCCGTAGTTGAGAGGTTCAGGGTTTAAACCAACTCCGATTAATAGTATAACATCCACCACGAGCAATGGAGCAAAATACGGAGGAAGACATGGTAGAGTTCGTGACTCCCAAGGAGCATCTCCTACACTGCAGCCACTACAAAACGTTACGGGTTCTAGCTTGCCTATTCCTAATGGCCAGCTCAAGGCAATTACTGAAGAATAAGCCTACAATTCAGGCACAGTCGTACGAGGTACTGTTACTATTCATGGCTTTTTTGTACATGCCTTATTTGATTCTGGTGCTTCACATTCATTTATTGCTCGACGGTTAGTACCCACTTTGGGTAAGATACCAGTAGAAGTACAATAGTCCTATCTGATCAAGGGACCAGGAGGACAAGTATTTATAATCCGAGAAATCCTGGATAATTGCATAGTAGTGATAGCGGGACATCAGTTACCTATTTCACTACTAGTAATAGAAATGGAGGACTTTGATCTTATCCTACGGATAGATTGGCTAAAAAGGCATCATGCATGTCTTGACTATTTTCAGAAGACAGTAACATTTCACCTTCCTAACTCGATAGAGTTCCAGTTCATTGGAAAGACATCTAATGATAATATCAAATATATCTCTACATTGAAGGCACAACAGTTGTTAGAACAAGGGTGCCAAGGTTATTTAGCTTATGTAACCACTACATCAGTGTCAGACAGAATGATGGAAGATATACCTATAGTGTGTGAGTTTCCTGATGTATTTCCAGAGGAGCTACCTTGATTACCACCTGAGCGAAAGATTAAATTTGAAATCTCTCTCATAACTAATACTCAGCCTATCTCTATCCCTCTGTATAGGATGGCACCAGCGGAGTTACGAGAGTTAAAGGTACAATTGCAAGAACTATTAGATAAAGGATTCATTTGTCCTAGTACTTCACCATGCGGTGCACCTGTCTTATTTGTCAGGATAAAGGATGGGTCGATGCAGTTGAGCATTGACTATAGACAACTAAACAAGAGGACAATAAAGAATAAGTATCCACTGCCGAGAATAGATGATCTCTTTGATCAGTTACATGGCTCAACTGTGTATTCCAAGATTGATTTAAGATCTGGATATCATCAGTTGAAAATTAAAGATACAGTTATTCCCAAGACAGCTTTTCGAACTAGATACGGGCATTATGAATTCTTAGTCATGACTTTTGGACTAACATATGCCCCAGCAGCCTTCATGCATCTCATGAATAGAGTATTCAAGGAGTTCTTAGATCACTTTGTAGTAGTCTTTATTGATGATGTGCTTATTTACTCCAAGGATAAGTATTTGCATGAATATCATCTCAGGCGGGCACTTGAAACTCTAAGGAAGAATAAACTGTATGCTAAATATAGCAAATGTGACTTCTAGCTATCTGAAGTAACTTTCTTAGGCCATGTTATTTCTGGGGAAGGTATATTAGTTGATCCTACAAAGGTTAGTGCGGTGATGAGTTGGGAACACCCGAAGACTATCACATACATACGATCTTTTCTGGGTTTAGCTGGATATTATAGAAGATTCATGAAGGACTTTTCACGAATAGAATTGCCAATGACTAGACTAACTCAGAAGGAGGTCCCGTTCTTATGGTCTGATACATGTGAAGCTAGTTTTCAGACACTGAAATAATGCCTAACATCTGCACCAATCCTTACTCTACCCTCTAGGAGTTAAGGGTTCACAGTGTACACTGATGCGTCTAAAGAAGGACTTGGGGGATCCACAGTATACACTGATGAGTTAAGGGTTCACAGTGTACACTGATTCGCCTCCATGGTATCCCAAAGGAAGTAGTTTCCGATCGAGATTCACCATTCACGTCACACTATTGGGGGAACTTCATGAAAGCCTTGGGAACACAGTTCTGCTTAAGCACAACATATCATCCACAAATAGACAATCAGTCAGAACGTACAATTCAGACACTCGAAGATATGCTACGAGCATGTGTCTTAGAATGGAAGGGATCGTGGATAAAACATTTGCCTCTAGCCGAATTCACCTACAATAATAGTTACCATACAATTATTAGCATGGCACCATTCGAAGCACTATATGGACGAAGGTGTACTACTCCTTTGTGTTGGAAAGCGGTCGGAATAAAGAACCTTTATTATTCAGATAGACTTCGGGAGACACGGGAAGCTGTAGAGCTTGCTAGAAAAAGACTATTAACTGCCCAGAGTCGCCAGAAAAGTTATAGTGATATGCGAAGAGACCTTGAATTTGAGGTAGGTGACTTTGTATTTCTCAAAGTATCACCTATGAAGGGTGTTCAGAGGTTTGGCTTGCGTGGGAAGTTAGCACCCAAGTTCGTGGGTCCCTTAGAAATTATTCAACGAATTGGAAAAGTTGCCTATAGACTTGCGCTTCCTCCACATCTTTCGGCAACACATGATGTATTTCATGTATCAAATCTGAGATAGTATATCAGGGATTCAGAGCATAAGATAAGTTATGATGATTTACATGTTGAGCCAGACTTGACATACCAAGAGACACCTGGGCAAATACTTCAAAGGGATATCAAGAAGTTGAGAAACAAAGAGTTGCCTCTAGTTAAAGTATTTTGGCGGAACCAAGAGTTTGAAGAAGCCACATGGGAACCTGAGGCAGAAATGAAAGAAAAATACCCGTACTTGTTTGAATGATAACACTATGTATTATGTATATATTATTTATAAATGAAAGAAAGTTCATTCTCTTTAATGTTGTTATGGTTTCAATCCTCTTTATGGTTGTTATACCTGCATTTCTAGTCTCGAGGACGAGACTTTCTTTAAGGTTGTTATAATTGTAAGGCCTTGAACTTGGCATATCTCAGATCCTATATAATAAGATCCGGCTCGTCAAGAGAAAACCAACGAAATTTGTTTCGTATGAATCGGACTTCGTTTCGAGTTGTTATGATTTTCGGAAGAAAGATAAGTAAGGAAGGCTAAGATGTCATTAACCCATAATGACTGTCATTAAGACTAATTAAACATGATTAAAGAAACTAATGACGGATTGAAAACCACTAATGATCATTAGCAAACACTAATCAATAGTTAGCAAAAGACAAGCGTAAACCGCGAAAGTTAGATCGTGATTAGTAAAAGTTAATCATGATTAGTGTTAATTAAGCGTCATTAGAGAATCTAGAATCCTCTAGAATGTTCTAACTTAATCCCCAAGTTTTGGGATAAGTTTTGGCTAAAACCATGGGCCAAAACCATGGGTCGCTAAACCATAGTTAAGGTCTAAACCATGGTTTTCTAACCATGATTAGTGGTTTTCAGGAGCCTATAAATTGACCCCCCTACCCATTCATTCTCTACGACTTCCACTACCACCACCACCCCAAGGGTTAGGGTCAAGAGGTCAGAAGGAGGAGTGGGAGGCGAGGGAGGAGCGCTAGCGAAGCGCTGCCGGGAGAATGAGGAGGAGAAAGGTACGATCCTCTCTTAGTTCGCTTCGTAAGTTAGGCTTTCAATTCATCCTCTTGTTTTTCCTAGTTTTGTCTTGAGTTAATCTTTCTTTCCGATTCGTTTTCCTATTGTGGTTCGAGGAGAAATCTATGTAATACCCTACTTAGGTGCGGGAGGCTGTGCACGTCAGTGATCCTGTGATTCATCACATGTTCACTCATCTAAGACGCGTGGTGTCTAACGATTCTCCATCGTTTATGTTTATATTCTTTTTATTATGCTTTTATAATTATTTTGATGGAGAAATCTGTGTAATACCCTACTTAGGTCCGGGCGGCTATGCACGTCAGTGACCCTATGATTCGTCACACGTTCACTCACCTAAGATGCGTGGTGTCTACCAATTCTTCATCTCTTGTTGTTTGAATATATTCTTTCAATTTCGTTGTTATTTTCCTCTCGATTGATTTTATAAAGGAAACTCTTTTCATTTTTATTTTGAAATATGTCCCGATATAAGGGAAAACTCTGCCGAAATTTTCCGAGAAATATGTTCCTATATAAGGGGAAACTCTGCCGAAATTTTCCGAGAAATATGTCCCGATATAAGGGGAAACTCTACCGAAATTTTAAGAGAAAATATGTTCTTGATGTTCTTCGTGTTCTTCACGTTCTTCACGTTCTTGACACGTATTAGCATTTTTGATACGAAAATGAAATTCGATCTTTTCAGGAGCATTAAAATAGCCTTTCTAAAAACGAAACACGATAAAGCCTTGCATACACGAGAGAGAGCTCGATTAGGTAACAAAATCCTTCCTTTTATTGTTGGGTTTTCATACGAGATTATTGAAATTCTTGATTTTATTTTTTGTGCTACGAAGAACCTTAATTTTGGTTTTTTTTGTAAAAGTCTGAAAAGTTGTTTTGTGATTCCCACTAAAATAGGGTTTAAGCATCAAATTGATGCGGTGGCTTTGAAAATTAGGGTTTGGGAGTTAAAATATGTATAAATACGAGTATATATGCATATGAATAATATATATGTGTGTCTGTACTAATTATTACTGATTATGCAAATCAAAGACTTAACGAAAGAATTACATCATGGGAATTGATGTGGTTTGAGTTGAATCCTGAAAAGGATTATGTGTGTCACGTTAAGGATGACTGGGAGTAGAACTACAGGTCGGGTATGCATCCTGTAGGTTTGTCGGAAGCAACCTGTATTGGTGTTTCCCTACCTAGGTGGTACACGGTTGCCCTATTATGATAAGTGCGCACGAAATAAATGTTTTGCAACATGTGGTACCAGGAGCCAATATCTTCGGGTTGAACGATGGAAGATATGGTCGTGCCATGTGGAGGCACAAGTGGTTCAACAGCGGCTAGGTCCTCGAGGACGGTGTGCTCCTTTGTTTTCCAGGCCTAGGGTTTGAGACCCTGTTTAATAAAAGAAAAGGAAATTGTCCGGGTAATATTGTAGGATTGGTTGAGGCGACGTGCGTCGGCATAAACTTACCAAGATCAACGTAATCTCCAATCCCGAAGTGTCCACAGCTTCGTAGTCCAAGAAGGTGTGGTAATTCCCCTGGACTAATCCTTGACGTGGAATAGAAAGGAATAGGACTTAAATTAACAATAAGGAATGAAACCTTTGGTGATAACAAGTTTTGCAAAATTACACAATTTATTTGCTTTTCTCTTCTTTGTTACTTATCATTCGCTAATTTTTTTATCCTATGATTTATGGAACACCCAACAGGTGTCGATGAGCCATCACAAGGACTTTAAAAAAAATCATCCAGCTTCCATACTAGACATCCAGCCAGCCATAGTAGCTTTACTCTTTAAGGTAGTTAGTAATCTTTTGTATATTTTCCTTTCAAGCTGATGTACATGTAAATGGTTATAGTGGGACAGTGTATCATCTGAACTTTATTTTGTGCATGGAAGGACATATCGATATCGGTATCGATATCGGTACCATGTTGATACCGATATATCGACGCCATATCGCCGACATCGGGATTCAGCTCTCCTTTTTTACGTGTCGATACTCGATATGGGACATATTGACGATATATCGGTGACCTGTCGATACCGATATATCTCCGATATATCGCCGATATATCGGGATAAGACCTTCCATGATTTTGTGAATGGAAAAGTGTTGAAATACTTTCTTCTGAGTATTTTTATTTGCATTTTGTTTCTGAATGTTAGTTGTGATTGCTGAATAAATTATTGCTGAGTAACCCGATCCGGATATGGGAGGATCCGACAGCCCGGGGATCGAGGTCGCGACAAAATTGGAAGAAGATTGCCACCTACCAACAAAGGTGGTGGACGACCCCAACTCCTAATTGAAATGGGTGGTCGTCCCCCCTTTTATGGTAGGAGGTTTATCCGCTTCCAATTATCTTCAAAGATAATTGATTGAATTAAAATTAATTTATATTGATTATTCAATATATATTAAATTTAATTTAATTACTTGTTGTTTTGTTTTTACAACAGGATCATGGACATTTAAAACACAAAATCATTGTGAACAATTGCATTTGTGTTGTCCATGGATCAATATCCATAGACTCCCAAAATATTATATAAGAAGAGGCAACCCTAGCTCTTCTCTATACAATGAAAATACGCTCTCTCTCTCACACACACACTCTCTCTCTCTCTATGTGCAAAGTCTCTCTCTCTCTCTCACACACACACATACACACATTGTGGACATCCACCATGGAGCCCAAGAGACAGTCGCCATCGTCGTTGCATCGTCGTGATGCTGCTATATTGTTTGCTCGTGGATCTCCATCTCCTTCGATTTGGCTCACTCGTGAAGAATACGTCAGATCTCATGAGACGAGATCAAGAGATTCGTTGCTTGGATAATGAACATGGATTGCGAGGAGCACGTGTTTCATCAACACGCTCGCAATCCTCTTTTTCGTCAGATCGAACTTGAGACAGGAGGTCCCTTCGTTTAGAGACTCGATCACAAGCACGCTTCAAGAGGTAAACCTAATACTTGTTTGTGATTTAGATGAAACCATCTGAGAAGTGTTCTTGGATCATGTGATTTTATCATTTTAAAATTTTTTAATCCCGCTGCCCCGAGTGACTAGTACGAAGTCGCCCTCGACCGTATACGATGCGATCCTCACGGTTTCGTGATGCGCTTATGAATTTTCTCATATCCTTTCATCTTGTTCATATGGGTCCTCTAGACTCGGTAAAGAGTTTGGGAGGTGACTAATCAAATGCAAACTCCAATGAATTGGATAGTTTTCTCTCTCCAAAACGTGCACTTTGGTCCGGTGGAAGTTGAGAGAATATTTCTATCTCTTGTGGTTGTGTTTTTTCTCCCTACATGACGTCTTCCCTTGGTGAATGACCATTCCAAGTCCAACTATTGATCCCTATTTCTGTTGTATTAAGTATGAAATATTGTTATCAACTACTAAACAAATATAATTATTTGAGCTTAGGAAAGGCCAACAACATACAAGAACTACACAATATGCTATATTGGCACATAGAAGGAAATCTATGTTCCCTTCTACCCATCAAGAATAATGCAGTGCAAGTTCAAGTGGCATATTACTCTTCAGGTTGGTTACCGATATACAAATTACTTGAATGCGTTAATCGGAGACCAAACGAATCAGAATACAATGCAAAGATGTAGTCTCTTCTTTTTCCGTTGCGATTGGGTTTCAATAAAATCAAGTGCAGAAAAGACTTCTACATGCTTATGTTTTGATTATATGAAGGTGATCATCGTGTTCAAATTACAGGATTTGGAGGTCATGACAAATCTCACAATCGCATGGGAGAGGAACCTGGGAAGTGTTGGTTGTTGGGAGTATAATAGATTAAGTTATTGCATTATGTGTGTGAGAAAAGGAGTAGGAGTAGAGTGGGAGGAGGAAAATCCTAACAATTGGTTATATCCAATATTAAAAAAGAAGAAGAAATGTAAATTACCTAAATATCAAATACGCAGACATATATTGATTCAAACACGTCCATTGAATGCTAAAACTAAAAGAACGTCCGTTAAATACTAAATCCTTTAATCTTATCATTCCAAATGTAATGTATAGTGCATGGTTAAAAAATACGGACCGAACCGCATTCACGATGTCCACTCAACCGCAGGCACGGCGATGAGTTGTGCAACTCTTCGAATCGGAGTGTAGAGCTCCTATTTTTCTCGTCCGTGCTGAGAATGATGTGATTACTAAATCTCCTCATTATGATCTTCATCTCATGAAGTCCAGATTGTTTCCTCCAAACGTAAACTTGGAAAGAGGTTCCCCTTCTCCTACTTGTACGCCAACGGAGAAAGCAGAAAGAAGCCCATAACAACGAAAGCAGAGGCAAAGAGATGGTTGGAGGATTATCAACTTCATTTCCGTATAAGCCATGAAGGCAAAATCGATAAAATCAATGATGTATGATCAGGTTTAGAAGACTTATAGTGATCCTTATGCTATACATACGGAATGCAAACAAGAAATTAAAAATTTTAGTTAAATGAATGCAAGTCAGAGAAAACCGTACCTAGATAGTTCTACTAATCAGGAATAATTGAATTAATTATTTGTTAGAGTAGAACAAACTAAGGAGGCTGCGAGAGAATTAGTATTATGCAAACGTCAAAACACATGAATGTAAATGTAGAAATAGGCAAATTTCGACGCATATACATTAGAAAACCAACGTCAATTCGTGCGCGTCGAAATTAAGCTTACTCGACAAATAACATGTTATGTTGATTTTGCGAGTCAGACCGAATTAAACGTCGAAATCAGTATCTAATTTCTTCATTTATATGTCGAATCTGGCTATGTAGGGTGACAATTAAACGTCCAAAACAATTCCATATGGTGACCTTTTGGATTCTAAACTTCGATCATAATACCAGACTTTTAAAATCAACCGCTATTACATATTGGACCCACTAATGCTTGCTTCGGAAAAATCCCGAGGTGGGAATAGTTCATAAATAAAGCAAACTTTCTGGAAAAACGACAATATCACAGGGAAATAATGGCAACCTTGTTAATAAATCAAAGAACAAATCTGATGTTTGAACGTATAGGAATAATGTCCCACAATTTGGTCCTCTCCCTAGAGTCCATGCGCCAAGCATGAGAAGCCTTTGTAGTAGAGGAAATAGTGGACCATGAGGGATCAAGCCAGACCATGGTCCTTTGTATTTGTGAGGTTTAAATGGCCAACCTTTGAGTCATTTTGGAGGTTGAGGAGGAGAGAGGTTAGGATTGACCCCTGACATGCCAGTAACAGAGCTCGATGGCAATGTGGGAGGAGAGTACCGGTTAAAAAAATCCACAAGCTCATAATCATGTTCATATGAAGAGAGAAATAAGAGTATCAACTATTGGTTTCTTAGGTGGCTAGATTAAATTCAACAAATTAACACAAGAGCAATTGAAATGACGGCAAAGGCTATGGTGTAAGACATAAGTTTATAGGAGCTACGATGTAAATAAAACGTATACATGAGCTGATAGATAATTAACAAAGCTTTTAAGGGTCATCATGCAAAATTCAATACTATAATTAGCACTAGTCCCGTTTTATTTCCTTATCTTATTGTAATTTAAACATCTCATGGTTCTTTTAATTAGATTAGCAGATGAAACCAGTTTTTTATCGCTTATTTAGTTGTTCAAGGCTGCATTTACCGGATTTCTAGATGATATTTTCACCGACATAAAAGGGGGCCGGGGAGATCAAAATCTAGAGGGAGGGAGGGAGAGAGATGAGTTGTACTCTTTACCTCGAGGATCGTCGAAACAATTCCACACGCTAACCCACGGCGTTCTTTTCTCCTCACCACTCATCCTCAAACAACGCAACAGCTCCTTTCTCCTATCCAAACAACCAAAATCTCAATTAGGCAGGGAGAAAAAGGGAGAACGACGAAAGGGATTAGATACCCCGATCGTCGTTGGTCATATTCGTCATTGATGAGGCAAGATCAGGAGCTGCTCGACGGGCCCCAACTTGCCCAATTGCGTGAGATATTCTCGCGTTTCGACATGGACTCCGATGGGAGCCTCACGCAGCTGGAGCTTGCTGCCCTCCTTCGATCCCTCGGCCTCAAGCCTACAGGGGACCAGCTCTGTGCCCTTCTCACCGACATGGACTCGAACGCCAATGGCTCCATTGAGTTCGACGAGCTCGTCTGCGCAATTGCCCCCGTCATGAGCGAGCGTGCGCTCCTTGACCAGGAGCAGCTCCTCGAGGTTTTCCGTTGCTTTGACCGCGACGATAATGGCGTCATCACTGCCCCGGAGCTTGCCAGGTCCATGGCAAAGATGGGGCACCCACTCACCTTTGTTGAGTTAAGGCAAATGATGATGGAGGCTGATGCTGATGGGGACGGTGTCATAAACTTTACGGAGTTCGCGTCCATAATGGCAAAGTCTGCCATTGAATTCCTGGGCCTGTCCCCAGCTGCCGTCTTATGAAGGACTGGATGATGGGATCCAAATTCATAATTGGTTGGTTGACTTTAATCATCCATGTGAAAAATGTATTATTGTCTTTGTATAGTGTTTTTTATTGATTATGATGTAATTGACTTTGCATGGTTAACGAGCATTTGGTTTTCTATTAACGTGTTCTTTTTTCCATTTTGCTTTGAGATTTCCTTCGTTGTGGTTAAGGTAATACTTTGATTGAAATTGTTAAGACCACTGTACAAAATTTTAAAAATGGGATCGGATGTTAACAACTAAATTTTCGATTTGACCATGTAAACCTCGGTTCAAACCACTCGAATTAATAAAGATGTCAACATGACATCATCCTTCTTATCGACATCGAAGAAATTAAATCTGACTTAATTTACTAATCTGATCGGTTCAATCGGTTTTTCGAACCGATAAGATAGGATATAATAGACATATGTGTACACGTTAATAAAATAACTGTTCAAAATTTAGTAAAGTGAAATGCCAACAAAGTATACATGAGAATGGAATATCAATTCAACATAGTGGTACCAATAATTCATACGAAAATTACAATTTAAACTATTAATGGTACATGTCTATGATATGTCAAATTGATTGGCAAACTAATGTATAGGTTGAAGCATATCAAAATATATGCCATGTTATTTGTCCAAAGTCCAACCATGCATGTGTAGGTTTGACGAGTTGAGCATGGGTGCCCATTCTGCTATGTATACATTAAGATGATATTAAAACTTCTTGTATTTTATGCATTTTGTAAATGAAGATCACAAATAATGTTAAAACTATTAATCTCCAACTTATCATATGCTAATTGATTTTGTTATTCTAAATTATCGTTTGTCAATCACCAATTGCTAATCTGAAACCATCAAAACTGGTTCAATTCGTGTCAACCTGGTCTTGTCCAACCGATCCGACCATCGGTACTATCTTATTTATTATTATTATATAAAAATACTTACATAGAACCAATCGAATAAACAAGGTTGGGGTCGGTTCCCGATGCAATCAAGTCTAATTTTTGAACCATGCACTATACATTACAATTGGAATGATAAGATTAAAAGAATGGATTTTAATCATTTGTGCCCTCGTGAGATATTACAATATCAGTTATGCCCCTCCCTTTTTAGAATATCAGTTGTGCCCTTAACTTTTTGCTCCGTCGTCACTTGTACCCTTCCGTTAGTTTCATCGTCAATGAATTGAACTAAATCATGGTATAATTATGAGGGGCATATTTGTAAAAAATCCACCTCCTCCACCATGTCCCCTTCCTCCTCCACGACTGCCCCATTCTCCTCCTTTGTCGTCGCCCAATCCTTCTCCTCCTCAAGCCCCCTCCTCCTCCACCGCCCCTCCTCCTCCTCCAATGTCGACCCATCCTCCTTCTGCCCTGACGAGTCCGAGAATACCCTATTTAATTAGCATTAACTATCATTTAAATTTGTCATTTCTTTGTAGGAAGGAATTCAGAATCAGTCAAGAAATAACCACAAATGATTTATTCAATTTTTAATCGACATGGTTTTATATTTATTTTACTTGGGCAAGTCTCAAGGTCCAACTCAAGGAGGCAAAGGAACGATATAGAATAATCTCTTTAAAGTTCATGCACTGTTTTCAAGGCGGATTATTTTGGTATTTTAATGCTATTTTGGAATGCAAAATGCAAATGTGGCCAATTTAAGAGACTAAAATGCTATTTCTATCTAATGATGTCCAAAAATTATGAAACTTGGCCGAGATGTAAATAAGGATGAAATGAACACACTGTAATTTTCTTGGAATTTTCTGATGTAAGACGATTATTTTAAGAAATTTTGAATGTGAATAATGTGAATTTCAATATTTAGTTATAAAAAATATTAAAACTAATTATTTCAAGTAATAAAATTATACAAGATTTATCATTAGGTGATTGATCTCGAAAAAATCCTAAAAATACTAGATTTAATACCTACTAAAATTAAAGATTGAAATATGCAAAATAATATTTTATAGAGCAAACCATGCACGCAAAATCAATTCTTATGGGGAACAATGTTAAATACAACTAATTCTACAATCCACAAATTTTTGACAATTTTCAGAGCTATGGTTAATTACTTATGAATTTTGAGGTACAAGATGGGCAAAATATGCAATTTATAATAAGAATAAGAAATATTAAATAACCACAACCTATAAAAATTTCACAAGCATGCCATATGGTAGAGAATTAATTGTTGAAAATCATGATATTTTTTAATAATAAAATAATATCATGTAAACATTTAAAATAGATGAGGAACACGTGGGTCTGTTATCAATTAAATAAATAAAAAAGAAAGTGGTGTAGTCACTAAATCGTAATTACAAAGACCCCTAGTGTTATCTCTGTAAAAATCTCAAGCAATCATATGTCAGGCACATGACCCTTGAGCGGCGAGGGGTCTTGCGAATAGGTGGGGATCTAGGGGCGTGGGCACAATTAACCCGCGCACATGACAATCACGCGGGGGATGACCTTTGTTGAAGTCGTTCCCCTAGCTTACGTGTCGTGCACATGGCGGTGTCCTCGGGCCTCGAGCCTGGCTCTGGCGAGTGGCGATGTCATAGCGGGAGCGGAGAACCAGAAGGGGAGGGCGGAGCTCCCAGGCACGGCGGTAGTGCATGAAAAGAGGCGGGGCTCCCAGGTGCCGATGAAGCGCATGGAGCGGCCGGAACGGAGCGATGACGACGAGGTGTTCATGGAAGGTGATGAACATCGTTGATGCAGTCGTGGAGGTATTACAAAAGGCAGAGTAGGTCGCGGCGGAAGTCGGTGAAGTTTGACGGTGATGGCTCCTGGTTGTTCCCAAGAGACTTCAAGGAAGAGCAGGCCGATGTCGAGGTGGAGTGGATGATCAAAAGCCAAGATAGAGGGCTCTTGGAAGAAGAGGAGCGGTGTAGTTGAGGATGTTGATGGTGGAGGTGGTTGTTGCATCGCCGTTGGAGTTGGTAGATATGATAATCTTTGGCTCAACAACCAAAGCTAGAGCAAGGGCAGGATGCGTGTAGGAGTGCGGTTGCAACGGTTTCGAGGATGGACATTGGACCTCGCCGAGTTGATGGTGAAGGGGCGATGTTGTCACTATCGTCCCTCCTATGTGAATGGATATCGAGGATTCTTTGAAGAGAGGGGGCGACGCGGTGGTTTTATGGGGAAGGGGAGACGTGTCTAAGATAGAAGGGGATCAATGATGCGTATGCGACTGCGACTATGGAAGGTGAATCGCAAGAATGATCGAACAAGGATTACGAAGAGGACATCAAGGGTGGAATCCGTAGACTGGAGGATATTCACGGGGTGGCAATGAAGCTAAGAAGGAAGGCAGAGATTGAGAGCGAGGTGGCGGATGTGAGATTCGTGAAGGCGCTGTTGCCCAAATCTGGAAAGGGGGAGGAATGAGCAGATGGAGGAGATGAATGATCGATCGTCCGATCAGCCACAATCGGATGTCTGATAGAATGACATGTGTGTCTCTCTTTATTTAAATTTTTTCATTTTTTATTATTTACTATTTACTTTTAAATGAAAAAATATATAAAAGGGCTAAAAATGGTGACGCATGGAGGCTCAGGGAGTTGCCACGTGTCACCACTAGAAAAATCATAAATATTTTGTAAAGATAAATAAAAAAGAAATAGCAAATGACTCGGATCAAAAAATGTTTTTCATGATGTTCATATCGATGAGATCTACAACTTCCACGAAGAGACGAAAATCAAAATCATCATTTGCATAAAGTGATATTTTTGGGGTACTCCATGTACATAAAATACCTTAATTTTTTGGTTTTATAATTTTTGTCATTTTTAAACCAGACAAAAATCCAAAACAATATGATAAAATTAAGAATAAATATTTACACATTAATATAATATTTTTATTTTTAATAATTAATAAAATAAAGAAATATAATAAAAATGTGAAAATGATAACTTTTGTATAGACAATTAGTGAATACTAGGACTTAATTAGTTTCTTTGATTTCAAGATTAATTTTTATTTGTAATTTACGCATTTTAATAAAACATTCATCAAACAAAATAAATGAATAAGATATAAAATAAAATGAGTTAATCATGTACATAAAATAATAGGTCAAAATTAGGTAAAATACGAAATGTACAAAAGAGGCCCAAAACCCAACTTTCTCATATCAGCTATGATTCACTTGAACTTGATCTTGTTTTGAAGATAACTGAATGTACATCAGTTCAGAATTGAGTAGGATGAAAACGGATACTGGATGAGGAAGATATCAAGGTTTTATTGCGAGAATCTTGCAATTAGGGTTTGGGTTTTTGGTCCACTTATATGGGTTAGTGATTTTTTTGTATTTTTCATTTATTCTTTTTAGTCAAATGTACACAATGGAGAGTTTCAGATCATTTGGAGTTAGCACAATTTAATTAAATATAAGAGAAGTTAGGATATTTTAGAGGTTAACTGGGCTGAGATTTAATTATGAGTGATAAAATGTAATTATTATTAACACATGTATGCGTACTAATTATGTAGAATAAATGAAGAAATATCGATGAATTCTAGGGATTTGAGCTTAATTAGTCATTTTCAGAGTGATGAATCTGAGATTCATCATCCCCCTATACTTAAACCATGCTCGTCCCTGAGCATCAAAAGAAATGCAATGAGGTGAAATGAGATTGAGTTCCATACCGAGACCATGAGTAAAAGGTGAAAATGGAACTAGACCCGACCTTTGGATTATTAGTTTGGCAGAACTTCTGTGAAACCTAGGATTTTGAAATCAACAGCTCCAAGTTCTACACATCATTGTCACAGTTTTAGCTCAGAGGACATCTTAGATCAATACTCCTCCCAAGGCATACTCCATGAACATTGAACAATTGACTCATGTGTGTGAAAGAAGCTCTTTCCATCCAGAATGTTGGACTACCATGCAAACCTCCTCTCCAGTAACTCGTCCTCGAGGAGTCAGCTATTTCCCTCTAAGTCCTGTCGCGTTGTTTTCACAATCGAAATAGGGGAGAAAATAGAAGAAGGGGAAAAGAACTGTAGGGTGACTAGTGTAATCATCTCTCCTTATGAAGCTAGCCAGTGTAACTGAGTCTCCACCAAAATCTGTAGGTTGACTTGAAGCTTGGACCTTTTGGTCAAATATTATTTGGTAGTAGGCTTCTTTGTTTGTTTGGATTTTTGGTTGCTCTTGCATGAATATTGTTGTTCCCCTATAGATATAGAATCTTTTTTCCATACATGTTTTGGGGTCTTAGAAAAAATTGTGCCCAGTCGTCCATCCCTTTTGAGAAACTTTATTTCAACCAGTACTCTGGTCTTTAGATGTCCACGCTACCAAAAAAGAAACTCACACAGTCTTCCAACACCACATTGATGAATCTCGGATTCATCACTCTAAATCTCATTTATTAAGCTCAAATCCCTCAAAATCATCAGCACTTCTACATTTAATCTGCATAATTAGCATTCATGCATGTTTTCATAAGAATTGCATTTTATCCATAATTTCTCCACAAAATAAGAAGCCAAAAATGCAAGCCAAAAATGACCTGTAAATAGCCTAACCTCCCGAATTTTTAACTCCTTCATGCTAACTTCGAATAATCCAAAACCACCTCCACTGTGTACATATCACTCACAAGAATAAATGAAAAATACAAAAAAAATAAATAATTAACTCAAATAAATGGACCAAAAATCCAAACCCTAGTTTCAATATTTCCGGACTAAAAACCCCATATCTTCCCCATCCAGTGTCCGTTTTGGTCCTACTTACTTTTGAACTAATGTACATTCCATTACCTTCAAAACAAGACCAAGTTCAAGTGAATCCGAGCTCGTATGTGAAAGTTGGGTTTTGGGCCTCTTTTGCACATTGTGTATTTTAGCGAGTTTTGACCCGATATTTTTTTACATATTTTCCTATTAATAAAAATTCCAAAAAAAAATTATATTAAGGTGTATTTATTTATCTTTCATTTTTCATTAATTTTTTCGGATTTTTATCTGAATTAAAAATGACAAAAAATGCAAAACCAAAAAATGTAGGTATTTTATGTACATAGGATACCCCAAAAAAATTCACTTTAATCATTTGATCAATTTTGTTTTTGATGTCTCCATGAAAGTTGTAGATATCATCGGTACGAGATTTTTTTGTGAAGAAACTTTTTCGATCCGAGGTAATTTGCTATTTATTCTTGATTTTATAAAATCTTTGTCTTCGATTTTTCTGGTGCTGACACGTGGCAGCCACTGAGGCAGCCACGTGTTTGCGTTTTCTGGCCCATTTTAAATCTGTTTTTATTAAAAAAAATATTAAATACCCGCACGTGCGAGGCATGTGCCCCCAGGCACGCCCCAAGCACATGCACACCCCCTCTCACTTCTGTCGCCACGTGGCGCCTCCACAGTCGTTCGATCATGGTCGATCGAACGACCACTGTACATCGTCGTCCTCCCATGCCCCTTCCGCAACGGCCTCCGCTAACCCCCATTCTGGCGCCATCCCTCCATAATCTCCGCCTTCGTGTCTACCGCCGCCCCCACCTTCGTCGTCAACGGCCAACCGCGACCCCCGCTCCTCTCGCGCCGCCAACCTCCTCCGCACTTCTCGCGCCTACCCTCAACCTATAAATGAACCTTGCCAACCCATGCCTTCACCTATCCGCCGATCCATCGCAGGACCTCCTCTGGCAGTGACAATCGTAAGCACTTCCATCGCTGGCATGATCTGAGGTCTCCTTGGCCTCGTCGCAGCCCCCGCCTTCGAGTCGCTGCCTTGCTCCGACGTGCACCATCGTCGAGCTCCCATCTCCTCCAGGTAACACCCACCTCCGCTTCACCTTTTCTTCTTCCCATCATTGGTGTCTCTATTCCACTCCGTTCAACCCCCGGGCCCCCATCTTTGATTCGTAAAACACACGCGCCTCTTCGCCGCCTTACTGCTCCGCTCTGACTCCGATCGTCGAGCCACCATCATCGACTTCACCGAACGCCTCCGCCATCTCCTCCAGAAGCTTCGAGCTTCACCAACTCCTCCACCACCATCATCGACTTCAACGCAAATGTCTCGACCTCGACAACTCCATCTCCGACAAGCTACACCTCCAGCAACGTCTCCGACATCGACCACCTCCAACTTCACCAACGTCAACACCTACGCCATCGCCATCTCCGCGGTCTTCATCGACTTCTCCTTCATCTTCAGCGACCGTCGACGACTACCTTCGCCTTCGCCTTTGACCGGCAACAACAATTGTCAACGACCGACCTCACCTCCGCTTCGGTCGGCCTGCCTACGCTCCTCCACCGCAGCGCCGGGCACGGAGCCCGAGACCCTACCACGTGACGTAAACATGGGGCGGGGGACGACAGTAGGAGCAACCCCCCAGGTCGCGTGCCTTGCACGTGTCGTTTGGGCTATTTCCAGCAAGGCCCCCGAAGATCCAGATATTTGCGCCAAAGCACCCACCGGCCAGATGCCACGTGCGTCACACGTGACCCTCTGGTAATTTTGCATAAGTACCCTCTAATTTATCAGTAATGACAACTAGATCCCCCACTGCATTCATTTTTATATTTATTTATTTATTTATTGCAGAAAGATCCTTGTGTTCTCCCTCTGTTTTGAACCTCTTCTTGACATTATTTTATTATTCAAAAAATAGCATGATGTTCATCTTTTAATTCTCTATATTTTGAGATATTGTTGATATTTTTTTAATTCATGTTTATTAATAATTAATTATTCTGTAGAAAATTGCAAATGTTACCCATTTCTTGCTATTAAATTTGCCATTGATTAACCATTGCTCTAAAAAATCTCCAAAAATCACATATTGTAGAGTTAATTGTGCTTGATATAGTGCTAAAAAAGATTTGAATTTGCATGCATAGATTTCCCTGTAAAAATCATTTTGAATATTTCAGTATTTAGTTTTTAATAGGTATTAAACCCTATATTTTCGAGGTTTAGATTTTTTTTTGAGATCCCTCACTTAGTGATAGATCTTAGATAATTTTATCTCTTGAAAGCAAGTAGGTTTAGTATTTATTATAATTAAATGTGGAAATTCATTCTGTTTGTATTTAAAAATTCATAAAAAAATCATATTGCATCCAAAAATTCCAAAAAAAATTACATTGCATTCATTTCATCATAATTTATATTGTGGCCAAGTTTCATTTTTTTCGGACATCATTTGAACGTAATTTGCATTTTAGTCCCTAAAATAGGCTGAAATTGCATCTTGCATCCCTTAATTGCATTAAAAATTCCAAAAAAGACCGCATCGAAAACCGTGCACGAATCTTGATAGACATAACTCTAGGTTATTCCTTTGCCTCCTTGTAATCGACCTTGGGACTTGCCCAAGTAAAATAAACATAAAACCACTTGATAGAAATTGAACAAATATTTATGGTTATTTCTTAACCGATTCCGATCGTCGCCTACAACGAACGACACATTATTCTTTAAGCACGAACAATATAAAAACATCTTCTTAACTTAGTGGATTTCAGGCTCGTTAGATGGCGCCGTTGCCGGGGAGGCAAACGACTTAGTTTTGTGTTTTGAAATTTCTGTTTCGATTTTCAGCATTCGGGTAGTCTGACCCCCGAATTTTTCATTATAAATACCATTTTATTTCTTAAATTTATTTTTCAGCATTTATTTCACCTTTGATTGTTTTTTGAGTCACTCTCTTACACCAGTCTCTCTTATTTTTCTTGCGAGATACCCGGCGTACGTGGAGCGGTTTTTCAAGAAACCGAAGCATCTTTACCGACATCCTAAATAGCTGCAATTAACTTAAGATCGTGTCGAGTCGTGAGAGAGCGTAGAGTCTAGGTTTTTAATTTCTGCAATTTTATTTAACTGCTCATTTACAGTGGTGTCCGTTTGGACTCTCGTTCATGTAAAAAGACCTTGGACTTCTCTATGGTATGTCGTGGCCTGTTTCATTCTCCGGTGAGGGTGGGGCCCGACTTGAATGGCGGTAGGATAGACCTGCACATACGACTCTCAGAGCATTTATATTTTTGATTGTGCTCGTTGGTTCTAAGTCCACATTGCACTTTAATTGTGACGCACATTAGATCGTTCAACTTAGCCAAAATTTAACTCAATTCTTTTCCGCTAATAGAACTTTCTACTTAGGTGCAGTTTTTCATTGGCTTGCATTCATTTAGAACAACTATTCAATTCTGTATTGCATCCCACATGGAGATTGCGAGGAAGCACTGTAAGTCTTCTAACTGAGAATACATCATTGTTTTCGCGTGCATCGACTTTTCCCAAACTCCTCCCTCTTGTTTTATCACATAATTTTAAAGGAAATTGGGACTGGACAGTAAATGTGTATTTGTGCTCATTTAAATTCTTCAGTGATCACCTAATAAAAATTGGGACTGCTAAATATAGCCGAACTTAATCACCCATAAAATCAAGAATTCTTGCAGGAGAGCAACCCCAACATTGTTTGATTTTATCTTGCAGTGAGGAGAGAGGCGCACAATAGGATAAAGTCAAGCCAAGATTTTCATATAGACTACTGATTTTAAAAACGATGAGCTACTTCTCAGTGAGGAATATGGGTAGCCGTTTTACGGTCCGGACTTCCTTAGCAGAGTGGGTGGTTTAAAGGATACTGCACAAGGCTCCGTCCTTAAGTAACACGGGTAGCCGTCTTACGGTCCGTACTTACACCTATACTGGCTGAAAGTGGATGCAACTAGTCGTATGAACTCAGAACAATCTTTAAGGAAATTTTGGTACCTAACAGCTCGTTAAATGGTTTGCAAGATTTGAATTCTCATCAATTTAAAACTGACAAGATAATTGGTCGAACCCTTACGCCTTTCACTAAGTGAGTTGGTGAAACAAATCCTTGTATTGTGTTTGTTTTGTGCGTAAAAAATAAGCAATCAACGAATACCGCACACTTGTGCCTACATCATAAACCGCGAACCTCTTGTTGACCTCGAGAATGGAAGATTGTGGTAATTCTCATTCGGACTCCGCGAACCCTTCTCTCACTACCACAAACTTTCCAATCTCAAAAGCCCAGAGAGACTCATTCTCTGGACCTCTTTGGCCTCAGGGAAACCCTTCCCAAGAACCCTATTCCTACGATTCCTTCTTCTTTCTGGAGGGAGGACAGACCCACACTGTCTCTTTCTCATCAAAACAGATTGAGAAAAACTTTTACATTGATTCTTTCCACTCTATTAACTTGAACCCCTTTTATTCTGAAGGTGAAGAAGAAGAGATTCCTCCCAAGATGTCTTCCAAGGAAGATCCTGAAGATGAACCAAATGACGATCCTATTCAGATGATTCTCACAAGATTGGCTACATCTGAGAAGCAACAACAATTACTGAGGGAGCAGCTAGAACAGTTGAATGTGGGGGAAGAACTGCCAATGGAAGCCGCATACAACCCTGAACAATATAGAGTGAGGAATTATTTGCAGCCACCACAGCTAGAGATTCCCTATGAACTTAAGCCATATTTTGTAAGTAAATTACCACAATTACATGGTAATACGACTGAAGAGCCATATGAATTCTTACGTGACTTCGAGCTGATATGTTCTAATCTGAGGCACCCACAAGTCAGTCAAGACTACATTCGTCTCACTGCACTACCTTTCGCCTTGAAAGGGAAAGCAGACTACTGGGTGAAGAACATAGTAGTGACTGTGACTACTTATGAGAGGTTCAGAAACCTATTTTTGAAGAAATTCTACCCCTTAAATCGGGCCAACCAGATGAGGACCCGCATCACCAGTTTCTCTCAGATGCCCAATTAACCATTCTGTGAGGCTTGGGATAGGTTTAAAGACCAGCTACAGAAATGTCCCTACCATGACCTGTATAACAACATCCTAGTCCAGTCACTCTACTCTGGCCCAAACTAAAAGACTCAAGGGTTAGTTAGCGCTGCCTGCGGAGGGAATTACACATCACGTGGAGCTGAGACCGTCTGGAAAGTACTGGAGCAGATGGCAGAAACAAGCCGTTCTCAGATTGCCAGTAGAGCATACACCGATTCCATGAACACTTTTCAAGTCAAAAGCAGGAAGCAGACTGTTGCAGAAATAGCAGAGTATTTGATTCCAAACATGAACTTCACAGTTGATAAATTGACAATAGTGGATAAGAGAATGAGCGACATCGACATCAGGATCTCCCAATTCCCAAAGCAGATGGAGGAGCTCACTACAAAGGTGTCCAAGATAGGGATGCCTACTGCAACTACGGTTCTGATCTACCATGTGCATCACGTCTAGGAGCAGCCAGGATCAGAACAACATCAACCATGGGCTGAGGACCAATCCTATGCCCAAGCTTCCCAGTAGCCACCTCCACAAACCAAGACAGTTGAAGAAACCATGCCTCTGACCTTCGAAGTAAACGGCATTTGGTACACGTAAGACAAGGTAATATGGGGGACCTTCAGCCTTATCAACGTCCGTCCACTTTCTATAATGTTGCATTTCCTCCGCCTCCACAATACACTAAGAACACTGCATCTTTACAGCATCCGATGCAATAGCAACCCTACAATCGCCAGAACCAACCTCAACAATATCGTCAGCAATATCAAGCTCCCAAACAATCAACTCAATCATCCAACCTTCCGGAAGAACCAATAGATATCTAGAGGCAAATGCTTGACGAAATTCACAACTTTCGAAATGAGTTGTACGATCTATGAGTCAATGTCAATCATTTATCCCGTTGGAAGGATGAGCAGACAGCCCCAACCACAACCATTCCCGTCCAAGTTCAAGCTAACCCCAATAGCTTGAACAAAACTCAATCATCTCAACACAATGTCCACGTATATTATTCAGATTTTTCCACATCTGAACATGAGATTCTTTCGTTTGACAATATCAATGCAATATCACTCAGGAGCAGAAGGACCGTGGTCGTACCTGACCAGGCTAGGGAATCAGACCATGAAGACTCGGAAGATCTGCCGGAGGATGCTTCCGAGGAGGATGAAGAAGGACGCCTGAAGATCCCAGCACAAGAGAAAGGGAAAGCATCTATGGAGTCTGAATAGGACCTTGAACCTCTAGTTGCTGCAAAAACACCTTTGTCATCTTTTCAACAACCTGTTTTTGATTATTATCAGAAATCTTATGATTGTAACAATAAGTCCAAGTCTAATAAAGACGCTCTTATTTATTATTCTCCCTCTTTGTCTCCTATCTCAAATGCTTCCATTCCTTTCCCCCGTGCTCTTAAGAAAGGAAAACAAAAGAAAAACATTCAGGATGATCCAGTGATGGAAAGGTTCTGTCAGCAAAATATCACAGTCAAAGTACCCTTTGATCAGTATGTAGCCAATAATCCAACCTTTCAGAAGTACTTGAAGGCAAAATGTACTCCCACTAGGACTCGTACAAAGAAAACAAGTCAATTTGTGGAGACTCATATCTTGATAGTTGCCACTACCAAATGTGTCAAAAATCAGAATTTGCCAAGAAAGAAAGGGGATCTGGGTGCCCATTATGTGGAGAGTTGCATTGGCGGCATTGCATTCGCACGCACATTCCTTGACAATGTCTCTTCCATAAATCTTATTCCCTTAGCCTTATATTATCGATTGGAGTTAAGCTCTCTCAAGAAACCTTTATCTTTACTCCAATTTGCTGATAAATCCACTAATAGGCCTAAGGGAGAAGTAGAAAATGTCATCATCGTAATCGAGGGTACGGAATACAAAGTGGACTTCACTGTCCTTGATATGGAGACCCCGAACCATTGGAAAGAATCACAAATCATCCTTGGAAGACTGTTCTTAAGAACTACCAAAGCAGTATTCGATTACGGTTCTAGAATGATGAAATTCCGTTCTCCAGACGGAGAGGTAGACCTGGAGATGAAACAAACAAAGTGGCAAAGGCCAGACTCCAAATCCACCACTGATTATGCTGAAACATCATAATGCAATCTCCTCAGTACTACTGGGTCGTGGGACCAACTGACAGACCTGCAGATTGAAAGCACAACATCAGAAGAAGAAACAATGCACAGTATAGTTTATGAAATATTGCCAAACATATCTAGACACCCAGATTACTACAATCTTGATGACACAGAAATACGACCGGATTTGTCAGTCCCATCATCTTCGGGACAATCAAGAAATATCGATGACAAGTCGGACGCAGCTCTTGCCGAATTACCATTTCACTTTAGCGATCCGACTCATCTTTCTTCGGAATTGGTAGCCAGCATCTCAAACAGTGATTCACTGCCAACCGATACTGAGCCAGATACAAAGATCATTCAGCCAGACTTAATTGATGATTCAGATTTGCCAGAGCTGAAATCACTGCATCCCACACTGAAGTACGCATTTCTAAATGGACCCAAAGTAAAATTCCCTGTGATCATTAGCTCATCATTAACCATAGATCAGGAATCTAGATTACTCGAAGTCCTTTAGCGAAACCGAAAAGCCATCTTTTGGACTGTGTCGGATCTCGTAGGAATAAACCCAGCTCTCTGCTCGCACCAAATTTATATTGAGGATAATGCAAGGTCTTCCCGTGCATTTCAGAGAAGATTAAACCCCAATCTTCGGGAAGTGCTTAAGAAAGAGATTGAGAAATGGTGCAAAGCAGGATTTATATACCCCATTTCTGACTCCAAGTGGGTGGCCCCACTTCATGTCGTCCCGAAGAAATCGAGAATCCAGATGATCACCGATGAGGAGGGGGTAGAGATCGCGACCCGAGTACCAACGTCATGGCATGTCTGTGTCGATTACATGCGCCTGAATGCTGCGACCAAGAAAGATTACTTTCCACATCCATTTATTGATCAAATCATAGAGAGACTTGAAGGGAAAGCATTCTTCTGTTTTCTTGATGGGTACTCCGGCTACAATCAAGCAGTTATCGCTCTCGAGGATCAGGAAAAGACCATGTTCACATGTCCCTTCGGTACCTACGCATTCAGGCGCATGCCATTCAGGCTTTGTAATGCTCCAGGCACATTTCAGCGGTGCAAGATTGCCGTATTTGCCGACATGGTTGGTGATTTCCTGGAAGTCTTCATGGATGACTTCTCGGTTCATGGTGATTCATTTGATACATGTTTAGGGCACTTGGACCGAGTCCTCCAGATATGCAGGGATGTTAATTTGGTACTCTCCTTGTTGAAAGGTCACTTTATGGTGATTGAGGGTATCGTATTGGGGCATGTCATCTTCAAAAAGGTAATGGAGGTTGACCCTGCCATGTTGGATGTGATCAAGAAACTTGAGCCACCTACCAACGTCAAGTCAGTGAGGTCTTTCTCAGGGCATGTTGGATTTTACCGAAGGTTCATCCCTGATTTTTCAACGATCACTTGCCCATTGACTGAGCTCTTAGGCAAAGACACCGAGTTTAATGTAAATCACAGGTGTCTAGAGGCCTTCGAGCTCCTGAAAAAGAAAATATGTGAATCGCCGATATTACAAGCTCCCTACTGGTCTCTTCCCTTCGAGATGATGACTGATGCATCCGATTTTTCTGTCGGAGCGGTACATGGACAAAGAAGAGATGGAATTCCTTATGCGATTCACTACGCAAGCAAAGTGTTAGATCCTGCAAAAAGAAATTATACAGTGACTGAAAAGGAAATGCTCGCAGTTGTTTGGACCCTTGAAAAATTCAGATCAGACATATTGGGCTCCAAGGTGACGATCACACAGCGATTAGATATCTCATGGATAAGAAAGATGCCGAGGCACAAATTTTGAGATGGATCTTGTTAATCTAAGAATTTAATTTGGAAATCAAGGATAAACCTGGAATAAAGAATGCTATCGCTGATCACCTCTCCCGAATTGAGCAAAATGATTATCCTGACACTAGACCAATTAAGGAAACTTTTCCAGATGAATCAGTTTGCATTATTGATTCAACCCCATGGTATTCCGACATAGTGAACTATCTTGTCTCCAAGAAGGTTCCATGTGGTTGGACCAAGAGAATGATTGATCGATTAAAGTCAGATTCAAGAAAATACCATTGGAACGATCCTTTCCTTTTCTATGAAGGACCGGATTGTGTCTGGCGAAGATGTATTCCTCAGGAGTAATATCAGAGAGTCCTCACACATTGTCATTCTTTCGAGGCTGGAGGACACCATCCGGGAAAGAGAACCACGCAGAAGGTACTCCAATGTGGATTTTACTAGCAGACCTTGTTTAGAGATGCTAATGAATTTGTACGGTCATGCCCGATTTTTGAAAGGATGGGAGGGACTGTCGGTCATAGAGATGAAATGTCCATGCAACCAATGATTTTCTGTGATGTTTTCGATGCATGGGGGATTGATTTTATGGGTCCCTTTCCCAATAGTAACAGATTTGAGTACATCTTCTTAGCGGTTGATTATTTATCAAGATGGGTAGAGGCTATTCCAACTCGAACCACAGATAGCAAAGTCGTCTGTAAGTTTATCAAGGATAATATCATTGCAAGGTTCAAGATACCAAAAATTTTGATTTCTGATGGAGGTAGCCACTTTGCGAAAAAGGAGTTGAGATTTTTGGATAAAGAGTACAAATTTGAGCATAGAATAGCCAACCCATATCATCCACAATCTAATGGCATGGTAGAAGTTTCTAATAGAGAGGTGAAAGGTATTCTTCAAAAGTTGGTTCGTACAGATAGAAAGAATTGGTCAAAACTGTTGGATCAAGTTCTATGGGCCTATAGGACAGCCTATAAGACTCCACTCGGTACTTCACCTTTTAGGATGATCTATGGAAACCCATGCCATCTACCTGCAGAATTGATTCACAAATCAGAATGGGCGATCAAAAAGTTGAATTGGAGTTGTCACCTTAAGAAATTATGTCGAGACCTAAATCTGAACGAGCTAATTGAAATCCAAAATCGAGCATATGACAACAGTGTGATATATAAGGACAAGGTCAAGAGATGGCATGATAGACACATTCGAGACAAGACCTTTGTCCATGGACAGAAAGTGTGGTCGTTTAATGCTCGGATAAAGATTTTTCATGGGAAACTGAACTCAAAATGGACGGGTCCTTACATTGTCATCGATGTGCATACCAATGGAAGTGTAGATATTGCCGAACTCAAAGAGGATGCACAACCTTTCTCAGTAAATGGACAGCTGCTGAAGCCATATATTGAATCACCCAAAGAGGAGACAGTTCAAGTCGAGGCAATCTATTTCACGCAGAGCGAAGACATTAATGAATCATCAGATCAGTCCCACCCATCCTCCCGACCACAGCGATCTCCTTGTACAACTTCTTCATCTACTTAGGCCAAGGCCTAAGTATAGGGGGAGACCGATGCCACCTGTATGTACCATTTCTCTCATCACACTTCTCCTTCCCGATCACTCCATTTCCATCCTTCTCATATACTTAGGTTGACCAGAGCCTAAGTATAGCGGAAACCAACACCCACCTGTATATACTCTCCTCATTTAGATATCCTGACCGCCTCTTTTGCGCTCTTCTACTATACTTAGACTATTCACAGTCTAAGTATAGGGGGGAAGACCTTTGTATAAAATTTTTCTCTCTCTTTCGCTTAGCCCGAGATATGTCTTCTTTACGCTCCTTGTGCTCTGAGGACACAGCACTCGCTAAGTATAGGGAGTCTGTATATATACTTTGTATATAATTTACCCATATCTCGTACTTTCACGTAAGTCTATTTGTATTTACGGGGTGGGTAATTAATTTGAAAAAGAGAGAGAGAGAAGAAAAGAAAGAGGATTTTTCCACTAACACTACCTTTGCCCAGAATTTTTTAAAATGGCTTCTTATTCATTTTTGCATTGAAAAAAAAACTCCCTTGCATAAAAAGAAAAAAATGTGCGTCTGCATTTCACACACCTGCACTTCATCCAGCATCGCATTCATCTGCATATGTGAAAAGTCATTGGGTTCTGAACTGAGTTGTGAGCAGAAACCGAGAGTGGTCTGGACATGACCTTAATCCACCTAATTTTTAGCGGAACTTCACCGAGAAATAGGATTTTAAGAACTTCAGGTTCTTTGACTTAATTCTTTAAGTTCCACATGACAATGTGCAGCATTTGATTTTTAGTGTCTAACCTGGTCTCTTCATTCTGGGTACAACTCTGGAATAGGGAATTAATTTGTACTCTCGCACTATGCACTTAGCTCAACTCAAACAGGATGTTGGAAGACTGTGAGAGTCTCTTTTCTGGTAGCGTGGAAATCTAAAGACTGGAGTACGAGTTGAAATAAAGTTTCGGAAAAGGGATGGACAGCTGGGCACAATTTTTTCTAAGACCTCAAAAAATGTACGGAACAAAAAGATTCTATATCCATAGGTACACACCAAGATCCAAGCAGAACCACCAAAAAATCCAAATTCAAAGAAGCAATTACCAAATAAAATCTGATCAAAAGGCCCAAGCTTCAAGAAAACCTGCAGATCTTGGTGTTGACTCGGCTACACTGGCCATCTTCACAAGAAGAGGTGACTACACTGGACACCCTCCAGTTCTTTTCCCCTTCTTCTAACTTCTCCCCCAATTCGATTGTGAACACAACGCGACAGACCTTAGAAGGAAATACCTGACTCCCCGAGGACGAGTTACCGGAGAGGAGAGGTGCATGGTAGTCCGACATTCTGAATGGGAAGAGCTAAAACCCTTCACATACATGAGCCGGTTGTTCAATATTCATAGGGTATACTTTGAAAAGATGATTGATCTTAGATGACTTATGAGCCGAAACTGTGACAATGATGTGTAGAACTTGAGGGCTGTTGTTTTTAAAATTCTAAGTCTCACAGAAGTTCCACCACACTATTAATCCAAAGGTCGACTTTAGTTTCATTTTAACCTTCATCTCATGGTCTTGGTATGGAACCCAATCTCATTTCACCTCATGTCATTTCTTTTTGATGCTCTGGGACGAGCATGGTTTAAGTATAGGGGGATGATGAATCTCGGATTCATCACTCTAAATCTCATTTATTAAGCTCAAATCCATCAAAATCATTAGCATTTATGCATTTATTCTGCATAATTAGCATTCATGCATGTTTTCATAAGAATTTCATTTTCTCCATAATTTCTCCAGAAAATAACAAGCCAAGAATCCAAGCCAAAAATTACTTGTAAATAGCCTAACCTCCCGAATTTTTAACTCCTTCATGCTAACTCCGAATGATCCAAAACTACCTCCACCGTGTACATATCAGCTCACAATAATAAATGAAAAATACAAAAAAAATAATTAACTCAAATAAATGGACCAAAAACCCAAACCCTAGCTTCAGTATTTCCGGACTAAAAACCCCATGTCTTCCCCATCCAGTGTCCGTTTTGATCGTACTCACTTTTGAAATAATGTACATTCAATTATCTTCAAAAGAAGACCAAGTTCAAGTGAATCCGAGATTGTATGTGAAAGTTGGGTTTTGGGCCTCTTTTGCACATTGTGTATTTTAGCGGTTTTTGACCCGATATTTTTGTACATATTTTCCTATTAATAAAAATTCCAAAAAAATATATATTAAGGTGTCTTTATTTATCTTTGATTTTTCCATATTTTTTTCGGATTTTTGTCTGGATTAAGAATGACAAAAAATTACAAATCCAAAAATCCAGGTATTTTATGTACATAAGATACCCCAAAAATTTCACTTTGTGCATTTGGTGGATTTTGATTTTGATGTCTTCATGAAAGTTGTAGATCTCATCGGAACGAGCATTTTTCTTGAAGGAACTTTTCGATCCGAGGTCATTTGTTATTTATTCTTGATTTTACAAACTCTTTATCTTCGATTTTTCTGGTGCTGACACGTGGCAGCCCCTGAGGCCGCTACGTGTCAGCATTTTTTGGCCCCTTTTAAATCTGTATGTATTAAAAAAACATTAAATACCTGCACGTGTGAGGCACGTGCCCCCAGGCACGTGCCAAGCACGTGCGCACCCCTCTCACTTCTGCTGCCACGTTGCGCGTCCACGGCCGTTCGATCATGTCCGATCGAACGACCACTGTACATCGTCGTCCTCCCATACCCCTTCCACAACGGTCGCTGCCAACCCCCATTCTGGCGCCACCCCTCCGTAACCTCCGCCTCCGCGTCTACCGCCGCCCCTGCCTTCGTTGTTAACGGCCAACCGCGACCTCCGCTCCTCTCACGCCGCCAACCTCCTCCACACTTCTCGTGCCTACCCTCAACCTATAAATGAACCTCGCCGACCCACTCCTTCACCTATCCACCGATCCATCGCAAGACCTCCTCCGACAGTGACAACCGTGAGCACCTCCATCATCGACGTGATCCGAGGTCTCCTTGGCCTCGTCGCAGCCCCCGCCTTCGAGCCACTGCCTTACTCCTACTTGCACCGCCGTCGAGCCCCCATCTCCTCCAGGTAACCCCCACCTCCGCTTCACCTTTTCTTCTTCCCGTCATCGGTGTCTCTATTCCACTCCGTTCAACCCCCGGACACCATCTTAGATTCATCAAATACACGCGCCTCTTCGCCGCCTTACTGCTCAGCTCTGACTCCGATCGTCGAGCCACCATCATTGACTTCATTGCACGCCTCCTCCATATCCTCCAGAAGCTTCGAGCTTCACCAACTCCGTCACCACAATCATCGACTTCAACGCAAATGCCTCGACCTTTGATAACTCCATCTCCGACAAGCTACACCTCCAGCAATGTCTCTGACATCGACCACCTCCAACCTCACCGACGTCAACACCTACGCCATCGCCATCTCCACGGCCTTCATGACTTCGCCTTCATCTTCAGTGACCGTCGACGACAACCTTCTCCTCCGCCTTGGACCGACAACAATAATCGTCAACAACCGGCCTTACCTCCGCTTCGGTCGGCCCGCCTACGCTCCTCTACCGCAGCGTCAGGCACGAAGCCCGAGACCCCGCCACGTGCCGCACACGTGGGGCGGGGGATGTCAGTAGGAGCAACTCCCGGGGTCACGTGCCTTGCACGTGCCCTCTGGGCTATTTCCAGCAAGGCCCCCGAAGATCCTGATATTTGCACCAAAGCCCCCTCCAGCCAGAGGTAACGTGCGTCGTACGTGACCCTCTGGTAATTTTGCAGAAGTACCCTCCACTTTATCGGTAATTACAATTAGGTCCCCCCCACTGCATTTATTTTTATATTTATTTATTGCAGAAAGATCCCTGTGTTCTCCCTTTATTTTGAACCTCTTCTTGACATATTTTATTATTCAGAAAGCATGATGTTCATCTTTTAATTCTCTACATTTTGAGATACTGTTGATATTTTTGTGATTGATGGTTAATTAATAATTAATTATTCCGTGGAAAATTTCAAATTTTACCCATTTCTTGTTATTAAATTTGCCATTGATTAACCGTTGCTTTAAAAAATTCCCAAGAATCACATATTGTAGAGTTAATTGTGCTTGATATTGACATAAAAAAGATTTGCATTTGCATGCATAGATTGCCCTGTAAAAATCATTTTGTATATTTCAGTATTTAATTTTTAATAGGTATTAAACACCACATTTTTGAGGTTTAGGATTTTTATGAGATCCATCACTTAGTGATAGATCTTAGATAATTTTATCTCTTGAAGACAAGTAGGTTTAATATTTATTATAATTAAATATGGAAATTCATTCTTGTTATATTTAAAAATTCTTAAAAAAATCATATTGCATCCAAAAAATCCAAAGCAATTATAGTGCATTCAAATTATCATAATTTTCATTGTGGTAAAGTTTCGTTTTTTTCGGACATCATTTGAAGGTAATTTGCATTTTAGTCCCTAAAATAGGCCGAAATTGCATCTCGCATCCCTTAATTGCATTAAAAATTCAAAAAAAAGACCGCCTCAAAAACCGTGCATGAATCTTGATAGACATAACTCTAGGTTGTTCTTTTGCCTCCTTGTGATCGACCTTGGGACTTGCCCAAGTAAAATAAACATAAAACCACTTGATTGAAATTGAATAAATATTTGTGGTTATTTCTTGACCGATTCCGATCGCCGCCTACTACAAACGACATATTATTCTTTAAGCATGAACAATATAAAAACATCTTCTTAACTTAGCGGATTTTGGACTCGTCACCCATCTGAGTTGAGATAAGTGCAAAGTGAAAGAGTACAAATTAATTCCCTATTCCAGAGTCGTATGCAGATGAAGAGATAAGGTTAGACACTAAGATTCAAACTCTGCACATTATCATGTGAAACTCAAAGAATTAATTCAAATACCTGAATCTTCCAAAATCCTATTTCTCGGTGAAGTTTCTCTTAAAATTAGGTGGATTAAGGTCTAGTCCAAACGACTCTCGATTTCTACTCATAACTCGTTTCAGAACCCAAGGGCTTTTCACCAATGCAAATGAATGTAATACTGGAGGAAGTGCATTTATGTGAAATGCATAAATAAATTTATTTACCTTTGTGATTTTTTATTTTTTGAGATTTTTTAATGTAAGGATGTTATGTTTTTTATGCAAAAATGAATAAGAAGTCATTATTTTCAAAAATTTTGGTTGGACACGGTCTGTATTAGTGCAAAACTTTTTTTGTCTTTCTTTTATTTCTGTTTTTGTTTTGTTTTTTTTGTTTTTTTCAAGTTAGTTACCCACCCCGTAAATACATATAGACTTACGCAAAAAACGAGCTATGGATAAAATATACACAATATATATACACCCCCTATACATAGCGAGTATTATGTCTTGAAAGCACAAGAAGCATAAAGATGACATAGCTCGGGCTTAGCATAAGAGAGTAAAAAAGAAAAAGGAAAAACAATAGAAGTTGGCCTGCCTACCTATACTTAGATTGTGAACAATCTAAGTATAAGGGAAGAGCGAAAATGAGACGGTCGGGAGATGTGAATGAGGAGGGTATATACAGATGGACATCAGTTCCCCCTATACTAAGGGTCTTGTCAGCCTAAGTATGTAAGAATGGTGGAAATGGGGCGATTGTGAGAAGGGGTTGATGAGGAGAATGGTATATACATATGGCATCGGTCCCCCTATACTTTGGCATTGGCCTAAGTATATGAAGAAGATGTACAAGGAGACTGATGGGGTCAGGAGGAAGGGAGGGTAGCCGATGATTAAGATGGTTTTTGATCGATCTTTTTTTGAGCTTGTGGTGGGAGATCGTAATGATAAGAAGGATATGAAGCATATGATTCCCAACCATTGTCAGTGTTATCCTTAGAGAAATCATACTAGAGAGTAGATGAAGCGTATGAATCAGATGAAAGATAACCATCATCAGATTTATCCTCAGAGGAATAGTATTTGAAAGTGTATGCACTCCAGATATTCTTGTTCTCTAGTTGCTTCAGTTGTTTTCTCGGAATTTGTTCGTTCTTGAGATCAATCGATTTGTCCTCAGATGATGAATACTCTGAAGCACCAGTCTCTGTAAGCTCATAAGAAATTATTCCAGTATATTTAATGAGATCAGGAGAATGAGCATTGGATGAATAATAATAAGGAACATGAGTCGTCCAACATGAATCGAAATTTGGATCCTTGTGAAGATAGGCCATTAAAACTACCAAACAGACCTCACTCATGTAGATTACCCTTTGCGGACTAGATGAGGAATCATCATATGATTCCTCTTCCGGAAGGTCGAAGGCGACTTTCCTTTTAGATGAAGGAGCAAACATTTTAGTTCCTGTTGTCTTTGAAGGTGCTGGTCCTAGTAGTGAGGTGTTGACACTTGAGTCTCCTGATAAATAATCATTGAAATATTGCTCCTTTGTCAGTGCACGTCCCGCATATTTGTTCTTAGTTTTCTTAATGTTTGTGCATTCCTGAGTTGCATTGAATTGGTCAGGGTAGTCAGAGAAGGTTTCAGCAGAATCAAGGTTAGCCCATTTATATGTCTCAGGATCATATAAGAAGTTGTATATTTGATTTTTCATGGTGAGAGTAGCGGGAAATGGAACAGTGGGGAGAGTCACTAAACCAATAGTCTTTTCAACAACCGCTATCTCAGGTGTAGCAGCGGGGTAGGGCTCTTCTACTGTTTGGTGGTTATAGCTGTTGACGTCTTTGTGGGTCGCCTCAGAATATCATGTTTCCTCAAGGACTGGTTGAGATCGAAGTTCTCCTAGTGCTCTAAATTTTCCTTGATGCTCAATATCAAGGATCGTGAAGTCCACTTTAAGCGAAGCAGCTTGGAATGTAATGATGACTGAAATGGTTCCTTTCGATCGCTTTATAGATCCATCAACCAATTGAACGATCTCTCTTATTTTCTTGATAGGTCTGACTTTGAGCCTGTCAAATTTAGAGGTTGGGAGGATATTGATTGGTGAGTCGTCATTGATTCGAGCATGGGTAAATGTGGTGTCTTTGATTCCACAGTCAAATCTGGGCAACCTCTTCACTATGAGGCTCTTGGTTTTCTCCTCAACACCAAGGAGGTCGCCATTGATAAGACATATCTTTCAGTCTTTGTTCTTGTCCTTCCCGACTTTTTCGTCATTAATTTGCTCTTTACAAATCCTTTAAGGTTGGGGAAGTGTTCAATGGCCTGTATCAAGGGAAGTTCAAAAACCATTCTTTTCTCCAGTACTTCCTTCACAGTAGGATCCAAATTCAATAAATCTTCTCAATTTCAATTTTTTAAGTATTTTTTCTAGTTTTTCGATTTTTTTAGTGTTTTTAAATATTTAAACTTTTTTGGTATTTTTTATGTTGTGTGTAGATGTCGTAGATGATGAGGGTTTCGATTTGTCGAGTAAGAGCAGAATCAGAGTCAGGGCTATTCCTTGGGGAGTAGTAGGTAGAGGTGTCGTTGTCAGGGTCATCCCTAGGGTGAATATCCTCAGAATTGTCACGAGGAGATCCGATCTTTTCACCATCCATTTTTATATCCGAGCTACCATAAAATGAGATTAGTCAGTCAGTGAACTTTCTAAATTTATCCTCTATTAATGCATATCTCCTAGTAATCCTCAAAATTTCATTCACAAAAAAGTTTTTAGGACCGATTAGGGAGCAGTCCGTGTGGTTTCTTGTTTTTGAATTTGAGATCTAGTTATTTCATATTCCATTTTCCTATATGAGCTAGGAGACTCTATAAACATACAATATATGATCGTTATTTCCTGGAAATTTTTCCTCAAAAATCAAGGAAGGAGTCTGCTAAGTGGGAGGATTCTGTAGGAACCTATAGGTCTCATACTCAACATACCGTGATTCAGGCATGTAGTGCTGGTTTGAGTAGAGTCTACTTCAGTGTTCATGATTGATCGTATCCCATAAAGAAAGGAGTCATGCATGGTTCATATGTATCGATATCATCAATTTGTCCTCTATATGTGTAGGTCGATCGAAGGAGTGGTATTCGAGTTGGTCAATAGGGATTTGATCATTATGGTTAATCAAACACTGATTATCATTAAGTGCGGGCCTCTACTTGTGGTGTGATTGGGTTTCCATATTATTCTCTGTGGTCAATGAAAGATGTGAATGTGTGTAGTGTTGTCCTATTCCATCAAACTTGTGAGGAAGGAATGAAGTTGGTTTGGGTTGATATTGCTGCTGGTCGTTTGTTTCGGTGTTTTGTTCTTCAAATGGTTCTTGGGTTCTTGAAAGAAATGTGGCATAAGTCGGGTCATCACAAGATGGCAATTGTTCATGAGTAGCAAAGGCTTGGGGAGATGGTAAATATGATCAAGTGTCGAAGTTGGTCGGATGATATGAATAATAGAGATTGGAATTTATAGAGTGGGTTGGATTCATCCGAGGGCCAAAGTCTCCCGCAAATGTTGGAGAATATCTGTAGGAAGAGAGTTTAGATGATTTGGATTAGAACGAGAATAATTTATTTTCAAAGTACAGATGTGGTGGGTACTAAAAAAAGTCCCATAATTTTCAAAGGAGGTTTAATAGTTGACATAATGGATCTTGGTTAAAGATGTTCAAGTGTTGGGATACTCAACAAAAAAACCTAAATTTTAAATCAAGGAGAGTGATGGCAAAAGTGTGTGGTTTTTGATATTCGAGATTGGTTCACACACATCAATGCAAACATAAATCAAACCTCAAGTTCACCAAATCACACAATGAAGTTGCTAGAGTTCGGCAAATTATCATTTCAATTTTAGTTGGTGATAAATTCAATCTTGGAAAAAATTTAGCGAGCTGTTAGGTGCCGAAATATTTCTTAAAGACGGGCCTGAATTCTCAAGACTAGTTACATCCACTTTCAGCCAGTATGGGTATAAGTACGGACTGTAAAACGTCTACCTATGTTACTTAAGGACGGAGCCTTACACAGTATCCTTTAAACCACCCACTCTACTAAAGAAATCCAGACCGTTTACCGACTAACCATAGATTCTCACTAAGAAGTAGCTAATCATTTTTATAGAATTAGTAGTCTAAATGAAGATTCTGGAGTTGGGCTCTATCCTTACGTATCGTCTCTTGCTCAGACAAATAAATGAATCCAAGGTCGGGGTTTCTCTCCCACAAAAATTCTTGAATTTATGACTTAATTTAGTCGCCTTTATTAGCAGTCCTAATTTTAATAAGACGATCACTGAAAAAATTAGGTGAGCACTAATACTTGTCTACCGTCCAGTCCCAATTTCCTTTAAAATTTATGTGACAAAATAGGAGGGAGAAATTCCGGAAAAATTGATGCACGCAAAAAACATTGACGCATGCTCACTTAGAATACTTACTGTGATTCCTCACAATCTCCATGTGGGATGCAATATAAGAATTGAAAAATATTCTAGATGAATGCAAGCCAATAAAAACTGCACCTAGCAGAAAGTTCTATTAGCCAGGAAGAAATGAGTTGAAATTTTAACTAAGTTGAACGATCTAATGTGCATATAAATTAATGTGAAGTGTGGTCCTAGGTTCTCCGAGCACAATCAAAAGATTCTTAGAAGCTATAATAGCCGTATGTGCAGGTCTAACCTACGTGCCACTCAAGTTGGACACCACCCTCATCAGAGAGTGAAACATGCCATAACACAACCATAAAAAGTTCAAGGTCTTGTTACACACGTGAGAGTCCAAACGGACATATCTATAAATGAGCAATTAACTACAAAAAATAAAATTGCAGAAAAATAAATCCTAAACTCTACGCTCTCTCACGACTCAACTCAATCTTAATTTCAATACAACTTTTCGGAAGTTGGTGAAGATGCATCGATTTTCGAAAATCGCTCTACGTCCGGGTAACATGCATGAAAATAAGAGAGAGTGTAAGAGAGTGACTAAAAATAATAATAATAAGTAAATACATAAAATAAATGTAGAAAAATAAATGAAAAATGTACAGTGGCATGTTCAGGGGTCAGACTAATCGAATGTGTGGAAAATAGAGCACCTTAATTTGTTAGAAAAAATCTAAGTTGTTTGCCTCCTCGGTAACGGTGCCATCTGACAAGTCTGATAATGCCCTATTTAATTGGCATGAATTATCATTGAAATTCATCATTTCATTATAGGTGGGAATTTAGAATCACTCAAGAAATAACCACAATTAATTTATTCAATTTATAATCGGCGTGGTTTTTTGTTTATTTTACTTGGGAAAGTCACAATGTCGAAATCAAGGAGGTAAAGAAACAACCTAGAATAATGTACATCAAAGTTTATGCATGATTTTCAAGGTAGATTGTTTTGTATTTTTAATGCAATTTGGGAATGTAAAATGCAAATGTGGCCAATTTAAGGGACTAAAATGCAATTTAAATCAAAGTATGTCAAAAAATTATGAAACTATGTCGAGATGTAAATAAAGATGAAATGAACAGAATTTATTTTTTTTGGAATTTTCTGATGCAAGATGAATATTTAATGAATTTTGAATGCGAATAATGTGAGTTTCAATATTTAATTATAATAAATATTTAACCTATTTATATTCAAGAAATAAAATTATGCAAGATTTATCACTAGGTGATTGATCTCAGAAAAATCCTAAACTTTAAAAATAATATTACCTACTAAAAATTAAAGATTGAAATATGCAAAATGATTTTTATAGAGAAAACCATGCTTGTAATTACAATTCTTTTTTGACACAATGTTAAATAGAAGTAATTATACAATCCAAGAATTTTAGGCAATTTTCAAAGCTATGGTTAATTACTTATGAATTTTGAGCAAATGATGTGCAAAATATGCAATTTCGCACAAGAATATAAAATATTGAATAACCACAACCTATAAAAATATCACAAGCATACCATATGGTAGTGAATTAATTGTTGAACATCCTATTTTTGAATAATAAAAATAAGGTCATGTAAAAGTTTAAAATAAATGGGAAACACATGGGTCTGTTCTCAGTTAAATAAATAAAAGAGAAAGTAGTGCAGGGATTAAATCGTAATTACCAAGACCCTTAGGGGTATTTCTGCAAAAATATCAAGCGATCACGTGCCAGACACGTGACCCTTGAGAGATAGGGGGTCTTGTGAATAGGCGGGGATCCAGGGATATGGGGGCAATTAACCCGTGCACGTGACAATCACGCGAGTGGGGGGGTTGACTTTTGTTGAAGTCGTTCCCCCAGCTCACTTATCACGCACGTGGCAGGGGCCTCAGGATTCCAGCCCAGCTCTGGCGGGTAGCGACATCATAGCAGGAACAGAGAACTAAAATGGGAGGGGAGAGCTCCCAGGCGCAACAATGGTGCATGAAAGGAGGAGGGGCTCCCAAGTGCCGATGAAGTGCGTGGAGCGGCCGGAGCCGAGCGATCACGAAGAGTTTGGTGGAGGGTGCTGAACGTTGTTGGTGCAGCCGTGGGGGCGCTGTAGAAGGCAGAGCGGGCCCCAACAAAAGTTTGGTGAAGCTTGACGGTGATGGCTCCTGGTTATTCCCAAGAGGCATCGGGGAAGAGCATCTTGATGTCGAGGTGGAGCGGTTGATGGAAAGTAAGGCGAAGGGATCTTCGAAGAATAAGGAGCAGTGTAGTTGAGGATGTTGATAGTGGAGGTGTTTGTTGCATCATCATTGGTGTTAGTGGATATAACAATCGTTGGCTCAACAGCTGAAGCTGAAACAAGGGCAAGATGCGCGAAGGAGCGCAACTGCAACGGTGTCGAGGATGGACACCTGTTGAACAGAATTTTGTGAAGGTCATGTTCATTCACAAGGTGAATCAACAGTCATTGAGTTGACCTCATACGAAACCCAAATTATAACAACAATAAACCCACAACAATGATCAAAGAATGAAAATCAAGATGTGGAGTTAAATTTATTATAACTCTACAAAATATGTATATAGTGCAAGTAATGTAGAGGTTGAACACAAGGAACAAGCAGGTAGATCGGGGAAAGAATGCACAAAAATGGATGTGACGTTTTTGTCTATATGTGCTATTTTTTATGAGTTTTAATTTTATATTTATTTTATTTTATTTTATTTATTTTATATTCTTATATTTGATTTTTAATTTTATGGCTCTGTATTTTCTTTTTATATTTTATACTTTTATATTTTCTTTTTCTTTTAAATATATAAATAACTATATATAAGATATATGTACAATATAGGTAAAAGAGAGATAGTATGCATATAGAAACGGGTAAAAATGGTTAAAATATGGAAAATAAAATCTTTTGGGCTTTAAAATTTTTTTGATGTTTTTATGGATTTTTATACTTTTGCTAATTTTTTGGAATTTGAAAAGTCCAAAAAATATTCAAAACAAGGGATAAAATATATAGCAGAAATTAAAATGAAGAGGAAAAAAATTAAACAGAGTAAAAAATTCTCCAGATTAATTTTATAATAAAGATTATAATAAAAAGAAAATTCAGAAATAGAGATCATATTTTTATGGTTTTTTATATATTTCTATATTTTTATAGAGGTCTTAGGAGTTTTGCAATTTTTTGAGTTTTTTATATATTATTTTAGTGATTATTTGTCTGGGATTGTAAAATAGTTAAATAAGTAAGAAATATATTTTTTGGAAATTTTCAAATAGTTTTTTTTTAATTTTTAAGTATTTTTTAATGCAAATTGGGAAGAAAATAAATGTTTAAAATTTTTAATAAATAAAGAAATGCTTCAAAAATAAAAAAAATATGCACGTGAAATGCAATGCAACAGGTAGTTAATGCTATTTTTTTGGATTTTTTAGAAGTTAATAGATGTAAGAAATAAATACTAAATACAAGGAGAAACTACACTCCTAGCAAGGGTAATTTTGTTAATAGATAAAAGTTCAGGGTGCAAAGTATAAATTTCACAGAAATATTAAATGTGATATTTAAATTTTTGAATGAAGTATAAAATTCGAGACACATAGGAGCCTCTCTACAAAATCGACAAAAATCATGTGTCAGAACACGTGCTCCATTGGTAGGCACTCAAAATTAATTTTCCAAACACCTAGGGGTTAAATTGCTGTCCTCAAAAGATATAACTGCAATAAATAGTTTCTGGACTTAATAGAAATACACCAAACTAAGGGGGCCTAGATGCAAAATGTCTACCTCACATGATCGCCCACGTAAGGTGACGTGGCTCTGCCCTACTTGCAAATATCACAAAGTTCAGGGACTAGATCATAAATATTAGGATAATATAAAACGACCGATAAAAGATTAAGTTCTACTTAATTAATTAAAAATGGGGGGGGGGGGGAACTGCAAAATACCCTTGCCTATAGCGGATCGGACTGCTAATGACGATTCACTTATGATACGTGTCGACTATCCAATGGTATGTACCCCTTCGACTCGTGTAACCCAGATTAGATGACGATGGACGATCGTATGACCCGGACTCTCTTGATCGAACGACAATTGTGCACCAGGCAAAGGAAACCGATCCAATGGCGGAGAAATGATCAGGAAGAACGGGGGAGAAGGTCGGCGGTGCGACCTTTCTCGCCTCCAATTGTCCTCCTCCGACTCTACGTGAAGCTCAAAATCGTCGCAATAGCTCTTGCAAGCACCGTCTATCGACTGGAAGCATCAAAAATCATCGGAGTACATCATTGTTCTTCTACGGGGTCGATGGAGTTGGGAAGCTCCAGGACCCTCCTACGAGATCCCAAAACTCGCTCCAGGTTGTCCTCGTGCTCCAGATACCTACAAAAAATGTTAAAAGGGTTGCATGCAAATTGCTGTGACCCTCCAGTTGGCAAAAGAAGGTGGAAATGGCGAGGATCAAAGCTCGTCGGAGCAACCTCCGGTAAGGTGGTGGCGAATGTGATTGGTTGGGTGAAAATTGAAAGGAAGTGGGGATCGAATCCTAAGGATATGTACAGCTGAAAAATGCAAGAAAAAAACAAGTAAAAAGGGACCTCGATGGCCTAAAATACTAGGGATAGTACCTCATGATCAATGGAGGGAGATGGAGGGTGGAGCCGCTCCTTGACCTGCCTAACAATGCTTTCAAGGAGCCAAGAGCTATAAGTCAACTTACTCGGTCCAGGGCTTGAAGAAGGGATGCCAAAGGGGGTCAAAGAGGGTTCAAAAGCAAAGGGGAAAATGGAGTGGGTTTATGTACAATGAAGTCGAGGGGCTCCAAAGGTCGACGTGGTGGCAACGATTTAGTGGCCCAATGGCCAAGGAAAGATATGGGCAAGTATCCTCGATGAATGGGGAAGTAAAGTCAAGAAGGCGTCGACATAAGATGGTGCAAGGAACACCTTCGAAAAAATCGAGAAAATAAGACAAAAGTGCAACTTTGACACAGAGTAGACCTCGGTCAGAGAGTTGACCGAGGTCAACCAATGGATCAATCTGGTTGGTCCCAGTGGAGCAACCAGAAAACTCCTTGGCAAAAATATTTATAAATTTGAGTTATAATAATAAGCAATTTTATTAATTTTAAGTTACTAGATAAAAATATTTATTATTTTCTGAAGTATTTTAATATGATTTTTATTTAATATTTAGGGGTTTAAAATCACAAGTTACCTTTTAGGGGTTGTATATAGGTACATTTGTCTATATATTTTAATGTTTTATTTTATTTTATATATTTAATTTTGTTAAATAATTTTATTATTTTATAAATATATAACTTATGTTTATAATCTTCAATATATTTTTATTTTATTTTCTGATGTATTATATACAATTGAATAAGTAGAAGTATTATTTATATAAGTATTAGTATAGGTATTTGATCTATGTGTTTTATACAAATATTTTATTTTTATGTTTTCTTAATGTTTATATTACTAATATGTACATATATTAAAAATATTATTTACAAAATTATAAAAATATAAATTATAAAAATAATGTATAATAAATAAAATGAATATTTTAAACGATACAAGTATACAATAGGGGTCCAAAACCTAACTTTCAAACCATATCCTCAAAAAATATGAAACCACCTTCATTAAATAGATTACTAAAAGTTATTTACAATTAAAGTGATTTTGATATATTTTGAGTTTTTATTTGAGAGATATAGGTCAGGGAAGTTGGGATTTTGAAATCATATTCAGATCATATTTTATACACTGTATATTATTTTTGTATGAAATCAATTTTGTATTTTTCGATATTTTATTATCTGTCTTTATTTGAGTATAAAAAGTAGAATTAAAAATAGGTCTCAAAATGAATAAGAATGAAGGGTAAATTACAATTTGGGTCCCCATCTATAGATCCAATCTCAGAATAGGTCCCGATCTTTAAATTGTAACGATTCGGGTCCTAGGGTCATTAGTGTAAGGAACTTTTTGGGGCTAATGATGAGTATTCCCTTGTTTAAAAGTTAGAACCCAACCTCCATTCCCTTTCTAAAAATTACATATTCGTCACGAACCCTAAAATTCCCATTTCTTAAATGATCCTGGGACCTGAATCGTTACAATTTAAAGATCGGGACCTATTCTGAGATTGGACCCATAGATGATGACCCAAATTGTAATTTAACTTTAAAAATGAATAAAATAAATAAGAACTTTTATTGGTTTTTGGCCCTTATCTCTCACTACTTTATTCCTGGTCGACCTAGTCATCGAGATGCCTAGGTCTCAAGGTTTCAGGTCATAAAATATTTTCAAAATTACAATCTTTTTCTTTTATTTTCTTTATTCTATAATTTTGTTTTAAAAACCATATTTTTACACTATTTGAACAATGCCTAAATGACAAAATGCATGAATTAAGCCTATTTACAGGTATTCACTAGCGTTTTAAGTCCAAAATGATAGAATAAAGATGATGAAATGGTGATTCATCATCCCCCTATACTTGCCTTTGCTAGTCCCTAGTAAACACTTATGCAGTAAGTGTAGAAAAAAGAAGAACAAAGAAAAGAAAAAGAGAAAAATAGATTAAATTTAATTATCAAACTTGTCTTCACAAAATCAATGTTTGGAGCTTAAGACAGAACTTTGGAGTTTAGTGCGAGTGGAACCTTAATGGGAATCGGATTTGAAATCCAACATCCTTCGAGAATCCCAAAACTTCGCTCAAGTATCCTCAATAACAAGGTCATAATACTTCAACTCATATGCAAACCCTTATGACTATGAATCTGACTCGTACATTGTAAGTGATGGTGACTCTCCCCAACTGAAATGACAAAGAGACTGACTTCTCCACTATGACATCCCAATGATTCCCCAATCCAATAATTCATTCCTTAAGGAGCGAGGTATTCCCTTCTAAGTTCAAGTGGCAATCAACTCAAGAGGAGGGGGTAAAGAGAAGAATGTATGGTAGCCAGTGTAGCTACCTATCCTAGGATGCAAGACCATTGTAGTCAAGTCATCCAGTTGCAGGCTCACATGATTTGACTTTGAAGCTCAAGCTTGGTTATTGACTATACAAATATATACACTCTGACATGTATTTTTTCATACAAGAATGTCCACTTTTTTTGGAGTTTTTTCTTTTTTCTTTTTTTTTGAAATACTATTCACTACATCATTTACATAAGGAGTTTTCCCTCTTAAGCCTGTAGACTATCCCTCTTTTGAAGCATTATTGCAACTCACACTCTCCTGTCTTCAAAACTCATCATCACTGGATGGGTTGGGGTACATTTACCTCCCTAGAGGAGGACAAATGTTTCCAATTTTGTGTCTCTCATACCGACAAATGCAACCCCCTCACCACTCCAACTGAGTTGAGCCAAGTGAAAGGTGCAGGTGTCCATGTTAGGTCATTATCGACAAGATTCGTATGTGATCTTCCAAATACTCTACTTAGGCAGTCAAGAATCCATTGAATCAAGTATCGATCATCAAAGAATTAAGTCAACTAGACCCGAAGTACCTCAATTCCAGCTCCTATAAGGTTCCTATTAATTAGGTAGATTTAAGGTCCAACCAAGCTCCAATCTTCAGATTTTACTTAGACTTGTTCATCCGTTAAACTCGATCTAAAAAATGATAATGCCATGCGAATGCTATGCAAAAAATATCTTTTTGTATCAATTTTCAAAGATTTTGAACTTTTTATGGATTTTTGAAAAGATGATGCATATGTATTTTTTTGTATTTTTCAAAAGGATTTTTCAACTGTTTCTGGTATTTTTGTTTTGAAAATACTTTTGGGTTTTTTGAAAAAAAAAGAATTTTGGTGAAGAACTAGTTACAAATATTAACACAGGGATGCATCTTATATTTACAAGACTTAGATTTTTAAGAATTTAAAAGGGGTAAGTGGTCAATTTTATAGGTATACAGAATAAAGAATTTTAGAGTGATGTATATTTTCCTCAAACTTATTTGAAAAGCATTTTACAAACAATTTTTGAAAAGCTATAGTCCAATATAATTTTTACAAACATGTACACACATTTGAAAATCATATTGCAAAGGGTTTCCAAATAGTATATATAGTTTGTTCAAATATTTTTGTGACCATTTTTAAAACATTTGCAAATAGTTTTTCAAATATTTTTATGTCACACAAAGAAAATAAAGTTTTCAAACACAAAAGTTTTTACAAAGGCTAAAAATTTTGAACAAAACATTTTCTAAATAGTTTTCAAAATATTTTTCAAAAGGATTTTCAAACTATTTTTTCAAACATTCTATAAACAACATTTTCACCTGATTTATTAATCAGTAAATACAAATAGAATTTGAGGAATAACAAACATCTTATTCTTAAGTGTTTTTAATGAAGTTAATAGTATAATTAGCCATAATTAATATAATTATAAAAGTAAGAGTTATGGCTAAATTATATATGTAGTATATACGACCCCCTATACTTAGCTTGAGCTAGGTCCTCATAGATCAGAGAGAAAAAGAGAAAACATAACTCGTACTGAGTATAGACAAGTCTAAAGAACAAATGAATGGAGAAGTGACTGAACGAATGAGAAGTTGACTGTCCCCCTATACATAGGATCATATAATCCTAAGGATAGCAGACTGTACACAAAGCAGGGAGGGTCAAGGATGGTAATGAACATATCGTACTTAGACTGTCTCCCCTTATACTTAGGGGTAAGATATCCCTAAGTATAGTCAAGAAGAGACAATAGAACGTACCAAAGAATAGAAAATCTCGGGGTGCACACCCCCCATACTTAGGATAAAGTATGCCCTAAGTGTAGAAGGATGACAAAAAGAGGCGACACCTTTTCGGTAGATAAAGAAAATAGAAAAGAAAAAGAAGAAAAGAACAAAAGAGATCAGACGATGAAAGAAGATAGAAGAGAGAATGTACACACCACTCCCCATATACTTAGGGTAAAAGAAGCCCTAACTATAGGCAACAATAGGAGTCATGAAATGGAATGATGAAAGAACACTCGGCTCTTCCACCCCCTATACTTAGGACAATGCACGTCATGAGCAAGGCAAACAGAAAAATGGGTGAATGAGCTCAATGGGATAGCAACGACATAGGGAATACACTCGGCTCTTCCTAGAGTGTGAAGGCATAGACAGGTCAATGGAAGAAGTACGACTAGGTCCGACCTTGGAAGTCCCACTGATATCGATGTGGAATGCGACAAACTCATCATCATCAGAAGAAGTGTAATCAGTGTCATCCTGCGAGGTCTCGTCCATGTCAAAACCAAAAGGAATGAACTCATCAATAGAAGTAGTCGAACTATGTTCATCCTCAAGAATCTCAACTAGGTCGTCATTCTCATCGAAAGGCTCGAATTCTTGAATAAAAGTAACCAAATCAAATTCGACCTTTGTTTCATCAGAATCTAAGTAAACATGAACAAACACATCAGTGAAAGTACTCAAATCATGTTCATCCTGCCTAGTATCTAGATCTGCCCTCCGCTCAATAGTATCAATCGTGTAAATCCCACAGATTTCATCAGCACAATACCAAGTCCTAGAAGAAGGAACTTTGAGGCCCATGCTTTCCAAGTCTTCCACCTTGGAGAGGTATTCTTGGGTCTCAGTGGAATCCAATAAGCAGCAAAACTCCCCGATAGTCTCATCAAGGTCATGTTCCTCAGGGTCTGCCAATATAGGTGTAGTCACATTAGATGCAGGTCTCTCGTCGGTAGTGAGTGCAGTGATCAATACTTCGCTCTCATCAACAGGAGGAAGTAAATCTCTCTTGATTCATAATCAATAACAACCCTCGAAGAGGCAAGGAATGGTCGTCCCAGGATGATTGGAGAGTGATCCCCCGTGGAGGTCTCCATGGGAAATACAACAAAATCAACAGTGTAGCTCATGCCCTGAATCGAAACAACGACATTTTCAAGGATACCCTTCAACCTCTTGATAGATCCATCAACAAACTGAAAGATCATCTTGGTTTTTTTAGAGACCCTAATTGAAGAGACCGTACTAGCAAGAAGGGTAATATGCCAATTGAAGCACCACTGTCTAAGAGAGTGTGATCACATGTAAAGTCGGAGATGGTGCAACTAATGAAAGGTGTGTTAGTGTTCTTTTTATTGGGAATGGGATGGTTTGTGATGATGTGAGCAGTGGCCATGGTCAAAATATGATGCTCAGATCTGCTCCTCTGCTTTCTCTTCTTGGGAAGTCAAATAGACAAATCAGTCATGGTCTGCTGATGTGGGGAATGAATGATCTCATGAACAGTGGCCACCACTTCAGGTTCAGTCAATAATTTTTTTAATTTTTGGACCTCCTCCATACATGGGAAAAATTCGGAATAAGCATATACACAAGGAATGCCAAGAGCAGTCTGTACAGCAGCGTCCTCGGGGTCATGGATATGACAAAGTATGAAAGGTTGTGTAGTCAAAGGATATGGCAAGTGGACACTCTCCTTAAAGTCTCACTCAACCAAAGGCCTCTTGGAATCTTTTTGGATTTTCAAATTTTACTCGTTTTTTTATATTTTCATCGATTGCAAGCTCTCATGATAATCCTCAACTGAATCCATATCCTTAAGTAATGGAGCAGCATTATGGTTCTTATTTATGCTAGTAAGATCATCAATCCTCGAATTCATTTGCTCCATCATTTGGTTTAAGGTCTCAATTGTGTAAATCATGAAATGTGATTCCAACAGATTAGTCTCGGGTGGATGTGTAAGGAAATGTGAAGGTGGAGATGGGTAAAAATCCGAGGTCTGAATCTGTGGCTGGGAGTATATGTACAAAAGTTAGGAGCAAAGTCCTTCTAGAAAAATAGAGGTGGACTGGCAGGAGTGAACGAGGGGTCCGCAAAATCCTAATAAAATACACTCTAGTCGTCCATCTCGAAACAAGAGGAAAATGATCAGGAGAACACGACGGTTAAGTCAAGAGAAGTGAGAAAAAGACGCAAATGCGCAGAGGCGATCTAGAATGCATACAATCAATCACAAGCAAAACTCACACAATGTAAACCCTCAATTCACTACTCAACTCGGTAGAGACCAAAAAGTTGGTCTTTTTATCTTGTCTGTTTTAGAGTTAGGTGAGAAGTTAAAATATTGTGCAAACACATAGGGGCTGAATGGGATTTTGGCACTAATCCTCGCCCCAAGACGATATTTTCTTTTTGATCGATTTTAGGGTCAAGTAATTTTAGTAGTCCTGATTTTACTAGTTATAACTTTTTTTGAATTTTTAGTGAGAAATGCAAATGCCTAACGAGGAATCAATTTCACATAGCACCTACATGATCAAAATCAGAGGTAGAGAGGTGAAAAGCATTGCACGTGTTAAATGATGATATATGCTAAAGCGTAAATGCTCACCTTACCACCAGTAGTTTTCATGCAAAGATGCTCAGCAGAACTGAAACCTATTCTATATGAAAATGCAAGCTGATGAAATCACCCTATGTTTAGAAATTGCTATTAGCGGGAAGTACCAATGTTAACGATATAGAATAGAACCGAAATGTCCGGTCTTGGAGTCTCCTCGATGCCCACCACAATGGCTCCTCCAAGCGCTATATGGAGTACTCTCGCGGTGTGGGGGTTTTAAAACCAAGTGATAAGAAGTTTGATATTTGACTAAGTCCAAACGTATATATAGTTACATGCAATGGTTATTGGGTGATTGGCCTTAATCTATCACAAGCATTCCTAAAGCTAAGGGCTCAATCACACAAAATAAAGAAAACCAAAATCGGGAAAACAAAAGGAAAAAAGCGATGAAAACCGTGACAAAACTGACGATGAGCCCCCAAGTGAACAAACACTTGGAAATTGGGCATGAGAGTCCAAAGTCCTGAGTACCTGTATTATTACAATAAATAATGGTCTCTCTCTCACTTAATTACATAAATAAATACAAAAATGCTCAGAATGTGATTGTCTTCTTAAGTCCTCCAAGCTTCCTTCTATGCTAGGTCAGAAATCTCCTGCCTCCTTCAGGTGGGTGCACAAGCGCCTTGGGTAGAGCACCTCCCTTGATCTGCGGTACCTCACATGAAGTCAACAAGAGAGGTGAATACGACAAGTCCAGCAATAATATAAAATACATGAGAAGGCAAAAATATAGACAAGTAATCACAATTAAAAATGAATACCAATCTAAACGCTATTGCTCCACGGCAACGATGCCATTTGTTGAACAGAGTTTTATGAAGATCGTGTTCATTCACAAGGCAAATCAACAGTCATGAGTTGACCTCACATGAAAACCAAATTCAAACAACAATTAACCAACAACAATGATCAAACAATGAAAAGCAAGATGTGGAGTTAAAATTTAATATAACTCTACAAAAGATGTGTATAGTGCATGTAATGTTAGAGGTCGAAACACAAGAACAAGTAGGTAGAATGGGGCAAAGAATGCACAAAAATGGATGTGATGTATTTGTCTATATGTGCTATTTTTTGTGGGTTTTAATTATATATTTTTTTATTAATAATTTTATATTTGATTTTTATTTTTCTAATTTTGTATTTTCTTTTTATATTTTATATTTTTATAATTTATTTTTCTTTTAAATATATATACAACTATATATATAAGATTTATGTACAACATAAGAAAAATAGAGATAGTATGTGTATAAAAATAGGTAAAATTAGTCAAAATACAGAAAGTACAATCTATTTGGGATTTTTATATTTTTCAGATGTTTTTGTGATTTTTCTATATTTTTGCTAATTTTTGGTATTTTTAAATTCCAAAATACTCAAAACAGGGGATAACATATATAACAAAAATTAAAATGGAGAGGAAAAACATTAAATAGAGTTAAAAATTCTCAAAATAGATTTTATAATAAAGATAATAAAAAAAGAAAATCGAGAAACATGTATTATATTTTTTTGATTTTTTATGGATATTTTATATCTTTAAAGAGTATTTAGGGGGTTTGCAAATTGTATGAGTTTTCTTCTATAATTTTTAGTGATTTTTGATCTGAGGTTGTAAAATGCATAAATAAATATGAAATATATATTTTTTTAAATTTTTTTTAGATTTTTTTATAATATATATGTATTTTTAATGCAAATAAAGATGAAAATGCATGTTTTATATTTTTATAATTAATAAAATGCTTCAAAAATGTAAATTTAAAATATGCTTGTGAAAATGCAATGCAACAGGTAATTAATGCTATTTTTTTTGGATTTTTAGAGGTTGATAGATGCAATAAAACAAAGAGAAACTACACTCATGGCTGGGCTATTTTTGTAAATAGATAAAAGTTCAGGGTACAAAGTGGATATTTGTTTCTACTTGCAAATATCACAACGTTCAGGGACTAGATCATAAATATTACAAAAATATAAAACAACTGATGAAAGATTATGTGCTACAAAAAATTACAAAATTAGCAGGGTGAAACTGCAAAATACTCTCGCATATAGCGGATCAGACGATTGATGATTCACTTAAGATACGTGCTGACAATTCAACTGCTGGTACCCCTTCGGCTTTTGTGGCCCAGATTAGATGACAATGGATGATCGGATGGCCCTTGCTCGCTTGATCGAACGACAGCTGTACAGCTGGGTGGAGGAAACTAATACGATGGCAGAGACAAGATCGGGAAGAACAGGGAAGAAGGCCAACGAGGACGACCTTCCCTGCCCCTGATCTTCCTCTTCCTACACTACATGAAGCTTAAAATCATCGCAAGAGCTCATGCAGGCACCGTCTACCGACTGGAAGCGTCGAAAATCGTCGGGGTACACCGACGTTCTAGCATGGGGGCGTCGGAGCTGGGAAGCTCCAGTACCCTCTGACGAGATCCCAAAACTCGCTCCAGGTGGTCCTCGTGCTCCAGATACATGTAGAAAATGTTAAAATGGTCGCATGCAAATTACCGTGACGTTCCAGTAGGCAAAAGAAAGCGAAAATGGTGGGGATCGAAGCTTGTCGAAGCAAGCTCCAATGAGGTGGTGGCGAACATGATTAGTTGGGTGAAAATCGAAAAGGAAGGTGGGGATCGTATCCTAAGGATATGTATAGCTGAGAAATGCAAGAAAAAACAAGCAAAAAGGGACCTTGATGGCTAGAAATGCCAGAGATAGTACCTCACAGCCAATAGCCGGAGATGGAGGGTGGAGCCGCTCCTTGTCGTGCCTAACGATGCCTTCCAGGAGTCAGAGAGCTCCCTATCACCTTGCTCAGTCCAGGGCTCGAAGTGCGGATGCCAAAGCGGATCAAAGAGGGTTTAAAAATCAAAGGGAAAATGTAGGGGTTTATGTATAGCGAAGTCGAGGGGCGCCAAAGATGGAGCGGTGGCAGCGATTCATTAGCCTAATGGCCAAGGAATGATATGGGCAAGTATCCTCGATGAATGTGGAAGAAAAGTCAATAAGGTGTCAACATGAGATGGTGGAAGGAACGCCTTCGAAAAAAATCGCGAAAACAAGTCAAAAACACGACTATGACATCGAGCAGACCTCGGTCAGAGAGTTGACCTAGGTTAACCAACAAATCAATCTAGTTGGCCCACGTGGACTAACCAAAAAAATCCTAAGCAAAAAGATTTATCAATTTGATTTAAAATAATAAAAGGCTTTATTAATTTTAGGTTATTAAATGAAAAATATTTATTATTTTCTGAAGTATATTATATGATTTTTATTTATTTTGTAGAGGTTTAAAATCAAAAGTTACCTTTTAGGGGCTATATATAGGTACATTTGTCTATATATTTTAATATTTTATTTTTATTTTATATATTTAATTTTATTAAAAAATTCTTATTTTATAAATTTATAACTTATTTCAATAAACTTAAATATGTTTTTATTTTCTTTTTCTGATGTATTATATATAATTGAATAAATAAAAGTATTCTTTATATAGGTATAAGTATAGGTATTTCATCTATGTGTTATATACAAATACTTTATTTTTATGTTTTCTTTATGTTTTTATTCCTATTTTAATATGTATTTTTGTTGTAGACCTCACCCTAAGGTCCTGACAATTCATCTTCAGTCCCTCTCTGCATATCTTTATTATAATTTATTTCTTGCAATTGCAAGTAGACCCCTACGCTCCCCCTTTATTTTGAACAACTTCATTGCATCATTTTATTATTCCAAAAAAGGATGGTGTTGTTCAATTTAGTGTTGACACTATGGCATGCTTGTGAAAATTTCCTAGATGGTGGTTAATATTAATTAATACTTTCATTTAAAATTGTGTCTTTTACCATCTTGTGCCTCAAAATTTATAAATAATTAACCATATCTCTGAAAATTCCCCCAAAAAAGTCACAGACTATAGAATCAGTTGTTTATTATTTATTTATTACATCGTCCCCAAAAAGAATTGCATTTGCAAGCATGATTTCCCCTATAAAAATCATTTTGCATATTTCAATCTTTAATTTTTAATAAGTATTAAATCTCATATTTTTAGAGTTTAGGCTTTTTCTGAGATCAATCACATAGTGATGGATCTTGAATAATTTTATCCCTTGAAAATAAATATGTTTAATATTTATTATAGATAAATATTGAAATTCAAACCATTTACGATAAATTCTTTAAATATTAATCTTACATCCGAAAATTCTAAAAAAACTTACAGTGTTTCATTTCACCATATTTCACATCTCGACCAAGTTTAGTAATTTTTGGACATAGTTTGATTGATATTTATTTTCAAGTCCTTAAAATTGGCTGCATTTTCATTTTGCATTTCAAAATTCCTAGAAATCCAAAAGCACTCCATCTTGAAAACCGCACATGAACTTTTGACAGAAATAATTCTAGGTTGTTCCATTGCCTCTTTGAGTTCGACCTTGGGACTTGCCCAAGTAAAATAAACATTAAACCACTTCGATTAAAAATTAAATAATTAAATGTGGTTGTCTCTTGATAGATCCTGATTTGCCGCCTACACGAAATGGCAAATTTAAATGGTAATTCACATAATTTAAAGGGGGTATTTTGGACTCGTCGGATGGCGCAGTTGCCGCGAAGGCAAATGACTTAGATTTTTGTATAGAAAATTCGTGTTATGTTTTCCACACATTCTTGTAGTCTGAACCCCAAACGAGTCACTGTACATTTTTTATATATTTCGCTACATTTATTTTCTATTTTTGTTTTTGATATTTCCGTCCTTCTCTTATACTTTATCTTTTATTTTTTGTGCGAGGTACCCGATGTAGTGGAGCTGTTCTTTCAAAAATCGACGCATCTTCACCAATGCCCGAAAAGCAGCAATAAAATTAGGATCGAGTCGATTCGTGAGAGAATGTAGAGTATAAGATTTATTTTTCTGAAATTTTATTTTTGTAATTAACTGCTTATTTACCACAGTGTCCGTTTGGACTCTCGCGAGTGTAAAAAGACCTTGAACTTTTTCTACGGTGTGTCATGGCCTGTTTCACTCTTTGGTGAGGGTGGGGCCCAACGTGAGTGGCTCAAAGGTTAGACCCACACATACAACTATTTGAGATTCTAGGATTTTATTTTTTGTGCTCGTAGAACATAGGATCACACTTCACTTAATTGAGATGTAGATCGTTCAACTTAGAAAAATTTAACTCATTTCTTCCCGGCTAATAGAACTTTCTGTTAGGTGCGGTTTTTATAGGCTTCCATTCATCTAGAATAGTTTTAAATTCTCGTATTTTATCCCACATGGATATTTTGAGGAATCAATGTAACTCTTCTAAGTGAGCATGCATCATCGTTTTTAACTGCATCGACTTTTCCTGATTTTCTCCCTCCTGTTTTCTCACATAAACTTTAAAGGAAATTGGGATGGGACGATAGATGTGTATTTGTGCTCACGTAATTTTTCAGTGATCATCTTATTAAATCATGACTACTAAACAAAGCCGACTAAATTATTCATAAAATCAAGAACTTTTGCGGAGAGCAACCCCGACCTTGGATTCATTAATTTGTTTGAGTGAGTGACAGACGACACTTAAGGATAAAGCCCAACTCTAGAATCTTCATTCAAACTAATGATTCTATAAAAATGATTAGCTATTTCTCAGTAAAGATCTACGGGTAGCTGGTAAACGGTTTGGATTTCCTTAGCATAGTGGGTGGTTTAGAGGATAATGCGTAAGGCTTCGTCCTTAATAACATGGGTAGTCGTTTTACGATCTGTACTTACTCCCATACTAGTTGAAAGTGGATGCAACTAGTTGTAAGAATTCAGGACAGTCTTTAAGAAAATTTTCAGCACCTAACAACTCGCTAATTTTTTCCTAGATTTAATATATCACCAACTAAAATTGAAATGATAATTGTCAAACTCTTGTGGCATCATTGTGTGTGTTGATAAAACTGATGTTTGTATTGTGTTTGCATTGGTGGCATGAATTGATTTTGAAGATAAAAAATCGAACACTTCTGCCATCACTGTCTTTGATAAAAAATTTCTTCTTGTGAATATCATGTGCACTTGCACCGAGATCAACCATGTCGATTCATCAGCAACCTCCTTTGAAAGAGACGAGATAATGGTCCGAGTACCCATCTGATCTATACTATGAAAATGAATTTTTATCGCTTAGACCCAAATTATCTAAACCCTCTTGAGTCTAGAATCCACCAACATTTGCTAGAAACTTTGACCCTCAGATGAATCTGGTCCCATTGATGAATTCCAAGCCATTTTACTCGAATCATCCGATCAAAGTCACCACGACATTATATTTCACCTCCAACACTTGTGACCGCACATGATCAACTATCCTCTTGGGATTACTTAAATTATGCCAGATTTTTTTCTAGAACCCAAGTACCATTTAAAGAATAAAAGATCAAAACAAACTGCTGGTAGCAAAATGGACCCCAACCATTTTAATTCTTTCCTCACAATTGTGTTGGGATAGGTCAATACTATATAACTCCACATCTTTCCATGACCATAGGGAATAATATGGAAACCTGACCAAATAAGATGGAGTGGCCCATACCTAATGATCATCAGTGTTAGATTAATTCGATGATCACATCCACATTGACTACCCTGAATACCACTCCTTCGATCATCTTACACATACAGAGGACCAGACTGATGATATCAACACATACGAACCCTGTTTGACTCTATTATTTGGGGATAATACCAATAATGACCATGAAAGTAGACTCTACTCAAATCAGCACTGCAAGCCAGAGTCATGGTATGCTGAGTATGAGACCTACAGATTCTAGCAAAATCATTCCACTGAGTAGACTTCTTCCATGATTTTTGATGAGAAATCATCAAAAAATAACGATCAAATATTGGATGTTCCAAGAGAATCTTCTCCCAACTCGTACAGGAAAATAGAAGATAAATAACTGGATCTCAAATTCAAAAATGTGAAAACTGCAAAGACAGCTTACATGATTGATCCTAAAAATTCTTTGGAGGATAATATTTCGAGGATAAATGAGAGAAATGAATTAATGGAGAAAAAATTTAAAATTTCACTGACTGACTAATTTAGTTTTATGGAATCTCAGGTATGAATGTAGAGGATGATATGATTATATCTAACGTTGAAAGCTCTGAGTATATTCAAAAACCCATAGACTATGTTCACCCTTTAGACGACTCTAACAACAACACATCTGCATATTACTCGCCTAGAAACAAATTTGAATCTAACTTGACATATCTAAGATCCTCCTCATATGGGAAACACAACTCGTCTACACACTACACCAATAACATCAAAAAATAAAAAAACCAGATAAATTCATAAAAATTGAAGCTGAAGAAGATTTGAAGAATTTGGATCCTGTTGTGCGGGCAACAATGGAGAAAAGACTGATTTTTTAGCTTCCCTTGATACAGACCATTGAACACTCCCCTAACCGTAAAGGATTTGTAGTCAGAAAATTAATGATGAAAAATTCGAGCAGGACGAGAACAAAGACTGAAAGACATACTTGTCAATGGCCACCTCTTTAGTGTTGAGGGGAAAAACCAAGAACCACATAGTGAAGCAGTTGCCCAGATTTGACTGTGGAATCAAAGACACCAAATTTACCCATGCTCGAATTGATGATGACTCACTAATCGATATCCTCCTGACCTCTGTTATTGACAAGCTCAAACTCAGATCTATCAGAAAAATAAGAGAGATCGTTCATCTGGCCGATCGATCTGTAAAGCGGCCGAGAGGAACAATTTCAGTCATCATTACATTCCAAGGTGCTCCGCCTAAGTGGACTTCACGATCATTGATATTCAGCATCAAGGAGAATTCGCCCAGATTCCAATCATTCTCATAAAGCCATTCTTGGCATTGGCTAAGGCAATTATTGAATGCGAGACTCGGGAAATCTATTTTACAACATTGGGAGCACTTCGATCTCACCCAATCTTTGATGAAATACAATATCCTGAGGCAACCCACAAAGCTGACAATAGTCGTAACCATCAAGCGGTCGATGAGCCCTACCTCGTTGCTACACTAGAGATAGAGGTAGTTGAAGAGACTATTATTTTAGAGATTCTCCCCATTGTTCCATTTCTCGCCTCTCTCCCCATGGGAAACGACTTCTCATATGATCCCGAGACAAATGTATGGATGAATCCTGATTCAGTTGAAATCTCCTCCGATCATTTTCATGAAATCAACCTGATACAGGAATGCACCAACATCAAGTCAATTGAGAACTGATATGTAGAGATTATACCAAATGTTCCATTTCCCGCTACTCTCACCATGGAAAATTAATATATAACTTCTTATATGACCCTGGGACATATACTTGGGCTCACCATGGGTCGGCCTAAATATTCTTTGACTACCTCAACCAATTCAATACAACTCAAGAGTGCACCAACATAAGAAAACTAAGAACAAATACACGAGACATGCACTGACAAAGGAGGAATATTTCAATGGTTATTCATCTAGAGAGTCAATTGACAACACCTTACTCCCAGGTTCAACACCTTCACAGACAACAAGAAACATGGATGCTCTTTCATCTAAAAAGAAAGTCACTTCTGACATGCCAAAAATGGAATCGTTTGATGATTCCTCGTCAGGTCCGAGAAGGGTAATCCACATGAGTGAGATCTGTTCGACAATTCTAAAATCCTATCTATGCAAGGATCCAAATTTTGATTCCTGTTGGATGAATCCTTTTCCTCACTATTATTCATCCAAAGCCGATTAGTCTAGTCTCATTAAATATACTGAAATAATTTCTTATGAGCTGACTGAGACTAGTGCTTGAGAGTATTCATCATCTGAGGACGTGTCACTTGATCCCAAGAAGGAACAAATTCTGAGAAAACAACTGAAGAAACTATAGAACAAGAATATCTGGAGTGCATCCATTTTCAAATGCAATTCCTCTGAGGATAAATCTAATGATGGTTATCTTTCATCTGATTCATACACTTTATCTACTCTCCAGCATGATTTCTTGAGGATAACACTAATAATGGTTGGGAATCATATGCTTCATCTCCTTATTATCATTACAATGTCCCACCATAGACTCACAAAAAGATCGGCCGAAAACCGTCGTAATCATCGGCTACCCTCCCTCCCTCCCAACCCCATCAGTCTCCTTGTACGTCTTCTTCCTCTACTTAGGCAAAGGCCTATGCATAGGGGGGACCAATGCCATCTATGTGTACCACTCTCTTCATCAAATCCTTCTCATGATCACTCCGTTTCCACTCTTCTTCCATACTTCGGTTGACTAGAACCTAAGTACGGGGGAACCGATGCCCAACTGTATGTACAGTCCTCATTCACATCACCTGACCACCCCAGTTTTGTTTTTATTCTATTCTTAGATTGTTCACATTCTAAGCATAAGGTGACGGGTTGACTTCTATTTTTATAATTCTTTTTCACTCTCTCATGTTTAGCCCTAGCTATGTCTTCTTTTCGTTTCTTGTGCTATGAGGACATAATGCTCGCTAAGTATAAGGGGTGTGTATATATACTATGTATATATTTTACCCATATCTCGTACTTTCACATATATCTATATGTATTTGCGGTATGGGTAACTAACTTGTAAAATCTTCAAAAAACAATAAATAAACAAAATGCAAAAATAAAAAAATATGTTGCTACTAACGCTGACTATGTCCAACCATTTTTTTTAAAAAAGAATTCTTATTCATTTTTGCTAAACAACAAAAAAATCCTTGTATAAAAAATATTTCAAAAATCAAAAGAAAAAATCACAAAAATAAAAAAAATGTATCCGCATTTCACGCACATGCACTTCATCCAACATTACATGCACATGCATCTGTGAAAAGCCCTTGGGTTCTGAACCCAGTTATGAGCAGAAACCGAAAGTGGTCTGGACTTGACCTTAATCCACCTAATTTGCAATGGAACTTAACTGAGAAAAAGTATTTTAGAAGCTTCAGGTCTATGACTTAATTCTTCGAGTTCCACATGACAATGTGTATCGTTCGACTCTTAGTGTCTAACTTGGTCTCTTCATTCTAGGTACGACTATGGAATAGGGATTCGATCTGTACTCTCGCACTATGCACTTAGCTCAACTCAGGCCGGGTGTTGGAAGAATGAGCGAGTTTCTTTACTGGTAGCGTGGACATCTAAAGATTGGAGTAAGGGTTGAAATAAAGCTTCAGAAAAGGGATGGATGGCTGGGAACAATTAGTTCTAAGACCCCAAAAAATGTACAGAAAAAAGATTCCGTATTCGTAGGGGCACAATAAGATCCATGCAAAAGCAACCAAAAATTCCAAACAAAAAAGAAGAAGAAGCCTACTACCAAATAATTATTTGACCAAAAGGTCCAACCTTCAAGACAGCCTGTAGATCTTGGTGGGGACTCGGCTACACCGGCTAGCTTCATAAGGAGAGGTGACTACACTGGTCGCCCTCCAGTTGATTTCCAATTCTTCTATTCTTCTCCCCCATTTCGATTATCAACACAACACGATAGACCTTAGAAGGAAATACCTGTCTCCCCGAGGACGAGTTACTAGAGATGTGGCTTGCATGGTAGTCTAGTATTCCGGATGGGAAAATCTAAAACCTTTCACACACATGGGTCGATTATTCAATGTTCAAGGGGTATGCTTTGGGTGGAGGATTGATCTAAGATGACTTTTGGGCCAGAACTGTGACAATGATGTGTAGAACTTGGAGATTGTTGATTTTCAAACACTAAGTCTCATTTGCCAAATAAATAATCCAATGGTCGAGTCTAGTTTCATTTTCACCTTCAACTCATGGTCTTGGTATGGAACCCAATCTCATTTCACCTCATTGCATTTCTTTAGATGCTCAGGGACCAACATGGTAAAAGTGTAGGGGGATGATGAATCTCATATTCATCATTCTAAAAATTACTAATTAATCTCAAATCCATAAAATTCGTTGGCATTTCTTCATTTATTCTATATAATTACTATTCATGCATGTAATAATAATTGCATTTTATCGCTCATAATTGTATAAAATAAGAAGACAAAAATTCCAGCCAAATTGACCTGTAAAAATAGCCTAACTTTCACTATTTTTTAATAATCCAGGCTAAGTCCAAATGACCTCAAATCGCCTCCATTGTGTAATAATACTAACAAGAATAAATGAAAAATATATATAAAAAATTACTATCATAAATAAGTGGACCAAAAACACAAAACCCAATTCCAAGATTCCCGGACTAAAACATCGACATCTTCGTCATCCATTGTACGATTTGATCCTACTCACTTTTGAACTAATTCATATTCAATTACCTAAAATCAAGACCAAGTTCAAGTGAATCGGAGCTCATATGTGAAAGTTGGGTTTTAGGCCTCTTTTGTACATTTTGTATTTTACCTGATTTTGACCTATTATTTTACGAACCGAACCCATTTTATTTTGTTTCTTCCCCATTTTTTTCTTTGATGAAAGTTTTATTAAAATACGAAAAAATCCAAATCCAAAATGAGCTTGAAATCAAAGAAACTATTAGAGCTCGATTTTTCACAAACCGTCTTTACAAAAGTTGTCAATTTCGTATTTTATTTTATTTCTTCAATTTTCTTACTGACTAAAAAAAGATTTATGTTAAATATTTATTTTAAATTTTATCATATATTTCTATATTTTTTTGTAGTTTAAATACAACAAAAAAATTATTAAACTAAAAATCAAGTTATTTTATGTACATGGCATACCTTAAAATATCATTTTGTGTAAACAATCAATTTTCGTTTTTGTCTCTTCATGAAAGTTGTAGATCTTGTCGAGACAAGCATCTTTTCTAAGAAAAGTTTTCGATACGAGGTTGTTTGCTATTTCTTTTAGAATTATCTTTGTATTTAATTTTGATCTTTTGAGGCTGACAAGTGGCAGCTCATTAAGCCGCCACGTGTCACATGTTTTTGGAGGTATTTATAACTTTGCTTATTAAAAATATTAAATAATAATAATAAAATAATATAAAAATAACAAGAATATCTAATCACTTACACGTGGCAACATCTCTGTTGTCCGATCTCGACCGATCGGACGACCATTGCTCCCTCTCCTTCCTCCAGTTCTTTCCCCTTCTGGGCGGATCTATCACACTCCCTGTTAGTACCTTCACTTCTTTCCATTCCTAGCCACCTCCCTGTAGATCTCAATTACCAACTCACATCTTCATCCTCCCGAGATTTCGTCCACCTCGCCTTGAGATCCTCGTCGAATCCCTATTTGAATTCCAGATCGAATCGCGTCACCGCCTATCCCCTTTGTCGCCATCCGACCTTCCATATCCGTCCACCAATATTGCCAGCCACCTTCATATTCCACCCGATTCGAATCCCAAATTGAATCTTGTCACCCCTAATCACAGATCGACCTCGCGATCTCCGCCACCTTCCATCTCCGATTAAGCCTCCTCTACTATTTAACGCCCTCTCCGACCTCCCTCAAGCTTCATCCACTGTTCATCAGCATAGGATCCCTCTGATGGTGACAACTCGGACCAAAATATGTGGTGTGATCTGATAAATCAATTATCCTCATCGTATCTTCCCCGACAAAGCTTGCTTCCGCTGCGGCCACATCTACTTACCGTCGAGCCGTGCATCCAGGTACGCTCCCTTCTATCTTTCCTTCTCCTCCACATCCACAGTATCCCGCATCGCAACACTTCTCTACCACACACCCCCCATCTCCGATTACGTTATCTTGAGTCACCAACACACCACTACCCTCGAACTACTCCATCTCTTACTTTGTCCATCGCCTCCGCCTCCGCGGTTCACCTTCAACTCCAACGACATAACCACTCACCTCCATCACATTAGTCGTCAAGCCAACTACCTCTGCTCCTCTGCGTGACCTCACTCCTCTGCCAACCATGTCAGGCCTCATCACCATCCTCAACTATGTCGGCCATCTTCCCCGACATCGCTTGGTCGTGTGTTGGCGAGAGAAGCAACCACCATCAAGCTCAGCCACTTCTCTCCGATCAGTCGATCTTCCAAAGAATACCAACAGAAAGCATAGGATCAAGAACATGAGAGATCCCATACGTTGCTCCTTGCCCCATTCATAGCCGTTGAATCCCTTCATCGTATTGCTATCTTCAAAACACATGGCCCCTCTATGACCCATTAGATCAGAAGAGCATTTAGAGGGCCCAGATCAACCCTCAGTTGCGGATCCAAGCCAGGAGCCTCGTATGATCTGAAGTAGGGTGCGATGACATGTGTAGGTTGGAGTCCGTCCAAGCCAGTCTCCTCTCTCCCCATGTGAGGCGTAGGGAAAATTTCAAGAGTACCCTTACCCTTCTGCCAATTCGCCACACAACCCACACCGCTCAAGTGTCATGTGTCTGGCATGTGATCAGTTGGAATTTTGCACTTTCCTTCCCAGGCTCTTGGTATTTCATAGTCAGTCCCTCTTTGCATATTTTTATTTTAATTTATTTATTGTATATTGAAACAGACATTGGTGTTCTCCCTTTATTTTGAACCACTTCATTGTAATATTTTATTGTTCCAAAAATAGGATGGTGTTGTTCAATTGATTCTTGACACGATGGCATGCCTGTGAAATTTTTCTAGATGGTGGTTAATTTTTAATTAATACTCTTGTTAAAAATTGTATTTTTCCCATCTTGTGCCTCAAAAATCATAAGTAATTAACCATAGCTCTAAAAATTACAAAAAATTCGTGGTTTATAGAATTAGTTTATATTACATCATGCCCAGAAAGAATTGCATTTACACGTATGATTTTCCTATACAAACCATTTTCAATATTTTAATCTTTAATTTTTAATAAGTATTAAATCTCATATTTTTAGGGTTTAGGATTTTTCTGAGATCAATCACCCAATGATAGATCTTGGATAGTTTTATCCCTTGAAAATAAATATGTTTAATATTCATTATAATTAAATATTGAAATTCACACAATTTGCATTTATAAAATCTTTATGTATTCATCTAGCATCTGAAAATTCCAAAAAAAATACAATGTGTTTCATTTAACATATTTTACATCTCGACCAAGTCTAGTAATTTTCGGACATGGTTTGAACTATATTTATTTTCCATTCCTTAAAATCGACTGCATTTGCATTTTACATTTCAAAATTGCATAAAAAACCAAAAACATTCTGCCATGGAAAACCACACGCGAACATTTGATAGAAGTAATTCTAGGCTATTCCGTTGCCTCCTTGAGTTCGACATTGGGACAAGACCAAGTAAAATAAATAAAACCACTCCGATTAAAAATTGAATAATTAACTATGGTTATCTCTTGATTGATTCTGAATTCTCGCCTACACGAAACGACAAATTTAAACGATAATTCACATCATTTAAAGAGGCTATTTTCATACTCATCAATGCATCTTCATAAATTGATTGATGTCGCACTGTCTCCCAAGCCTCGAGTTGGGGGGATGCTTGAGGCCTCCAGATTTTTAATATCTAACCTCCCTACCATTGATGTCCCCAACTACCACACTTGAAGCACCAAAGGTTCGTCTTTGTATTCCAATGTCGGGAGCTATGACGACATACAACCTAATGAATGTACATTTCATCATCTTTATTCTATCATTTTGGCCTTAAAAACCCTAGTAATTGCGTGTAAATAGGCTTAATTTAGGCATTATAGCATTCATGCATCATTGTGTAAATAGTATATAAAATACGATTTTTAAAGCCAGAACTATAGAATAAAGAAAAGAAAAGAAAAAGAATAACATATTGTAAATATTTTATGACCCGAAACCCCGAGACCTAGGCATCTCGATGACTAGGTCGACAAGGAATAAAGTAGGGGGGGGATAAGGGCCAAAATACAATAAAAATCCCCTTTTATTTTATTCATTCTTTATTCATTTTGGGACCTATTTTTAATTCCACTTTTTATACTTCAAATAAAGAAACTTTGTACATGAAAGCTGTAGATAATTAAACATAGAAAATTACTAAATTAATTTCAGCTAAAAAGTATGTATAGATAAAAAGTTCTGATCTGAATAAGAATCCAGAATTCCAACTTCCCAAACCTGCATCTCCCTAATAAATACTTGAAATGTACAAACTCACCTTTACTTGTATATAATTTCAAATAAGCTATTTAATGAAGGTGGTTTCGTATATTTTGGAGTTACGTTTGAAAGTTGTGTTTTGGACCCCACTTGTATACTTGTACAGATTAAAATATTCATTTTATTATTTACGAATTACTTTTATAATTTTATATTTTTATAATTTCGTAAATAATATTTATAATATATATGTATATTAAAACTAGAATAAAAACATAAAGAAAATACAAAATAAAATACTTGTAACATACCTAGGTATAATACCCGCACATATACCTATATAATTACTATTTCTATTTTATTGTGTACAAAATAACTTATAAAAATAAAATAAAAATATATTTAAGTGTATTAAAATATTTTATAAATTTATAAAATCATAAAAAAAAATAAATAAATAAATTAAATACACAAAATAAAAATAAAATAATAAAGTATATAAATATGTATGCCAATATAAGGCTATAAAAAGAAACTTGTAATTATAAGCCTCATAAAAATAATTAAAATTCACTATAAAATACTTTATAAAATAATAAACATTTTCTATTTTTAATCGAATTTTAAATCCTTTTTCCAGAGGTTTTTCCTGGTTGGTACACGTGGACCAACCAGGAGGCTCGGACAGTCGACCTCCGGTAAACTGTCTGGCCCACCCTCTACCGTTGTGTCAGAACAGTTTTTGGCATTTTTCTCCGAATTTTGGAGAGCACGTCTATGCTCATTTAGCGTTGATATCTTCATAACTTTTGTTCCTCGTAGAATCCACTTTCACGCCCTTGGTTCTCTTGGGCCAAGCGTCAATGATTCGGCGAGATACACCTCGTGCTTTGGAACCTCATCGCCATTGTGTCAAACCTTCAAATACGTACCCCCGACTTTCCCTCCTCCCTTGATCACTCTTCCACCGCCTAAACCCTAACCCTAGCCCTCGACGACATCCCTGGTGATAGCAGGAACACGTTGGGCTCATCGGGGAACCATGGAGTTGTCGAATCGAGTAGACTCCCCTCGCTAAAGGTCTCGCCGGAGTTCCCTTCCCGCGCACCTTTGTGAGGCCCTTTTCCCCCTCTCCTCTCTATGTTTCTGTTGCATCATGTTCACTGCACCAGTAGAAATTCCCCGCCATCCTCTGCTTCGCTCTTCGCCATCAAACCGCTCTCCATAAGCACCTCGTCGGAGCGCTCCTCCAGCCAATTCCCACCTCACCGTCGCAAGCCCAATCCACCCGTTTCGCAGGGTCGAGGCAATTTGCCCTCGACCCTCTCACGTGTTTCTGCAGACGCTGAAGCCCAAAAGATCCTGGGGCTTGATTTTGACACCTCGCCGGAGTCACTTGGAGCCTCCAACTCCGCTGCCCTTTGCTACGAACACCACCGCCCTCCGGTGACTTTTGGGAGCTCCATCATCTAAAGGAGGTGTCTAGGAAGGGAACACACCATCTTTCGAGCTTCAAGTCCACCGAAGGTCGGAGGAAGAGCTCAGAGAACTTCATCTCACTAGAGATCCTTCATGTTGTTCCAGCCGCATCTCCAGCCGTTCGAACAAGTAGTCCCTTCTAGGTCGTGCCGGAGCCATTGGATCCGGCCCTCCAGTAGCCGTTGATCTCGCAACGGAGATCTAATCTAGGCTGTGAAGCGCGAAGCATCATCAGCACACCAGGCGTCGACACGTGTCTATGTGAAGCATCATTGTCAGTCGGATTCGCCTGTGGGGGTAATTTTGCATTCAAGCCCCCGTAAGTGTTTGTCTTTATTTTATGGTTCTGAAATTTTCAACTGCAGTTCAAAAACTTTTGTAATATTTAGGAATTAGCCCCCACACTTCTTAATATTGCAACCAGGTCTCTAGCCACGTCACCTCACGTGCTTGTGCGCGTGAGGTGCGGGCATTTTACCGGGGACCCCCTGTGGGTTTGTTTATTTCATTCTAGTCCAGAAACATTTTATTTCAGTGCATTATATTTTGGAAAAATTGCATCCAGGTCCTCGGATTTTTTATTAACTATAGATAGCTCCTTGCTTGCTACGTGCCTGGCGCACGTGACTTAGGAAATTTTGTGCTCATACACCTGGGTGTTTTGCTATTTGTGAATGGTTCTGGAACTTATTTAATTGGTTGTAAATTTTTTGAGAAAGTGCATGTGTGCCCTGGTCTTTCTGGATATTTTCATAAATACCCCTTCCAGCATGCATTTTCTTTATGTTTCTAGTATTTATTCCATGCATCTACGAAATCCCAAAAATTACAAAAAATATTCTAAGTTCCTGTTGCATTGTATTATCATGCTATATTTTTACTTTCGATTTTCATTACATTTTCATATTTATAAAAATTCAAAAACATGCATTTTCACTACTGTTTGCATTATAAAATCCATAAAAAATATAAAATCACCTCAGAAAATTCCCAAAAATATATATTTTGTGTCTTCTCGGATGTTTTAACTTAAGTCCAGAAAGCACTAAAAATTACAAAATAAAAACCCTAAATTATAAAACCATAAAATAATTTATAAAAATATTAAAAATTCTACAAAAATCCTAAAAATGCAATCTCAGTTTTTCTATTTTCTCTGATTTATTATCTTTCAAATAAACCTAATTTGAGAAATTTTGGACACTGATTTATATTTTTCATCCTCATTTTAATTTCGTCCATCAACTTAGTTCACTGTTTTCTAGTATTTTTACCCTTAAAAATACCATAAAAAGAAAAATCTAAAAAATCACAAAAAAATGATAAAAGTATAAAAATCACAAAAATATTTTATTTTCTATATTTTGAATATTCTTTCCCATTTTTATCTCTCTCTTATGTCTCTTATATATATATTCTCTATATAGTTTTACCTCTTTATTTAAAGAAAAAACATAAAAACATAAAATATAAAAAGAAAATTGAAAATCAAAATATAAAAATATAAAGTCAAAAATTGAAAAAATTAAACAAATAAAAAACCCACAGAAAGTCCTAATTGGTTAAGTAGTTCACAAGGCATAGGACTTGACTTTTTGTCTGCTTGCTTTACTCCGTTGCTTCCTGTGTTCGACCCCTACTTGCTTGCCATTATGCATTCTTAGTAGGGTATAATAAACTTTAATCCTTGCTCTTTATTGCTTTGATTGTGTGGGTTAATTGTTGATCAACATAAAGGCTTGAGTAGTCGCCTCAGCGACAGTGAGTCTGAACTGTCATACCATTACTTAGCAGCTCTCGCTTTTTCATTTTTCACAACCTTCCAACCATCCTCATCCCCAGACAAATGCCCAATAAAATCATTTAGTCCTTGAATCGTATCCGAAGGTAACTAACCTCCAACCCTTACATCGGCAACTCGAGCCACAACTGCCAGCTCCATCTAACGAAGGCCCCAAAGATCTAAATACACCTTGTTTCGACAACTCAGTATATCTTGCAGTCTATAGAGCCCCAAAACTCATTGATGGATATTGGGAAGTCGTCCAGATCATCACCACATTCTACCTGTAGTGGACCCACGGGGGATAGAACGCCAAGTGGAGACTAGCAACCATCAATAGGAGGCTCAACACCGAAATAGGATCCCACGTGATCCCACACATAGGTAACGAGCTACCTACCAACTAGGGTTAACTATCGATATAAATCAAAGTTCGTGTCCCCAATAAATAGGCAAACTCGATCGAGAGGAATAAAAACCACTCAATGATAAATAATCAATCAAGTATTTTATTTACCTGGCATAGACACCAGGGTCATAGATAAAAAAATATTTTTGGTGGTTTTTGATTTTGCAAATTTTTAATTTTGGAATTAACGTATGCAAGCAATATAAGAAAGAAAAACAACCACCACAATCTTTTTGGATTTTTCTATAAGGAAAAAATACTCAGAAAATTAAACCACTTTTTTTTGGTGGGGGGGGGAATCTGATTTTTAAAGTATTTTTGGTATTTTTTTGGGACTTTTAAATGTTTTTGTGATTTTATAAAAATCTAACAAACTAAAAGCTACAAACAGTGCACGGTAAGGACTAAATTTCTTATTAAAAATAGTCGAAATGCTTAAAATCTTGATTAGAAATTTTAAGACAAAATAGAAGTTAAAGTTAAAAACAGAAATTGAAGTTTCTATTTTATAATTTTCTTTGATTTTATATGATTTTTATAAGATTTTGGTTATTTTGTTGCTTTTAGGATTTTTCTAAGGGTTTTTTAAACAAAATTGACTTATAAGTTAACACAATGAAAGGCATACATTCTAATTTTACAGATTTTTTTGAACATTTTTCAAATTTTATAATTTTTATAAGTTAAATAGGAATATTTTAAGGGTTTTTCATTTTTAATAATATAAAATACAAATAAATCAACCAAACAAAATTATAATGAATATTATACACTAATAAGAGACACTGGACATTTTTACATAATTTTTCGAATTAATTTATATTTACTACATTCAATAAAAACCATGTAATTTATCACAGTTTACAAGGACCTTATCGCAAATATTTCAAGTTTATTAACCACATATATAAAACAGTTGAAAATCTAGGGTTCAATTTATAAATAACCCAATCAATTCACGTCCATGCTCAATATACGATGCATAGGGGTATAAATGCAATTTCTGAAAACATATCCTTCATTCAATAATAGCGGAGAAATCCAAGGTCGAAACTGCAAATATACCAAAATACACGTGAACACACATGACTTCAACTCGACAGGACTAAAGTGCAAATATAAAGATTACGAGGTCCACACTGTAAATGTTTTAAACTACAATTTTTATTTTCTGGACTAAAGCAAAATAACAAAACATGCAAGGGGAAATATGCAATATACCTTGAGGCATGTGAGGTGCACATGGTGGTTCTGACAGTTCTGATCTCCCTCTACAAAGTAATCTGACGGTACAGGGGATGTCGAGGACATGTGGTCGAATCTGACATGTCGGGTTTGATCCAACGACCTGGGAAGCAGCTCTGAAGGTCGGCTCAGAAACGAACTGGCATTGTGCTCTTCATCAAACAGTGGAGAGTGATGGTGCAAGAACACGTGAATGGGGAACTTTGATCAGGGACTGGCGCTGCTCTGTTGGGCTAATCGAACCTCGAGAAGGTCCAACACCTTTGAAAGGATGCTCTACATCGAATGAAGGGGGCAATGCGAGGGATGATTGTCAGATGGCCATAGTGAAGGTTCTCCATCTGGAGCTGCTCTATCGAGCAACTGGAAGTCCAAATGAGCCTTCTCTTGTGCGATGGTACCTGTAAACGAATGGGAGCTAGGGGGTTACGCTCCGGTCGTCTTATTGCTTGCAAATATGAAGGAAGCGACAGGCGAAGTGAAGTGAGATCTCCGATGGAAATGGAGGAAGGAGATCCTAACCTAATAAAGCTCTGATGAGCTGGTCTAACGAATGTCAGATTGCGGGAGAAGCTGTGGGGCGAGCGTAGCATTGATCTGAATAGATAGGTGGTCGAAATGGAGTTCTAACTAGCTAGTCGGAGTAGAAGAATGATAGTGATGATGAAAAGGAAAATGGAATCAAGCAGGGAAATGAAGTCAAAATGGGCAATACTTGAAGGTCCAGATGAGATCTTGAGTTTCAGGCGAAGGTGTACGTCAAGGTCTTAGACTCAACCAAGCTACGACTGACTGGGAGGATACTAGTAGCAGATCTCCGTCACGAAGCAATCTACGAGCCTCCAGGCACCTCCGGCATATCCTGAGCTACTCCAACAATGGTTGTCACTTCACTGAAAGGAAATGGGAGTATGAGGGACGAGTTTGAGAGCATGGATGAGGAAGTGAAGAATTTATAGGAGGGCCTGGGTCTAGAAATGTCGAGAGGTGGAATGCAACCCTAGGAGGATTCGGGTGATTTTATGGATATGCGAGAATATCGGATGTACAAGGATTCTCAGGTCTGAATATCAAGGAAAGAGGAGGTCAGAGTCAGGCGAGAAAAATCGAAGAAGAAGATCAAGCGAGAGGGGTTCGACCAAACCCGGGTTTGAAGGGGACGTTGGCCGAGGTCAACGTTCCGACGTGGCCCAATAAGAAAATATGATGTACATAAATCAGAAAAAAAGAATAAAAAATAGTGGATGAATTTAAATCAAAAAGTGCATAAAAATGTTTATCATTTTAAAAACTCTTATTATGTTATTTTTAATCATGTTTATGAAAAAATAAAATAAGGTATATATAGTATATAGTAGTATATACTTGTATATTACACTTATGTAATATGAACAAGTATTTTTATTTTATTATTTTTTAAATAAATAATTTTATTATATTTTTATTTCTTTACAAAATTAGTTTAGGAGTATCGAGTAATTTTTATTATATTTTTACAAATTATTTAAGGGTATATAGTAATTACTGAATGTAATATATACATGTGTAATTTGCACAAGTAATTGAGGACTTTATTTTTACTTTTATTTCTTTTTTTGATTTTTTTATATTTTTTATAATATTATTAAAACTATCTACATGGGTATAAAATAATTTGCTTCTAATAGATAAATAATATGTACAACTATAGGTGATATGAACAACACATAGTAGACCCTCTCTCTCTCTTCTAATTTTATTTTACGATCAGGTCAAGTCTTGACTTTCTCTTGTGGTTTGGTCACTCTATATTTATTCTAAATACATGATTTTATTTCCTTTTCCTTTATTATTTTATTTTTGTAAAATACATGGTAATTATGCATTATTAACAAGGGTATGCAGAATGCTCAACTTTTATATTTACAAGTATTTACATGTGAGTTTTCCAAAAAGAAGATCTAAAATAAAAGAATCAAGAGTGATAATCATGGATTCATCACCCACCTATACTTTACCTTTGCTAGTCCCTTAGCAAACACTTATTTGAAAAATAAGTGAGAATAAATTAAAAGAAAAAGAATCAAGGATGATTATTAAACTTATCTTCAGTTGATTGTTAAACTTATCTTCATTAAATTAAAATATGGAGATTGGTCAGACCTTTGGATTATTAGTTTGGTGAAACCTTAATGGGTATTAGGTTTAAGACTCAACAACCTTTGAGTTCCATAATTCTATGGTCAATACTCCTTAATAAACCATGTCAGAACAAGTCTACATATGCAAACTCTAATGACTATGCATCATTCCTTTTACTGTGTATGTGATATGTAGCTCCCCACCTCATAAATGACAAAGAAACAACCTCCCTCGACATGGTAACTCTAATTCCCTAGTGTAGCATATCTTTCTTCGAGGAGCAGAGTATTCCTTTCAAAGTTCAAGTTCAACCATCTCAAGAAGTGGGGAAAGAAGAGAATGGACCGTGACCAGTGTAGTCACGTATCCTTAGGAGCTTAGCTAGTGTAGCTAAGTCTCCCGCTGCAAGCTTTATGAGATGAGAAGGTGTAATACATAAGCTTTGCTTTATTGACTATATATACTCTAGCAAGACTTTTTTTTCAATCAGGCCTATCCACTTTTCTGGAGTTTTTCTTGATTTTGCACATTATTTTGTGCATATGTACAACATATCTACATGGTGCAGCATATACATAAGGAGTTTTTCTTCTTTAGCGAGTAGATTATCCCTCTTTTGAAGCATTAATGCAACCCACAACACCTGTCTTTAGACCTCAATGTCACTCGACCAAGTTGAGGCGCACATCCCTCCCTATAGGAAGACGACAGGTTCTACCTAGAAGTACTACCCTCATATGCTACCCCAAGCCAAAGAGTTCTACCTCCTTCCCACCTCATCCATGCTGAGCAATGTGTAAGGTGTGTGTCCAAGTCAAGCCATTGTCTCTAAGAGTCATGCGTGGATTGTTAAGTATTCTACATATGCTCATTAAGATGACAGGTGAAAATAGCCTAGTGGACTTAAATAATTAAGTCAACAATGGATCTAAAGAGTCTTAACCCCAAATCCTATAAGGTTCCTTAGAAATTAGGTGGATTAAGGTCTCAACCAAGCTCCATTTTTCAATTTAATTCCAGACTACTTTAAATGTCAACCATGATTCAAAAGAATGTACAAGAAAGAACGTACATATCCCTTTCAGTGCAATTTTTCAATCTATGCAAGCTTTTATGAAAAAAATTGAATGCAGAGAAGAAGGAAGAGTTTTGCAAAATATTTACAAATATTAACAAATCAGATTTTTGTAAACCTTTATTTTTCAACCATTTTTCAAAAATTTTGTATTATATACACATTAGATACAAAAATATTTACAAAAACTTTACAATAGAAATATTTTTAAAAACATTTGTACAAAAATAGTTTTAACAGAACGGTTATTTACAAACACTTATGTACAACACTTTTTTACACAAGGTTTTATGTACAAGAAAATTTTTATTTTTTTTGTTTTTATGAATTTTACCATGTTATTTATATGCAAAGTACTCAAATTGTTAGGTATGGCTAAATTATATATATACAATATATACGACACCCTCCTATACTTAGCTCGAACGCTGTCCTCAAAATGATCAGAGAGCGATGAACGGAAGACATAATTCATGCTGAGTATTAGGAAGTGAGAAGAATGTTATACTGGAATGATGATTTAAAAAATGTTAATGAAATAGAAATTGGTGCTCCCCTATATTTGGGATCAAGTAATCCTATGTATAGAGGATTGCACACGAGGGGAAAACTAAAAGATATGATGTACGTGGTTTACCTATCCTATATTTAGGGTAAAATATCTCTAAGTATAGGCAGCGAGACAGAGGTAAAAAATATCAAATGAATAATCAAACATCTAATACCCCCCATACTTATGTCAAAGTCCACTCTAAGTATAGCACAATTATGCGATGAAGATGGGGTAATAGACAAAAGCATTAATGATATGGACAACCGGATCTATACAGTTGTGAAAGAGAAGTGAGATATAATCATGAGATGTGAATGATATGAGTCAAAGAATACATCTCATGAAAAATGAATAGGGGCAGCGTCAACAATCAACGCATCATAGTCAAGATATGGCTTCAGGCGTTGACCATTAACCAAAAGGTAAATTTAAATGACAACTCAGATATATCGATGCTTTTGCTTATGCGGAACACCAGACTGGCTCAAATTTTTAGCTCAACAATATGTAAAATACTAGAAAATTATACAAAAACATAGTCCATTTTGTATTACAACATCTATAATGGGGTAATGACACATCCACACCTCCAACGAGTTATCTGCGCAACAACTTATGATGACAATGACGATGGTAGTGATAATGATACATTGTTAATGGATAAAAAGGTGATTGTTGTGGTGGCATGATGAAGCGGAGGCAAAAGGCTGTGCTTGAAGTGGTGACGATGTTGGTGATGAGTGATATCTCTACATCCACGCATCGCCTCCATGCATTGCATGTCACGTTCATGCTACGATGTTGGAGGATGGTGGCGGCCTTCACACTACCTTCATAATGGTGGTGGACATCACAATTGCGGTAGGTAGGGAGAGCGAGATGTGATCCATAAGGGGAGGGGGAAGTAGAGGGGCGCATTGTGCATCCACCCATGTATTAAAGACCAAAATGAGATTTTGATTAATTAAATAATTAACATTATTCTATACAATTAATCTTTAAAAAAGATTGAATATAAGGGAATGTGATGGATGTCTTTCTACCATTGTAGAAACTCACCATCTCGTTTGAAGTTTCCCCCTAATATGCATAGACAAGCACATACACACATGTGCATATATGTATGTGTATATATACATGCACATATATACACACAAACTTATATCTTTGTGTGTACATGCTTGTATGTGTGTGAGGATGGGGTGTTTAGAACTCAGTTGCATGTAAGTTATGGACTCATCAGATTAGAGCCACTTATTTACACTGACACTCGAAACTCCACATGTTCCAAGGGATTGACACACACATTAGCTCATCCTGAGGGAGATGGAGGTGACGAACTAATGAATCACCATTTCATCATATTTATTCTTTCATTTTGGCTTAAAATACTTAGTAAAAAACCGTGAATAGCATTTAATTCTCATTAATTAACGATCTCACATCATTTGTTAATATCGTATAATTATCACTTATTTTGATATAAATAAGAGAATAAAGAAGAAAAGAGAAAGAAATAAATTGAAGGATAAATATATGAAATAATTACAGACTAATCCTGACCTTAAGAGTATGTCAAATGTTGACCTAGTCGACAAAGAAAAAAGTTGGGAGAGATAAGGTCATTATCTTATGAATATCTTTAAAACAAATTCACATTATTCAATTTCATTATATTCATTTCGCTCATATCTTATACTATTTTAATTATCATTAATTCATCTTGAAATAAAAATATTTTCTTCATGAAACATGTACATAAAAATATGTTTTAAATAATAAAAATATTTGTAAAAAGAAATTTTGTATATAATGGAAGGCATAATATTCATTAAAGTCATAAAATCAGAATTAAAAGCTCATTCTCTTCTCCATATGAACTTAAAATGAATAAAACTCATTTTCACTATATTCAAAATAAAAAAAGCTTTAAGAGGAAGAGGTTTCATCGAATTTAGAGTTAATATGTGAAAGTCAATTTTTTTGGGGGGCGGGGGTGCTAAACTTCTATGGCTCTATACTAATTGTATATATTTTTTGCTTTATATTTTTAAACATATTGTATTTTTAATGTTTTTAAATAATTTACACTGTTTATATAAAATTTAAACAAATATATTGAAAGATACAATTAATGAAAAAATAAATAATTGTATTTATTATATAGGTACAATGTATATGTATTGTATATATCAAGTATTTATTTGTACCGTTAATTTAATCCTTAAAATAAAATAGAAATGCATTTGAAACCCTTAAATTACTGTGTAAATAAAAAATATAAAATAGTGTGTATTTTTTCAAAATAAATAACTAAAAATAAATATACTTTGTACATAGATAATTTATACCTAAAAATACATGTATATAAATAATTTAACCTTATTAATTAGTTTTTTAATTTATTAAAAATCACTAAAATAATTAAACATTTTTATGTTAATAACTTTTTAATATAAACTCATTTTTGATTTAGTTTATTTATTTCTATTTATTTTATATATTTTTTCATCTCATCTATTTTGTCCTATTTCATGTGCCTCTAATTGGTCGGATTCAATTTGTTGACCTTTGGTCAACTCTCCTTTCCCCATCTTCAACCCGATAAAGATGCAATACACATGCATTCTCCTCATTGCCCAGATCAGATCCAAATATTTTTTGAATCGATTTCTTCACCCATTAAATCTTCATGGATTAGTGATCCACACTCTATTATTGTCATCACAATTTTGCGTCGGTTCACATGCCCCTCCCTCTTTCAAACTTCGCCTCTTCCCTGCGTATAAAGCCTCCTATAGCATCTACATGTCTCATCTTTGCCACCTTTTTTTGGGGAAAATAGAAATAGATAATTCGTTATGAGAGGCCCAAGGGTTCTCTTATATAGGAGAGGAACCTATTGGGAAAATTACAAGAAGTTGGGTAAAGAAGAGAAAATAAGGAAACAGTAATAAACTAATTAATATCTCAACACTCCCCCTCAAGTTGGAGTGTAGATATCAATCAGACTAAACTTGGAACAACATCTCTAATAAGGTCCTCTATCTAGGGCCTTTGTAAGTACATCTATGGTCTGATCTCCTGAGCTGACATGTGTAGTGGCGATAAGACCTTTCTGTATCATGTCACGAGTGTAGTGACAGTCCACCTCTATGTGCTTCATCCTCTCATGAAAGGTTGGGTTATTGGAAATGAAAAGAGCAGCCTGATTAGCACATTGGAGGTGCATGGGAAGAGGCACCTATATAGTCAGGTCAGTAAGTACTGATCTGACCCACATCATCTCTGTGCTAGCTAGTGCCACGGCCCTGTATTCCGACTTAGCACTTGATCTAGGAACCAGAGTGTGCTTCTTACTCTTACATAAGACAAGAGAACTCCCTATGAACACAACAAAATCTAATGTAGACTTTCTATCCTTTGGACACCCAACATAATCTGCATCTGCACATGATGTAACTGATAGAGATGTACCTCTACTGAAAAGAAGTCCCGTACCAGGTGACGTCTTCAGGTACATCAGAATCATATGGACTACATCCATATGTGCTTGTCTGGGTTGCTCCTTAAACTGACTCACTTTGCTCACTACAAAAGCTATGTTGGGCCTAGTAATAGTCACAAATAATAGTTTGCCAACAAGCTCTCTGTACCTCCTCTTGTCGACCTCCTTAGTATCATCATCATAAATCTTCATGCTCAGATCAACAGGACTAGTAGCAGGTCTGCAATCTTCCATGCCTGTCTTTGGAAGAAGTTCTCTAATGTACTTCCTCTAGGTCGTCACAAGACCTCGCTGGTTCCTGACCAACTCCTGTCCAAGGAAGTAACGTAAATGTCCAAGATCCTTGGTCACAAATTGCTGACCTAGGAAGTCCTTGGCACCCTGAATGCCCTTCACATCATCCTCCATAATAATAATATCATCAATGTAAACAAGAATGACAACAGTACCTCTCTGGGACCTCTATATCAATAGGGAGTGATTGGCAGTCGATCTCACAAATCCTTGTTGCTCTATCAAGTCCAATAGCTTCTAGAACCATGCTCTTCGAATATTCTTAAGGCCATAGATAGCCTTGTGTAGCCTGCAAACCTTCTGACACTCCCCCTCACTAGTGAACCCAAGTGGTTGTTGCATGTAGACCTCCTCCTGTAGATCACCATAGAGGAAGGCATTCTTCACATCAAGCTGATACATGGGCCATTCACATATCACAACAAAATAAAGTAGAATACACAGATTAAAATGTATGGCAACTGGAGAGAAAGTATCCTGATAGTCCACCCCATCTGTTTGGGTGAACCATCGTGCCACAAGTCTTGCCTTATAGCGATCCACGGTGCCATCCACATAGTGTTTCACAATAAACACCCATTTGCATCCCACAATAAAGGCATCGACTAGAGCAGAAACACGACTCCACGTACCACGTGAATGTAGTGCATCTATCTCCTCCTCCATGGATAACCTCCACTAACTGTCCTTTAGAGCCTTTTGATATGTCTGTGGTATCTCCACAACAGATAGTGCTCAGGTAAATCTCCTAAAATACTCTGACATCCTACTCAAGAAAACCCGGGATGTAAGAGGATAAGTAGCACACTATCGTTTTGACTTTCACAAAGCAATCAATATATCAAGATCATTTGCTAAGTCTGTAACCTGTGATTTGCCCTCTTGAGAGGGCACCTGCTCATCCTATATGGAATCATGTTGCACAGACAACTCAATAGTACCATTAGTAAAAATAGTGTGCTTAGTACATACCTAAGGCGTGCTGGATGATGGGCAAGAACTGCGAGCACGGGGAATCGAGCGAGGCCTGTAAGGAAAAACACGTGGCAAAAATTGAGTTAGATTAGGAAGTGGAGACACAAGAGCATGTGGTAGTGGTGGTGGTAGTGGTGATGGTGGTGATGGTGGTGGTGGTCATGGTGGCGGCAACAGTAGAAGAGGTGGTGGTAGAGCGGGAGTAAAGGGAGGCGGAGGAACGACAATAGGTGGTGGAGGCATGTAGATCTCATCGTTAGAGTCAGAGGGGCAAGTCTGTCACCTGTAGGAGAAAAATACATAACAAACTCAAAGAAAGTAATGTCAACACTAACAAAGTACTTCCGCCTTAGCGGATCAAAGCAACGATACCTCTTCTGGGTACAAGAGTAGCCAACAAACACACACTTGACAGCTCTAGGAGAGAGCTTGTCACGACCTGGAGAGACATCATGAACAAAAGCGACATTTCCAAACACATGAGGTATAAGGGAGAAAAGATCCTTCTCACGAAACTTAATCGAGAAAGGAATCTTCTCCCCCAACACAGACGAGGGCATATGGTTCACCAAATAGCATGCAGTAAGGACAGCATCGCCTCAGTAAGAGTGAGAAGCACGACTCTGTATCAACAAGGTTCTGGTTATATCACGTAAGTGACGGTGTTTGCGTTCGACAACACCATTCTGTTGTGAAGTATATGCACATGAGCTCTGATGAATAATGCCAAGAGATCTTAGAAACTCAGACAGCTGTAAGGTGCTGAATTTTAAGGCATTATTAGTGCGAAGATATTTTACCTTAGCAGAAAAAAGATTCCTTACTTCATTAATAAAATATTTGATCAGAGATCCAGCCTCAGACTTATTCTTTAAAAGAAAGACCCAAGAAAGTCTAGAAAAATCATCAACTACCACGAGATAAAAACGATGTCCCTGATGATAAGGAACCCGATTCCGACCACAAATATCTAAGTGAAGGAGCTGAAACAACTGGAAACTGCTCTGACTGTAACGAGATGGAAAGGAGGAACGATGATACTTGCCAAGCTGGCATGCCTCACACTGATAGGAGGATCTCATGACATAGCTTCTCCCGAGGAAGGTGACCAAAATGAAGGTGCCACAAATATGGTGAGACTAGCCCAGTAGGTTGATAACCGCTCCCACTACCCTTGTTAATTCAAGCAAATTAATGGTCAAATTAATTAATAATTTCGTTGCAGTCGGACAATGAAAGCATATCAAAAACCACATTCAATTATATTCTAGTTAATCTCGAGCGGCAAATTTTTTTTTACTTGGTTGGAAGTCCAAGGTTGAACTCAGGGAGGTAGTTGTCTCCTTAGGTAGATTTTTAGCAAATTTCCAAGGTTCGATTTTCAGAGAGAATATTTTTTTTGGTCTTTTTCGATTTTTTTATGCAAGACACATGCAAAATCAGGCCAGTTTAAGAGTTAAATCAGAAAGGTGGTCAAATTAATTCCTAAAATGATGAAACTTGGCAGATTATGAAATATGATGAAATTAAGCTACCCTATTTTTTTGGATATTTCTGACACTAAATGAATTAGCTATGAATTAATAATGAATGTAAGGTGATTTTGACTAATTTAATTTTAATAAATACCAAATCACACTATTTCCAGATATCAAAATTATCCTAGATAGATCTAAGTGTGAGGAATCCAGGAAAATTAGTGAACCTAAATTTTCATGTTAAATGGACCTAAGAAAAATCAATTAATCAAATCAGTAGATGATTTATTTAGACCTCGATATGCGTGCACTTATGATGAAATTTTTATGCAAGGTAAAGCTAATTATCAAAGGTTCTACTGTGATTTTTGGGGAATTTTTGGAGTCACAGAAAAATTACAATCAATTAAGAGGTGAAATTGGGCAAAATATAGCAAAAATAGACCAATTAATTAATAGAAAATTCTACTGATATTCCAAAAATATTCCACGTGTCACATAATGAGGAGGACAACGTAAACTTCGCAATGCAATTTTTAGAACTTCAAAATGAGGCTAAATGTATGTCTAATGTAAATGCAATTACAGAAATTTAAATTGCTGAAAACAAAACATGCTGACAAGGACTATTATGCAATTACCTAGAGTGCAGGGGGTGGATGCAATTTCTCCACGAATCACGTGCTCCTCATGTGGGGTGCTCCTAGCAAGGACAGAAGTGCAATATGGAAAACCTTCTGGGGGCCTTGGTGCAAATAGCCCAGGAGGCACATGCAGATCACGTTGGATCCTTAGGCTCGGAGAACTACGGCGGCTCAAGACGATGCTCGGGGTGGTCCTCGAGGTTCAGGCGTTGGCTCGGAAGACGGCTCGGCCAGCTTCAGGGATCCGAGCCTAGAGGTCGGGGTGGAGGCTCGGATCGAGCGACGTAGCGCTATCTGGTCTATAGAATTAAGGATGATCCAATGATGATGGGCTCGATCCGGAGGTGACGACGTGGCCAATCGAGTGACCGTTGGATCTAGATTGATCCAACGGTAGCTGGAGCGCGGAGAGGGCGATGACGTAGCTGATCGAGTGTCGTGCAATCAGCCGGATCCAGCGGCTGCTGATTGGGGCGACGTGGATGGCTGGTAGCCGTCCGATCAAGAGGATCGTACGGTGGATAGACTTCGTTCCTAACGGTCCTCCGCCTTCTGCGGTGGAGGAGGCTGGGCTCCGGCGATGCCGGGCTAGCTCCGCCCTACCTTTTCGTTGTTGGTGGAGGTTGATGGTGGTGGAGGTTGACGGTGGCTAGCTCCGCCCTGCCTTCATGGACGGCTAACGAAGCTTCTGGTGGACTCAGGAGTGGAGGAGGCGCTATGGAGCGCGATGGTGGAGGAGATCGAATGAAGCTCCGACGAGCCTCCGACCAATCAAAGATATAGCACCTGCAGGGGTTAGAAGATAGCCGAAGCACGCGAGTAGTTCATGGAGTTGTCGGGAATGGAATGCGAGGCCTGCAAAGCGGTGGGGGTGACCGGTGATCGAGCTCCGCCCAGGTGGCGGAGCTGGCGTTGGTGGCAGGTGGGGTATCTTGTCAGAGGAGACTAATGGTAGCACGGAGGTCAGTGCTCCGTTGCAAAGATCGGAGGGAGGATGGTGGAGTGAGAAGATGATGCTGGAAGGCGAATTTAATCGAAGAAATCAAAGGAGAAGATAAGAAGAAGACCAGAGGATCGATGGAGGAATCTACCTGGGATTAGAAGCTCCGGGGGAGATTCCGTGTCTTCGCTCGAAGGTCGGTAGGAGGCCTGAGCTCAAGCAGCTCACAGAGGTGGCTGCAGCACGGCGGAGATGGTCGTGGATCTCGCCGGAGAAGACAACCGTTCTTCGCTCAACGTCTCAATGAAATGCTGTCACCAAATCGAAGGCCGGAGCTCGGGGAATCTCTCGGGAATGGCGGACGGGGAAGAATGTCGCCAGAGGCGGGTGATTTATAGGACGAGGGTAACGGTAGGAGTAGCTGGGAGGCGAAGTTCGTGGATGTCGTGGGTCGATTCTGGTGGGGGTCGTGAGGAGTGAGGGAGCTGGCGAGGATGAGGGAAGAGTGGTGATGGTCGTGGTTGCGTTAATGATCGGAGAAGGTGGGTGTGGTGGGGCCGAAAATAGAAAGGGGCGGCCCCTTGCGCAAGATCGAGATCGTGGGAGAGAGAGTCGACCGGAGGTAGATGACGAAATCATGGCCGTTGGATCTTGGGATCTAACGGCTGAGAAGTTGGCGCAAGGGAACGTCTATGATTAGATCCAGGCGAAGCGATCGAAGGTCGATGAAGTCGCCACGTGTCGAGCTGCGGGAGCGACGCCAACGGGCGATCATGATGTACTCTGAGGTTGCTCGATCAGATGGTGTACGAAGCGCCATGTGGCGAGCTTATAAGCAAGCGACATCAGGCAGTTTAGATCAGATCTGACCGCAATCGAAGGGCTATGACATGGCTTCGGGATTAGCGGCTGAGATGGATGGATGTGGGCACGATCGGATGGCGATTAACGCACCACATGGCGGGTTGAAGGCGAGGTGCCAGCGGATGGAGTGGATGTGATTCAGACGCAGATTGAAGGGCTGAGGTGCGAGGCGGAAGCAGCGGCTGTGATCAACAGAATCAGATGGTTCAACAGCTGCCACGTGGAGAGTTGTGGGTGAGGCGCTAACAGGCAGACGAGATGAAGTCCTGAGGATGATCTTATGGTTGAGAATAAAGGTCGTACGTGGAGGTGGCGTAACCGTTGGATCGGGATGAAGATCCAATGGCGGTGGTTGCGGGCGGCTAAGGCATGGGAAGCGGGCCGCGTGGCGCAATTAGAGGGCGCCACGTGGCCAGCTGGGAGTGGCTGTGAGAAGAAATGAGATTAGAGAGAGAAGGAGGCCGAATTTGGAAAAACTCAAAACATGAAAGTTGTAGATCCTGATGAGATCTACAAGTTTTATGTGGACCAAAAACGGAGATGAGGTCAAATATGATATAAAAATATAGGAATACAAATAAACACATATAAAATATACATAGAGGCCCAAAAACCCAACTTCTTCCTTTGAGTTCCGAATTGGATGAAATCTCATTTTAAAGCTCTTTGGATGTGTATTCATCTGAAAGTGAGTAGACCTATTTTGGAATTGGTACAAGAGAACTATGGGCTTTTTATGGTCCAGGGGTTCTAGGGCTTTATTGGATGTTTTACAAAGGAGATCTCTCACTTTCTTCCTTATATTATTAACTAAAGGTGTATATATCATAAGGGAGGTGTTGTTTTATAGGGTGATTTTACAAGTGATCTTGGCTTCTTATTTAATGCAATATATGAATGCTAAAATGCAAATGTTATCACTGTATGCATGAATGTTAATTATGTAATATAAGTAGAAATATGCATCTATTTACTCGGGAACAAAGCTCTATTTTCAACTTTAAGAGTGATGAATCACAGATTCATCATCCCCCTATACTTAAACCTTGCTCGTCCCCGAGCAACTAAAATGAAATGAAAGAGTGAAATGATTTTGAGTTCCATACCAAGGTCATGAAAAAAAGTTGAAAATGGAGCTTGACTCGACCTTTAGATTAATTGTGTGGCGGAACCTCACTGTGACCTGAACTTAAGACCTAACAGACTTCAAGTTCCACAAGTCTTCTATTCAAGAAGCCTCAACAGTCAGGTCAGAACAAATCCTCAAACGCAAATTTCTGATGACTATGATTCTTACTTGCACTGTGTAAGTGTAAAATAGCTCTCCACATCAGAAATGGCTCAGAACCAGCCTCCTCTAACAAGGTAACTCTAATTACCCGGTCCAGTAACTCTTTCCTCGAGGAGTGGGGTATTCCCTTCTAAGATCAAGTGCGACCAGCTTAAGAGGAGGGGGTAGAGAAAAGAATGGACGGTAGCCAGTGTAGCTACCTATCCCGGGATGCCTAACCAGTGTAGCCAAGTCATCCAGCCGCAGACTTCTTGCTAATATACATACTCCGACAAGTATTTTATTTTCATTTGGACCTGTCTGATTTTTTTGGAGTTTTGCATTTTTTTTGAACTATATACAAGGTGCAGCATGTACATCAGGAGTTTTTCCTCTTGAGCCAGTAGACTATCATTCTTTTGAAGCATTATTGCAACCCACAACGTCCTGTCCATAGACTTCAACACCACCAAACTAGGTTGAGATGCACTACCCTCCCTAGAGGAGGACGGATGTTTCCACCTGTGTGCTACTCCAAGCTAAAGGATTCTACCTCCTCGCCACCTCATCAATGAAGAGATACATGCATTGTGCTTGTCCAAGTTAGGTCACTGTCTAAAAGAATCATGCGTGTGCACGAGATATTCTACTTAGACTAATCAAGATGACATGCGAACATAGACTTGCGGACTCAAAGAATTAAGTCACATGACCTGAGAAATCTTAACTCCAGTTCCTATAAGGTTCCTCTGAAATTAGGTGGATTAAGGTCAAATCCAGTCCATCCTCAATATCTACTCATAACTTTGTTCAGAACCCACTAGCTTTTCACATTGCATATGCAAGATATGCAGATGAGGTGCAGATGACATGCTATGAAATGAAATGCAAGACTCTTTTCAGATGCAGAGATGATGTGCAAGCGTAAATAAGAAGCCTTTATTTTCAACAATTTTTTTAACTTCACACTCTGGTATACCTCCTATGATACAAGTATTTTATGAGTATTATACAAATTATACAAGTGTATTTTATAAAAAAAATTCTCAAATTTTTACCCGCCCGTAATTATTGCATAATATATACAAAAATACGCGAAAATACGTAAAAGTACGAGCTATGGGTAAAGAATGTATGTAATATATACATGCCCCCTATACTTAGCGTGTGCTATGTCCTAAAAGCACGAAAAGCGACTAAAAAGACATAGCTCGGGCTAAGCGTAGGAGAGCTAAAATTACAAAAAGTATAGAAGTTGTTCCGCCCCCTATACTTAGGCTCTAGCAGCCTAAGTGTGGAAGAAGATAAAAAATGAGGCGGACGAGGGGAAGAGGGGAAATGGATGAATATATACAAGGTGGGCATCGGTCCTCCCTATACTTAGGCTTTGGTCAGCCTAAGTATAGGACAGGAATGAGTATGAGAACCATTGTGATCTGGAGGATTTACAGAGAACAGACTCAGGTGGCTCATCCCCCCTATACTTAGGATCTGGTCATCCTAAGTATAGTCCAAGATAGAGATAGATGAAGCTGGGATGACTTACTAGATTCGTGAGAGGAGAAAGGACATAATGTACAGGAATGATGGTATATACAAGTGAGTCGATCTGAATCTTTCAGGATGCTGCTGATGGCTGGAGCTCACTGCTGCAAGGTCTTCTGCACGACTCGAGGTGTATCTGTTGCATCTGTCTCACGCATAAAGACAATATCCTCAACATGGACTATCTGCTCATTGGATTCAACGAAGTGTTTCAACAGTTGTCCAATCACAAGGGATGTCGGTGTGTCATCTGCGAGATCTGAGATCTCGACACATCCGCTTTCATGCACCACTCGGACAATGAATGGGCCCGTCCACTTGGATTTCAGCTTGCCTTGGAAGGTCTTCAGCCTTACATTAAACAACCATACCTTCTGTCCAGGAACAAAGGTCTTTCGTCTGATATATCTATCATGCCAACGCTTCATCTTGTCCTTGTACACCAAACAGTTGTCATATGCACGATTTCTGACTTCCACAAGGTCATTCAGATCCATTTCTCTTTGCTTCTGCCCAAGGTGTGTGTTCCAATTGACCGTCTTAATTGCCCATTCTGATTTATGCACTAATTATGTAAGCAAATGGCACGACTTTCCGAATACCATTCGGAATGGGGAGGTTCGTAGCGGTGTCTTGTAAGTTGTCCTATACGCCCATAGGACCTGATCCAAGATCTGAGACCAGTCCTTTCTGTCTGGGCGGACAAGATTTTGCAATATAGTCTTCACCTCCCGATTCGACACCTCAGCCATACCGTTAGTTTGTGGGTGGTAAGGTCTAGCGACACGGTGTTCGATGCCGTAGTCCTTCAGGAGTTTCTTCACCTCCCGATTTACAATGTGGCTACCCCCATCTGATATCATCATTTTGGGAATCCCGAACCTAGAGATGATATGATCTCTGTTGAATTTACAGACTGTTCGGCTGTCTGCGGCTCGGGTTGGGATAGCTTCCACCCACCTGGATAGATAATCTACCGCAAGAAGGACATATTCAAATCCATGGCTAACACGAAATGGGCCCATGAAGTCGATGCCCCAGGCGTCAAAGACATAACAAATGATGACAGGCTGCATCAGCATCTCATCCTTGGGACCAACGATTCCTCCCATTCTCTGGCATACTGGACACGACTTCGCAAAGGTGATGGCATCGCGAAACAGAATCGGCCAGTAAAAGCCACACTGAAGTACCTTCCATGCGATCATATACCCGGAGTGGTGTCCTCCTGCCTCCAACCTGTGGCATAAAGAAAAGACACTCTGGTATTCCTCCTGAGGAATACACCGTCTCTAGATACAATCCGATCCTTCAAAGAAAAGGATCGGATCCTACCAATGGTAGTGTCTAGCATCCGACTTAAGTCGGTCATTGTGGCTCTTTGGCTAACCCTCGGGAACCTTCTTGGAGACAAGATAATTCACGATGTTGGCATACCATGGGAGTGAGTCAATAACAAAAATCGACTCATCAAGGAAGGAGTCTCGAATTGGTGAATCATCGGAAGTATTAAGATCTTCGAGACAAGAAAGATGATCGGCTACTACATTCTTCTTTCCAGGTATATCACGAATATCCAAATCAAATTCCTGGATAAGTAAAATCCATCGAAGAAGATGCACTTTCGCGTCCTTCTTCTCCATTAAATATCGTAGCATCGTATGGTCAGTGAACACGATAACCTTGGATCCAATTAAATGAGATCTGAACTTGTCCAAGGCAAACACTACCGCAAGCGTCTCCTTTTTTGTAACTGTATAGTTACACTGAGTGCTATCAAGCACTTTGCTTGCGTAGTGTATGGCAAACGGGACGCCATCCCATCTCTAACCTAACAAAGCCCCAACAGCAAAGTCTGAGGCATCTGTCATGATCTCAAAAGATAGAGACCAATCTGGGGCTTGTAGGATAGGTGTGTACATGATCATTCCTTGCAATAGCTTAAAGGCCTCAAGATATTTGTGATCAACAACAAACTCCATGTCTTTGCCTAAAAGCTCAATTAGCGGTCAGGCAATCTTAGAAAAATCCTTGATGAATCTCCGATAAAATCTAGCATGCCCGATGAATGACCGCAACTATTTGATGTTGGTCGGTGGCGGGAGTCGTCTGATCACATCCACCTTGGCAGGGTCAACCTCCATTCCTCTCTTGGAGATGACGTGCCCCTACACAATGCCCTCCATCACCATGAAGTGACTTTTCTCCCAAGAGAGCACCAGATTAACCTTACAACATCGTTTCAGGACTCGATCCAGATTCCTAAAACAAGAATCGAAAGAATCACTGTGGACCGAGAAGTCGTCCATGAAGACTTCCAGGAATTCACCGACCATTTCGGCGAATACAACAATCATGCACCTTTGAAAAGTACACAAAGCATTGCATAACCCAAAGGGCATGCTCCTGAAAGCATAGGTACCGAAGGGGCATGTGAACATGGTCTTTTCCTGATCCTCTGGAGTTATGGCTACTTGATTGTAGCCCGAGAACCCATCCAAGAAATAGAAGAATTCTTTCCCCGCTAATCTCTCTAGGATTTGATCAATGAATGGCAGGGGGAAATGGTCCTTCTTCGTCACGGCATTCAAGCGTCTCTAATCCACACAGACACGCCACGACGTGGGCACTCGTGTCACAATGTCCTCTCCATCCTTGTTGGTGGTCGTCTGAATTCCTAACTTTTTCGGGACCACATGGATCGGGGCCACCCATTTTGAGTCAGAGACGGGATAAATAAAACCCGCGTTGCACCATTTCTCTATCTCTTTCTTCACTACCTCTCGTAAATTTGGATTCAAACGACGTTGGAATACACGAGAGGGTTTGGCTTCATTCTCCAAGTAGATATGGTGCGAACACAGAGCGGGATTTATCCCATGGAGATCGGAAATGCTCCAGCCTATTGCCTTGCGTTTTTTCTCCAGGATCTCTAGCAAGCTAGATTCCTGCTCCTCGGTCAATCGCGAACTTATGATGACCGGATATTTCTTCTCATGACCCACAAGGAAGGCATATTTTAGTGTTGTGGGTAAAGGTTTGAGCTCAGGTAAGGTGTGATCATCTAGGAAATCTTTCTCAATCGAATCTGGCTCAGTGTTGGAAGTGAGTGGATCTTTCTCTGTTACTGCTGCCACCAAATTGTTTGGCTCTGGAGTCGGATCGTCAAAGGTCTCTATGCAATCGGCGAAAGCCTCGTCCGACTCGTCATCCTCATCTTCTGATTGTCCTAAAGAGGGAAGGACTGACAAGCCCAGCTGGGCTTCTAAGTCATCGAAGATGTAGGTGGATGCCGGTTCTGAGCTGTACTCGTCTTTGAGGATCTCGGAAACTGACTCATTCACTGGATCATCTATAGAGGGGAGGGACTCATCGATGCTGGCTGGGTTCTGTCTCCATGGCCCAACTATGTCTACATGGTCGCGGTCTGCTTCGGACAAAGAGTACTCGGTGCTGGACTCGGAATCCGGTCTCTGCCATCTGGTTTGCTTCATCTCTAGTTCCTCAACTCCGCCTGGAGTTTGGAACTGAATCTTCCCGATCTAATAATCAAAAAAGGCCCCCTCCGTCCTAAGGAAGGGCCTACCTAAGATGATCTGGGAATCTCTCCAATTACGAGGGGTTTCCATATCTAGGACAGTGAAGTCCACCATGTATTCTTGACCCTCGACTTTGATTACAACATTCCTCAATTCTCCTTGAGACCGCTTGGTTGATTTATCAGCGAACTGCATGAGGGCTCTAGATTTCCTAAGAGGTCCGAGATTAAGCCGCTCATAGAGGGTTGTAGGCATTAAATTAATTGAGGATCTGTTGTCTAGGAGAGTGCGTGCAAACGCAATGTTATCGACATGACTCACCACGTAATGTGCACCCATGTCCCTTCGTTTCCTTGGAAACGAGTTCTTTATTTCACAAGTCGTGGCTACTGATAGAACGTGTTTCTCACCACGGCTTTTGGTCTTCCCGCTAACCCTAGTAGGTGTGCATCTCTCTCACCTTAAGGTATTTCTGAAATGCAGGAGTCATTTCCACGTACTTGTCAAAAGGGGATTGTGACCTTGATATATTTGTTGCAAGACTCTGCCACCTCATGGTCATCTTTTTGGATTTTTTTAAATTTCTTCTTTCCACTCGTAAGAGCTAGGGGGAAAGGGATTATTGAATCTAACTCATGTTCTGAAACTGAAATGTTTTCATTGAAAGCAGGAACTGAGTTCTGTACATGACTCGGACTCTGAAACAGACTCACACTCTGACTCGGACTAAAAGAAACATGCTGGGGCAAAACCGGTGATGCATCTTCCGCTTCTTCTGGACGGTCCTCCTCAGATGGAGGTGCGGGCTCTTCATCAGTTTTGTCGGACTCACTACTGATGCGGGTTTGCTGCTTCGAGGACCCATAAGTCCTCTTCTTCTGCCGGTGGTGGTGATGGTGGTGCTGCTCCTCTTCTTCCTCCAAGTTCTCCTCAGGTAGAGACTTGGTGGCTCCTTCCTTCGATGTTTGTGCCCGATCAGGTACGATCACGGTCCTTTCGCTCTTGAGGGACATATGATTTACATTATCATACGAAAGGATCTCATGTTTAGATAAAAGACTTATCTGAATAGTATACCTGATCACGAGGTCGGTTCTGACCTTGATTTAGGCTGTTCGGATTGGCCTGAACCTGGGCGGGAATTGGAGTTTTTGGCGCCATTTGTTGATCCTGGGCACGAGAAACACGATTCAGATCGGTTCTCATATCCAGATAGTCATTCTGGATTTGTTGGACCCTATCAGACAGGGTCTGGATCGCCAAGGTGAGGGACTCCAATTCGGTGGGCTGAGCTGGCTGGTAATGCTGGCTTGCAGATGAGGTTCTGTACTGGCCCTGCTGGCCATGCCGATGCTGCTGATGCTGATGGGACAGACCCTGTTGGAATGCGCGCTGCTGGTGCTGGTGCTGTTGAGGCTGGTACCCTTGTTCGGGCCTGAACTGAACAAAGCGTGGTGCAGGGGCAGACCTGGTTTCTTGGTAAGCTGGGGATGGTCAGTGAGGCTGAACATTCCCCATCTCCGACTATCTGATGATGGGGTCACGGCTATACCACAACCCGTTGATCTCGAACACCTGCGGAGGCTCCTCGTATCCGGTCTCTACTTGTGGGGGTGCATGCTGGTCCTGTTGGGTGTAATTCTGATCCCAGCCACTCTAAGGCCCCGGTGCCTGTTCCTGTACAAGATGGACTCGATGTACAGGTACATGTGGTGCAGAAGGGGCATGTAGCTTTATCTTAGCTACCTTCTCAGAAAGTTCCTCCACTTGCTTCGGTAGACGTGAGAGAGACTCAAGGTCAGTGACTCTCTTGTGGATATGCTCGACCATGGTTAACTTATCAACAATCATCCCCATGCTGGGAATGAGGTCATATGTCAGATCCGCTACAGTCCTGCAGGTTGTCTCATTAGATAAGATTAAGAGAGACAACTGATAGCCTCTAGTGGCCTGCGACCCGCCGGTTTCTGCCATCTGCTCTAGTATCTTCCATACAGCATACTCATTTTTATTCAGATAGCATCCTCCACAGGCGGCACTTACTAACCGGTGCATCTCCAGGGTTAAACCACATAACAAGGTCTGGACTAAGATCGCCCTAGAAATGTCGTGGTAGGGACATTTCTGAACTAGGTCATTAAACCTATCCCAGGCATCATGGAATGGTTCACTGGGTCCCTAGGAGAAACTGGCGATCTTTGTTCTCATTTGGTTAGTCCTACGGAGAGGGTAGAACTTCTTCATAAATAAGTCCTTGAACTGCATCAAGGTTGTACATCTTACCCCTAAGTTCTTCAGCCAATCTGATGCCTTATCTCCTAAGGCGAAAGGGGTGGCCTTCAGTCGAATGTAATCCTACCAAACCCTAGGATGGTTAAGGTTGTTGCAAACCAGCTCAAAGTCTCAGAGGAAGGCATATGGTTCTTCATGGGCATTTCCGTTGAACTTTGGTAGCAGGCTAAGGAAGTGGGGCTTGAGTTCAAATGCTTCGGCGGGAACCGTGGTGCCAACCAACTTTGTATTTCATTCTCTGCTGGGTTATAGGCATCAACCATTGGTCGATAGATTCCTCCTGCTGTAATGATTTGTCCCATTCTTGCTGTAAGATCCGCATTCGTTTGTTCGGCTTTGGCGAGGAGCCCAATACTTGCTGGAGTGGATCATCTTGGTTTCTCTCCTCTGGGGGTTGCTTTGGTGGCATCTTGTCTCCACTCCTGGAAATGGAAATGATCTGGATTAGAGGATAATTCAATGAAGGGTTTCTTACCGAGGCGATGGTCTTCCTCGGTAAGCTCAGAGGAGAGGAGAGGGTTGGTTTGAGAGTAACCACCCTGGGTGTGAGGGATCCATAACTCAAGAGGGTCAGGAGCCTTGGGTGGTCCAAGATGCGCTTGGGCCTGTGAAGATGATTTTCGTGGGGAGGCTCTGGGAGAGATTGGCAAATAATGTGTCGATACCCCCCCAGTCATTCATCTTGAAGTGGCTAGAAGAATCGGGAGTTCTAAGTAAAGATAGTATTTTACTCCTACCTAAAGCAAGCAATTCAATCCAAGACCCTGGGTTCACACTCAACACAGTGAAGGACTCGAAGTCGAGTCCAATTAATCTTGTTAATTTTAAGTGTGATTTTCAAGCAAGATAGCAAGGATTTACACGGCCTATAGGGAAGTCGGCTCAGAGCTGGATGCGTCTTCCCTGTTTAACCTGTCGCCTAAGATACCGTCGGTCCTTCCTTTCTTCGCTCCTATCCCAAGTTGAGGACTCAAAGACCATGCCCCTATATACCTGCAAACAGGCGGAGGCTGACGAGGCTAGAAATTCGCCCCGAAGGGTTACTAACAACTTGTCGCGAAGTACCGCTGGTTCACCCCTGACTACCTGCGAACAGGCGGAGGCTACTTGGTACTAGTCAATGAATCTGACTTGTGATATTTGCTAGGATCAGTTGGCCCGTGATATGGAAGGCGGGGATTTGGGCTCTGCCTTAAGGTGTTCACACACACTCAAGTACCCTCACTCAGCATGAAAACAAGGTCGGGGATTAGTCTCCCGCAAACAATTTTCCTATTTTATCGATTTTTTGGTCAATAATGTTAGCAGTCTGGTTTTAAGATTAGATATCACTTGTTAGTCCAACCACACAGCACACCTATTGTCCAGTCCCAATTTCCCTTTAATTTTAAGTGTGAAAACTGAGGGAGAAATCGAGAAAAGCCAATGCACGAAAACGATGATGAGTATGCTGAGTTAACAAGACTTACAGTGATCCCTTCTCTTGTATGCAGGATGCAAAATAGAATTGAAATTTTTATACAACATGAAAATGCAGACGACAAAATTCGCTCCTACACAGGCAGTTCTATTAGCGAGTGAAGAACATGTTTATTTGACTAGATCTGCAATCTAGGTGTGTCTTTTAAGTGTATGTGTGGTCCTAACAAACACGAGCACAATCAATTCCAAAAAGTGGCTCGAGGAGCCACTTAATACAAGCCTAAGTTACAATTCAACCCACACAGCACACGGGGACACGGTTCCACTATTTCTACATATGCGAGAACCCAAACGGGAACCGCTGGAAATGATGCGAAAAAATATAGAAATGAAAGTACAAGTTCTCTCAAATCACTCAAAGAATTGAAATGTCGATTCCTTGAAGTGTCTTCGACTCCTCGCGTTCCTCGCACAAAAATAATTTGAGGTCAGATAAAGAACGACTCGAAAAATACAAAATTTAAAAGACAGAGAAATATTCACAATAAAAACTGGGGATCAGACTACCTGGAGATAGAAAATCAAACAATTAGAATTTCACTGCAAATTAACCTAAGCCGTGCCTCCTCGGCAACGGTGCCATTTTGATAATTGCTCCAACTACCCTTGTTAATTCGAGCAAATTAATGGTCAAATTAATTAATAATTTCATGCAGTCGGACAATGATAATAGATCAAAAACCACTTTCAATTATATTCAAGTTAATCTCGAGCGGCAATTTTTTTTTACTTGGTTGGAAGTACAAGGTCGAACTATGGGAGGCACTGTCTCCTTAGGTAGATTTTTAGCTAATTTCCAAGGTTCGATTTTCAGAGAGAATATTTTTTTGGTCTTTTTCGTTTTTTATGCAAGACACATGCAAAATCAGGCCAGTTTAAGAGTTAAATCAGAAAGGTGGTCAAATTAATTCCTAAAATTATGAAACTAGGCCATATTATGAAATATGATGAATTTAAGCTACCCTATTTTTTTGGAATTTTCTGACACTAAACGAATTAGCTATGAATTAAAATCAAATGCAAGGTGATTTTGACTAATTTAATTTTAATAAATACCATACTATTTCCAGATATCAAAATTATCATAGATAGATCTAAGTGTGAGGAATCGAGGAAAATTAATGAACCTAAATTTTCATGTGAAATGGACTTAAGAAAAATCATTAATCAAAATCAATAAATGATTTATTTAGGCCTCGATATGCGTGCACTTATGATGAAATTTTTATGCAAGGTAAAGCTAATTATCCAAGCTCTACTTTGATTTTTGGGGAATTTTTGGAGTCACAGAAAAATTATTATCAATCAAGAGGTGAAATTGGGCAAAATATAGCAAAAATAGACCAATTAATTAATAGAAAATTCTACTGATATTCCAAAAATATTCCACATGTCACATAATGAGGAGGACAACGTAAACTTCACAATGCAATTTTTAGAACTTCAAAATGAGGCTAAATGTTTGTCTAAATACGCGTGCAAAGACAAGAGTGTAAATGCAATTATAGAAATTTAAATTGTTGAAAACAAAACATGCTGACAAGGACTGTTATGCAATTACCTAGAGTGCAGGGGGGTGGATGCAATTTCTCCACGAATCACGTGCTCCTCACGTGGGGTGCTCCTAGCAGGGACTGAAGTGTAATATGGAAAACCTTCAGGGGCCTTGGTGCAAATAGCCCTGGGGGCACGTGCAGATCACGTAGGATCCTTAGGCTCGGAGAACTTCGGCGGCTCGGGACGAGGTTCGAGGTGGTCCTCGAGGTTCGGGCGTTGCTCGGAAGACGGCTCGGCCAGCCTCGGGGATCCGAGCCTAGAGGTCGGGGTGGAGGCTCGGATCAGGCGACGTAGCGCGATCTGGTCTATAGAATCAAGGATGATCCAACGATGATGGGCTCGATCTGGAGGTGACGGCGTGGCCGATCAAGTGACCGTTGGATCTAGATTGATCCAACGGTACCTAGAGCGCGGAGAGGGCGACGATGACGTGGCTGATTGAGTGTCGTGCGATCAGCCTGATCCAGCTGCTGCTGACTGGGGCGACGTGATGACTAGTAGACATCCGATCAAGAGGATCGTACGGTGGATAGACTTCGTGCCCAACGGTCCTCCACCTTCTGCAGGGAGGAGGCTGGGCTCCGGCGATGCTGGGCGAGCTCCGCCCTGCCTTTCCGTCGTCGGTGGAGGTTGATGGGGGTCGGAGGTATCTCTGAAGATCCGTGGATGGCTCGCGAAGCTTCTGGTGGTCTCAGGAGTGGAGGAGGAGCTCTGGAGCGCGATGGCGGAGGAGCTCAAATGAAGCTCCGACGAGCCTCCAGCCAATCAAAGATATAGCACCTGCAAGAGTTAGAAGATAGCCGAAGCACGCGAGTAGGTCGTGGAGTGGTCGGGGAATGGAATGCGAGGCCTGCAAAGCGGTGGGGTGACCGGTGATCGAGCTCCGCCCAGGTGGCGGAGCCTGATGTTGGTGGCAGGTGGGGTATCTCGTCGGAGGAGACTAATGGTAGCGCGGAGGTCAATGCTCCGTTGCGAAGCTCGGAGGGAGGACAGTAGAGTGAGAAGAGGATGGTGGAAGGAGAATTTAATCGGAGAAATCAAAGGAGGAAATAAGAAGAAGATCAGAGGATCGATGGAGGAATCTACCTGGGATTAGATGCTCCGGGGGAGCTTCCGTGTCTTCGCTCGAAGGTCGGTAGGAGGCCTTCTTCTCAATGATCTCAATCCAGTCTAGATTCTCACCGATAATGCCCATGTTAGCGGTTGAGGGACATGGCCTTTGTATCGCTGATGAAGAAGAAGCACCTGCATCGATGCGTGCAATCTGTTGATACGGAATTGCTTGTGGCAGTGGCTTCCTTGAGTGTAGACCCTAATCAGGGACATTACCGCGTATTTTTTTTCCATCTCCTCGTAGATGATCCAGACTTGGTCTTTATCCTCTGGAAAAATAGGACCCTCCAAAAGAGACATTAACTAGCCCCTGCAGCTACGGTGTCACCCCATAAAAGAAGCTTTGTACAAGGTTGGGCATGGATATCTCATGATGAGGACACTGGTCGATGAGCTCCTTGAATCGATCTCTAGCCTCGTGAAACTGCTCGTTCGAGATCATGGTGAAGTTGTTAATCATGGCTCGTGTTTCATTGGTCCGATCGAGTGGATAGTACTTGTTCAAGTACTCGATCTGGAGCTTCTCCCACGTGATGACATACCCCTCCAAATGCTTCAGCCAGTAGGCTGCTCTGTCAACATAGGAGAACGGGAAGGCAATCATCTTGATAGTGTCCTCGTCCTGGAATATGTCAAATATTGTGTTGTAGATCATTTGGAAATCCTACAGATGGAGGTGCGGCTCCTCGATGGCTAGCCCATGAAACTTTTTCAAAAGCTGTATGGTTTGGGGACGAAGCTCAAAGTCGCCAAGAATCTCTGGTAGTTGGATCCAATGGTGGGTGAGAGCTGCACCAGGGTTTTGCAACTGCCTCATCGTGTGTACTGATTTGCCTGGATCATGCTGATCTTCGGGTCATCCCTCCTCCTCCAGTTGTTGGTATCTCTCCACTGTATGGTCTATACGGCTCTACTCTATTAGCTCGCATATGCATCATCTCTCTTCACAACTTAGCCATAAATGCTCCCTGGTCTCAAATCTGTCATTGCATAGTGTCCATGGAGGCTAAGAGTGTGTTGTTGATGCTGGCCTGGTCAAGTACAAAGTTGATCCATGTAGCTGCTCATCAGTGTGTCCCTCACTACTAGTCATCTCTTAGGTCTCTTCAAAGGAAAAAGACCCCAATTCAGGTGCCATCAAGTGAACATATAATTGTACTGACCTCCGCTCTAGCATTTCAGGAATGGTATAAGGGTGGTCGAGGGCGAACAGGATGGTAGTGAACTTGGGTTCGGAGAGCATGCCTGAGCTCTCTGAGGTCGCCCTAGAAGAATGGAGAGGAGTGCTCGAAAGGGATGCTATCAAAGGCAACCTAAGGGACCTCCTTTCCATCATTGTGATATGGGGATTTATGAATATGAGATCTGGAATGCAAACAATATATGAAATTAAACCCCTTTTTAACCTACTAAATACTCAAGTTGATGACCGTGAGAGATCGATCTTTAATCTTGTCAATTTTTGTTTTGGTGATTAATCAATCTATCGGAGCAATTAAGCGAGTTGTTGGAAACCCAATGCTCACAGGAGGCTGGCCCAATCTCACAACTATTTTTTCCTAGCAAGTATGGGTGCAAACCGTTTACTAGCTACCCGATTTGCCCAATCTACTGAGGAGATCCCGGCCAGATCAGAACAAGTCTACATACACAAACTCTAATGACTATGAATCTTTCCTTGTACGATGTAAGTTATATGTAGCTCCCCACCTCAGAAGTAATAAAGAAACAACCTCCCCAATATGGTAACTCTAATACCTCGGGTCTAGCAACTCTTTCCTCGAGAATCGGGGTATTCCCTTCTAAGTTCAAGTGCAACCAGCTCAAGAAGAGGGGGAAGAAGAGAATGGACCATGTCCACGTGTAGCCATGTATCCTTGGGAGCTCTAACCAGTGTAGCTGAGTCTCCCGCTGCAAGCTTCGTGAAATGGTCATGTATAACATAAGCTTTGCTTTATTTGACTATGTACACTCTGGTGGGATTATTAAATTTTCAATCCAACCCACCACTTTTTTGGAGTTCCTTCTTTTTGCACTTTTTTTGTGCAGCTGTACAACATATCTACATGGTGCAACATATATACAAGGAGTTTTTCCTCTTGAGCCAGTAGACTATCTCTCTTTTGAAGCTTTATTGCAACCACAGCTTCTGTCTTTATACTTCATAACCACCAGACCAAGTTGAGATGCACTTCCTTCACTATAAGAAGAAGAGACGTTCCGCCTAGAAGTACTACCCTCATATGCTACCCTAAGCCAAAGGAAACTGCCTCCTCACCACCTCATCCGTGGAGAGCTATGTGTAAAGTGCTGGTGCAAGTAAAGCCATTATCTCTGAGAGTCATGTGTGTATTGTTAAGTGCACTATTTAGGCTCATCAAGATGGCATATGCTCATAACCTAGTGGAATCAAAAAATTAAGTCCCAATGGACCTGAAAAGTCTCAATCCTAAGACCTATAATGTTCCTCTTATTGTTAGGTGGATTAAGGTCTTAACAAATTCCATTTGTCAATTTAATTCCAGGCCAGTTTAAATGTCAACTATGATTTGGAAAAACTGTACAAGTATTTACAAAAATGTTATTTACAAGGATGCAATTTACAAACACATGTGCAAAATTTTTGAAATTTTTTTGAAGACATGGATGTATGCATGAATGCGAAGTTTTGCAAAATATTTACAAGAATTTACACAAGGTTTTTGCAAACTTTTTGTTTTTCAAACATTTTACAAAAATTTTGTAGTATATACATAATTTTGATGCGAAAATATTTTCAAGTTATTTACACAAAAAGATTTTACAATCATTTGTACAAAAATAATTTTTATACATAAATAGGAATGTGCAAGATGAATTTTATATATACAAGTGAAATTTTTAAATTTTTATGGATTTTTAGCCATTTTTTTATTTATAAACACATTCACACAAAGTACAAGTTATGGCTAAGGTAGATATGAAATATATACACACCCCCCTATACTTAGCTCGAACGATGTCCTCAGAGTGATCAAGAGCTATAAAGAAGACACAACTCGTGCTTAGTATAGGGAAGTGAAAAGGAATGGTATATACAAGAATGAACAGAAGACTTGGTGTTTCCCCTTATACTTAGGATCAAGTAATCCTAAGTATAGTAAGATGTACATGAAGGGAAATTCGAGTGATAGGATGTACTGGGTCTACCCCCCCCCCCCCCCCCCCCCCCCCCCCCCCCCCGCCCCCATACTTAGGGTGAAATATCCCTAAGTATAGGCAGCAAAACAGGGGTAGAAAGAATCAATAGGATACCCGAGAGTCCTACACCCCCTATACTTAGGGTAAGGTACACCCTAAGTATAGCATAATCATAGGATGAGAAAAGGGGTGTGGGACTAAAGAATAGAGTGATATGGACAACTGGATCTATACAAGTCGGAAGAACAATGATAATCAGTCGTGAGATGCAATAGATGTGAATCAAGAGACCTCATCTCACGCAAAGTGAATCGGGGCAACATCAACGACCAGCGGTTCATGATCTAGATATTGTTTGAGCCGCTGACCTTTCACTCGAAAGGTAACATCAGAAGACAACTCAGATATATCAATACTCCCATTGTCATGTACCTTTCTAACCAAAGACGGTCCCTTCCGTTTGCTCTGTAGCTTCCTTGGAAATAGATGAAGCCTAGCATCAAACAACCATACTCTCTCTCCTGGCTCAAATTGCTTGTGGCTGATATGAGAATCATGCCACTCCTTCACTCTCTCCTTATAATGTAGGCTGTTCGAAAAGGCGGTATCACGAAGCTCCTCCAGGGCTGCTAACTCTGCCCTCCTCTGATTTCCTACACTCTCTGGATCCAAAAGTATATCTGTAACAGTCCAAAGTGACCTATGTCTCAGCTCAACAAGTAAATGGCACGGCTTGCCATAAATGAGGTGAAAGGAAGATGTACCGAAAGGAGTCTTGAAAGACGTCCGATATACCCACAAGACCGAGTCCAAAAGCTGTGACCAATCCTTTCGGTCAGGGTGGATGACTTTCTGTAATATAATCTTGATCTCCCTATTCGACACTTCAGCAAGACCATTCGTCTGAGGATGGTATGGAGTGGCAACTCGATGTTCTACCGTCATCAGAATGGCACTGTTGCTGGGGAGCACGACTTAGTAATAATTTTCGATTTTTCACGGTTTTCGTTTCTGCGGCTTTTCTGTAGATATTTGTATATTTTTTTCTGAATTGTTTATATATTTTTCTGGACTGACACTTTGGTTTCTGTTTCTTGCAAGGGCCCGAGGACCGAGGCGGTTTTTTGAAAGCTGAAGCAACCGCGGGAGTTGGAGGCGACTTCCTTCTTTATGAAACCATAAGAGAGCGCGAGAAGGAGGAGCCGAAGTTCGGGAGCCGCGGAATAGCCACGAAATAACCGTAAGATAGTCGTAGAATTAGCGTAGCTTATTTTCTGCAAAAACATTTTATTGTAATAACACAGGGACAAACTTGGACACTTGGTAGATTTCGGGGTCTGTTTCGCCGAGCACCGGTGTGCTCGGGGGACCTCACCGAGATTTTCGATGGTTTTTTGAGTTTTGACTGTTTATTTACTGCTCATTTGATTTACGTGGTTTTAGCCCTAGCTTAAGAGTTTTCTTTGATTGTGACGTAATAAATTAAGGCCAAATCCCTAATTATCTACCTGTGCCCATAGATCGTAATTGGAGCTAATTAATTAAATCATAAAGAAAAAGTCGGATTATTTGAGCTCTAGTCCACGTGCCTTGAGGAGTCACATACAACGCGTCTAGGATCCGTTGTGGCGGACACCGAGTGGCTCCCAAGATAGGACTCCGGACTTAGGCTCGAGTACCCAGCTACTGTGCTTACGTGTAGAAATTGCTCTGCTAGGACCGGATTTTCGCGTGCATCATATAGGTAGTTTATATTCTGTCTTTTCCTTATGCGTGGATCACTCTGCATGTAGACTGCTGGAGTCAGGTACGCATTTCTTACACTGCATGCATTATTGATTCCCGCGCATCAGCTTTTTCATCTTCTCTCCCGATTTTTGGACTTAAAATAAGCAGGAGAACCGAAAAATTCATTAAGCATTGTTTGATCTGAATAATACCTAAAAACAAAAACTATAAAATTGGGACTGCTAAACAAACTTGACCCTAAAAGACACCTCACCTAAAAATCTGTCTTGGGGAGAGCATCCCCCTCATTGTCTGGTTTGATTGCGCGAGAGAGTGACTCGCATACTAGGCTAGAGACACATCTGTGCCCTGATCAGACTACCCGCCTTTTATACGAGACAGTCTGGTTGGCGAATTGGATTCCAATGAGGTCACGTAACCGCTCTGATATCCTGACATGATCAACTAAATAAAATCGACAAGATAATTGACCGAGCTCTTACGGTCTTCAGCTCAACATGGAATAGGTGAATCCGGGGTTTGTTTGCTCATCTTGTTTGTTTCCAGATCTCATCCGTCAGACTCGGTAGATCGAGATGATGGGTAGGAGGTCCCTTAGGCAGCCTCTGGCTGCACCGCTTTTCAGAACTCCAGCCCACTCATCTAGGTTGGTTTGTGAGAGCTCAGATCCGCTCTCCGAACCCGAGTTCGATTCCGCACTGTTCCCCCTTGACCATCTTTATTCTTTTCCTGAGTTACCAGTTCCAGATTCGAGACCACAGGCAGATGATATTTCGGTACCTGAGTTTGGGTCTTTTGCCTTTGCAGAGACCATGGCCAGCATCGAGGACCACTATTTGATTTTATTGTTTGATCCTTTGATTTGGTGGTTCCTTATATTTTTCTTGATCAACCGAATCTTCGAGTGATAGAGGTCGCAACGTCCTGAGTTATTTATCTCCCTTAGTCCCTCGTGATTTTTTCGGTTCGTCAAGAATCCCAATTGATCACTCTTTATTCCTTTATTTTAGCTAGAAACCTTAGCCAAATACCATGTAAATAAGTGTAAATATCATAAGTTGCCAAAACACATGCATCATGTAAATTTGCATAATTAGCATGTTTTTTAGAGAAAATAAAGTAATCAAGAAACACAAGAAAAAGAGGGAAATATTTAGAATAAATAGTGAGTGACCTAATCCCAAGGGATGCTCAGCATGGGCCTGACCGCAAAAGAACCCAAGTAGAGAGAGATAAGGTCATTCACACTTGAACAGAACCCCATGTAAATAAATAAATTTATTTTCCTCAAAATAAAAATTAAAAAGTGTTTCTCATATTTTGTACATATTTATAAAAAAAACTAAAATAAAAATCAGAAAAATAAAAAGAAAATAAAAATCACTTTCCCCCTTGTATATATACCATGTACCTGTGTATATGAACCTATTTATTTAACTAATGTAAATACATCATAAAAGTTTCTCAAATTTTGTACATATTTGTAAAAATAAAACTAAAATAAAAATCAGAAAAATAAAAAGAAAATAAAAATCACTTTCCCCCTTGTATATATACCATGTACCTGTGTATATGAACCTATTTATTTAACTAATGTAAATACATCATCAAAATAAAAAAAAATACCATATTATTCCAAATTTTATGTTGTAAAAAAATAAAATATAAAATTGGAATAATTATACAAAAATAAAAAATTAAAAATAAAAATTAAAAATACATATGTTTATAAACCTATATATAATAATATAATGCAAATACATTATTTATTTTTCAAAAAAATAATTAAACATAACTAAAAAATACTTTGAAAACAAATAAACATTTTTCATGTTGAAAAGTTTTTAAAATAAAATAATCTACTATTTTAATTGAATTTCTAAATAATTAATAAATGGAATTATTTCATTGGTCCATGGGGGATTGTTGACCCCCGGTCAACTCTTCCCCCAGGACCACCAGACCCGGATCATGCGCCCCGACCCGAATTCTCAAAATTTTCGCGACACGATCCAACCTCCATTTACTGAAATCCCGGGCTCCATTTGACGTTCACACATCCGAGACCCTCGCCCAGCGTTTCTCCTAGGGATCCGTGCTTCGAGCAACCCAGTCCGACTCCGTTTAACCGGACCCTTCCCAGTTTATAGCCTCACCTCCGGCCGCAATTCCACGCTATCTTTGGCTTTGCCTTTCCATCCTAGGACCTCCAGCACCCTCCTTAGAGTGACAGCTATCCGAGGGCGGTGTCGCAGTGAGGAGGAGGCGTCCCCAGCCACTAATCCGGCGAGCTCTTTTGCCGTGCGCCGCCTCGAGGTGCGCCGAGCCTCAGACCCCGATGAATCCTTTAGGCAAAGACACCCAGAGCTCCGCCAGCTCGTCCATAGTTGACCTCATCATTCAGGAATCTTCGATTCCCCTAGGATCATCTAATTTTAGATTTTGCCCAAATCGTGTCGTCGGTAGTCGCCGGCTAATTCACACCATCTCAGTCACCCACTCGATCATCGGACCCCCGAGCCATCTTCATGAAACTCCTACCTACGTTCTACGCCCCTCCGTTCATCTTGGTTCGCCCCAGAACCAAGAATCAAGTCTCCTCCACCGCCGCTTCGCCGGAGACCCCACTCCGCCCCCTTTCCAATCACCATTCCACCCCTAACCGGCTCGAGGCTCTTTGCCCTCGACCCAAGAGCCTTGCTATGTTATTTTGCAGGTCAAAGAGACCCATCTGAGGGTCCGCACATATGAGCACAATCGCTTAGCTCCTCCTTCGTCGTCGAGCCACTCCGATGTTCCCCGGCCTCATCGGAGGTGCCCACCAGCTGTGGAAGAGTCCGAGCTTCCTTCTCCGCATCTCAGCAGCCCAGGAGGAGGTCCCGTGCACACGGAGCGAGCTGGCGAAGTTTGTCGGAGTCGTGTTCTTGGAGGACCTTCAGCCACCGTTCGATTGAGACCCGTGCCCACTTTAGATCCTCACCGTCCATCTGCGGGAGGTCTCCAGCCGTCGATCCATTTGAGGGTCGCGTGCAGCCGTTGGATCGAGCCCAAGATTACATCTGGAGCGTCGATCAATGAAAGGGTACCCTTGCTTCTCAACCATCGGATCCACACGTGGCACCCTCTCGACCGTCGATCTTAAATAAAGGGGTAATTTCACTTAGGCCCCTCTGTTTATCGCATTTACTGTTTGGTATTGTAAATATTTGTCGTAGTTGTTTTTTTTGGATATTTTGCACATTGGACCTCGATGTTCATTTTATTTGCAATTTAGTCCCTGTTTATGTGAGCCACGTGCATCGACACGTGAGGTTTTGGGTTATTTGCATGTTTAGTCCTGAACTCTCTACTTGTTATTGTTTACATCTTTTTAAATAAGAATTGCATTTATACCCCTCTGTGTTTGACTCATGAATGTTGCGCGTATTGTTTTGGGCTTTTTGCAAGTTTGGCCCCTGAGCTCTTTACACGTATTATGGTTTGGCCCTTGGAAATATGTTTCTTTGCATTTAGGTCCCTGCTTACTATACGCTTTTTTTTATTGAATAAAATATAAAATCAAATCCAAATTAGTTGAAATTTGGATACGTGTCTCCTGCCCCTATGTAAAAATTTCCCTAATCTTTATGGACATTTTTAAGGCTTTTGACTATTTTTAAAAATAAAAAATACGCATTTTTACTACTGTTTGAGAAAGAAAATCAAAGGAAAATATAAAAATTGTCTAAAAATTATAAAAGAAATTAGTGATAGTTAATTTTAGTGTATTTTAGCTTCTTTCCATTTTTGAGCTTATTTGGATTTATAAAAACCTTAAAAATTGCAAAACCCTAAGAAACTTATTTAAAATCATTAAAAATTCTATAAAAATAAAAAAATGCAAACTCTTTTTTCTGTAGTTTAGTTTTTATATATATATTTTTTATAAAAAGTGCCTCCAGACTTTTATAAATCAATTTTAGATTTTTAATTGATCGTTCAAGTCTGGCTGCACCGTAACCCATATTTTTCCTCTTTCTTGATTTTTATAAAATCAAATAAAAAATGCAAAATTCTGAAAAATTTACCAAAAACACATAAAAACATTAAAAACACAAAAACAATTTTATTTGGATTTTTGGAGCATTTTTGAGTGCTTAAATAATTTGTGGTGTTTGCTTGTTTATACATTTTCTTATAAAATTAAAAAACAAAAAAATTAAAAATAATTAAAATCCACCAAAAATATTTTTCTCCTTTATTTTTCGATTCTGACTACTTCGTAGGCCATCTCGGTCATCCTGTGCTCCCTTGAGTCCAACCCTAATCGTTATACCAGTTTTATAAAAATTGCGAGGACCGCTATTGTTTTTCTTGATTTATCTATGTTTGGTGGTTCCTTCTTAGATTTTCTTAATTGACCGATTTGCGAGTGATTGAGGTCGCAACGACCTGAGTTATTTATCTCCCTTAGTCGCTCGTGAGTTTTTCGGTTCGTCAAAATGGCGCCGTTGCCGGGGAGCACAACTTAGTAGTCGTTTTCGATTTTTCATGGTTTTCATTTCCGCGACTTTTCTGTAGATATTTGTATATATTTTTTATCTGAATTATTTATATATATTTCTGAACTGACACTTTGGTTTCTATTTCTTGCAAGGGCTCGAGGATCGAGGAGGCTCTTTCGAAAGCCGAAGCAACCGTGGGAGTTGGAGGCGTCTTCCTTCTTTACGAAGCCGTAGGAGAGCGCGAGGAGGAGGAGCCGAAGTTCGGGAGTTGTGGAATAGCCACGAAATAACCACAGGATAGCCGTATCATTAGCGTAGTTTATTTTCTGCAAAAATCATTTTATTGTAATATCACAGGGACAGACTTGGACACTTGATAGATTTCGGGGTCTGTTTCGCCGAGCACCGGTGTGCTCGGGGGACCTCACCGAGATTTTCGATGGTTTTTCGAGTTTTGACCATTTATTTACTGCTCAATTGATTTACGCGGTTTTAGCCCTAGCTTAGGAGTTTTCTTTGATTATGACATAACTAATTAAGGACAAATCCCTAATTATCTACCTGTACCCATAGATCGTAACTGGACCTAATTAATTAAATCACAAAGAAAGTCGGATTATTTGAGCTCTAGTTCACGTGCCTTGAGGAGTCACATACAACGCGTAAAGGATCCGTTGTGGAGGACGCCGAGTGGCTCCCAAGATAGGACTCCGGACTTAGCCTCGAGTACTTGACTATTGTGCTTACATGTAGAAATTGCTCTGCTAGGATCAGATTTTCACGTGCATCATATAGGTAGTTTATATTCTGTCTTTACATTATGCAAGGATCACTCTGCATGTAGACTGCTAGAGTCAGGTACGCATTTCTTACTCTGCATGCATCATTGATTCCCGCGCATCGGCTTTTTCGTCTTCTCCCACAGTTTTTGGACTTAAAATAATCAGGAGAACCGAAAAATTCGTTAGGCATTGTTTAATCTGAAAAATACCTAAAAACAAAAACTATAAAATTGGAACTGCTAAACAAACTTGACCCTAAAAGACACCTCACCTAAAAATCTGTCTTGGGGAGAGCAACCCCCTCATTATCTGGTTTGATTGCGCGAGAGAGTGACCCGCACACTAGGCTTGAGCCACATCCGAGCCTTGATCAAACTACCGGCCTTTTATACGAGACAGTCTGGTTGGCGGATTGGATTCCTATCAGGTCACGTAACCGCTATGATATCCTGACATGATCACCTAAATAAAATCGACAAGATAACTGACCGAGCTCTTACGGTCTTCTGCTCAACGTGGAGTAGGTGAATCCGGGGCTTGTTTCCTCATCTTGTTTGTTTCCAGATCTCATTCGCCAGACTCACCAGATCGAGATGATGGACATGAGGTCCCTTAGGCAGCCTCTGGCTGCACCGCTTTTCAGCACTCCAGCCCGCTCATCTAGGTTGGTTAGTGAGAGCCCAGACCCGCTCTCTGAACCCGAGTTCGATTCTGCCCTGTTCCCCCTTGACCATCCTTCTTCTATTCCTGAGTTACCAGTGCCAGATGCGAGATCATAGGTAGATGATATTTCGGCACCTGAGTTTGGGTCTTTTGCCCTTGTAGAGACCATGGCCAACAGCGAGGATCGCACCGAGAGTCAAAGGCCAGAGACGACCACATACGTACTGACCAGGGTGCGATCAACACCACCATGTTAGCCTCCCTTGAGACGATGCAGAGATAGATACGAGACCAGGGGGCTTTCATGGTGGAGATGAGGAGAGAGATGGAGAGGCTCTGAGAGGAGAGAGAGCAACCGCAAGCCGATGGACGCAGGGATTCAGATCAGCCAGTTCAGCCAGACCAGCCGATACCAGCAGCAGCAGATCCGAGACCGATGCGGGAGTTGCACAACCCCGGATCGACACTGACGCACCGGTGGGTGGTTCTTCTCGCGATCGTGGGGGACTTCAACTTCCTCCTGAATGCACTTCCGCTCCTACCCCGCTTCCATGGGCTCGCCACTGAGGAGCCCCATCTTCATCTCTATGAGTTCGAGATGATCTGCAACACCGTCCACGATCGTCAAGTTGATGAGGACACCATCCGGATGATTGGATTCCCCTTCTCCCTGGCCGATAAAGCAGCCAACTGGCTGAAGCATTTGGGGAGATCTGTGTACACCTGGGATCAGCTCTGCACCGAGTACTTGAACAAGTACTATCCACTCAGGTGGACCAATGCTGTGAGGGCCATGATCAGCAACTTCTTCATGCTCCCCAACGAGCAGTTTCACGAGGCATGGGAGAGGTTCAGAGAGCTAACCGACAGATGCCCGCACCACGACATCACAAAGCCGAACCTAGTTCAGAGCTTCTTCTGCGGGTTGACACCAGAGCTGCAGGGCCTAGTGAACGCTTCTTGTGGCGGTTCCTACTTCGCCAAGGAAAGGTACCTGCATGTGAGTACAATAGCCGAAGCATGTGTCTTATGCGAGGTGGTTGAATGAAATGGCAGGCCATGTGGGGCAGAGAACGTGGTGGCCCGAGCCATCTTCCAGTGAGCTTGGAGAAGAGGGAGGCGGAGCGGTCTAGGGTTGTGGAGGAGCGAAGTGGTGCTTAGAGGATAGAACGTGGACCAATGACGTGAGATAGAGCCGATGTGATAATCGATGAACAATGAGAGTGCGAGGAGGCATCTAATCAAATTAGAGAAAACATACGAAAAATACAAGAAGGATCAAGGAGCTTACCTGGAAGGATTGGCAGACATTGGTCCTGGGAGCGAGCTTCTTGACGAAGCCTTGATCATTGCTGGACTCCCGCATTGACTGGGAGCATCTCGCCAGCTGTGATTGTCTGGAGACATAGCCTACAATGGCTACAGGTCATGATGAAGCCACATTTCATCATCTTTATTCTATCATTTTGGCCTCAAAAAGCTTGGCAAATGCATGTAAATACCCTTAATTCATACATTTTAGCATTCGTTCATTTGTGTATAAATAGTGTATAAAATACAGTTTTTAAAGCTAAAATTATATAATAAAGAAAATAAAAGAAAAAAAATAAAATATTGTGAATATTTTATGACTCGAAACCTTGAGACCTAGGCATCTCGATGAATAGATCGATAAGGAATAAAGTAGGGGGAGATATGGGTCAAAATACATTAAAAATTCCTTTTCATTCTTTATTCATATTGGGACCTATTTTTGGTTCCACTTTTTATACTTTAGATAAAGAAACTTTGTACTTGAAAGTTGTAGATAATTAAATAAACAAGAATACAAAATTTACATTACTCAAAAATAATGTACAGGTTCAAGTTATGATATAAATAAGATTCCAAAATCCCAACTTCTCAGACCTGTATCTCTCAAATAAAAGTCAAAAAGTATCAAACTCACCTTTAGTTTTATATAATTTTAAATAATCTATTTAATGGAGGTGGTTTCATATTTTGTAGAGCTACGGTTTGAAAGTTGAGTTTTGGACCCCTATAGTATACCTATACTGATCAAAGTATTCATTTTATTTATTATTAATTATTTCCATAATTTTATATTTTTTGTAAATTTGTATATATTATTGATAGGATGTGTGTATATTAAAATAGAAAGAAAATACTGAAGGAAACATTAAACTAAATTACTTATATGTCCCACCTAGGTAAAATACCTAAACTTACACCTGTACTATATATATATACTTAATTTATTAAGTGTACAAAAGACATTAGAAAAATAAAACAAAAATATATTTACATCCCCAAAAATAAGTTGTAAATTTATAAAATAAAAAACAAAATTAATAAAATCAAATAAATAAAATTAAAAATAAATTATTAAAATACATAGATACATGTACCCATATAGGCCTAAAAAGGTAACTTGTATTTTCATACCTTAGAAAAATAAAAAAAATTACCATAAAATTCTTTATAAAAAAAGAACATTTTTTATTTTATAACCTAAAATTAATAAAATCATTTACTATTTTATTTCGAATTTTCAAATAATTTTGACCAGCATTTTTCTGGTTGGTCCACATGGACCAACCAGCGCCGGTCGTCTGTTGACCTCTGACAGCTTGATTTCGGCCCGATTTCACCCATTTTTCGAGCCAAATCCCTTCATCCTCCCCCGTCGATTCCCTCTTGGAAATTCTCCCCTGATCACCACTGAGCCACGCCATGCATCCGGATCACGCCATACCTTCATCATGCGCACGTGCTCTGGCTCCCAAAATCACACCATAACCAGGTACTTAACGGAACCGCCACCTTCGAGCTGAAGTTTGAACCCCTTGCGTGACGCTTTCTCCCCACCTATTGTGCTCTAGAGAAAGAGAGAGGTGACAACTCCCCTTTCCAGGCTTCAGGAGGGTCGAGGAAGGGCCGAGGAGGCTCCACCATCTCCGCCGACCACCGACGTCGAGGTTCTTCTCCTCTGGCTTTCGGCCATCGAGGTACCCCCTCTTCGTTCTTCCTTTTCCCCTTTTCGTAGTCCCTGTAGTTGTAGGAGTCGTTTAGATAGCTTATATTCCCTCACCGATCCATATCTCGTCGTCCATCGATCCGTCACTAGAGCGCACCTCCGGTCGATTTCCCTCCACCTTCATCCGACCACCTTCGCACCTCCGCAGGGTCCAGGCAGTTTGCCGTAGACCCTCTAACTCATTTTTGCAGGTCAAAGCGTCTGAAATAGAGCCTGGATCTCATTTTTTAGCGTCACCGGAGATACCTGGAGATCGAAGCTCCGCCGCCTTCGAGCTAGCGCTACGAAGCTTCTTTGATGACGCTGAGATGTCCAGCGCATAGATCGACCTTCTAGGAGAGCCCCGACCGATTTTGATCCCGAAGCATCGTCAGAGGCCCGAGATCTAGCTCGGGGAAGTTCACCTCGTCGGCGTTCTTCCCCCTTCTTCCTCGTTGCCTCTCCGTCGTCCGATCCGGACGCCGCCCTAGTTCGATCCTTTACCGTTGGATCTCTCCAGTTCGCCGCCGTTCGATCAAAACCCAGGATCTAATCTTGGCCTCTCATCCGCGAAGGGGTACCGGCCATCCACGACTTGCCACGTGTCAAGAAGAAGATAACAGCCATTGGATCACCAGGCGTTAGGTATTCTGCACCTACACCCTCACCTATTTTTGTATTTTAAATTAGTACATAAACTTTCAGGCATAGTTTAAATATTTCTGTAATATTTGCATCTAGAACCCCGTACTTTTAATATTTGCATTTATGTCTTGTCCACATCACCTCACGTGATCCGTGCACGTGAGGTAGTGGGCTTTTTGCATGGACCCCCTGGGTTTGTGCATTTCAGTTCAGTCCCCAAACTTTTCAGTTCAGTTGTAATATTTTGGTAAAATTGCATGCTAGTCCCAGGAACTTTGTAAAATTACAAAAAATACCCCTGCCAGGTCACGTGCACTGTACGTGTGAGTTTGGCAATTTTGTAGAGACCCCCCCTCCAGGTTTGGGTATTTACATTTAGTCTAGAAAATTGTGTTTAACATTATATATTTTCGGAAAATTTGCATGTAGGCCCTTGGACTACTTTGTATTTACATTTACCCTTACGAGTATTGTATTTTTGCTTGGATGTTTGCATTTATTCCATGCATCATTTTAACTTGAAAAATTACCAAAAAATACCATAAGCTCTTGTTGCATTGTAGTTTAATGCCATATTTTTAGTTTGCATGTTTATTGCATTTTCATATTTATAAAAAATAAAAAATACGTATTTTCGGCCCTGTTTGCACTGAAAATTCGTAAAAATTTTAAAAAGTCTTTGAAAAAAATTATATTTCGTGTGTTTTAGCTTATTTCAACCTATGTCCAAAAATCATTAAAAATTTCAAAAGAAAACTCCTAAAAATAACAAAAATCCTAGAGTCCTCGTAAAAATCTTAAAAGTTCTACAAAATCCTAAAATATAATTTCAGTTTCTGAATTCTCCCCTTTTTGTTTTCTTTATCTTAAAATTAATTTGAGGGATTTTGGACACTATTTGATATTTTTCATCCTCATTTTAATTTTGGCCAGCAACTTATCTCACTGTTTACTAGTATTTTTGCCTTTCAAAATACCACAAAAATTAGGTAAAATCTAGAAAAATCAAAAAAATATTAGAAAAACATAAAATTCACAAAAACATTCCATTTCTTGTATTTTGAGCATTTTCCCCTATCTTTATCTCTCACTTATCTCTAGTGTATATATGTATTCCTTATATACATTATATCTTTATTAAAATAAAAAGAAAATAAAAAACTACAAAATATAAAAAGAAAATACAAAATCAGTATAATTGAAAATCAAAATATAAAACTATAAAATTAAATAAAAATAATATAAAATTAAAAAAACTCACAAAAACGTAGCACTTGTAGGCATTTAATCACTTTCACATTTCTGAGCATTATTGCCTTACTCTACCTATTTGCTCCCTGTGTTCGACACTCTACATACTTGCACTGTACACATATTTTGTAGAGTTATAATAAATTTTAACTCCACACTTGGATTTCCATTGCTTGATATTATTCATGGGTTAATTATTGACTAACACGGGTTTTATGAGTGGTCGCCACAACGACTTTGTCTCCGCCTTGTGTGAGACATATTTAGACCCTCGCAAGATCCGAGTTATCAAATGGCACTGTTGCCGGGGAGCAACAACGTAGTTTAGTATTTTTGTTGTTTGTGAATATTCGCCTACCTTTTTACATATTTATTTGATTATATTGTTTGATTGTACTAATCACCTTTTGGTTGGATTTTGTGCGAGGTACCGCCGAACGAGGGAAGCGCCCTATCCTAGGCGCTTGTGCACCCACGTGAAAGCTCACTTAGCACCGAAGAGAACTTGGAGGCTTGAGAAGACCACCACTTTTTGTTGAGTTTTTTGTAGTTTAAAATATTTGTAATTTGATGTGAGAGAGAGACTTAATTTGTAATAACTTGAACTCTCTAGGACACTCGGGCCTAATTTCCAAGTGCTTGTTCACTTGGGGACTCACCACGGTTTTGTGTTTTTAGCGGCTTTCTCGCTTTTATTTTTATTTGTTTCATGAGGATTTAGCCCATAGACATAGGAATTTTTGTTGACTGTGACGACTTAAGAAGCTAAGTCCCAATCCCTAATATCTTGTCTACACCTATATATCATAATTGGACTTGGATAAAAATCAACTGAAAAAGCTATTGACTTGGACTGGAGACCACGTGCCGGAAGGGGTCGTATACTGCGCGTGCAAGATCCATTGTGGTGGACACTGATTGTCCCCCAAGACCGGATTCCAGACTCTCTTCCTAGTTGTAGATACTTGTTCTTTACGTTAATAGAAGTTACTTATCTTAGGGCGATTTCCTCGTGCATGCATTTCGGTAGTTTTATTTATTGTCTTTAATTTATGCGCGGATCACTTTGCATGTAGAGTGCTGGCAGAAAGGTACACATCTCTATCCCTGCATGCATCTTAGATTTTGACCACGCATCAACTTTTTTGTTTTCCTCCCCCCGTTTTATTGGACTTTAAATAACAAGGAAATTGGAAAATTCGTTAGACGTCGTTTATTCAGAAAAATACCTAAAAAGTGAAAGCAATAAAATTGGGACTTCTAAAGCAAACTTGATTTAAAATTCACCTCACAAAATTTTTTGTCTTGGAGAGAGCAACCCCCTCCTTGATTGATTTATCTATTTCGAGAGAGTGACTTGACACTAGGGTAGAGCTATACCCAAAATTTTAGTTGACTATTGGTCGTGGTTAGTTGTTCTCCAGTGAGGATCTCTTCGGTAACCGGTAAAGTGGACCGTGATGTCCTTACAGATTGAATTAGCGGGAACAACCGGGTTAATGTTCGCAATTCGTACTAGCTGGGAAAGATCTAACGTGGATTGGGACAGTCGGCTAGGAAAGTAGGGTTTCTAACAGCTCGTTCTAACGCTCTGATAGATTGATTGATAACCCAATAAAATTTGACAAGATAAAGGACCAAACCTTCACGGTCTTCAGCTCAAGAGTTACGTAGGTGAATTTGGGGTTTGTATTCAAACCTTGTTTGCTTTCCAGATCTCATCCGCCATTCTTTACATCACAATGATGGGAAGGAGATCCCTTAGGCCACGTATGGTGGCACCGCTATCAAGCACTCCTCCCTTTTCATCTAGGTCGGCTTCGGGAAGTTTGGACCCACTCTCCGAGCTCGAGTTCACTTCCACCCTGTTCCCCCTCGATCACCCTTCTATCAATCCAATGGTGTCAGAATTTAGTGCAGCACAGAGTTCAAAGCATTTGACGACACCTGAGATGGATTCTTTTGTCTTTGTAGAAACCCAAGATATGGAAGGCAGAGAGGAACACCTAGATGAGAAGAGACCACCGCCGTACACATTTGATCAATCTGCCATCAACAACTCACTGTTAGCCACCCTGGAAACCCTGCAAAGACAGATGCGAGACCATGAAGTGTTCATGGGTGAAATCATGAGGCAAATGAGTGAAGGCAGAGATGAATGAAATGAGGGCAGTGATATACCAGTGCAGAAGGCGAACGAGGAGGACCTGACCATGAGAGGCCGCCCCCGAGGACCATGAGGCAGTTACACAATCCATGCACAACTCTCACACACTGATGGATCCGACTTTCTCCCATCTATGGAGACTTCGAGCTTCGCCTACATACCATTCAGCTACTGCCCAAGTTTCACGGGCTGGCCACCGAAGAACCGCACCTCCATCTGCAGGAATTCGAAATCATATGCAGTAAAATCCATGACCGGTTTGTGACTGAGGACACCATCAAAATGATAGCCTTCCTGTTCTCCTTGGTTGATAGAGCCGCCTATTGGCTGAAACATTTGGGGAGGTACATCGATACTTGGGAGCAGCTCCGACCGCATACTTCATAAGTACTATCCACTCGGTCGAAAACACATCGTGAGCTATGATCAATAACTTCATGATGATCCTGAATGAACAATTCCATGAAGCTTGGGATCGCTTTAGAGAGCTCATTGACCAGTGTGCACATCATGATATATCAAAGCCCAACTTGGTTCAGAGTTTCTTTTATGGGCTAACACCAGATATGCAAGGGCTTGTTAATGCCTCTTGTGGTAGGTCCTATTTTTCTAAGGGTGAAGATGATGTTTGGGCCATTTATGAAGGAATGGTAGAGAACTCTACAGTCATGGCCCAAGCCCGAGTCTACACACAGCAGAAACCCCCTCAAGGAGCAGGATCATATCAGAGGATCGCCCGCATCGATGTCGGTCCCCATACTTTGTCGACAGCAGCCACAAAAGATGAATCATCAGTTGCTGACATGGTCATAATCAGCGAAAAGTTAGACCGCATTGTGATTTTGGAGAAGAAGCAAGGCCAAGGTCTGGCACAGATAGGCCAGTTCGCTAAATCCACGAGTGACCTGAAGACTCACAACTTGAGTATTCAGGAGGCACAATCAGCTTCACATCCACCAGTTATGTCACTAGCTGAATCCAGAGGTAGCCGTTCTACCCCACCACCCCCCGCATATCGATAAGTTCCCATGTCTAGGAGGTGCCGGTACAGCAGCTACCACACTATTCACAACAGCCACCATCTGATGACACTCAGATGGTGGTCTATTAGACGGATCAGCCATTGGCAGCACTACCACCTCCACCCTTTGAGCAGGACCCGTTGATGGAAGTCAACGAGATATGTTATGATCAGTACCCCCAGTAGCCCGAGATTTGCCGTGATCACCTCGGATTTCATTGGTCCACCGGAGGCACTTCATCCCAGCAGCAGTCTCCAGCTCAAGGTCATCAGTACAGCCAACAGCAGCCCCAGTACTCCCACCACTAGCAATATCCCCAGAATCATCGTCCCGCCTATCAGGTACAGCAGTGGAGGCAGCATTAGCAAGCATACCAGCATCAGTACTCCCAGTCATACCACCAACATCAATTCCAGCAAGGGAACACTCCTGATTCTCCCGCACCTGTCTTGGAGAACCCAACACTTGATGATCTCGCCCGCTTACTCTCCGAACAGCAAGCATCCTTCCGGCGAGAAATGGATGAGTTCCAGCAGGAAATGAGGGACATAATGAAAGGAAAAACCGCCATACCTGCACAGAGCGAGCCGAACCCTAATAACATAAAGAGCAAGTCTAATTAGGTAGAGTCTACAGAGGATATCACTCCTAGTGCTTATTTGAATGAAATGCATTCTCTGTTTGATACTCACTTTGTGTCACTTAGGAGCGGTAGGGAACCAGCCGGCGGTGCCTCATATGAGGGACAACACCATGGAGAATCGAGAGCCCCAGATGAGGAGAGGAGCGGTACTGATGACACTAATAATAATGATGATGATGGTGGTGCGGATGCCACCAAGGTCGATGATCTAGACGACGGTGCTGAGGCCGTCATGACACCAGATGTAGACGGTGAAGCTGATGCCACCATTTTTGACATGGAATCAGAGCGCGATACAGAAGCTACAAAGGAGAATATTTCGGGTGGTACTGATGCCCCCATTTTGAGTCCAAATGTATTCCAACCTTCTGTATTGTCATTTTTTGTATCTTTGTACACTGTGAAAAAGTACAAAAAATGAACAAAGGAAGGGTTTCTTCATCAACTCTGAGTCCATGTGTATTGAATGATTATGTTTGCATGGACTTCAGTCCTTCACAGGCCCAGAAACCTTCTCCTAGCCCTCTATCTGAGGAGGGCCCATCTGTCCCCTTCCCTCAAGCACTCCGCTCGACGAAGGGGAATAAAACAGAAAATCCCAAAAAGAATGAATAGTTAGAGTTCAGCCAACAGATGATGGACAGATTTCAGATACAGCTGACTCTACAGGAGGCACTTGAGTTCATCCCCCTGTTCCAAAAGAACCTGAGAGAAAAGACCACCGTATGTAGGAAGAGGCAGAACAATAGAGGATAGATCCATGTGCTCACCCGTGCCACGTGTTGTGCCATTCAGAATCAGCTGCCAGACAAACGACAGAATGCAAGAGCTCCTTATGTCAGATGCCAGATTAGTAAGCAGCAGTTCGATTGTACTCTATTAGACAACAACTCTTCTATCAACCTCCTTCCGGCAACCTTACTTGACCGATTTGAGTTTGGCCCTCTTCATCGGAGCAGGACAGTCCATCATTTTGCTGATAGATCGATTAAGAGGATGAAGAGGTTGTTGAAAGATGTGGTCGTTACCATTCAGGGCATGAAATTCCCCATGGACTTTGTTGTATTGGACATGGAGATCTCATGGAGATCACCGAGTCGGTAACAGATACCCCATCATACAAGGACGCCCATTCTTGGCCACATCCAAGGCGGTGATCGACCATGATAGTGGGAAGGTGTACTTTCGCATAGAGGGTGAGCGTATACAAATAGAGACGATCGCCGAGATCAGAGCGAGAGATTCAGCCTGCTCAGAGCGGAACATTGATGTGTGGCAATTGACAGATGCTGAGTTAGATGTCCACAATTAATTTTGTGATGACCAATGATGAAGCCGTTTGGGAAGAACGAGAAGCACGAGCCCTCACCTTGTCTACAGATTCAGAGTACATACCCTTTATGGCAGATGAGGGTTCGGAGAGCACATCCTTGGCAGAGGACACTATAGAGGATGATAGTTGCGTGATGAGTGGTGAAATTGATGTTTGTTCTGATTCAGATCCCTCAGAGGCGTACTTTGATTGGAAGGCGTTTGATGCATATTTGCCATGCCTGTTTCCCGATGAGACGGCAGAGAGGATGGAGAGACAGCCAACCCAGTTGATAGATACACCAGCAGGGTTCCCTTCGTCAGATGATCACATACAGCAAGAGTTCTCATATGCAAACCTGAAAGCTTTTACACAAACATATCAGAAGCCAGATTTGCCATCTCCCACCAAGCCAGAATTGAAGCCTTTGCCGCAGTCGCTTAAGTACAGATTCCTTGCGGGTGAGACAGAAATGCACCCAGTCATTATCTCAGGAGATTTGACTGGAGAACAAGAATCTCGTCTGATGGAGGTTCTTGAAAGAAACCGTAAGGCAATAGGATGGAGTGTGTCTTTTCTCAAGGGGATAAGTCTGGCCCTGTGCTCCCACCATATCTACCTCGAAGAGGACGCTAAGCCATCGCGTGAGTTCCAGCAATGGCTGAACCCGAATCTTCGAGATGTAGTAATGAAGGAAATATCTAAATGGTGGAGCGTCGATTTTATCTACCCCATCTCCGACTCCAAGTGGGTTAGTCCTTTACATGTGATGCCGAAGAAGACGGGTATCACTACAGTTGTGAATGAGTCTAGAGAAGAGATCACCACCCGGGTACCCACTTCTTGGAGGGTCTGTGTGGATTACAGATGACTGAACGAGGCCACCAAGAAGCATCATTTCGCGCTACCATTTATTGGTCAGATTATCGAGAGGCTAGCTGGGAAGAGTCATCACTACTTTCTTGACGAGTATTCCAGATACAATCAAGTGGACATTGCTCCCGAAGATCAGGATAAAACAACGTTCACTTGTCCATTTGGGACTTATGCTTTCAGACGGATGCCCTTTGGTCTATGTAACACCCCGGCGACATTCCAGAGGTGCATGTTGTCCATATTTTCGGACATGATAGGTGACTGTTTGGAGGTCTTCATGGATGAATTCTCGATCTATGGCGACAGGTTCGATGCTTGTCTTGACTGCCTTGAACAAGTGCTTCAGCGCTGCATAGAAGTAAACCTTTTACTATCTTGGGAGAAGAGTCACTTTATGGTGACCCATGAGATGGTCCTTGGTTACATAATCTCCAACAAAGGCATGGAGGTTGATCCAGCCAAGGTGAATATCATTAGAAAACTCAATCCACCGTCCACTCTGAAATGGTTGCGATCTTTTCTGGGGCATGTCGGTTTCTACCGACGGTTCATTCAGGACTTCAGTCGTATTGCCCGATTGTTGACATAATTGTTGACTAAAGACCGAGTTACTTGTAGATGATAAGTGTCTCCAGTCCTTTGAGACTCTCAAGAATTTAGTTATCGAGGCTCTTGTCCTTCAGCCACCCGATTGGTCTCTCCCATTTGAGGTCATCACGGATGCTTCAGATTATGTCGTAGCGGTTGTGCTTGGATAGAGGAGGGATGGATTACCTTATGCCATACACTACGCTAGCCGGACCTTGGATGCAGCTCAGAGGAACTACACAGTGACTGAGAAAGAGATGCTAGCAATAGTCTTTTCTTTGGATAAGTACAGATCTTACATTCTTGGATCTAGAGTGATAATTTTTACAGAGCATACTGCCATTCGGTACTTGATGTCGAAGAAGGATGCCAAAGCCAGATTAACTAGATGGATCCTTCTCCTCCAGTAATTTGATATTGAGATTAAGGATAAACCTGGAGTTAAGAATGTTGTGGCAGATCACCTCTCCCACTTAGAGAACCTTGAGGAATTTGAGCCGGTGGAACCTATTACTGAGACTTTTCCATATGAGGCGATCCTTGCTATCACCTCTCTCCCATGGTATGCTGACATTGTGAATTACCTTGTTGCCAAATCTATTCCACAAGGTTGGCCCAGACAGGGGCTTGAGACCTTCCTTGCGAAGGCCAAGTCGTAGCATTGGGAGTATCCCGTCCTTTGTCATGAAGGAGGGGACAACATCTGGAGATGATACATTCCTCAAGACGAGAAGCATAGCATCCTCACCTACTGCCACAAGCTTGAGATAGGAGGACATCATTCTGGGAGACGGACAACATAGAAGGTGCTCCAATCCAGCCTTTGGTGGCCTACCCTTTTCAAGGATTCTGATGAGGCCTACCCTTTTCAAGGATTTTGATGAGTTCGTGAGAAGGTGTAGTGATTGTCAGAAGATGGGTACTTGCGGACAGAGAGACATGATGCCCATGCAGCCCATTTTAGATGGGGGTCTCGCTTTATTAACGACAAGGTAAGGGCCCTTGCAGACGAGTTTAGTATTGACCACCGCGTTGCTACGCCATATCTCCCTCAGACTAATGGTCTTGCTGAAGTATCGAATAGGGAGATTATACAATATTGCAGAAGGTTGTCCGCCCTGACCGAAAGGATTGGTCACAACTTTTGGACTCGGTCTTGTGGTCTTACGAGACTTCTTTCAATACTCCATTAGGGACATCTCCTTTTCGTCTCGTCTATGGCAAGCCATGCCATTTACCAATGGAGATAAAGCATAAGTCACTTTGGGCAGTTACAGAACTATTATTGGATCCTATGAGTGTAGGAGAACAGGGGAAAGTAGAGTTGGCATCCCTGGAGGAACTGAGAGACACAACCTTTTCTAGCAGCCTACATTATAAGGAAAAAGTGAAGACATGGCACGATTCTCATATCAGCCATAAATAGTTTGAGCCCGATCAACGCGCATGGTTGTTCGATTCTAGGCTAAAATTATTTCCAGGGAAATTACAGAGTAAGTGGAACGGACCCTATGTGGTCAGGAAGGTACATGACATTGGTAGCATTGACATATCCGAGTTGTCATCATCCTCTACTTTTCGCGTCAACGGTCAACACTTGAAATCATATCTTGATCATGATCCTCCGACCGTTGACGTTGCCCCCATTCATTTGGTATGAGATGTGCTCTTTTACTCACGCCTTTTGCATCTCGTACATGATTATCACTTCTATCTTCCACTGTATAGATCCATTTGTCCATATCATTAATTCTTTCATTCGTTATGTCTGTCACCCCGTCTTCATCCTATGATTTTGTTGTACTTAGGACGCATCTCGTCCTAAGTACAGGGGGGTGCACACACTGAGCTGTGATCTGTTTATTCTTTTTCTTCTTTTCATCTTTTCTTCTTTTCCTTTTTTATCTTCTTTATCTATCAGAAAGGTGTCACTCCTTTTTGTCAGTCTTCTATACTTAGCACGTACTTTGTCCTAAGTATAGGGGGCATGCACCCTGAGTTGATTCTATTCTTTTGATCCTCTCCACTGTCTCCTCTTCTTGTTTATACTTAGGGATATCTTACCCTAAGTATAGGGGGAGACAGTCTGAGTACGATCTGTTCATTCCCACCCTTGACCCTCCCTGTTTTGTGTACAGTCTGCTATACTATTCATTCCTTCATCTCCTAATTATTTATTCTTTGGACTTTTCTATACTCAGTACGAGTTATGTCTTCTCTTGTCTCTCCGATCTACGAGGACATAGCTCAAGCTAAGTATAGGTGGTTGTACATACTGTGTATATACTTTAGCAATATCTCGCACTGTAGTATTTTTACTATGACTCATTATACTGATAAAATTCATTAAAAACGTTAATAAATAGATGTGATTATTACTCAAATTCTTTTTGCGCATACTGATTAATAAATCGGGTGAAGAACCTTTGCAAATGTTTGAAAAATAGTTTGAAAATCTTTGGGAAAAATCTTTTGAAAACTATTTAAAAAACATCTTGTCACATGTTTCAACCTTTGTAAAAACATTTTGATTGCAGAATTTATTTTCTTTGTGTGAAATAATTTTTTTGAAAAACGATTTGCAAATGGTTTCAAAATGGTTGCAAAAATATTTGAAAAATCTATATATATTGATTGGAAAACCTTTGCAAAATGATTTTCAAATGTGTGTACATGTTTGTAAAAACTGTTTGTAAAAAATATTTTGGACTATAGTTTTCAAAATTGTTTGAAAAACATTTGTCAAATAAGTTTGAGGAATACATACATCTCACCTAAAATTCTTTATATATATATGTATAAAACTGACCACTTACCCTCATAAATTCTTAAAATCTACTTTTGGTAAATATACGATGCATCTCCGTGTAATTATTTGTACCTAGTTTTTGGCCACAACCTTTTTGTTTTCAAAAATCCCAAAAACATTTGCAAAATTAAAATCCAAAAACATTTGAAAAATCTTTTTGAAAAACCTAAAAAAATGCATATGCATCATCTTTTCAAAAATCCACAAAAAATTCAAAATCTTTGAAAATTGCATCACAAAAATATTTTCTATAAAGCATTTGCATGTCATGAGCATTTTTCAGATTGAGTTTGAAAGTTGAACAAGTCTAAGTAAAATCCGAAGATTGGAGCTTCGTTGGACCTTAAAATCTACCTAATTAACAGGTGCCTTATAGGATCTGGGATTGAGGTACTTCATGTCTAGTTGACTTAATTCTTTGAGGATCACGGGACATGGTTCAGTGGATTCTTGACTGCCTAAGTAGAGTATTTCGAAGCACACACAATTCTTGTTGATAATGACCTAACTTGGACACCTGCACCTTTCACATGGCTCAACTCAGTTGGAGTACTGAGGGGGGTGGATTTGCCGGTATAAGACGCACACAAGTGGAAACACTTGTCCTCCTCTAGGGAGGGAAGTGCAGCCCAACCCATCTGGTGATGATGAGTTTCGATGACAGGAGATTGTGGGTTGCAATAAAGCTTCAAAAGAGGGATAGCATACTGGCTCAAGAGGAAAAATTCCCTATGTAAATGCTACTATATATAGTATTCAAAAAAATGCAACAGCAAAAACTCCAAAAAAGTGGACAGGCCTATACAAAAATAAAATACCTTCCGGAGTGTACATATGTGTATAGCCAATAAGCAAGCTTGAGTTTCAAAGTCAAATCATGTAAGCCTGCAGTTGGATGACTTGACTACACTGGTCTTGCATCCTAGGATAGGTAGCTACACTACCTACCATCCATTATTCTCTTCACCCCCTCCTCTTGAGCTGGTTGCCACTTGAACTTAGAAGGGAATGCCCTACTCCTGGAGGAAGGAGTTGTCGGATTGGGGAATCATTGGGTTGTCATGCTAGAGAAGTCAGTCTCTTTGTCATTTCAGTTGGGGAGAGCCACCATCACTTACACTGTATGAGTCAGATTCATAGTCGTAAGGGTTTGCGTATGCGTTGAAATATTTCTGACCTGGCTATTGAGGAGACTTGAGCAAAGTTTTGGGATTCTCGAAGGTTAAGCCCGCACTAAAATTCCAAAGGTCTGACTTAGGCTCCAAACTTTGATTTTGTGAAGAAAAGTTTGATAATTGAAATCAATCCATCTTTCTTCTTTTTATTTTCTTTGTTTTATTTGTTTGCTAGGGACTAGCAAAGGCAAAGTATAGGGGGATGATGAATCCACATTTCATCATATTTATTCTATCATTTTGGCCTCAAAAACCTGCGCAAATGCATGTAAATTCCCCTAATTCATACATTTTAGCATGCGTGCATGTGTGTACAGTTCTTAAAGCCAAAATTATAGATTAAAGAAATGAAAAGAAAAAGAATAAATTATTGTAAATGTTTTATAACCTGAAACCCCGAGACCTAGGCATCTCAATGAATAGGTCGACAAGGAATAAAGTAGGGGGAGATAAGGGCCAAAATACAATTAAATTTCCCTTTCATTCTTTATTCATTTTAGGACCTATTTTTGGTTCCACTTTTTATACTTCAGATAAAGAAATGTTGTACACGAAAGTTGTAGATAATTAAATAAATAAAAATACAGAATTTACTTTACAAAAAAATAATGTACAAATGCCAAGTTATGATCTGAATAAGATTCCAAAATCCCAATTTCTCAGACTTGTATCTCTCAAATAAAAGCTCAAAAAGTATCAAACTCATCTTTAATTGTATATAATTTTTAATAATCTATTTAGTGGAGGTGGTTTCATATTTTGCAGAGCTACGGTTTGAATGTTGAGTTTTGAACCCCCTATAGTATACCTATACTGATTAAAATATTCATTTTATTTATTATTCATTTTTCCCTAATTTTATATTTTTGTAAATTTGTATATATTATTTATAGGATGTGTGTATATTAAAACAAAAAGAAAATATTAAAGGAAACATTAAAATAAATTACTTATATGTCACACCTAGGTAAAATACATATACTTACACCTTTACTATATATATACTTAATATATTAAGTGTACAAAACACATCAGAAAAATAAAAAAAATATTTACATCCCCAAAAATAAGTTGTTAATTTGTAAAATAATAAACAAAATTAATAAAATCAAATAAACAAAAATAAAAATAAAATATTAAAATACATAGATACATGTACCTATATAGGCCTGAAAAGGTAACTTGTATTTTTATAACTCAGAAAAATAAATAAAAATCACCATAAAAAACTTTAAAAAATAAGGAAAATTTTTATTTTATAACCAAAAATTAATAAAATCATTTACTATTTTATTTCGAATTTTCAAATAATTTTGACCAACATTTTTCTGGTTGGTCCACGTGGACCAACCTGCGTCGATCGTCTGTTACCTCGGTCAACTGCCTGACCGAGGTCTGCCACCTTCTAACAGTGTGATTTCGGCCCGATTTCGCCCATTATTTGAGCCAAATCCCTTCATCCTACCCCATCGATTTCTTCTTGGAAATTCTTCCCCGATCACCACTGAGCCATGCCATGCGTCTAGATCACGCCATATCTTCATCATGCGCACGTGCTCTCGCTCGCAAAATCATGCCATAACCATGTATTTAACGGACCCACCACCTTCGAGCCGAAGTCTGAACCCCTTGCGTGCCGCTTTCTCCCCACCTATTGTGCTCCAGATATAGAGGGAGGTGACAACTCCCCATTCCAGGCTTCTGGTGGGTCGAGGAAGGGCCGAAGCGGCTACACCATCTCTGCCGACCACCGGCGTCGAGGTTCTTCTCCTCTGGCTTCCGACCATCAAGGTACCCCCTCTTCCTTCTTCCTTTTCCCCTTTTCGTAGTCCCTGTAGTTGTAGGAGTCGTTTAGATAGCTTATATTCCCTCGCCGATCCATATCTCGTCGTTCATCGATCCGTCACCGGAGCGCACTCCGGTCGAACTCCCTTCGCCTTCATCCTACCACCTTCACACCTCCGTGGGGTCCAGGCAGTTTTCCCTGGACACTCTCACTCGTTTTTGCAGGTCAAAGCATCATGAATAGAGCCTAGAGCTCATTTTTTAGCGTCGCTGGAGATACCTGGAGCTCGAAGCTCCGCCGCCTTTGCGCCAGCGTCACAGAGCTTCTCCAACGACACTGAGCCCTTCAGCGCATAGAGCGACCTCCTAGGAGTGCCTCTACCGATCTTGAGCCTGAAGCATCGCTAGAGGCTCGAAATCTAGCTCATGGAAGTTCGCCTCGCCGGCGTTCTTCCCCGTTCTTCCTCGTTGCCTCTCCACCTTCCGATCCACTCGCCACCCCAGTTCGATCCTCCACCGTTGGATCTCGCCCATTTGCCGCCATTCGATGAAGACCCAGGATGTAATCCAGGCCTCTCATCTGCGAAGGCGTATCGGGCGTCCACGACTTGCCACGTGTCAAGAAAGAAGATATCAACTGTTGGATGGCCAGGCGTTGGGTATTTTGCACCTACACCCTCGCCTATTTTTGTATTTTAAATTAGTCCATAAATGTTCAGGCGTAGTTTAAATATTTCTATAATATTTACATCTAGAACCCTGTACTTTTAATATTTGCATTTAGTACCTGTCCACGTCACTTCACGTGATCCGTGCACGTGGGGTGGTCGGCATTTTGCAAGGACCCCCCTGGGGTTTTTGTATTTCAGTCCAGTCTCGAAACTTTTCAGTTCAGTTGTAATATTGTGGTAAATTGCATGTTAGTCCATGGAACTTTTTAAAATTACAAAAATACCCCTACTAGGTCACGTGCCCCGTGCGTGTATGTTTGGAAATTTTGCAGAGACCCCCTCCGGCTTTGGGTATTTATATTTAGTCCATAAAATTGTGTTTAACGTTATATATTTTCGGAAATTTTGCAAGTAAGCCCTTGGACTACATTGTATTTACCATGCCTTAGCTAGTATTGTATTTTTGCTTGGATGTTTGTATTTATTCCATGCCTCATTTTAACTTGAAAAACTACCAAAGAAATGCGATAAGCTCCTGTTGCATTGTAGTTTAATGCCATATTTTTAGTTTGCATGTTTATTGCATTTTTCATATTTATAAAAAAATCAAAAATACACATTTTCAACCTTGTTTGCACTGAAAAATTCATAAAAATTATAAAACATCTTTGAAAAATTACAAAAAATATATTTCATGTGTTTTAGACAACTTCTGTCCAAAAATAATTAAAAATTTCAAAATAATATTGTCTTTATCGTAAATTAATTTGAGGGATTTTGGACACTGTTTGATATTGTTCATCCTCATTTTAATTTCGACCAGCAACTTATCTCACTATTTACAAGTGTTTTTGCCTTAAAAATACCAAAAAAATAGGAAAATCTAGAAAAATCACAAAAACATTAGAAAAACATAAAAATCACAAATAATTCCATTTCCTATATTTTGAGCATTTTCCCCTATCTTTATCTCTCTCTTATCTCTAGTGTATATGTATTCCTTATATACATTATATCTTTATTAAAGGAAAAAGAAAATAAAAAAAGAAAATATAAAAAGAAAATACAAAATCAGTATAATTAAAAACCAAAATATAAAATTATAAAATTAAATAAAAAATAATATAAAATTTAAAAACCCACAAAAACATAGCACTTGTAGGCAATTGATGACTTTCACATTTCTGAGCATTATTGCCTTACTCTACCTGTTTGCCCCCTGTGTTGGACACTCTACATACTTGCACTATACACATATTTTATAGAGTTATAATAAATTTTAACTCCACACTTGGATTTCCGTTGCTTGAAATTATTTGTGGGTTAATTATTGTCTAACCCGGGTTTCGTGAGCGGTCGTCACAGCGACTTTGTCTCCGCCTTGTGTGATACATATTTAGACCCTCGCAAGATCCGAGTTTTCTGGTCAACACCCATGACTTCATTATCTTCGCATTGTCAATCCAACCTCCCCCTATCATGGGGAGGTGGAGAGGTGTTGGGCAGAGCCCCAACTACAAGTGGACAAGGTCGAAGGTGGCAGAGAGGGAGTATTTGAAGGAGGGGGTTGACGGTTCAGGTGGTGGCGGACATGATTTACATGGGAGATGTAGAGTGAAGGAAAGGGGGACATGGTGATCTATAGGGAATGTGAGGGTGAGGGAGGATCGTCTTTGGTCGTGGCATGGTCAAAGAGTGGGGAGGGTGGCTTAGGAGATGGGGAAAAAGTAAATGGGGCGATGGGTACGCGATGTGGAAGACGTGAGAGAGAGAGAGAGGGTCGGAGGTAGAGCATGATTTCTCGGTCGTTGGATCTTACGATCCAACGGTCGAGGGGAGGGCGCTAAAGAGCGGTCCTGAGCAGATAGATGGAGGAATGATCGAAAGTTGAGGATGAGACATGTGTCCTGCGGAGATTCAGGTTGGGATGGACCATAAATATGCGATATGGGAGTAGGATCGAATGGTGGAGGATGGAGCGGAAATAAGCGGTGGAGACGGATGCTCCAGGAGATGATCGAGCAGCTATAGAGGTGGACACGTGGCGTGAGGATAAAAAGGCGAGGTTGATGGTTGTGATGTGATTGGATGGGTGGATCGAAGGGCAAGAAATGCAGTAGAGGCCAACGATGAAGATTAAATCTTGAGAAGGAGATTGAATGATGTTGGAGGTTGCCACATGGTGAGAGGAGAGAAAGGCAGAGATAGACGAACGAGATGCAGTTGTGATTTGGATCAGACGATAGAGAATGGTTGCGGGGACCAACGGATGGGATGGATGCTCCAGGGTTGGATCCAACAGCGGGAAAGGAAGGCTCGTGGCACAAAGCTGGTGGACCACGTGGCGCAACCAGAAAGCGTAACGTGGCCCAATCAGGTTATTCTAGAAGAAAACCTCACAAAAGATGGAGAAAATGGCTTATTTTGGAAAAAATGCAAAACATGAAAGTTGTAGATCTCGATGAGATCTACAAGTTTCATGTTTACCAATAATGGAAAGGAGGTCAAACGAAGGGAGAAAAATTTTTGTGAGCGTTTTTAAGGATATAAAAACACTTCGATTTTTGCTTTTTTTAATTTTTTGTATTTTAAATGTATTCTAAGACTCAGATATATACAATAATTTATCTGATTTTTATTAACAATAATTTAAGCAAGAGGGTTAATATCTACAAATTAAGATGATAAAATCAAGTTTCATCACCCCCTATACTTAAACTGTGCTCGTTCTCAAGCATCTTGACCATCAATGAGTTGGATTAACCCCCGATTGTGCATGTGCGTACAGGATTTGATCTGTTCTTGCACTCTCAATTTTAGAGATCCAAAATTACAGAGCTCAACCTTGCCCTAATAAAGAGGTGTCCAATTTCTCTAATTTTACTGACTCTCTCTTATATACTTATAAACTAAGGATATGCCATTAAGTGTTGACCATGATCACGAGAGTAGAGTCACAACGTCACCCAAGGTCTGACAAACCACGAATTCACCATTTTTAGTTATGTCGAATTAATAATTTTGTTGTAGGCATATAAATTCAAATTTGATAAAAACCACAAATTTAATTAATGTCAATTAAAGCGAACGATCAATTTCTTTTTTTACTTGGGTAAGTCCACGGTCAAACTCAGGGAGGCAACTGTCTCCTTAGGTTGTCTTAAAGTCGATCTTGATTGTTAGGTTTTTAGGGAGATTTTTTTGTATTTTCAAATGCAATAAGTGTGCGAATGTAATTTTGACAACATTTTGGAACGATAATATAAATTTCAAACAAATGAATTCCAAAAATCCTCGAACTTGTCTAGAATGTGAAATATGATGAAATTAAGCTAATGTGGTATTTTTGTGATTTTTGGATACAAGATGTTTTTTTTTGTGAATAAAAAATGCAAATAATGAGATTTTTCACTAATTAATTATAATAAATATTATATCTATCAATTTTAATAAAATAAAATTATCTATGATATATCATGAGGTGATCTATCTCAGAAAAAATTCTATACTCTAAAAATGTTTAATTTAATACCTATTAAAAACATAACTAGTGAAATACACGAAATGATTGTTAGAGAGAAAAAATATGCATGCAAATGCAATTCTTTTTAGAGACAATGTTACTATGTTACTAACAATTAACTATACTATCTCTGAATTTCAGCGATTAGTGAGATATGCATTTTTAAGCACAATATGGGAAAAATATCAATTTTTCTGTAAGAATAATGTTTATTAATTAACCACAAAGCATAAAAATAGAAAGCACATGCCACATTGTAGAGAGTTGGTTGTAGAACAAAATGCCTATTTTTAGTAAAGCAAATGATGCAAGAATGTTTTTCAAAACAAATGGAGAATACATGGTTCTATATGCAACATCAGAAAATAAAATGAACAGAAAAGTGTATGCATAAGGGCACTGATGTCATTACCAAGATGTGAGGGGGCTTATTTGCAATTTAACCCTGGAGTCACGTAGGTAGCACATAACCTTCGATGGCAGCGACTTCTTCTGTAATAAGGAGTTTTAGCGAGGGCTTCCATGTAACTAAATCCTTCAGTATGTGTAGATCATGTGGCTAGGGGCTCTCCTGTAGATTGGGTGAAAAGGGAGGGCTTCTTCGCAACTAAACCCTGGGAGTGGGTATGGTTGCTCGTGTAAGGGGTATTGGACTCCACCCTTTCTTCTTTAATTGAGCCGAGGGGGTGAACGTGTTGATGAAGAGTTGGCATAAGCTTATCAAGATATGGTCTTGCTAGTGGAGATGGAGGGGCCGTACGAACATGCGACGTAGTGATTCACCGAGGCAAGCATCGGAGTGATGGCTGATGGAGGAGCAAGGCAGAATCCTTGATGTGCGGAGATGGAGTCCTGCGCCTATGACGAGATGGCACGCAAGTGTGCAAAGAAGGCGATCAGTGGAAGATGCTAGAGCGGCGCACCTGGCAGAGGTGGTACGTGCTAGTTCAAGTTGAGGGTCAACGAGCAATAGGTCGGTGAAGGCGGTGCTATAGTGGCGATGGAGATCGGTGGGCTCACTGACGGGTAGAGTAGCGAGCAGCGAGTCGATGGATAGTGAAGGGTGTTGATGGGGGCGGTGATGATCGGTGAAAGAAGGAGAACAAAGGAATCAGAAGAAGGAGAGAACGTAAAAATAGAGGAAAAGAAGGAAAACAAAGGAAGAAAGAAGATGATGATGGAGTTGTCTGGGGTTTGAATAGCTTACGACCCTCTTCATTGGGATGTTGCCTCGACTCCGCGGTGGAGGAGGAGGATCGAAAGGGATCATGACGGAGTTGCTTGCCTGAGATGGGACGCCCCTATCCCTCTCAAACCACTCTCTCTTTCAGTCGGGAAATTGGCAGATATATTGAATCATGGGGACGATGGAGTTTTTATAGGGAGGAGGAAGTCGATAACGGTAGTGGCGGCCATTGGTAGAAGATAAAGGATAGAGAGCTGTTGCGTGGTGGTCACGAAGTAAAAGGAGAAGGCAGTGATCGGTGGTTGCGCAGGTTAGGTGCAGAAAGAGTGAGGCCGGTGTTGACTGCACCGAGAAGAGGAGATGGCCTCACATGCGTGGCACGTGAGGAGAGAAAATATTTATTATATTTTTTAAATAATTTTTAAATAATTTTAAATTTTTATTTATTTTTTAATTTCATTTAATATAAATAAAATAAAAAGAGGTTATAAATGAGTGACGCGTGGCAGCTTCAAGAGCGGCTCCAAGTCTACTCAAGAAAAAAACAATAATTAAATTGGAAGAAAAATCTAGAAGAATTAGCAGACGGCCTCGGATCGAAAAGTGCTCAACACTAAAATTGCTCGTCTTGATGAGATCTACAACTTTCATGAAAAGATAAAGAGAAAAGGAGGTCATATCTGCAAAATCATATTTTTGGGGTACTCCATGCACATAGAATACATTGAATTTTGGATTTTGTAATTTTTTGTGAATTTTATTGAAGATAAAAATCAAGGAAAATAATGATAAAATTGGAGATAAATATTTACACATTAACTTATTATTTGTATTTTTAGTTAATAAGAAAATAGGAAAATAAAATAAAATCGAATAAGAGAGAAATTTGTACACACTTGCAAAGGACACTTAGACTCGGTTTGTTTCTTTCATTTCAATCTCATTATGAATTTGGATTTTTGTGGATTTTATTAAAACTTCCATCAAATAATATAGAGGAAAAGAAATAAGAGAAAAAGAGTTAATTATGTACATAAAACAGTAGGTCAAAATGGGTGAAACACAAAACACACAAAAAAGCCCAAAACCCAACTTTCATATACGAGCTATGATTTTTATGAAAATAGTCTATTTTTGAAAGTCTTTGAAAATTTATTACTTTAAAAGTAAGTTGACCAAAATCGGTCGCTGTGTGAGGAGGATATGAGCGTTTTTGTCTGTCTGGTCTGAAAATGGAGTTTTGTCTCACGGGCAAATTATTTGAGTCAGTAATTTTTTTGTATTTTTCCTTTAATCATGTTAGTAATATGTACACAATGCAAGTATTTTGAAGTCAATTGGACTTAGCATGAATTAGTTAAACATGCATGAAGTTGGGTGCAAATGTGATGTTGATTATGAATGTAATTGTGAGTGCTACAATGCAAATATTAGTTTTATATGCATGAATGATAAAAGGGATATTTACACCCATAACCCTGAGTAGTTTCGTAATTACCCCAGGAATCCATGTTAATCATGAATTACATTCAGGACCTCGAATAACCGCTCCGTTCTACACCTATAACCTTCCGTTAATATAGTCTGTTAACTCAACCGGATATCTGCATTAATCTAACCCATCATTTATCTAACGGCTGAAATTAATTAAAAAAAAGAAAAAAAGATCGACTTCCAAATGGGAGGGTTGTTCCATGGTGTTCCTGCAAAGCCGGGTACAGGGGCTCCTTGCGGGGCAGGGGGAGCGGAGGTGTGGAGGGGACCTTCCGCGGGGGGATGTGTCGCCCAGGAGTGGATGGGGGCGGCGGAGCAGAGGTGTGCGGAAGGGGGGTTCCGCAGGGGGATGGGTCACTTAGGGGTTAAATTTAGTGTGTTCATCCCCATAAAAAGTAATTCCGCGGATGAAATAAATCTGATCACAATCAACCAATTGCACTTTCCTCAACTCGCAGTGGATTTCTTTACTTCAAGATACACTTGCAGTAGATCAACATGTTTACAGAAAAACTCAAGAGAAAAAATATATATTTAAGCTGATAACACCAGTTCAATGGATCCCCGAAGCAGCAGGAGCTTGCTTCTGCTTCTGTTTCAGTTCAAACCACACCTGCCAGAACACCTTCACGATCACGTAGTGATACATGGGGATCCAGAGGGCGGGAGGCGGCGGAGCAGAGGTGTGCGGTGGGGGCGGGGCTTCCGGGCAGGAGATGGGTCGCCCAGGGGTGGACGAGGCGCGGTGGAGCAGGGGTGTGCTCGTGAGCAGGAGTGGGCGGGGGACGTCGGAGCAGGGGTGTACGGGGGGGGGGGGGGGAGGGGGGCTTCCGTGGGGGGATGGGTCGCGGGCTTCGAGCAAGAGGAACCCGGGGAGGGGGCTGGAGCTCGGAGAGTACCCGGGGGCGAGGGAGTGGGGGCTGCTCGGCCAGAGCTTCCAGGAGGAACCGGGGGATGGGGGATGGAGCTCGGGGGGACGGTCGGTTGAGGGTTGGAGCTCCATGTTGGCGGGGGACGTGCGGGGCAGAGGGAGCCGCTTGTCGGGAACACGCGCTACGGAAGCCTTATGCTTGCCAGGGAGGAGGTATCAATTTGTTTGGATCTACAAATGGCATTATATTATAAATATGAAGTATTTCCAAGGGTAAAATGGTCAACACATGACTTTTTCCATCATTATTAACAGAGAATTCGGACGGAACTTCACACAGGTTATGTCAGGTAAAGGTTAGACATTGTTCGGGGTTTTGAATGTAATTCGTAATTATCGAGGGATCTTGGGGTAATTATGAATCTACCCAGGGTTGTGAGTGTAAATATCCCATGATAAAAATGCAGAATAAATGATGAAATACAGCTAATTACTCAGGAACGAAGCTCTATTTTCATCTTTTAGTATGATGAATCGTGGATTCATCAACCCCTATGCTTAAACCTTATTCGTCCTCGAACAACTAAAATGAAATGCAAAAGTGAAGTGATTTTGGGTTCCATACCAAAGTCATGAGCAAAAGAAGAAAATGGATCTAGACTCGACCTTTGGATTAATAGTGTGGCGGAACTTATGTGATACTTAAGATTTTAAAACCAACAGCCGCCAAGTTCTATATATCATTGTAACAGATTCGACTCAGAAATCATCTTAGATCATCCTTCTCCCAAAGCATATGCCATGAACATTGAACAACTACCTCTTGTGTGTGAAAGGTTTTAGCTCTCCCCTTCATGAATGTCAGACTACCATGCAAACCCCCTCCTAGTAACTCGTCCTCAGGGAGTCCGGTATCTCCTTCTAAAGTCTGTCGCGCTGTGTTTATAATGGAAAGGGGAAGAAGTTAGAAGAAAGAGAAAAGAACTAGGGGGTGACCAGTGTAGTCACCTCTCCTTGTGAAGCTGGTCAGTTTAGCCAAGTCTCCACTAAGATCTGCAGGTTTTCTTGACGCTTGGACCTTTTTGGTCAGATATTTATTTGGTAATTTGGCTTCTTTTTGGTATGGAATTTAACACTGCATGGGTCTTTTGTGCCCCTACGGATATGGAATAGTTTTGCCGTACATGTTTTAGGTTCTTAGAAAAATTTGTGCACAGCCATCCATCCCTTTTCCGAAGCTTTATTTCAACCTATACTCAGGCTTTGGTCAACCTATGTATAGGGCAAGAGTGAGTGTGAGAACTGATGAGATCTGGAGAATGTACAGATTGAATGAGGAGTAGGATGATGAATAAATACAGATGCCATCAGACCCCCTATACTTAGGCCTTGAACTAAGTTTAGGAAGAAAATGTACAGGGAAGTGATGGGGGTGAGGGAAAGGTTGGCCGATGATGAAGACAGTTTACGATCGATCTTTTTCAGGAAATGTAGTGGAAGGGAATATTAATTGGAAAGAGATAATTGGACGATTCCCATCCACCGTCGGAGCTGTCAAACCATACCCACTTAGTTTTTGAGCTTTTTCTTTGAGCTTGCTTAGTTTTTAGGTTGATCTTTTGTTCCTCTGAATATTCAGATGAACAAGTGTCAATCTGGCCATAACGTATTGTTCCAGCGTATTGAATGGGACCAGGGGAGTCGACCTTAGACGAATAATAGGGAGAGACAGGGAAGGTCAAACGTGGGTTGATATATGACTCCTTGTTACAATTAGGTTCTAAACTCTCCGAACTGAGCTGTCTCATACTACTCTTATCCTACGAACTTCATGAATAATCCTCAGGAGATGCTTTATCTGAAATATTGAAGGTGACATTTTTAGCTGGTTCTGGAGGTATTCTTTGTGAGGTGCTGCCCATGAGTTCCCTATGAGATGAGTCTACATATAAATAATAATATTATTGTAGGGCCAACGCATGTCCCGTGTACTTACTCTTTATTGTCTTTGCGTGTGTGGACTCAAGGAGATCCGATATAGCCTTGTCCGATTGTGATGAATTGGATGAGTCTCGTTTGATATTGTTCACCTTCATATGCTTGTAAGACATTTCATAAGATGTCTCTCGTTTGTTTGTGTCTGTGATAAGTGGAGAGGTCTAAACATATGTGGAATGTTCTATATCATCACTAATGGTTTACTGTTCGATTGTCTCTAGGTTTGGTTTGTCCTCGGGAATTTGATCGATTTGGTTTGTGTTCGGGAAAATGATATCTTGAGTCTTGCAATTAATAGTCGCTCAAGCGGAATCTAGAAATGGATTTCCCAAAATGATGGACTCAGATAAATCTCCTCGGTGTTCAATGTCCAGGACAATGAAGTCTACTCTATGTGCTACACCTTGGAAATTAATGGTGATGGAAATGATTTCTATCAAACGTTTTATGGATCGATCAGGAAACTGAACGATTACTCTAGTCTGTTTGAGGGGTCCGAGTTCGAGTCTGTCAAACACAGAATTTGAGAGGATATTCAATGTAAAATCATCGTCAATCCGAACATTATTAAACTCGATATTCTAAATTTCACAGGTCTCCTTGGTCAACCATTTAACTTTCTGGACCTTGTTTGTTTGGGTCATCACCACTGAACTGGCCATAGTAACTAAATGATATTCTGTTCAAGATCTTTTCTTTCCCATCTTCTTAGGTGATAGTCGATTCTTCACAAATATCTGAACATAGGGAACATACTCCATGTCCTTGATTAATGGAAGCTATAAAATCAGACTTTCATAAAATGCTTCCATATAAATGTTGTCCAATTTTTTGAATTTCCTAATTTTTTTATTTTTTTGCATTTTCACTAAAGCCAGTAGGACGGTCAGTGGTCTCTGGTGTTTGTGTGTAGGTATCCGGCACATTATGAGTTTCGAGTTCGCTCTGTCATCATCTTGATTCCTCTTTATTGTTGATTATGTCTTTGACTATTTGGATGACATTATCAAATTGATCAGTCCAAACCTCAGTTCTCTTATTGATCCGAGCTATGTCATCCATCATTGTCTCATGACTTGGATTTGAGTGATTATGCTCGGTATGCTGCGACATTGGCATTTTCTCTTGAACTGAGACATTGTCAGTCTCTATAATTGAGGTCTGATCATGAGGTCTATTTCCTTGACTTTGAATATCATCTATGTGGTCAAAGGAACTATAATCATACTTGGGTTGTGGATAGTCCCAAGTAAAGGATTGTTCAAATAAGGAATTTTCATATGTAATCGAGAATCGTGTTCCTCTATCAAGGTCGATTATGCCAATATTCATTCTCGAGTCCGCTTTCTCCATTATGTCTTCAAAGAACATGTTCGGTTCTATGAGCGGTTCGTATCTTGTAGTTTCAACCAAGGGTGGGTGGGTGGGCAAAGAGAACAGTTGCTGGAGAGAAACTACCTGAAAGTGAGGGTTCCTCAGAAAAGAAGGTTAATACGAAGACTGGGATATTGTCATGTAAGCACAACCTAGGAGTCTGGGTGTGAATGCCAATATTCCGTCATCTTCGAATGGAATAGAGGAAATAAATTTGCGAAACCATGATCTGTATGTGCAAGTGCATTGTCACACAATTCAATACATAATTACAAACTCTGATTTCACGGACTCAACACAATGAAGGACCTGAAGTTAAGTCCGATTAATCCGATTGGTTTTAAATGTGATTTTCAAGCAAAGTTAGTAAGGATTACGTGATGGCCTATAGAGGAGTCGGCTCAATGTCGGATGCATCTCCCCTATTTATCATGTCGCATAAGATACCAACACCCTTCCTCTCTTAGTTCCTATCACAAGCTTACTCGGTTAATACTGATAAAGTTTAGGGACCTACCCCTATCTACCTACCGAAGTAGGCGGAGGCTGACAAGGCTTATCACTTTGCCCATAGGGTTACTGATGAAATGTAGATTCAAAAAAGGTTTGATAAACTGCATTTTATACACTATTTACACAATGATGCATGGATGATAAAAATTCTAAATTAAGCATATTTACACGCATTTACTAGAGTTTTTAAGGCCAAAATGATAGAATAAAGATGATGAAACGTAGATTCATCGTCCCCCTATACTTTCCTTTGCTAGTCCGTAGCAAACATTTATGCAATAAGTGCAGAAAAGAAAATCAAAGAGAAGAAAAAGAAGAAAATTGGATTAAGTTTAACTATCAAGCTTGTCTTCACAAAAATCAAAGTTTGGAGCTTAAGTCGGTCCTTTGGAATTTTAGTGCGGGTGGAACCTTAATGAGAACCAGATTTGAAATCCAACAGCCTTCGAAAATCCCAAGACTCTGCTTAAGTCTCCTCAATAACCAGGTCAGAATACTTTAACTCATATGCAAACCCTTGTGACTATGAGTCTGACTCATAAAGTGTAAGTCATGGTGTCTCTCCCCAACTTAAATATCAAAGAGACTGACTTCTCCAGTATAACGACCCAATGATTCCCCAATCCAACAACTCATTCATCGAGGAGCGAGGTATTCCCTTCTAAGTTCAAGTGGCAACCAGCTCAAGAGGAGGGGGTGAAGAGAAGAATGGATGGTAGCCAGTGTAGCTACCTATCCTAGGATGCAAGACCTGTGTAGTCAAGTCATCCAACTGCTAGCTCACATGATTTGACTTTGAGGCTCAAGCTTGCTTATTGACTATACACATATATACACTCCAGCGGGCATTTTTATTTTTGTACAAGCCTGTCCACTTTTTTGGAGTTTTTCCTTTTTGTTGTTTTTTTGTTTTGTTTTTTTAATACTATATACATCAGCATTTACATAGGGAGTTTTTCCTCTTGAGCCAGTAGACTATCCTTTTTTTGATTCTTTATTGAAACCCACAATCTCCTGTCCTCGAAACTCATCATCACCGGATGGGTTGGGATGCACTTCCCTCCCCAGAGGAGGACAAGTGTTTCCACCTGTGTGCATCTCATACCGGCAAATCCAACCCCCTCACCACTCCAACTGAGTTGAGACAAGTGAAAGGTGCACGTGTTCAAGTTAGATCATTATCAACAAGAGTCGTGCGTGTGCTCCAAAATACTCCACATAGGCAGTCAAGAATCCATTGAACCAAGTCCCGTGATCCTCAAAGAATTAAGTCAACTAGACCTGAAGTACCTCAATTCCATCTCCCATAAGGTTCCGGTTAATTAGGTAGATTTAAGGTCTAACCAAGTTCCAATCTTCGGATTTTATTTAGACTCGTTCAACTATCAAACTAAATCCAAAAAAATGCGAATGCTGTGCAAATGCTATGCAGAAAATATTTTGTGATGCAATTTTCAAAGATTTTGAACTTTTTATGGATTTTTGAAAAGATGATGCACATGCATTTTTTTAGATTTTCAAAAAGATTTTTCAAATGTTTTTGGTATTTTAATTTTGCAAATATTTTTGGGATTTTTGAAAATAAATATTTTGGCTAAAAGCTAGGTACAAATATTTACATGGGTATGCTGCTTATATTTACAAGAAGTGGATTTTAAGAATTTACAAGGGGTAAGTGGTCAATTTTATAAGTATATACATAGAGAATTTTAAGTGAAATGTAAGTATTCCTCAAACTTTATTTGATACAGTTTTTCCAAACAATTTTGAAAACTATAGTCCAAAATAATTTTTACAAACAGTTTTGACAAACATGTACACACATTTGAAAATCATTTTGCAAAGATTTTCCAAATAGTACATATAGATTTTCTACATGTTTTTGCAACCAATTTTTCAAACCATTTGCAAATCATTTTTCAGACATTTTTATTTCACACAAAGAAAGTAATTTTACAATCAAAATGTTTTACAAAGGTTGAAAACATGTAACAAAATGTTTTCAAAATAGTTTTCAAAAGATTTTTCACAAAGATTTTCAAACTATTTTTAGAACATTTTGCAAAAAATATTTTCACCGGTTTTATTAATCAGTAAATACAAAAGAATTTGAGGAATAATCACATCTTTTTATTAAGTGTTTTTAGTGAATTTAATTATATTAATTGGCTATAATTATTAGTAAAAATACGAAAGTACGAGTTATGGCTAAAGTACATACGCAGTATATATGACCCCCCCTATACTTAGCTTGAGCTATGTCCTCATAGATCAGAGAGAAAAGAGAAGACATAACTCGCACTGAGTATAGAAAAATCTAAAGAATAAATGAATAAGAGATGAATGAATAAATAAGAAGTTGAACGTCCCCCCTATAGTTAGGATCAAATAATCCTAAGTATAGCAGACTGTACTCAAAACAGGGAGGGTCAAGGGTGGGAATGAACAGATCGTGCTCGGACTATCTCCCCCTATATTTAGGGTAATATATCCCTAAGTATACATAAGAAGAGGAGACAATGGAGAGGATCAAAGAATAGAAATAACTTGGGGTGCACACCCACCTATACTTAGGACAAAGTATGTCCTAAGTATAGAAGAGTGAAAAAAAGGGGCGACATCTTTCTGATAGATAAAGAAGATTAGGAAAAGAAGAAAAGAAGAAAAGAAGGAAAGAGATCTGAAGCTGAAAGAAGATAGAAACGACTGTACACATCACTCCCCTTATACATAGGGTAAAAGAGGCCCTAAGTATAGGAAACAACAGGAGTGATAAGACGAAACAACGAATGACCACTCGGCTCGTCCACCCCCCTATACTTAGGACAAAGTATGTCCTATGTAAGGAAAACAAGAGAATGGGAGGACGAGCAATACGGAAGATAGACAAAGATACACGAGAGAATATACAACAGAGATGGATGTACATATTATCAAGAAGGTAGAAAGCGAACCTTCTTGCGGGACCGTTGAGGGATAAATCGGGTGTGGTGTAGGTCGACATCGGGGTCGTCATATGACACTAACCGATTAGGGTCGACAGGGTGAAGGCCCTTAGTGGAGTTAAATAAAAAAGGCACGAACTGGTCAATGCAAGTAGTATGGCTAGGTTCCTCCTTGGGAGTCTCGTTTATGTCAATGTGAAAAGGGACGAGCTCATCATCATCGGAAGAAGTGTAATCAGTGTCGTCCTGTGAGGTCCCATCCATGTCAAAACCAAAAGAAACGAACTCATACGTGGAAGTAGTCAAACTAGGTCCGTCCTATCTAGTCCTGGTGTTTGCCCTCCACTTTATGGTATCAATCACGTAAATCCTGCGGATTTCATCAACACATCACCACACACCAGAAGGAGGAACTATGAGGTCTATGATTTCCGAGTCTTCCCCCTTTCGGAGGATTTCTCGGGTCTCATCAGCGGTCGCAAAGCAAAATCCTCTAATGTCATCAGATAGGTCACAGACCTCGGGGTCAGCTAGAATCGGTGAAGGCACATCAATAAAGACCCTCGCAGAGGCGAGGAATGGTCATCCCAGGATGATTGGAGAGGGCTCCCCAGTGGAGGTCTTCATGGGCAATACGACAAAATCAACGTTGTAGCTCGTGCCCTGAATCGAAATGACGGCGTTTTCAAGGATACCCTTTGGCCTCTTGATAGATCCATCAGCAAATTGAACTATCATCCTGGTCTTCTTGAGAGGCCCTAAGTGAAGAGACTGTACCAACGAGAAGGGTAATATGCTAATCGAGTCACCACCGTTGAGGAGAGTTTGATCACATATATGGTGAAAGATGTTGCAAGTGATGAAAGGGGTAGTTGTGTTCTTCTTTCTAGGAATGGAACGATGTGTGATGGCATGGGCAGTAGCCATGGTCAAAATATGATGCTCAGATCTGCTCCTCCGCTTCTCTTCTTGGGAAGAGGAGCAAACAATTGGGTCATGGCCTGCTGAAGTTGGGCTTGGATGATCTCATGGATAGTGGCTTCCACTTCCGGAGCAGATAGCATTTTTTTGAATTTTTGGACCACCTTCATACAAGGGAGGAAGTCGGAATCATCATGTACACGAGGCATGCCAAGAGCATTCTGTATAGCGGCATCCTCGGGGTCAAAGGTGGGACAGGGTGTGAATGAATGTGTGGGTGAATGATATGGGAAATGGACCCTCTCCTCACAGTCTGAATCAACCAAGTGTCTCCCGAACTCTTTTTGGATTTTTAAAATTTTCTCATTTTTTTGTATTTTTGGCGATTGCAAGCTCCCATGATCACCCACAAGGAAATCCGTAACCTCAACGAATGGAGCATTAATCTGGTTTTCCTCAAGACAACAAGTTCATCATTCATCGAATTAATGTGCTCTATCATCTGGTTAAAGACATCACTCATGGAGATCGAGGGAGGTGACTCCAACAGGTCAGACTCGGGTAGATGGGAAGGTGGAGGTGGATAATATACAGGTGGAGGTGGATGTGGGTAGAAAACCGAGTCCTGATACTGTGGCTGAGGAGGGTATGTACAAAAGTCAGAAAAAGTAGGAGGAGGGTCCTCCTAATAAAAGTAAGTTGGACCGGCTGGAGTGAACGAGGGATACGCAAAGTCCGGATAGAAACTGCTCCAACGGTCCATCTCGAAAACAAAAGGAAAGGATTAGGAGAGCACAAAGGTCAAGTCAAGAGAGTGAAGAAGAAAGCGCAAATGTGCAGGCATGATCTAGAATACACACAAACAATCACAATCAAACTCACGCAAAACAAACCCTCAATTCACCTACTCAACTCGGTGAAGACCACAAATGCGGTCTTTTATCTTGTTTGTTTTAGAGTTAGGTGAGAAGTCAAAAAATTGAACAAACACTTAGGGGGCTAAAGAGAATTTGGGCACTAACTTTAGTGTGTGCACGAGCAATGTAAAACGAAGACAATGAGGGGATTACTCGCCCCATTACAAAATTTTTCTTTTTGGTTGATTTTAGGGTCAAGTAATGTTAGCAGTCCCAATTTTATTGATTATCACTTTTTTTGTATTTTTAGTGGGAAATGCACGAGCCTAAGGAGGAGTCAATTTTACTTAGCACCTAGGTAATCAAAATCATAGGTAGAGAGGCGGAAAAACAATGCAAGCGGCAAATCAATGACGTATGCTAAAGAGAAATGCTCACCATGCCTCCAGCACTCTACATGCAAAGATGCTCGGCAGAATTGAAACCTATCTATATGCAAATGCAAGCCGATGAAATCGCCCTAAGTTTAGAAATTGCTATTAGCGTGAAGAACCGATGCTAATGACCTAGAATGGAACCGAAGTGTCCAGTCTTGGAGTTTCCTCGGTGCCCACCAAGGTGGGTCCTGCATGTGTTGTATGGAGAACTCTCGCGGTGCGGTGGTTCCGAGACTAAGCGAGAAGCAAATATATTAGGTGTTTGGCCTTAATATATCACAAGTCCTAAAGCTAAGGGCTCAATCACACAAAATAAAGAAAACAAAACTGAGAAAACAAAGGGAAAAATGCGATGAAAACTGTGAAAAGCCGCGGTTAGCTCCCAAGTGAACAAACACTTGGAAATTGGGCCCAAAAGTCCAAAGTCCTGAGTACATGTATTATTACAAATATAGAGGTCTCTCTCTCACACAAAAATTACACAAATAAATGAAATAAAATATATTGAGCTTGGTCTTCAAAAATCTCTAAGTCTCCTTTGATGCTAGGCAAGCAAGAGCCGGCTTCACATAGGTGCACAAGCGCCTAGGGTGGAGCGCCTCCCTCGATATGTTGTACCTCGCATGAAATTGACAAAGAGATGGGTTAGACAGCTCAACAATATATATCAAGTAACAAGCAAACTAATAAAACCGTAAGAATAGACAAAAAAACACAAGTACAAGCTAAAACCCGAACTAAGCGTTGTTGCTCCCCAGCAACGACGCCATTTGATTAACCGCGAGATACGAGGGTCTAAATGTCTCACACAAGGCGGAGACAAAGTCGCTGCGGCGACCCTCGGTAAATCCCGATTAAATCAACAATTAACCCACGAATAATATCTAGCAATGGAAATCAAAGTGTGGAGTTATAATTTTTTATAACTCTACAAAATATGTGTATAGTGTAAGTATGTAGAGTGTCGAACACAAGGAGCAAACAGGAAGAATAAGGCAAAAATGCTCAGAATTGTGAAAGTGGTTAAATGCTACAAGTGCTATTTTTTGTGGGTTTTGAATTTTATAATTTATTATTTAATTTTTGATTTTATTATTTTATATTTTGATTTTTAATTTACTGATTTTGTATTTTCTTTTTATATTTTCTATTTTTATATTTTCTTTTTCTTTTAATAAATATATAATGTATATAAGGAATATATATGTACACTAGAGATAAGAGAGGGATAAATTAGGGAAAAATGCTCAAAATACAGGAAATGGAATGTTTATGTGATTTTTATATTTTTCTAACGTTTTTGTGCTTTTTCAAGATTTTTTCTAATTCTTTTTTGGTATTTTTGAGGGTAAAAATACTAGTAAACATTGAGATAAGTTGCTGGCCAAAATTAAAATGAGGATGAAAAATATCAAACAGAATCAAAACTTCCTCAAATTAATTTTAAAATAAATATAACAAAATAGAGAAAATTCATAAACTGAAATGGTATTTTTAGGATTTTTGTGGAATTTTTAAGATTTTTATGAACAAAATATATTTTTTTGGAATTTCTAAAAAGGATAATGAATATATAAAAAATAAAAGACGACAGGAAGGTAGAAATGATGTTTTTCATTTTTTCGACTAATTAAACAAGAGCATAAAAATACAACAAAAATCCTTGATTGGAGAACAAACTCAGGGGCACACAGACATATTTTTAGATTTTCACATAGAAGAAAGATGCTCAAGAAATAAATCAATCACTCAAAATATTGTAGAAATTCTAAAGGAAACAAATCGCAATATCTTTTGATGAAATTTGAACATACTTCGGTCCTACTAATTTCTACAACATATTAAAAAATGAGAAAGTAAAGTCAAGTATTGAAAGAGTTATCAACAAAATACACCAAATCAGTGTCCTGAGTGCAAAAAATCTCCATTAATAGCTCATACATTAGAATATTTTGAAATTTTGATACGATGTAGGTCTTTAAAGCTACTTTCTAACAAAAAAAATCTCATAGAAAACAGAGTTCGGATGAATGATTTATAAGTGTTTAAGTGCAGGGGTACAGATGAAAAAGTAAATACGAAACTACAGTTCAAAATGTACTCGAGAACATGTTGAAATATGATAAAAATGCAGAGGTATGGCCACAAAATTTGCCACTAATCCAGGTGGTGTCAAGCTGCTCTTGGATAATAAGTGGATGTGCGTGAAAGTGCTCCAATGTATCTGCAATTAGAAGAAGGGCTCGACTACAAAACTCAGCCAAGATGTTAGGTACACAAAAAAATGGGATATGAATGGGTTTTCCTTCGATTTGGTGAGGGAAGAAGGATGTGCTCCGACCACCGTATGTGTCCGAAGATGGAGGGGTTGTGTATGAGGATACGTAGAATAGCGGAGGATGGCGACGGTGAGATGTGAGCCGCGTCGAGGAGGATGAATGAAAGTCGAAATGATGGGTTGGAAGCTCACCGGAGCTTGCTCTGGCGAGGGGTGAACTGAGTGATTAAGTGACTAAAAAGCAAGTAAACAAAATTCTAGCATAAATATATGATCTCCAAGATAATAAAGAGCAAGTAAACAAGCAAAAAAATGACCTCGACTGGACTAGAAACCAGGAAGGTGGAACATCGACGGTTGGTGGCCGAAGGTAGTGGTGGCGCCGCCCTTCAAGTCGCCTAGTTGTGCCTTCAAGGAGGTGGAGAGCTCACTGTCACTTCACTCTATCTTGAGCTCCAAGAAGGGTGTCCAAAATGGGTCCAAGAGGGTTCAAAAAACGAATGGGAAGAAGATGAGGTGTTTTTTACATGTGAGGTGGGCGGCTCCAAAGAATGATGAATATATAGGGAATCGTTGATCCAATCCTTCAAGCAACCTCTGGGTGTGTAAAAGGCTACATCAAGCAGAAAAAGTCATGAAGGAAGCTTAGCGATTGGGTGAAAGGATCGGCCTTGAAAATCCGAGAGAACAGACAAAAACGAGGCTCTAACAGGAGTGGCAGAGGATGGTTAGAGAGTTGATGAGATGGCAAGAAGATCGGTGTGTATCTACAGAATCGACAACTCAACCATCAATATAATGATTGGGTGTGTATAATGGATGTATGGGTAAAAAGAGTCAAGAAGGAAGCCCAGCGATTTGGTGAAAGAATCGGCCTATAAAAATTCGAGAAAATGGACTAATGTTCTGACGCACAACAGAGGGGGGTCAGACAACGTGATGAACATGCTCCAAAGATCGAAGATAATAGGACGAATCCATGACCCAATCGTCAATATATACCCTGGTCATGTATGGTGGATATAAGAGGAGAAAAAGTCAAGAAGACTTCATCGTGAAAATATGCACGATGCGTCCTCTAAAAATCGGTGACAACGACCAAACATGTGGTTCTAACACTGTACATTGGTAATTCATCTATGTATTTATACAAGAATTTTATTTTTAATATTTTATTTATCATTTTATTCCAGTTTTAATATGTGCATATATAATATTTATGAAATAATAAAAATAATGAATAATAAATAAAATGAATATTTTTGTATGGTTATACATTAGGTATCCAAAACTCAACTTTCAAACCGTAACTCCAAAAAATACGAAACCACCTTCATTAAATAGATTATTGAAAAGTATATACAATTAAAGGTGATTTTGATACATTTCCAGTTTTTATTTGAGAGATACAGGTCTGGGAAGTTGTGATTTTGGAATCTTATTCAGATCATAATTTTTGACGTGTACATTATTTTTATATGAAATTAATTTTGTATTTTTCTTTATTTAATTATCTACAACTTCCATGTATAAAGTTTCTTTATTTTAAGTATAAAAAGTGGAACGAAAAATAGGTCCCAAAATGAATAAAAAATGAATTAAATAAAGGAATTTTATTATATTCTGGCCCTTATCTCCCTCTACTTTATTCTTTGTCGACCTAGTCGTCGAGATACCTATGTCTTGGGTTTTTGGGTCATAAAATATTTACAATATTTTATTTTTTTTTCTTCTTTTCTTTATTCTATAATTTTGGCTTTAAAACCGCATTTTATACACTATTTACACAATGATGCATGGATGATAAAAAGCCTAAATTAATCCTATTTACATGCATTTACTAGAGTTTTTAAGGCCAAAATGATAGAATAAAGATGATGTAACGTAGATTCATCATTTACTACGCAACTTGTCGCTTCACACTGTTGATTCACCCATATGTACTTGCCTAGGCATGCGGAGGCTACTTGGTGTTGGTCATTTAAACTTTGAATACTTCAGTCGATGATGTTTGTGAAGAGCGAGGTACGTTGATATGGAAGGAGGGGATTTGGGCTCTATCTTAGTATGTACACACACTTTCTGTACCCTCAGTCGGCCTTGATTTTCACTCAGCCTGAAATCAAAGTCGGGATTACTGTTCCGAAAACAATGATATTAAATTTTATTCAATTTTAACTAATCAATAATGTTAGCAGTCCCCTGTATTTAATTTGGTTATCACTTGAATTTGAGTGGGGAAAAATGTATGTCTCCATCGAGATTTCAATTTCCTTTATTCCTATGTAAGTGAGAACCAAGGGAGAATCGAAAAATCCATGCAGCAGGAAACACGATGATGAATGTTGAGTTAGAAATACTTACAGTACCTCCTCGCAATCTTAATGCAATATGCTAAACAAAATTGAAATTCGTACACTATATGAAATGCAAATGATGAAACCACACCTAACAGATAGTTCTACATAACGAGAAGAAGTGAGTTGAATTTGACTAAGTGAAAATGATCTAAGGTGCATATAATTATAGTGTAAGTGTGGTCCTAAATTACAACGAGCACAAACAAATTTGAATTTACATTACCGTGTACCTATCCTAATTTCGCCACTCAAGTCGGACCCCACCCTCACTAGAGGGTAAAATAGGCCGACACACCACAGAAAAATTTTCAGTCTCTTTTACACTTGCGAGAACCGAATCGGGAACTGCTAGAAATTAGTATTTAAAAAGAAAAAAACACTCTCTCTCCAAAAATTAAAATTTTGTGTGTATCCGGTCGCTCTGAGATGCGTCAGTTTCTAAGAAAAGCCACTCCAAGTTCATCAGGTACCTCGTACGAAAAATAGAAGATCGAATATTAGATATAGGTTCATAGGAAAATATAGAAAAATTAAAGAGAAAAAAATACTGGAAATAAATGGAGAAGTAATTACAAAATAACTGAGGATCAGATACCCGGGGATGGAAAAACTGAAAACATGATTTTCATAAAAATAACCTAAGTCGTGCCTCGTCGACAACAACGCCATTTGACAAAATACAAATTTACCTGTTTAATTATGTCGAATTAAAAATTTCGTTGTATGCGGATAAATTCAGGTATGATAAAAAAACCGCAAAGTTAATTAATGTCAATTAAAGCGAGCGGTCAATTTAATTTTTTACTTGGGTAAGTCCAAGGTCAAACTCATAGATGCAATTGTCTCCTTAGGTTGTATTAAAGTCGATCTTGAATGTTAAGTTTTCGGGGAGAAATCTTTTTGGTATTTTTAAATGCAATAAGTGCGCAAATGCAATTTTGACAAAGTTTGGGGACTATATTGTAAATTTTGATCAAATGAATTCTAAAAATTCTCAAACTTGGCCAAAATGTGAAATATGATGAAATTAAGATACAATAATTTCTTTTTATATTTTTCAGATGCAAGATGAATTTTTTGTGAATAAAATAATGATAACAATGAGATTTTCACTAATTTATTATAATAAATATTATATCAATTTTTTCAGGAAATAAAATTATCTAAGATACATAATGAGGTGATCTATCTTAGAAAATCCTAAACCCTAAAAATAATCATTATTAAAATTTTATTATTGAAATTTACAAAATAATTTTTAGAGAGAAAAATATGCATGCAAATGCAATTCTTTTAGTACACAACGTTATTAACAATTAACTCTACTATCTCTGAATTTTTGGTGATTTTAAGCACAAAATGGGTCAAATATTCAATTTTCTCTAAGAATAGTAATTATTAATTAACCACAAAGTATAAAAATAGAAAGCACATGCCACATCGTAGAGAGGTAGTTGTAGAACAAAATGCCAATTTTTATTAAAGTAAATGATTGAAGAATGACTTTCAAAACAAATTGAGAACACATGGTTCTATATGCAACATTAGAAAATAAAATGAATAAAAAAGTGTATGGACCGGGGCACATATGTCATTACCGAGACTTGAACGGGCTCATCTGGAATTTAACCCTGAAGTCGCATACGCAACACGTGGCCTTGGATGGCAGTGGCTTTCTTTTGTAATATGGAGTTCTGGCGAGGGCTTCCATGCAATTAAATTCTTCTGTATGTGTAGATCACGTGGCTAGCGGCTCTCCTAGAGATTGGTTGAAAAGTGGGGGCTTCTTCGCAACTAACCCCTGGGAGGGGGTACGGTTGTTCACGTGAGGGTACTGGCCTCCACCCTTTCTTCTTCGATGGAGCCGAGGGTGTGAACGTGCTGCTGGAGTGTTGGCACAGGCGGATCGACATACAGCCGCTCTAGTGGAGATGGAGGGGGCTGTGCGAACAAGCGGCGCAGTGATCCACCGAGGCAAGTGGTGGAGCAATGGCCAATGGAGGAGGAAGGCGGAATCCCTGCTGCACGAATATGGAATCCTATGGCTGTGACGAGATGGCACGCAAGTGTGCTTCAAAGGCGATCGGTGGAAGCTGCTGGAGCAGCACCCTTAGCGGAGGTGGCGCGTGCTAGTTCAAGTCGAGGGTCAGCGAGCAATAAGTCGGTAAAGGCGGTGTTGTAGTGGCGATGGAGATCGACATGCTCGCTGACAAGCAGAGTAGCAAGCGGCGAGTCGATGGATAGTGAAGGGTGTTGATGGGGGCGGTGATGATGGGGGGAAGAGGGAGAGATGAGGAAATGGAAGAAGGAGAGAACGAGAAAATAGAGGAAAAGAAGAAAAATAGAGGAAGAAAGAAGAAGATGATGATGGAGTTGCCTCGGCTTGGAATTGGCTATGACCCTCTTCCCTGGGTTGTCGCCTCGACTCTACGGCAGAGGAGGAGGCTCGAAAGGGATCACACCGGAGTAGCTTGCCTAAGATGGGAGGCCCCTATCACCGGCCTCCCTCGCAAACTCTCTCTCTCACTTGGGATATTAGCGTATCTTGAATCATGGGGTCGATGGAGTTTTTATAGGAAGGAGGAAGTCGATAACGGTAGTGGCGACCATTGGGAGAAGATAAAGGACGGCGAGTTGTTGCATGGTGGCCGCGAAGTTAAGGGAGGAGGTTGCGACTAGTAGTTGTGCGAGTTAGGTGTAGAATAGGTGAGGCTGATGTTGACTGGAAAGAGGAAGAGGAGATGGCCTTATGTGGATGGCATGTGAGGAGAGAAAAGATTTATTATATTTTTTAAATATTTTTTTAATATTTTTAAATTTTGAATAAATTTTTTGATTTTCTATTTATATAAACAAAATAAAAAGAGGTTTAGAAATGAGTGACATGTGGCGGCTCCAGGAGCGGCCACATGTCAGCTCCAGAAAATACCAAGAATTAAAATGGAAGGAAAATCTAGTGGAATTAGAAAATGGCCTCAGATTGAAAAGCGCTCAACATACAAATTACTCGTCTTGATGAGATCTACAACTTTCATAAAGAGACTAAGAGCAAAGGAATTAATTTACGTAAAAACGATATTTGGATTTTGTAATTTTTTGTGAATTTTAATGAAGAGAAAAATTCAAAAAATAACAATAAAATCTAAGATAAATATAGAAATTAATATATTTTTTGGATTATAATTAATAAGAAAATAGGAAAATAAAATAAAATGGAAAAAGTGAGAAAATTTTACAGACTTACAAAGGATACTCGGGCTCGGTCAGTTTCTTGATTTCAATCTCAGTATGAATTTGGATTTTTGTGGATTTTATTAAAACTTTCACCAAAGAATATAGAGGAAAATTAATAAGAAAAGAAGAAATAATTATGTACATAAAACAATAGGTCAAAAAATGGTAAAACACAAAATGCGCAAAAGAGGCCCAAAACCCAACTTTCACATACGAGCTCCGATTTTTATGAAATTATACTTGTTTTGAAATTCTTTGAAAATGTATCATTTAAAAGTGAGTAGAACTAAATCGGTCGCTATATGAGGAAGATATGAGTGTTTTAGATTGTCTGGTCTGAAATTGGAGTTTTGTCTCACGGGCCAATTATTTGAGTTAGTAATTTTTTATATTTTTCTTTTAATCATGTTAGTAATATGTACACAATGTAGGTGGTTTGAAGTCAATTGGACTTAGCATCAATTAGTTAAAAATGCATGAAGTTGGGTGCAAATGTGAAGATGATTATGAATGCAATTGTGAGTGCTAAAATGCAAATATTAGTTTTATATGCATGAATGATAAAAATGCAAAATAAATGATGAAATGCAACTAAATACTCGAGAACGAAGCTCTATTTTCATTTTTTAGTATGATGAATCGTGAATTCATCAAGGTCCCGATCCAAGAGAATCTCTTAAGGACCCGATCCTTAGCTCTAAGGAATAAATCAAATGTTGTGTCCAATCGACCGTCTCTTTAGTTCTCGGACTTAGAAGTGTAGATGACAGACTGGTTGATGGAGGATGTAGGATTATGTCATTTCTTCTTTCCCTCTCATTGGAACAAGATTTCTCTTGAGTGCCTTATTAACTCAATGCATATTTTGGTGTTGATCAGTGCGTCCGTTAAGAGAAGTTGGAGTTGGCTGCAGTTGTTTTTCTGGGAATACACTTGGGTGTGCCTTTTTTGAGTGTCTGTTATACCTTCTACACCCAGACTGGTAGTATTTACGATGCAGAGCCCTTTTTTGGTGCAAGCCCGACTCCTAGTCCTAATAGTGGTGGTTCAAGTGGACACCTCGAAATGATTGGGAGCGCTCGCCTTTGGTGAAAGCTTTTTGATATTTCACTTTGTAGGGTGAGAGCTTTTTCTCAACATTTGATATTTCTTTGTATTCTTTTTGGATAGCTCCACTGCTTTTACCAGGAGTTGTCACACACTAATCAACATTTTTATTTCATCACACCCTAGCACTTAGGTAGATGTAAAGAGATTAGTATAAGAACCAAGTTCTCATACTGGCTAAAAATGCTGACACTCAGGTTTCATAAAGCCTTAAATGATTTTATCCTATCCTTGAGAATCATTAAATCGATTGCGGAATCCCTCATCCCAGTTCCTCAAGTGAAATTTCAACTCATCTCATAATAACTGCAATCGTGTATGTGAAGTGCTGAACATATTCTTAAGGTAATAGACTAAGCACACAATATAGCACATTAATCTGGCAAACTAGGGAAGTGTGGATAATTAAGTTGAAGACCCTGGTGACTAAGGTTGGTTAACCTAAAGTCTCAGGACCTCTTAAAACCATGTGTTCTCGAGCATCACTAACCATGTGTGAAAGTGAATATGTTAGGGATTAAACCAACTCTTTCATCATTTTTTCTTTTAAATATTTATGAAGACTTTAAAAGGCTAAATGATTGCCTCAACTCAAATGAGTAGTTGCATCTACTTTCAACCAATATAGGTGTAAGTACAAGTCGTAGAACGGTACCCATTGCTTGAGGATGGAGTCTTATGCGATGTCCTCTAAACCACCTACTCTCCTAAGAGAGACCCTCACTGAAAGAGATTACTTATTTGAGTTTAGTAGTCGATTTGACTTATAAAGGATTTTTTATTTTTTTCATTTTTATGGATTTTTAAGTAAAGTTATAACAAAAGTTAAACTCATTTTCCTTTATTGAAATCAAGTTTTGAAAATATTTTCCAAACCATGTCACATATATAAAAATATTTCCAAATATTTCTCAAATGATTTTTCAAAACAAGTAAAGCCTATTTTTCAAATCATTTTTCAGAATATTTTCTTGAAAATATTGTAATATAGTATAAAAATATTCCCAAAGCTTTGAAAACATGTTGTACAACTTAGTTCTTAAGATTATACTCCATCCCAAATAGGTTTTTTTCAAAAATTTTAAAAAATAGAGCTATGGGTAATATACATATATATTGTATGTATGGTATACCCCCTATATTTAAATTTTGCTATGTCCTCATAGCACTAAGTGATAAAAAGCCATATCTCATTTTAAAATATAGGAAAATATACGAACTGAGGAGGACACCCTCCTATACTAGGATAAGAATAACCGAAGTATCAGGGAACATATAAATGAGTAAGAAAATCACGGGGACTCAGGTCCTCCCTATACTTAGGCTGAGAATAGCCTAAGTAAAGAGATGGATAGAAGAAGCTGGGGAGACCCGAGGGGAAAAAAGAAGTTAGGATGGATGAACATGTGAGTGAATGAATCTACGAAGATGAATGTAGTACCTAAGTTCGCTAAGAGGGTGCGAAACAATCAAGGCTCAATCAATCAAATAACAACCTTTGATTCACCAACTCACACGTAAAGCCAACAAGTGCTGGTTAATTATCTTTCCATTTTTATTGGTGATAAAAATCCATCTAATTTACACAACGATTAAGAAAAATGTCGAATCAAAACATCCTATGTAAACAATGGTGTTGCTCTCCCAAAACATGATTTTTACTCCATTTTATGGTCAACTTGTGTTATCAGTACCAATTATTAGCTTAAGGCTATCATTGTTTTAATTTGAACATAAATCAATAAATCATCTTCTACTGCTCATTCCCAATTTCCATTAATCCTAGGTGATCAAGATAGGAAGGGAGGTCAAGAAAAAGCCAATGTAGTCGATAAAATCATGATCTAGGCTAAGAGAGTAGACTCGCTGTGCCATGAGCTAAATTCGTAAAAACAAGACTAAATTGAATCCAAAATTGAATGTATGCAAGTCGATCAAAAGCGCACCTAACGTGCTTCTATTAGCAGGGAAGAACATATTTTAATTTTTGGCTAAGTGAAGCGATGTTTACATGCGTCTAGAATTATTGTGTGTCCTATCTACGATCAAACACATGAAATAAAAATGTAGAAGTATCACAGAGAGCTGTGTGCCTGATCCTAGGTCGACATTCAAGTGGGGCGATCCCCACAAAACTTCAAATATCATCGTTCATTTACAAATGTGAGTCTTTGAACGAAGGTCGTTGTAAAGACGATTATTACAATGTATGAAATAATGCAAGACAAATATTATTCTTTTTTCTTTCATCAATTTTTCTCCAATGTCTGCTTTTGCGGCTCCTCATAACGAGGAACTCCTGCTCCTCACCTCCATTATCATCAAGGGACCCTGCCACAAAAAGCATGCGTTAGATATCAATCAATGAAATATTAATAATGCAAGTAAAACAACAACAAGACCTATGAGTAAGAAAATTACACTCATTTAAATACTAAAAATCTAATTAAACCAAAAGATGAGTTGTGTCCTCGGCAACGACGCCATTTGATAAACTACAAATCTGGCCTCTTAATATATGGAATTAATGCGATGTAGTCGGTCGAATCGGATCCATCAAAGACCGCTTAAAAATCTAACAATTAGATGAAAGAGATCGATTTTATTTTACTTGGGCAAGCCCAATGTCAAACATAGGAATATGAGCCTCTTAAGTATGAATCTAGACTCTCATTATTTAGATTACGTGTTGGAATGCAAAACTCATAAGTCAAATGCACACAAAGACTTTATGCAGACACATGCAGACATATATTTTTTATTTGAATTTATTATCATGCAACAAGATGCAAGTGAGGATCAATGCAAGTATGGCCTAACTAAATGAAATCAAAGAGTAATTAACAAGTGATCAATTTCAAGAATGTTTAACAAAGCAATTTTCATTGGCCAAAGATTTATGCCATAATGAACATTAAGTATGTGACACCAATTAATTAAATTCAATAATATGTAATCTAAGTGTCAAAACAGAGAATAAACCATGCCATTATAAAGATAACTTAACTAGCTTCGAAACACAACTAAAATCAATTGAAACGGAGCTCGGATGCTAAACATATGCAATGTAGAGCTCAGGGGCATAAACACAAGCAAAACATAAAAATAAATATAGCAAATACTATAAACAGGTCCCTGGGAAGACTTAAATGTAAATAAAATAAAGCACGAGGTCTTTTTTGTAAATTTGCGATACACACAGGGGCAATATTATAATTATTGAAACTAGAGGGGGTCGGGTGCAATTTACCCTAGATGCACGTGGTTTGCAGGTGATATGAGATCTTGAATGTAATTTGAAGAAGTTTCTGAGGCCTCTATGCAAATTACCCAGACCTCACGTGATCGAGCACATGAGACTAGGTTCGGGTATTGATGGAGGCTCAGGATGAGGCTCAGAGGTGGATCGGGCCACGTATCGCTTGAAGAAGCTCGGCTGAGGCTCGGATGCTCCGCACCTGGAGGCGCAGAGTGGAGGTTCTGTGCTAATGTTTGAGGGTTGATACGTGGTCTCTTGTGGACTACCTGATCATATGGATAAGACGACAACTGTACGAGGGTGGGGATGCGACATGGCTCACTGTGGATCGTCCGATCTTGCCAATCGGATGGTGCATGTATGCCTTTGCATTCTTCCTCTTTCGTTAGGGATGGTAATGCTTTTTGAGCTTCAGCGAAGCTCTCCTAGCTCCGTTTGTTGTGGGACGACATCCGGAGCTCAACGAAGAGTCCTGATTTGATGGAGAAGAAGCTCCGACGTCCATGAATCGCCAGAGTGGTTTGGTTGGGTGAGGCAACCTGAAGTCGACGTCGATGGCGAGCTTGAATTAGCCTTGGGTGAGATCTCTGACCAATCAAAGGTACTTGCAATTTAGTACAATAGTTGAAGCATGTGTCTTATGTGAGGTAGTGGAATCGAATGGCAGGCCATGTGGGGGAAAGAGCGCGACAACCTGAGCTATCTTCCCTTGCGAGCTTGGAGAAAAGGGGGCGGAGCAGTCTGGGGTTGTCGAGGAGAGAAGTGGTGGTCGAAAGGGAGTGCGTGAATCAATGATGCGAGGCGGAGTTGATGTGATGATCGATGAATGATGAAAGTGTGAGGAGGCCCCTAACTAAATTAGAAAAAAATACAAAAAATACAAGAAGGACTAAGGAGCTTACCAGGAAGGATTGGCGGACATTGGGCTTAGGAGAGAGCTTCTAGACGAAGCCCTGGTCGTCGCTGGACTCCCACGACGACTAAGAGCAGATTGCTGGCTACGATTGGCCAGAGGCATAGCCTACAGTGGTTACGGGTCAACAACGGGGACTTCTCCATCTTCGCACCATAGATCCGACCTCCCGTTGTCATGGGGAGGTGGAGAGATGTTGGGCGGAGCCATACCTACAAGTAGACAAGGTCGAAGGTGGATGGAGAAGGAGTCTTTTAAGGAGGGGGTTGACGGTTCAGGTGGTGGCTGACGTGATTTGCATGGGATATGTAGAGCGAAGGAGAGGGGGACATGGCGATCTACGTGGAAAAAGTAAAGGGGGTGATGGGTACGCGAGGTGGAGGATGTGGGAGAGAAAGGGTGCCGAAGGTAGAAGATGATTTCTTAGTCATTGGATCTCACGATCCAACAATCGAGAAGAGGGTGCTAAAGAGCGGTCCGATCAGAACGATGGAGGAATGATCGAAGATTGATGGCGAGACACTTGTTGTGTGGCGATTCAGGTGGGGGTGGATGATAAAGATGTGATTTGGGAGTAGAATCGAATGGTGGAGGATGGAGCGGAAACAAGTGGTGGAGATGGATGCTACAGGAGATGATCAAGCGACTACGGAGGTGGACATGTGGCGTGAGAATAAAAAGGCAAGGGTGAATGGTTGTGATGCAATTGGATGGGTGGATTGAAGGGCTGGAAATGAAGCGGAGGACAGCCTTAAGGATTAAATCTTGAGAAGGAGACCGATCGATGATGGAGGTTGCCACGTGGCGAGCGGAGAGAAAGCCGGAGACGGACGAACGAGATGTAGTTGGGATTTGGATCAGACGCTGGAGAATGGTTGCAAGGACCAACGGCTGGGATGCATGCTCCAGGGTTGGATCCAACAACATGAAAGGAAGGCATGTAGCACAAAGCAGGCGGATCCCATGGCGCAACCAGAAAGCACCACGCGGCCCAATCAGGTTATTCGAGAAGAAAACCTCACAAAAGATGGAGAAAATGATCGATTTTAGAAAAACTCAAAAAATGAAAGTTGTATATCTCGATGAGATCTACAAGTTTCATGTTGACCAATAACGGAAACAAGGTCAAACAAAGGGAGAAATATTTTTGTGAGCGTTTTTAAGGATATGAAAACGCTACGATTTTTTGCTTCTGTTATTTTTTTGTATTTTTAATTTATTCTAAGACTCAGATATATACAATGATTTATCTGCTCTTCATTGATAATAATTTAATTAAGGGAGATGATATCTGCAAATTAAGATGATGAAATCAAGTTTCATCAGCTGGAAAAGTTCGTGGTAGCGTGCCAGGCAGACCAAGTATTCTACGTTGATGATAATGCTAATTCGGGTTGAATAATATAGATTTCAAGAAGATGAATATCTATGAACTCTGATACGATTTTCAAAACTTTCCCAACCTTGCAATCACTCATTATTTAAATATAAATTTGAATATTATTTTATAGGTTTAAATATCCATTACTTTACGTAATATATATGTGAATGATTCTTTTGTAGGTTTGTATATAAATGAAAATGATTATGTATACCTGATGTATTTTTTTCTTTTAAAATAATGCAAATGGTTCGGACCTGATTTTCTCAATGTAATGATAGAGACGAGGATGAGCGAGTAGGTGAGCCTCCACAATTTGAGGTGATTGAGGAGGTTGTAGAGAACCCCGTAGATGAGGACGATGTTGACGGGAAGAGACCAATCCACAGGGACTTCAGTGACTGGTTCTGATGGGTCTTCATCATCAGGTATGAATTTAAGTAGTAAATAATTCCTTTAAAATCATGTATATCAATGAAATGTTCATAAACAGGATAGCAACGTAAGGAGAGGGGTCCCGTTAAATGCATCCAATTAAGTAAACTAAACCGTGAGAGATTAAACACGCAACTGAATAGGGCATGCCATGCTTTAGGGGAGTACGCATGGCCTTTTTACAATCGATTGTCCATTGGGACATGGTTGAAATGCTGCTACATGATGAATATCCATTTCAACACCTTTATTCTTTCATTTTGTCCTTTAAACCCTAACTAAATGCATGCATATATCATTAATTTATCAAAAAAAATCATTAATTTGTTCCAGATATTTTATAAAATACATTATGTTTATACTATTTGTTGTCAAAATAAAAGAATAAAGGAAAGAAAATAAAAGAGCGAAATGTGAAGGACACTGAAGTGACCCTAGCCCTTGAAACTCAGTCACCATGATGACTTAGTCAACAAATAATAAAGTAGGGTGAGATAGGGCGGCTAATACAGAACATATTACTCTCCAAAATATGTCAATAATTATTTTTTGGGACCTATTTTATTATTTATTATTTACATCTAAAATAATAAACTTTGTACAAGAAAATTGTAGCTAAAAATATATAGAAAAATATAAATTTTTTTCACATAAATATAATATACAGTGTACATTTTATGCACAAAATAAATCCTTCACAGACCCATATCTCCGTAATAAAAAATCAAAATATATTAAAATCACCTTTACTTTGTATAGCTTTTCATAGTATATTTAATGAAGGTAGTTTCATATTTTTTGAATTAAAGATGTGAAAGCAAGGTTTTGGACCTTTATTGTATAATAGACTTGATTAAAATATTCATTTTAATTTATTCTTTATTCTTTTTATGATTTTATAATTTTGCAAATATTATTTTATAATACATGTACATATTAGAAGTAGAAAAAAACATAAATGAAATATTAAAATAAAATATGTATATAAAGTACATAGATGAAAATACAATAACTATACCTATATACTAAGTATACCTATCTTATTATGTGTATATATTACCTAATAAAAATATCACAAAAATATATTTATATGTACAAAAATAAGTTATAAATGTATAAAATAGGGAAATAAAATAATAAAATTTTAAATACAAAATAAAAATAAAAATAAAATGCCTAAAACATAGGTAAATATACCTATATATACCCTAAAAAGTAACTTGTATATAAGCGCCTCTAAAAAAATAAAATACGCATAAAATATTACAGAAAAAGAAAAATATATTTTATTTTATAACCTAAAAATAACAAAATCAATTACTATTTATTATCTATTTTCCAAGGCATTTTCCCTTGGAATTTCTTGGTTGGTCCACGTGGACTAACCAGACGTGACCTTTTGTTGAACTTCTGTCAGAACATCACGAGGTTGCCTCTTCACCATTTTCCCCATGCCTCATCCTTCACTCATTACCCTCGAGACCACCACCAGCCTGTAGCCCCTTCGTCCCTCATCCTCTCCCATCATTGAGTCCTCACCAACCCCCGCTCCATGTGACGTCATCTCTCCTCAAAACTCACTCAAAACTCGCTTATAAATATACCCCCTTCACCCCTTTTAATTTGGTCCCTCTTCTTTGAGCTTTAGCCCCTCAAATCACCCCTATGAGCTTCTCCAAGGTGACAACATAGCGGAGTTTGTGATTTGCAGTGAGGACAACAAGCGGAGGAGGTGAATCCACCCTACTACCGTAGCACCTCCGCCTCGTTCTGCTCCTGGCTTCTCATCCTGTTGAGACCTCTTTTTCTGCATTTTTATGTAATCTTGTAGTTTAATTTTCATTTCACATCTTCAATTAATAGTTCAATCAAGAAAATCTTGCTTAAATAAAAAATCCCCAATTCCTAGAGCTAATGCTCCATGTCAAAATCGTAGTGATCCGGCCGTTGATTCACCCTAATTTTAACATCATCTCAATTCCCTTCACCTTATCCATTAATTGTCCACTTCATCCAACCAAGATCCATCATGGATCTGGTAATCAAAGATCTTTATGACGCCCATCGTTGGAGCTCCCCCTCCACTCTATTTCCCTTGTCATTACCAGTCAACCCTAGGTCGAGGAGATATCCCTTGCACCCAGGAGTCTTTTGGTGCCAACTTGTTGGCCTGAGGAAGTGTGGAGCACTTTGAAGCCCACCTGGAGCAGCTCCAGGTGCCTTGTCCTCCCTAGAGCATCGTGATACACACTGCCTTCCCCGAACCTTGTAGTTGCACGTGTTGGAGGCCCAACTACCTATTGTGTATATTTGATAAACGTTTCATCGCTGGAGCTCAGAGAAACTACAAATCAAAGCTCATCGGAGTGTTGTTCCTGTGTGTTCTTACAGCACCATTCCCCGTTGTTTGATCAAGAATAGCGGTCCAGATCTAATATGGATCGTTGATTTCCCGCGAAGGGGTACGTGAAGGGGGCCACACGATATGACACATGATGACTTCTGGACAGATGGATCCCGACGCATAAGTAGATAAATTAGATAGACTCCCTCCGCCTTTTTATAATTCTTAAATGTTCGTGTAAATATTTTGATTATTTTAAAAAATTGTGGACAAATTGCATGTAGCCCCCTAAACTATCTATATATTACAATTTAGTACCTGTAAGAGTCATGTGCGTGCATATGTTTTATCTTGTAAAATTTGCGTATAAACCCTCATGGGATCTTTAAATTGTCATTTAATATGTAAAGTTTAAATATTAGTGTTAAACATTGGGTTAAATCACGTTGTGATCCTCGCCTTTATTTATATTTGTAATTATACCCTTGCTAGGCCAACTATTTTTGTGCTTTGTTTTCTATTTATTAAAAATAGTTATCGTACCCCAAAAATTACGAAAAAATTGGAGCAGGTATCTGGATGCATTCTTGATCAGCTATAAATTTATATTTGCAATTATGGCCTTCTCTTATTTTCCAAAAATCAAATAGTGCACAACAAGTCCTTGTTTGTCTTAAAAAACCAAAGAAAATTATAAAATCATTTTGAAAAAAATCGTAAAAAATAGACTATGATTATTTATGTATTATTAACCTTCAGAATAAAATAACTAAAAATATAAAAAGAAAATGTTTAAAAATGGAAAAAACCCCAAACCCTTCATAAAAATCTACAAATTTCCCAAAAATCACCACACTTTTTTGTTTATACAGTTGTCCATTATTTATTCACAGTTTTTTGTTATTTATTCTTTGATGAGTATTTGATTGTGCTATTAAAATTTTCTTGTTAATCTTTCTTGCGAGGGATCGCTCAATGAGGGCTATCTCTTAGGAGATGGGCACAACCAAGGCGAGCGGAGGTCGACCTTCTCCTTAAGCGGACCAGGAGAGAGAAGGAGAGAAGACCATGAAAGGGGGAGAAGAGTAGGTTGTAGTCTAGTACTTCCCATTTTTTTGGTGAGAGAGAGATTTAATTTTTGTAAAATAATTTGTAATTAATTTGGACACTGCTCTCTCCACTACATGAGGGCCAGTTCCTGAGTGTCTGTTCACCTAGGGGCCTCGTATCGGATTTTTCATGTTTATCACCTTTGTTTATTTTGTTTCTCATGATTTGAGCTTTCCACCTTTGTTTATATTTGTTTTATATGAGTGGGACCTTAGATAGTAGGTTTCTTGACTCGGTATCTAGGTCCAAAGCCCTAACAGCATTGCATGCACCTATAGTCTATTCCGTTTGGGAATTAGTCAAAAATTAATTGCTAAGTAATTTGTATTGGAACCAAGAGCCGTGAGAGACCTCATACAACATCTAATTCTTCCTAAGAATCTCTCTGCTAATGTCCGAGAGGTCTCCAAGACCGGACATTAGGATCCATTTATGAGGGAGTAGCATCTGATTCTTCCCAAGAATAACATCTATTGTTTATGATGTTTTCTCGCTTTTGCATACTATCATATAGTGCAAATATTTCAATTCTACCTTACACCCTACATGGAAAGAGATGGGAAGCACTGTCAGTAATTCTACCTTTGCATGTATCATTATTCATTAAGTAAGATTTCTACCTTAGTGATGACTTGCACAGCTTTTCCGTCCTCTCTCCCTAGTGTTTATATCACTTAGGATATAAAGGAAAAATACAAAAATCATTAGGCGGCTTGCTCTAAAAAATACTCAAAAAATTTGAAATGCAAAATTAAGAAAGGAACTACGAAATAAACCTGATCTTAATTAAAATTCATAACGAATCACTCATTCTTTGGGATTCATAAATCCCATACTATTTCCAGGTACACTCCAGACCGAGGGAGGTGTGACCCACTAAGGATAAGAGCCCAAATCCTGATCTGTGGCGCCTTGATTATCACTTGGGTTGGCGAAGTATTGGCACTTCTATCGTATGTGACTGAGTGTTGGATGAGATTTTCTAAATTTTTTAGTGTATTTAGATGAAATTAATGTACAAGTGTGTCATCGTTGCAACCCAAATATCCCATAAACAAAAAATTTATTTTTTTCAAGCTAAAATAATTACAAAGAAATGATGTGTAGAGAGAAAATTTTCCAATTTAATTTACATGTATATCTACCAGGATCAAACTCAAGGAAGATACAATTCAGGTGGTCATTCACATAATTAAAAAAATCAATTAAAAGAAAAGGGAGTCTAAAATTCGAACTATGCTTGGTTTTGTAGGATTTTTATCTTTTTAAATATTAATTTTTAAATTTTTTATTTTATGAATTTCAGATTTTTATTGATTTAAATTTTGATAATTTCTAATTTTAAAAAATAATTAATTTATTATTCAAAGCCAATTCATACAAGAAAGGAATGATGTCTTTTTGGATTTTTCATTATAAATAAATGCTAACAACGTCCAAATAAAATCTATGTGTATTTTTATGATTTTTATACTATTTTTATAATTTTCCATATACTTTTATATATTTTTTAGGATTCTTAATTGAATAAAAATAGGGAAAAATGCAAATGGTGAGTAAACATGATTAATTTTCAATTTTAAATACATATAAAATGCGGAAATTCTGGAAATTATTTTTCCTAAATTCTAAAGAAAATTGTCTACAAATAATCACTTTTTTTATTTTTTTATACTTTTCTATGATTTTTTAAATGTTTTCGTATTTTGAAAATTTTTTTGGATAGAAAATAAAATACACACAAATAAAAATAATAATTGTTTTGGAATTTTTTCAACAATATTTAAAATTTTATGATTTTCTAAATTTCAAACATGGAAAAAGTAAATTTTTTTATTTTTTTATAATAAGAAATTATGATCAAATGCAATAAAAATTCACACTATGAAGAGACACATATCAGGAGCATAGCAAATTTTTTTCAGAAATATTTGATAATGAAAAACATTTATTCTAATAAGGAAAGCATGCAAAATTTGTCTTTAATTACAGGATTGAAATGCAAAGGTTTATTGTTTTTGCATTAAAATTTAATAATAAATAAACTAACGTGTGGAGAATGCAAATTCCCTAGAGAGGGCATGTAAGGCACGTGCTTGGCAGGACGGTGAGGGTGTTTTTGCAATTTTATAACTTCTAAGGGACCTTTTTGCGGTATAAATTTATTTTTTAGGGCTCTTCTTGGGTTTTCCTTATCTTTGTTGTTTGTTCTAGACCAAAGAGGCTCGCTGCCCCCATTATTCTTCTCCAAGCCAAAACAGGGGGTACGTCGCTAGGCGATCTGGTGGAACGTGTGGAGCTCGCCGGTGGGAGGGTGCAGGATTGGAGGTGCTTGGGCGGTAATGGTGGCAATGGCACGCTGTGGACGTGAGCGATCAGGCAGAGGGCATGGTCAATGGAGGTGCTCCTCTCTACCATGATGGTTGTGGACTGAAGGTGGTGCTTAAGGGGACGACATTTGGTTCAGTGGTTTGAGACTTCGCACGGGGATGGCGATGGATGATCCGACGGTTAGTGTTGGAAAGGGTGGTTTGTCTCCAGGTGTCAGTAGTTGGCTCATCGGTGGAAGGGCAAGCGATGGTGCTGATGGTTGTTGGGTCATGGCGGATGGCCTCCCGTGGGATCTGCAGGGAAGGCCGCAGGCAGTGCTTGTGGCGGAGGGGAAACACATGCCCATGCGATCTGACTGAGGGATGGTTACGGATTGGTATTGGAGGCTCTGGAGATGGCGCTACGAACGGACGTGGATGGAAGTAGGCCGCCGGAGCGGAGGTGACTGATGGCATGCCGCAGGTGGCTGCGGCAGAGATTGGGCAGCTGGCGGGTTCCAAACTCCCCCTATTTTTTGTGATTTTTTAATTTTTTTTGTAAGATCTAAAACTATATTTTTAAAAATATTTATTTTTTTTAAAAGAGAATATAGGATATTTTTAAAAAAGCAAATGTTTTTTTATATATTTTTCTTAAATCCTTATACCCACAAATAAAACAAAAGCACAAAAAATGTCTGATTCGAGCATGACGGCTCGATCAAAAGTTACTGAATAAAATAAAAAAAAGAAATGTGAATGTTGTGGATCTGGTGAAATGAAAGATGGATCCGGGTCTCCGGCTACCATACACGGACAGAGATGAAAGATTATGTGAGATAGAATGTTAAGCGGATAGATCGAGTGAGAGATGATGGAATCGGTAACCGGAGGCTGTGGAATTGTGATGGTTGATTAAAAATGATTAACTAAGATCTACAATTATAAAAATGATAATTAAATTAAAAATGTAAAAATTAAACTACGATTAACCTATATGAAAAACGAGAAATAAAATGGATCTCACCATGGGAGTGAAAAATACCGTAATGGCTTCGACGAAGGCCAACTCCTTTCACCGGAAGGCTCGGAGGCTAGGCACAATTCTACAACAAGAAGCTCTTGGAGATTAGACTCCTCTCACCAAAGATTGATCAAATTTAAATGAGGGAGGAGGAGTCATATTAATAGGAAAAGGAATTGAATTTTAATTTCAAAATTTTGAATGGAGATAAAGATAAGGAAAAATTGAATGGAGATAAAGATACAGAAGGAAGTTAATGGCGGAGTTAATAAAATTATTTACATACTTTATTTAATTATTTTCATCACGATATTAAATTGAGAAATAAATGTCAATTATGTAATTTTTGTGGTGGTTATTTAAGAATATCAACTATACTAATATTATATACATATAGTACATTATGTACAAAGTTAAATAAGGAAATTGCTTTTTAGTTTTCTTTATATTTAAATTATTTTTATTTTTTTAAATAAATATTAAAATTATTTACAAATACAATATGTATAAAAATAAATATGGATAAAGATATACAATAAATAAATGGTAAAATTATTAAAACCACTCTAGAAATCTGACTTTCAAACCATAACTCCAACAATTATGAATCCACTGCTATTTTAAAGATAATTCAATTTAGAATAGTATATAAGTGAGTTTGATTCAAATCGAGTTCGTATGGAGTCATAATTGGTCTTTCATTCATTGCTTTATTTTTTCTAGATGTGGTTACTTTTATTATGTACATGATTTAATTTTGTCATTATTTTTATTATTTAGAAAATATTTTTATCTACAACTTTTGTTTTGAAAATTGATTAATTTGAGGTCAGTTTTTGTACAAATAAAATAGTGTTAGTTTTATACAAATATACACAAAATAAATTCAAAAGTATTCTGTAAAGCATTTTTTAATTTTCTGATTTAAAGACCCTATCTCCTACTTTATTCCTAGTCAATCAAGTCAAGTCTTGACCTTCTTTCGAGGTTCGGGTCATCTGTATCTGTTACATATACACAATATTCTTTTTTTATATTTATTTCTCTGTTTTTTCCTTTTTTATTTATTTATTTTAGGTTAAATTAATAATATATGTACAATATTTACGCATAGATACAAGTTAGTAAGAATACAGATTTATCAATATATACAGTTGTTTATAAGAGATTTTAAGCTAAAATAAACGAATAAAGATGATGAAATGCATATTCATCATCCCCCTGTGCTATACCTTTGCTAGTCCCTTAACAAACACTTATTTGTAAGAATAAGTGAAAAAAAGAAAAGAAACTAAAAATAAAGAAATTAGGAGAATTTTGAATATTAAGCTTTTCCTCATAAAATTGTAGTTTGGAGCTCCGTCAGACCTTTGGATTATTAGTGTGGCATGACCATATTGGGAAATGGATTTAAAACCTAATAGCCTTCATGTTCCATAAGACTCCTATTCAGGTCACCTCAACAATCAAGACAAAACAAGTCTACATACACAAATTCTTTTGACTATGGATCTTTACTTGTACGGTGTAAGTGAAATATAGCTTCCCATCTCAAATGTAGCAAAGAAAGAGCCTCTCTCAACAACGTAACTCTAGTCCCCCAGTCTAGCAACTCTTTCCTCGAGGAACGGGTATATTCCCTTCTAAGTTTAAGTACAACCAACTCAAGAATAGGAGATGGAGAAGAGAATGGACAATAACCAGTGTACTTACCCATCTTTGGATGCATGACCAATGTAGCCTAGTCACCCCTTTCAAGCTTACAAAAATTTGACTTTGATTCTCTTATTTACATTTTTTTACCTGTATATACACTTTGGAAGGCATTTTACTTTTCAATCTAGCATGTCCACTTTTGGATATTCTGCATTTCTTTATTTTTTTTCTTTTTTCTTTTTATTTGTTTAAATATATAGAAGGTGCAACATGTACATAAGAAATTTTTCCTCTTGATCTAGTAGACTATCCTTCTTTTGAAGCATCAATCAACCATACAACATTCTCTATTTAGACTCAATGCCACTAGACCAAGTTGAGACTTACTTCCATCCCAAGAGGAGGATGAGAGGTTCCTCCTAGATGTACTACCCTTGTATGCTACTCAAAGCCAAAAGATTCTGCCTCCTCACTACCTCCTCTATGAAGAGCAACGTGTAATGCTTGTCCCTGATAAGTCATGTTCTGCAAGAATCATGTGTGTGTTGTAAAATATTCTAAATAGACTAAAAAGGTCGACATGTGAACATAGTCATATGGACTCAAATTATTAAGTTAATAGGACCTGAAAAGTCATAACTCCAGTCCTTATAAGGTTCCTCAGAAATTAAGTGAATTAAGGTCCAACTAAGCTCCATTATTCAATTTTATTCAAGACAATTTAAATGTTAATATTACCCAGAAAAAGTGCACATTCAAATGCAAGAAATATACGTACAATGCAAAGAAAAGAAAGCAAAATCCTTTTTTGAAACAATTTTCCAATTTTGAACATTTTATGGATTTTTGAAAAAAATGATGCAGATGTGAAAAGAAAGATTTTTTGGGAATATTATAGACTTTTGGTTTTGTAGTTTTTAAGGATTTTTTAAGAATAACAGTTGGTACAAGTATATACAAGGATTTTTTTATATAAGATGATTTTTGTTTTTTTTTTTATTTTTTTCTTTTATTTTTTTAGTTTTTAAATGATTTGTTTTGTTTTGTTTTGTTTTTAAATTTATTTTTTTAGATTTTATTTTTTAATTAAGTTTTTTGTGTTTCGTTTTTGTTTTTTAAACTTTAATTTTATTTTTTTTGTTTTTCTAATTTAATTTTTGTTGTTGTTTGTTTTTTTAAATATGGAAGTGACCAAAGTCTATATACACATACATATGGATTTTACACATTTGTATAAATATCCCAAAAATAATCATAATTAAAAGTGCAAGTTATGTCTAAAGTATATATACAATATATACGACACCCCCTCTACTTAGCTCGAACTGTGTTGTCATAGTGATCATAGAGCGACATAGGAAGACATAACTCGTCCTATGTATAGAAAAGTGAAAAGATGCATATGCTACAATGACTCAATGAAAAGAATAGAAGTCGGTGATACCCCTGTACTTAGGATCAAGTAATCCTTAGTATAGAAGATTGTAAAAAAGGGAAAAATCGATAAGATCAGAAGAAAAACATAAAAAATATTATATTAACAACACAAATCATTCAACCCCCTATACCTATGATAAGCACATCCTATACATAGCATGTATACACACAAAATGGGTTGAATGATAAAACAGAAGAAAGAATGAAACGAAAGAATATATAAGAGGTATTCAGCTCATGTATCAAACGCAAAAGTGGAATCAAAGGATCATCGTTTGATATCACAGGTGTACAATAAACAATGGATAGGAATGTATCATGATATAGATATGGCTTCGGCAACTGTCCGTTCACAACAAATAGCCGCGCGTTAGATGACCACCCAGACATGACAATACTCCCATTGTCACACACAGCTCGTACAACGAATGGTTCTTAACATTTGCTTTTCAATTTTTCTGGAAACAACTTCAACTTAGCATCAAATAACCAAACTTTCTGATCAGGAGAGAGTCTTACTTCGAATATGAATATCATGCCAATGCTTGACTTTCTCCTTATACATGAGTAAATTATCATATGTAAAGTCTTGGAATTCCAGTAATCTATTCAAATCCAACTTCATGTTCCTTCCTGCCTTCTCATAATCAAGATTTCATACACAAAGTGCCAATAAAGATTTGTGAATTAATTCCACTCGTAGGTGGTAAGGCTTTCATACACCAATCTATAAGGAGTCCTACTCAAAGGAGACTTGTACACCGTCCTATAATCCTATAGAACTGGGTCAAGCATCTGAGACCAGTTCTTCCTATCTGGACATACAACTTTTTGTAATATCTTCTTGATCTCCCTATTTGAAATTTCTGCCAAGCCATTAGTCTGAGGGTGGTAAGGAGACACGACTCTATGCTTAATGGCATACTCCTTCACAAGTTTCTTTACTTTTCAATTAATGAAATGTCTTACCCTATCTAAAATCATTATTTTGGGAATCCCGAACTGCAAAATTATATGGTCCTTGAGAAAGGAACATATTGTACGACTATCAACGACTTGGATGGGGATGGACTTCGTCCATCGACTAACATAATCCACATCGAGCAGAATGTACTGAAATTCCTTACTAACAGGAAATGGGCCCATGAAGTCTATGCCCCAAGCATAAAAAACATCCGAAATCTGCATATATCTTAGGGGCATGGTATCTTTGGAACCTATGGTTCCTCTCATTTTCTGACAGTCAGTACAACCACGAACATACTCCGTAGCATCCTTAAATAATGTGGGCCACCATAGGCTACTATGTAAAAACTTTGTTGCTTTACGCTTCCCCAAATGATGCCCACCAGATTCTAGTTTGGTACAGTGCTCAAGTACACCGGTGTTCTCCTCCTGAGGAATGCTCCTTCTCCAGATACAATCTGCACCCTCGCGAATTAGGTACGGATCCTTCAATTGGTAATAATAAATCTCTGGCAGAAATATGTTGACCTTGTACTTCGGTGATGAATCTACGTTTCATCATTTTTATTCTATCATTTTGGCCTTAAAAACCCTAGTAAATTCATGTAAATAGGCTTAATTTAGATATTTTAGCATTCATGCATCATTGGGTAAACAGTGTATAAAATGCGATTTTTAAAATCAAAATTATAGAATAAGGAAAAGATAAGAAAAAGAATAAAATATTGTAAATATTTCATGACCCGAAACCCCGAGACCTAGGCATCTCGATGACTAGGTCGACAAGGAATAAAGTAGGGGGAGATAAGGGCCAAAATACAATGAAAATTTCCTTTTATTTTATTCATTCTTTATTAATTTTGGGACCTATTTTTTGGTCCACTTTTTATACCTCAAATAAAGAAACTTTGTCATGAAAGTTGTAGATAATTAAATAAAGAAAAATACAAAATCGATTGCACACAAAAATAATTTACAGATAAAAAATTATGATCTGAATAAGATTCCAGAATCCCAACTTCCCAGACCCGTATCTCTCAAATAAAAACTCGAAACGTACCAAACTCACCTTTAATTGTATATAATTTCAAATAATCTATTTTATGGAGTGGTTTTGTATTTTTCGGAGTTACGGTTTGAAAGTTGAGTTTTGGACCCCTATTGTATACTTGTACAGATTATAATATTCATTTTATTATTTATTCATTATTTTTACCATTTTATATTTTTATAATTTTGTAAATATTATTTATAATTTACATGTACATTAAAACAAGAATAAAAACATCAAGAAAATAGAAAATAAAATACTTATGTATAAAACACCTATGTATAATACTTGTACATATACCTATATAATTTTTATTTCTATTTTATTAAGTATATAAAATACTTCAGAAAAATAAAATAAAAAGATATTTAAGTATATAAAAATACTTTATAAATTTAATAATTAATAAATAAAAAATAAATAAATTAAATATATAAAATAAAAATAAAATAATAAAATATATAGAAGAATATACCTATACAGGCTATAAATGGTAACTTGTAATTATTAATCTCAAAAAAATAAATAAAAATCATAATAAAATAATTCATAAAATAATAAATATTTTTTATTTAATGACTAAATATTAATAAAATCATTTACTAATTTAAAATGATTTTTTAAATAATTTTGTAGAGGTTTTTCCTGGTTGGACCACGTGGACCAACCAGGTAAGTCTGACAGTTGACTGCGGGTCAACTGTTTGACTCCCCGTCTGGGCTGTGTCAGAAATGTGCTTTTGGCTTTTCCTCCCACTTTTCTAGGTCGGCCCTTTCACCCTTCCATGATGATTTCTTCATGACTTTTTGTCCTCGAGGATTGCTCTTACACGCCAAGCCTTCATCTCGAGGATTGGGGCATCGATTTGTGAGATCCACCTCAATCTTCGAGCCCCGTCGGCCATCTTCTTCAAAAGCCCCATCCAACTTCATTTTGAATTTGAACCCTTCTTTGACCGTCTCTCCTCCCTGGTTGGCGAGCTCTGGACTGGACTTGGTGACATCAAGTCCTCCAGCCCACTTGAGGCGAGGTTGAGTGGTCGTGGAGGTGCTCCAACCCCCATCTCCGGCCACGGCCGTGAGGTACCCTATCTCTTTGTTTTCTAAACCAATCGAGGTCAAATCCTGATCGTTTTCTTATAATTTATTTAGCTGGTAACCTTAGGTTCTGTTTGGTGCACTTATTTGGTTGTTTCATCGAGTTTATCGCCCCGATTTCGCATCTGAACACCTTGCCGTAGCTCTTGAGCTCCGACGACCTTCATCAAGCCCACGCCCGCCTTCCATTCGCCATCAAATCACCCGCATACGCCCTGGGAACCTTCTACTGCCGAGTCTTGTGTTTCATTTGCAGATCCCAGGGCTGAAGGACCCCATCTGGGGTCGTTTTTGTGGAAGTCAAGCTACCTGGAGCAGTCCCAGTCCACCCACGTCACGGCGGCCCACCGGCGTCTCCTCCGCCATTCTGACACCGCCAAGAGCTAGAAGGACACTCCAAGAAGCCTCCGGGGCATTTTGGAACGTCAACTCACGGCAGAGGAGGTAGATTTGGACATGGGAAACTCGCCTCGCGGTGGGTTTGTCCCTGTTCTTCGTCGACTCCTTCCCACCGTCCGATCTGCCCTTATTCTTCCAGACCCTCCATCCACCATAGGATCCAGTCATTCTCAGCCGCCCGATCGACCTATCACGATTCAATCTCATCCATCAACGTGAAGGGGTATCAACCCTCAGATTTGCGCCACGTGTCTTAAGTGAACGACACACAACCGTCCGATCGCGCCTTTGGGTATTTTACACGATACGCCCAACCACTTTTTGTATTTAATAATTGACTTTAAAGCTTTCATTTGCAGTTCTTTATTTTTGTAATATTTGCAACAACCACCCTCGAACCTTGTCTTTTTGCCAACAGTTCCTTGGCCACGTCACCTCACGTGACCTGCTCACGTGAGGTGTGTGGCCATTTTGCAGGGCCACCCTCGTTGTTGTAATATTTATGATTAGTCCTAAAACTGCTAGATCAAGTATTTACTTTTTAGTAAAATTGCAGAATAGCCCTCATGCTTTTGAAAATTACTTTTAGGCCCCTCTCAGACACGTGATTGCCTCATGCTTATTTGGGGATTTTGCACCATAACCCCTGTGAGTTTAGATTTAACATTTAGTCCCAAAAGGATTTTCATCAGTTGTTATTTTGTGGAAATTATACATTCTGGCCCCTGAGCTTTTGGCATATTACAAAACATCCCTGCTAGTATGCTTTTTCCATTTGTTGTTTTCATTTAATTCATGCATCTATAAAACTCCAAAAATCACCAAAAAATTACCATAAATTCTTGTTGCCTTGTAGATTCACGTCATATTTTTGTTTTGTATTTTTATTGCATTTTTTATTTATAATAATTCAAAAACAGGTATTTTCAGCATTATTTACATTGAAAATATATAAAAATTATAAAAACACTTTAGAAAATTCCCCTTGAAATATATTTTTCTTATCTTAGTGTCTTTTAGCTCAAGACCAAAAATCACTAAAAAATACAAAAGAAAATTCCTAAAAATTATAAAACCCCAAAATCCTTTCTAAAAATCTTAAATATTCTACAAAAATCCTGAAAATATTATTTCAGTTTCTATATTTTCTCTATTTCATTATATTTATTTTAAAATTAATTTGAAGAATTTTGGTACTGTTTGATATTTTTCATAATCATTTAAATCTTAGCCAGCAACCCTTATTCACTGTTTATAGTATTTTTGACTTTAAATTCACCAAACAAATTAGGAAATGTCTAGAAAACTCATAAAATCATTTGAAAAATATAAAATTCACAAAAACATTTTGTTTTCTGTATTTTGACTATTTTCCCCTATTTTTATCTCTCTCTTATCTCTAGTGTATATATATATATATTATATAGATATTATCTCTATATTAAAAGAAAAAGAAAATAAAAAAATACAAATTACATAAAAATAAGATATAAAGTCCGTAAATTAAAAATCAAAATATAAAAATTCAAAACTTAAAATTCAATAAATAAAAAATATAAAATAAAAAACCCACAAAAATAGCATTTATAGACACTTATTCACATTCACATTTGCGCATTTGTTTGCCCCGTTCTACCTATCTGCTCCATGTGTTCGACCTCTACACATACTTGCACCTAAACACATCTTGTTGTAGTGCTATAATAAATTTTAACTCCGCGCATTTACTTTCACAAGACTGTGTAGGTTTGGTTAATTATCTTATCAAATTGAAGAGTTAGGTGAGAATACAATATTGGAAAGAGTTACGAGCTGGTAGGTTCCCGTCTTGCTCTACAGACTAGCCCGATTCATACGAGTAGTTGCACCCACTTTCAGCTAGTATAGGAGTAAGTATGGACCATAAAAATATGGACACCCAAGTTTCTTGAGGACAAAGCCTTTATGATGTCCTCAAAACCTCCCACTCTATTAGGGAAATCCAGCCATTTACCATTTACTTGTAAATCCTCACTGAAAAGTGGGTAATTATTTTTGGAGAACCAGTAGTCTATCTGAAAAGTCGGGCGTGGCTCTATCCTAGTATCGTCTATCTCTCACTTTGCAAATAAATCAAATAATAATTGGGTTACTCTCCCCAAAACAATGTTTTTCCCTTACGATTATTTTAGGGTCGAGTTTTATTTAGCAGTCTTGAATTTTAGGGAGTTGTCACTTAGTTTGAGTAATTTCAACAAATCGCCTATCGAGTTTCCAATTTCCTTTTTAACTTATGTGAGGGAAAACAAGGAAGGATATTCGAAATGCCAATGCGTTATTAAACATAATTATGCATGCAGGGGTTAGAGATGCGTTCCATGTCGCCAACACTCTACATGCAGGGTGATCTGCGTAGAATTTAAATACAGAAAAATATGCTGACTATATGATGCAAATGAACCAACCTAGCAATATCTTCTATTAGCGGGCAAGAACATGTTAATTTGACTAAGTCCAATATGCTCTACTCTATATGTATAGAAATTCTTGTTAACTTTGGACCTAATCAATTATTTAGTTCAAGCAAGTTAATAAACAAATCAATAGATGGCTCACGAAATCCGCATGAAACAAATAAAAATAAGGTGATGAAAAACAAAATCGATGAGGTCCCGCAAGTGCACCGGTACTTGGCAAAATAGACCCCATAACGAATGAATGTCCTTTTACAAAAGTTCTAATGCTGGAAACAAATAAATGAAAGTCTATGCATTTTTTGTTTCCTTCAAATCTTCTTCTCATCCTCTCACTCTCTCATGTGGCTTAGTGAAGAATCAAGCCGCCTCCACTTCACCAGAGTTTACCGGTGCTCCTAAGAAGTCGCTCTAGCTCATTAGGCCCTAGCAAGAAAGAGGAAATAGAAAATATGTAAGAAACACAATTATAAAAATGAGAAAAAAATAATGAAATAAATATAGTGAATATGGACAATGAATTAAATGTCGAAAAATATAGATAAAATATACAACAAAGAATAGTAAGTCAAAAATTTATGTGCTTGCTAGATGACGAGGGTACTTTTGCAATTTTTGAACTTTCAAGGGACTTGTTTGTAATTTTCCAAAAATAAAATTATTTTTTAGGGATCTTCTTGGGTTTTCCTTCTCATTGTTGTTTGTTCCACACCAAAGGGGGTCGCCAGCCTCTGTATTCTTCTCCATGTCAGAATAGGGGGTGCGCCGCTAGGCAATCTTGTGGTGCGTGAGGAGCTCTCCGATGGGAGGGTGCAAGACTGGAGGTGCTTAGGCAGCGACGGAGGAAATGGTGTGATGAAGGTGCCGACAATCGGGCGGAGGGCATGGTCGGTGGAGGTGATCCTCTCTACCACGATGGCGGTGGATTGAAGGCAGCTCTTGAGGGGTTGGCATTGGGTTTGGTGGTTTGCGACTTTGCGTAGTGATGGTGACAGATGATCCGCTAGCACGGAGATCGTGATGGAAAGGGAGGTGTCGCTCCAGGTGTCAACAGTTGGATCATCGGTGAAACGGTAAGTAGTGGTGCTGGTGGGTGCTGAGTCAAGGTGGAGAGCGGCAGGCCTCCCATGAGATCTACGTGGACGGGTGCAGACCATGCTCGCGGTAGACGGGCGGTATATGCCCCGGAAATATGACTGGAGGATGGTTACAAATAGGTAGTGGGGATTCTAGATATGGCAGGACAGACAGACCATGTTGGAAGTCAGGCCACGACATGGACGTGGCTGAAGGCGAGCCGCAAGTGGCTGCGACAGAGATTGGGTGGTCAGCGGGTTCCGGAATCCCCCCTATTTTTAGCTTTTTAAAAACTTTTTGTATTTTTTTTGTAAAAACTGAAATTATAGTTTTTATAATTTTTTATTTATTTTTCTTTGAAAAAAAAGAAAGTGTTGGAGTTTTTATTTTTTTTAAGAAGCAAATATTTTTTTATTTTTCTTAAATCCTAATACCTATAAATCAAATAAAAGTACAAAAATATCCGACTCGAGCATGATTGCTCAGTCAAAAGTAATTGAATAAAATAAAAAAGAGAAATGCGAATGTTTTGGATCTGGTGAAATCAGAGATGGATCTGGGTCTCCGAGCACCGTACGTGATCAGAGTTGAAAGATTGCATGAGGTAGAGCGTGAAGCGGATAGATGGAGAGAGTGACGATGGAATCAATAATCGGAGGCGGTGGAATTGTAAGGATTGATTAAAAACAATTTACTAAGATCTAGAATTATAAAAATGAAACAAAATTAAGAGTGCAAAAGTTAAATTACGATTAACCAAGTTGACAAATGAGAAATAAAATGGATCTCACCTTGGAGTGGAAAATATCGTAATGGCCTCGACGAAGGCCGAATCGCTGTTAGCGGAAGGCTCAGAGGCTAGGTACCTTTCTAAAATAAGGATCTCTTGAAGATTAGGCTCCTCTCACCAAAGATTGATAAAATTGAAATGAGGGAGTAGGGGACATATTATTAGAAAGAATTGAATTTGAATTTCAAAGATTAGAATGGAGATAAAGATAAGGAAAATTTCAATGGAGATAAAGATCAGGAAGGAAGTTAGTGGTGGAGTAAATAAAATTATTTACATAAATTTTTTCTTTATTTTCATCACATTATTAAAGTAAAAAATAAATGTCAATTATTTAATTTTTGTTGTGATTATTTAAGAATATCAACTATATACATATACCATATACATAGTTAAATAAGTAAATTAGTTTTTTATATTTATTTTTTATTCGAAATAATTATTAAAATTATTTACAATTATTTAACAATACAATATGTATAAAAATAAATATAGATAAATAGGTACAATAAATAAATGCTAAAATTGCAAAAATCACCCCCATTAAACCGACTTTCAAACCGTAACACAGAAATTATAATACCACTACCATTTTGAAGATAATTTAATTGAGAATATGATGGATGTGAGTTTGATTCGATTCGACTTCATACAGAGCAAGAATTAGTCGTTCAATTATTGCTTTATGTTTTTCAGGATGTAGTTACTTTTATTTTTTACATGATTTAATTTTGAAATTACTTTTATTATTTAGAAAACATTTTATCTACAACTTTTGTTTTGAAAATTATTTATTTTAAGTTCAATTTTTGTACAAAGAAAATAGTGTTAGTTTTATACAAATATATACAGAATAAATTCAAAAGTATTTTATAAAGTATTTTTTTTTGGATTTTTTGGTTTAAAGATCCTATCTCCCTAACTTTATTTGGTATCGATCATTTCAAGTCTTGACATTCTCTTGGGGTTTTGATCAGCATATATCTATTACATATATACAATCTTCTTTTTTATTTTATTTTCTTTATTTCTTTATTTATTTTAGGTTAAAGTAATAATATATGTACAATATTTACAAATATATGCAAGTTAGTAAGAATACAGATTTATCAGTATATACAAGTTTTTTATAAGGGATTTTAAGCTAAAGTAAATGAATAAAGATGATGAAATACATATTCATCATCAAATAGGGTCTAGTTGAGCATAGTGTTCCTGCCTTGTGTGGAGCAGTCGACTTGGTCCGAAGTACTGAGCCTAGGCCACGCTCTCACAGGTGTGTCTGTCTCATCTATTTGTGTCCGAGTAGGTCCTTGCACACTCACAGGTGATTTCCTTACGAGCGATGTTCGAAGTATTGGTTTTTCCTATTGGCTTCCTTTTTATTTCATTGTATGAGTAGCCGCCAAGTAGGAGATCAAGGACCTTTAAGTGCATAGATCACATGTTACAAAGGTGGTGGAAAAAGTATGGGGCACACGCCTGGTAGTACACACACTCCTATAGGGTTAGCATACTAAAGGATTCGTTATAAGATTTTCTGAAAATAATAACAAAATTGAAAAGATAAAAATAGTCGAACGCTTATGGCTTCACAAGTGTTGAGTGGGTGAACCTATCCTTGTTTTGTGTTTGTTTTAATTAGATTAAGGTCCAAAGGTCAGTCATGCATATTGTTTGCCTTTTTGCACTTTATTTTTATTTTCTACTTGACCCCCTGCTCATTTGGAGCCTTCTTCTGTTTTTTACTCCCTTTATTTATTGTTTGACATTCATATCATTCTTCCATTCTCGATCTCCTCTTGACCTCTAAGATGATGAGACGTGGATGGCTTAGTCGGGACCCTGCCGACACCGACATCGATTCCATATGCTGGTTACCTCCAATAATTCATGGTGATTCCCATGAACCCAGTTCAGACTTCGTGGAGGTCAACGGTCTAACGTGGAGAAGAAGCTTCGGCGAGAGCGACCAGACCCGACTGGAAGAGACTGTTGACTGAGGTCAACGGTCTGACGTGGACCAATACAAAATTCAAAATATACAATATAATTAGAAATTCAATAGAAAATAGAAAATGAATTTAAAATAAAAAGTGTATAAATAAAAAATGTTTATTAATTTCAAACTATTTTTCTATGATTTTTATTTTTTTATAAAAAATAATATAATGTATATACGGTATATAATTTTATATACATGTGTACTATACCTAGGTATTTTATACAACTAATTTTTTTTATTTATTTCCAACATAATTTTAGGACTATAAAATATTTTTATTTTATTTTTACAAATTATTTAAGGGTATATAATAAACAGTGAATGTATTGTATACATGTGTATTTTGTACAAGTAATTGGGGATTTTATTTTATTTTTATTTTTTCTGATTTTTATTTTTTTTATATTATTTCTAAGATTATATATAAGGGTGTAAAAAGATTAATTTAATTTCATTTTGTCATATATATATAATTTGTATAGGTATAGGTCATATATACTACACACAGTGAACCCTATCTCTCTACTTATTTTATTTTACGATCAGGAAAAGGCTTGACCTTCTCTCGGGGTTAGTGTCACTCTGTATTTATTCTAAATACATCAATATTTTTCCTTTTTATTTTATTATTTTATTTATCCAAAAACATGCTAATTATGCAATATTAACAAGAGTATGCAAATTGCTAAGTTATTGTTTTTATAGGTATTCACATGATGCTTTGCCAAGAAAAAGAGCTAAAATAAAAGAATGAAAAGTCAGAATCTTGGATTCATCACCCCCTATACTTTACCTTTGTTAGTCCCTTAGCAAACATTAATTTGAAAAAGAAGTGAAAATAAGAAAGGAATGAAACAAAAAAGAATCAAGGTTGATTATTAAACTTCTCTTCATTAAATTGGAGTATGAAGCTCAATCAGATCTTTGGATTATTAGTTTGTCGGAACCTTATTGGAGATAGGTTTAGACTCAACAACCTCTGAGTTCCACAGTTCTATGGTCAAGACTCCTAAATAAACCAGGTCAGAACAAGTCTACATACACAAACTCTAGTGACTATGCATCTTTACTTGTATGGTGTAAGTGACAAAGTAATCGCCTCCCTCAACAAGGTAACTCTAATTCCTCAATCTAGCAGCTCTTTCCTTAAGGATCGGGGTATTACCTTCTAAGTTCAAGTTTAACCATCTCAAGAAGAGGGGAATGAAAAGATTGGACAATGGCAATTATAGCTACGTATCCATGGAAGTTTAACAATTGTAGCTAAGTCTCCCACTGCAAGCTTCATGAGATGAGAAGGTGTGATACATAAGCTTTTCTTTATTGACTATATAAATTCTGGCAGGTATTTTATTTTCAATCAGGGCCGTCCACTTTTTTGGAGTTTTTCATACTTTTGCACACATTTTTTAATTTGCATATATACGACATACCTACATGGTGCATCATATACATAAGGAGTTTTTCTTCTTGAGTCAGTAGAGTATCCCTCTTTTGAAGCATTATTGCAACCCACAACTCCTGTCTCCTCACCACCTAAAGGAATATATGAGGTTCAACCTAGAAGTAATACCCTCATATGTTACCCCAACCAAAAGGATTCTGCCTCCTCACCACCTCATCCATGTTGAGTTACGTGTAAGGTGTTGGTCCAAGTAATGCCATTGTCTCAGAGAGTTACACATGCACTGTTAAGTGTTCTACATAGGCTCATCAAGATGACATGTGAACATTACCTTGTGAACTCAAAGAATTAAGTCACTAATGGACCTGAAAAGTCTTAACCCCAAATCCTATAAGGTTCCTCTGAAGTTAGGTGGATTAAGTTCTTAACCAAGCTCCATTTTCCAATTAAATTATAGACTAGTTTAAATGTCAACTGTGATTCAGAAGAATATACAAGCCAATATGTACAAAAACCCATTTTATTCAATTCTCCAAATATGCACATTTTTATAAAAATCTTGAATGCAAGGAAAACAGAAAAGTTTTGCAAAATATTTACAAACATTTACAAATTTTTGCAAAATTTGTTTTCAAACATTTTTCAAAAATTGTGTACTATATACATAGTTTTGACACAAAATTTTTTACAAAAAATTTAAAATCAAAACATTTTTACAAACTTTTATACAAAATTAGTTTTTACAAAAGGTTTTTACGAATATCTATGTGCAAGAAAACTTTTATATGCAAGAAAAAAAATTTAAGAATTTTGTGATTTTTTAGTTTTGTGGTTTTATCCATATTATTCATTAACATACTCACACAAAGTATGAGTTATGGCTAAAGTATATACACAATATATATGACATCCCCTATACTTAACTTAAATGATGTCCTCAGATTGATCAAAGAAGGATGAAAGGAATACATAACTTGTGTTGAGTATTCGGAAGTGAAAAGAATGCTATACTACAATGACGAATAAAAGAATGTAATGAATAGAGGTCGGTGATTCCCTTATACTTAGGGTCAACTAATCCTATGTATAGACTTCTGTACACAAGGGGAGAACCGAGGGTTATGATGTACATGGTTTACCTCCCCTATACCCAGGGTATCCCTAAGTATAAGTAGCAAAAAAAGGTAAAAGAATCAAATGAATAATCAAGAGTCTGACAACGCCCCATACTTAGGGTAAGGTGCACCCTACGTATAACATAATCATAAAATGAAGATGGGGTATTTAGACAAAATAATGAATGATATGGGTGACTGGATCTATACAACTGCAGAGAAGAAGTGTTAATCACACCTGAGATGCATGTTATGTGAGTCAAAGACCATATCTGATGCAAAATGAATAGGGGCAACATTAACGATCAACAGATCATGATCAATATATGGCTTCGGGTGTTGACTGTTAACCCGAAAGGTGGAATCGGATGACATCTCAGATATGTCAATGCTTTTGTTGTCGTGCACCTTTCTGACCAAGTATTGTCCCTTCCACTTGCTCTGCAACTTCCCTGGAAATAATCTCAACCTAGCGTCAAATAGACATACTCTCTGGTTCAGCTCAAATTGTCTAAGGATGATATGAGAATAATGTCAAATCTTCACTATTTGCTTGTACTTTAGGCTACTTGAAAAGATTGTATCTCTAAATTCCACCAGAGCTGCCAACTACGCTTTCCTATGATGTCCTGCACTCTTTGGATACAGTAATAACTCAGTGACTGCCCATAATGACTTATGCTTGATCTCCACAAGTAAATGACATGTCTTTCCATAAATAAGACGAAAGGGAGATGTAGCCAAAAGTGTCTTGAAGGAGTTCCGATGGGCCCATGAGATTGATTCCAAAAGTTGTGACCAATCCATTAGATTTGGGTGGACGACCTTGTACAATATAGTCTTGAACTCCATGTTCGATTCTTCATCAATACCATTGGTCTAAGGGTGATATGGAGTGAAAATTCGATGGTCAATGTTGAACTCGTTAGTAAGGGCCCTTACCTTGTAGTTGATAAAATGAGCCCCTCAGATATCAAAACTCTAGGAGCCCCGAACCATGAAATGATATTTTTCCTTAAGAATCTGCAAAAGGTCTTAGCATATGCAGTTCAGGAGGGGATGACCTCAATCCAACGACTCACATAATCAACAACAATCAGAATGTACATGAATCCCTGAATCATAGGGAATGGACCCATTAAATCGATGCCCCATTCATCAAAAACCTCACACAAGTGAATGTGTTGCATCGACATCATATCACATTGTCCACAAGTGCCCATCCCTTGATAATCAATATACCTATTCACGAATTCATAAGAATCCTTGAAGAGGGTAGGCCACCATAGGCTGCATTGGCGCACTTTCTGTGTTGTCCTCTTCCCAGAATGATGTCCTCCTGCCTCAAGCTTTTGGTAGTATGTGAGGACACTATAGGCATGTTTGGTTGCTGGGTTGGACTGGGTTGGGTTGGGGTACACCGGTGTACCCCTCCTTCCAACCCTCTCAATCCTCCTTATAGTTTACTATTCACAGGGGTACAGTTTACTATTCACAGGGATACCCCACCCCAACCCAGTCCAACCCAGCAACCAAACAGGATGATTCTCCTCTTGAGGAATGCACCAGCGCCATACACTATCCCCGCCTTCATGATAAAGGAAGGGATCCTCCCAATGGTACGACTTGGACTTCACTACGAACGTCTCAAGTCATATCTGCGACAACATTGTGGAACTTTCATGGCAACAAGATAGTTCACAATGTCAGCGTAGCATGGGAGCTAGGTGATAGCAAGGATCACATCATTTGGGAAGTTCTCTGTAATAGGTGATGTTTGCTTTGAATCCTCAAGGTTCTTTAATCAGGAGAGGTGATCCACCACCACATTCTTGACTCCAGTCTTATCCTTAATCTCTAGATCAACCTCTTAGAGTAGAAGGATCCATTTGGTCAATCTGGATTTGGCATCCTTCTTCGCCATGAGGTATCAGATGGCGGTGTGATAAGCAAATATTGTCACTCGGGATCCAAGAATATAAGATCTGAACTTGTCAAAGGCAAAGACTACGACTAGCATTTCCTTCTCTGTAACAGTATAATTCTGCCGAGAAGCGTCCAAAGTCCGGCTAGCGTAATGTATGGCACTCGGTAATCCATCTCTCCCCTATCCTAGATAAACCCCTAAAGTAAAATCAAAAGAATCTATCATTATTTCGAATGAGAGAGATTAATCAAGTGGTTGAAGGATAACAAAGTCAACAACTAATCCCTTGAGAGTCTTGAATGATGCTAGACACCTATCATCTACAATGGACTCAATGTCTTTTATTTACAGATCACTAAGCAGTCGGGAAATACGACTAAAATCTTGAATGAATAGTCGGTAGAAACTGACATGCCCCAGAAAAGACCACAACTGTCGTAAATTAGACGGTGCATTGAGTTTTCTGATGATATTCACCTTGGCAAGATTGACCTCCATGCTCTTGTTAAAGATGATATGACCAAGTACCATCCCTTGATTCACCATGAAGCGACTCTTCTCCCAAGTTAAGACAAGATGGACCTCAATACAACGCTAAAGTACGCGGTCTAGGCACTTAAGACAAGCATCAAACCCATCATCGTAGACTAAAAAATCGTCCATAAAGTCCTCTAAATAATCACCCACTGTGTCTGAAAAGATGGACAACATGAATATTTGGAATGTAGCCGGGGTGTTATATAAACCAAACGGCATTCGTTTGAAAGCATATGTCCCAAACAGACAGGTGATATGTCATTTTCTCCTGGTCTTCGGGCGCTAGGGCCACCTGGTTGTATCTGGAGTACCCGTCAAGAAAACAGAAGCGACTCTTTCCAACTAGCCTCTCAATAATCTAATCATAAATAACAATGGGAAATGATCCTTCTTGGTGGCCTGATTCAATCGTCAATAGTCCAGACATACCCTCCAAGAAGTGAGTACCCAGGTAGCTATCTCCTCTCCAGACTCGCTTACAATTGTAGTGATATCCTTCTTCTTAGGTACCACATGTATTGCACTAACCAACTTGGAGTCAGAGATGGGGTATAGATAAAATCGACATTCCACCATTTTAATACCTCCTTCATGACCACATATCGAAGATTCGGGTTCAGTCATCGTTGGAACTCACGAGATGGCTTGACATCCTCTTTGAGATAAATATGGTGAGAGCACAAGGCCGTATTTATCCCCTGGAGATCGGCTACACTCCATCCAATCACAATGTGATTTCTTTCAAGAACCTCCATCAAATGAGATTCTTGCTCTCCGGACAAATCCATTAAGATAACGATTGGGTACATTTCTGGCTCACCCGTAAGTAATCTGTACTTCACCGACTGTGGTAAGGTCTTTAGTTCTTAACATCTGGGAGCTAGAAAATCTGGTTTCAGGAATGTCTTAGTGAATGCTACTAGGCATGCATGGGAGAACTCTCGCTGTATGTGAAAATCTGACGAAGGTGTCCCTGTTGCTATCTCTTTAATATGTGCTGGCTCAGTCTCTGCCCTAGCTGTCACCTCTGTGGGAATCAAACATGGCAAATAATCATCAAAATCATCCCAATCAATGTTTGAATATGAGGGACTGAATCTCAACCACATGAAATACACTCTTCTTCCCTATCATGCCCATGATCATGAGCCTCAAATGTGTTTTCTCCCAAGAGTTTGCTCTCTAAACTCTAATATGCTGAAATATGTAAATATGTAGTGTCTGAAGGTGCGTCAAGAGCTCGCGATATGGGACCATACCAAACGGACTCATCATATGTAATCACAAAGTCACACTCCTGGTGGACGTCTCGCTCTACATATGTAATCTGCTCTGTATCGCTCAACTGCTCGGAGCAGGTTGAATCTCTCGCTCTGGTCTCCTCGGTCGTCTCTATCTGTACACTCTCGCCCTCGACGCGAAAGTATACCTTTCTGCTATGATGATCGGACACTTCTTTGGTTATGGCCAAGAATGGTCATCCTAGTATGATGGGGGTATTTGTCACAGACTAAGGGATCTTTATGTCCAATGCAACAAAGTCCACGGGGAATTTTAGGCCCTGAATTGTGACGATCACATCCTTCAATAGCCCTTCTGGACTCTTAACATATTTATCAGCAAATTAAAGGACTGTCATGGTCTGTCGAAGAGGGCTAAACTCGAATCGGTAGAGTAAGGCTACTAGAAGGAGGTTAATATAAGATTCGTTGTCTAATAGAGTGCGATCGAACCGTTGCTCGTGGATATGGCATCTAACATATGTAGCTCCTGCGTATGGCCTCTTGGCTGGAAACCAATTCTGAATAGCGGAGCAGGTGGCACGAGTAAGCACATTAATATATGCATTGTGATTCCTATTCTTCTTGCATATGGTGGTCTTCTCTCTCAAATTCTTCTAGAAGAGAGGGAAGTGCTCTAATACCTCTTGTAGAGTCAGTTGAATCTGAAATCCATCGATCATGTTCTAGCTAAACTCTAGATGGTGTATATTTTTTGGATTTTCTGGTTTATTCCCCTTCGTTAAGAGGAGTGCTTGAGGGAAAGGGATGGTTGGACCCTCTCCAGAGAGAGAGAGAGAGAGTCATGAATAGACTCATGTGTATTTGAAGGAATAGAATCCATACTAATATCATCATGCAACACATATGGACTCAAAGAAGATACAGTATCCTTTCCTTTATTTATATTTTTTTCCTTTTCTCTTTTTCTGATTTTTTATTTTTTCTAAAACTGCCTGAAATACAGAAGAGGGTAACACCACTGATGGTGAGATGGTGACATCAGTACCACCCACAACATCTATCTTTACAGCATCAACACTGTACTCTAGCTCAGCAACTAGAAAATCTGTGGCATCAGTACCATCGTCTGCATCTGAAATTACAACGGCCTCAATACCGCGACTGGATCTATGTCCTTGGTGGCTTCAACACAACTGCCATCATCAGTGTGAGCAACATCAACACCACTATCCTCCTTGTCCGGTGCTCTAGAATATCCATGAGGTCGTCGCTCAGACGAGGCACCCCTGACTTGCATCCTAACGCCTACGTGTTACAAAATCAACATCAAACACATAGGAAGATATATCACCTAAAGCATCAATAGGAGTGGTAGTCTATGTAAACTATACGTGCTCATACTTCCTCTTTATATTGTTCGGGTTTCAATCTGAGTGGGTATAGCGGCCTTGCCCTTGATAATTTCCCTTAACTCCTACTGGAACTTGTCCATCTATTGCCGGAAGGAGGCTTGCCGATCAGAAAGTAGGCAGGCGAGGTCGTTAAGGGCTTGGTTCTCATAGATAGGTCCATGAGAACCGGATGGGTTGCCTCACTTGAAATGTGGCTGAGACTGCTGGTAATGAGGAGGAGGCCAGGAGTACTAAATATGAGGCTGCGGTGGCTGCCTCCGCTACAATCCCTGGTATGAGAGACGAGGACCCTGCTGCCACTGCTGCTGGTACTGTTGGGAGTGATGGGGCTACTACTGTTGGCTGCTCTGTCTTCCCTGAGCTGGAGGCTACTGTTGAGATGAGGTGCCGTCACTAGACCATCTAAATCAGGGATGATCACGATCAATCTCAGGCTGCTGCTGGTACCGGTCATACCAAATCCTGTTGACTTCCATCAATGGCTTCTGCTCGAAATATGGAGGGGGAAAACTACCAGGGGCTGATCCGGCTGGTAGACCACCATATGAGTTTCCCGATATTGTGGTGGCTGGGAGAAGTATTGTAGCGGTTGAACCAGCTCTATATGAATGTAGTGGACCTAGCAGTACGTGGCAAACGGTTGGGTGGAGATGTTGCGGTTGGAATCAACTTGTGAACTGAGACGGGGCTGTAGAGCCTTTTGTGCCACTTGAAGGCACATGATCTAAGTCTTTAGGTCACTCAGTGTCTGTGCCAACTGATCAGTGTATTTAAGTCAATGTCATTGCTTCTTCTCAATGATTTCAATGATGTCCAACTTCTCATTGATGATCCCCATGTCAGTGGTTGAGGAATCAGCATGTACTACTGTTGTTGATGAAGTAGATGGACCTGCATCGACCCGTGCTATCTTCTAATAAGACACTGCCAGTGGGAGGGGAATCCCCTGAGTCTTAACCCTAGTCTGGGACATCACCATGTAGTTCTCTGCCATCTTCTCGTGGATGACCCATACTTGGTCCCCATCCTTAGAAGAATACGACCCTCCACACGAGGTATTTACTAGTCCCTACAACACGGTGTCTTCCCACAAAAGAAGCTCTGAACTAGGTTGGGCTTGGATATCTTGCTATGTAGACACCGGTCAATGAGCTCTTTGAATCGATCGTAAGCCTCGTAGAACTACTCTTTTGGCATCATAATGAAGTTATTAATCAAGTCTTGCACTGCGTTGGTTAGGCCGAGTGGATAGTATTTTTTCAAGTACTTAGTTTGGAGCTGCTCCCAGGTGGTGACATACTTCCCCAAATGTTTCAACCAATAGGCTGCTCTGTCAACTAAGGTGAATGGGAAGGCTATCATCATGATTGTGTCCTCACTCACGAATCTATCGTGGATCTTGTTGCAGATCATCTCAAACTCCTAGAGATGTAGATACAACTCCTAGGTGTATAGCCCATGGAACTTGGGGAAAAGTTGAATAGTCTGGGGGTGAAGCTCGAAGTCTCCCAGAATGTCTGGTAGTTGGATCAAACAGTATGTGAGGGTTGCACCAGGGTTGTGCAACTGCCTCATCGTATGTGCTGGCCTGGCTCGCTCCTATTGATCCTCGGGTTGTCTGTCTCCTCCTCCAGTTGTTGGTATCTCTCCATTGGCTAGTCTCTACGGCTCTGCTCTCTCAGCTCGCATCGGTGTCAGCTCTCATCGCACCTCTGCCATAAATTATCCCTTGTTTCTGATATGTTGCTGCATGGTCTCCAGGGAGACTAAAAGTGTTTTGTTGATGGATCCATGGTCAAGTACATACGTTGATCCCTGTGGCTACTCATCGGTGCACCCCTCAATGGTAGCCATCAATTGGGTCTCTACAAAGGCAAAAGACCCCTACTCAGGTGCTGTCAAATGAACATATATTTGTGCTGGCCTCTGCTCTAGCACCTCAGGACTAGTAGAAGGGTGGTCTAGGGGGAACAAGGTAGTAGTGAACTCGGGTTCGGAGATTGGGTCTGAGCTCTCTGAAGCTGCCCTAGATGAATGGAGAGGAGTGCTCGAAAACGATGCTGTCAAGGGCAGCGTAAGGGACCTCCTTCCCATAATTGTGATGTAGGGATTTATGATGATGAGATCTGGAATGCAAACAAGATCAGAAATCAACCGCTAAATTCAAATACTCAATACTCGAGCCGATGATCGTTGGAGGTCGATCGTTAATCTTGTCGATTTTATTTAGATAATCAATCAATCTATCAAAATGATTTAGTGAGCTACTGGAAACCCGATTCTTCTAAGAGACTGCTCCAATCTCACAGTATGTTTTTCACAACCGGTATGGATTGCAGACCATTTACCGGCTACACGATCTATCGACTCTATTAAGGAAGTCTCAAATTGATTACTGGTTACTCGGTGAAGTCCTCGCTGGAAAACAACCAACCACAAGACTAGTAGTATGAAAGTAGTTCATGTATGGCTCCACCTAGTGTGCAGGTCACTATCTCGCTATAGATAAATAAACCAATGAGGGGGAGACTCTCCTCAAAACACGAATTGTTAGATAAAGTGTATTTTAGGGTCAAGTTAGCATTAGCAGTCCCAATTTCCTTTTGTTTTCACTTTTTATGTTTTTTTTTCTAAATAAGACCATACATAATGAATTTTTCGATTTCCTTGGTTATTTTGAGTCCAATAAAACAAGGGGAGGAAGACGAAAAAGCCGATGCAAGATCAAACACAATGATGCAAGCAGAGATAGAAATGTGAACATGACTCCAACATTCTACATGCAAGGTGATCCACACATATATTAAATACAAGAAATAAACTATCTATATGATGCATGAGGAAATCAGCCTTAGATGAGCAATTTCTATTAATTGTGAAGAACAATAGCTAGCTAATCAAATAAAGACCTGAGTCCAATCTTGGGAGTCACTCGGTGCCCGCCACAACGGATCCCTCTAGCGTTGTATGTGACTCCTCACAGTGCGTGGTCCAATATCTAATTAGGCTAACTTTTGCAATTAATTTTAGCTAGGTTCAATTACGATATATAGGAACAGATAAGCAACTAGGTGTGTGAACATAGCTAATTACTAGGGGCTAAATCCTCATGAATCAGATAGAGAGAAAAGGCGATGAAAACAAAACCATGAAATACTGCGGTGAGGTCCCTCCAATGCACCGACACTCGACGAAATAGACTCCATAGTCTAAGTGTCCAGACAAGTGTTCAACAGTCTAATTATTACAATAATAATATGGTTCTGCAAAAATAAACTACTCTATCTAATATAACTACTTTCTTATGCTCCTATACTCTACTTCAAGTGTGGTCTGCTCCAAAAGTTAACCGAAGCATCCTCGAGCGGTACCTCACTCAAAAAGTGAAACAGAAAATGTGTAAGAAAAGAGTTATACCAAATAAAGACAAAAAATGAATAGAAGTGAAAAATGACTATTAAGTCGTGCTCCTCGGGAAATACGTTGTTTTGATGACACAGGATCCGAGATAGACTAAGGTGAAAAATATGCAATGTCGTTGTCCCTAATCAATCAAATTGATTACATGAAAAATAAACCACTAAACAGAGATCAAGCAAGTAATCAAAGAAAGTGTAAGTGGTTCGCTATTTTTATTTACCTGGTATAGCCATCATGGTTGAACACAAGGAGCACGAGAAAGGTACGAAGTAGTCAAATTTCAGAGATAAAATAAATTTCAGTGGTTTTCCATTTTGCAAATTTTTAATTTTTGAAAAAGAAAATAAAATAGAATCAACACGATAATATTTTTGAATTTTTCTCGAAGGTTAAAAATGCACATAAAATTTGGATAAAAAAGTTTTTGGGTTTTTAAGGTTTGAGAATATTTTTGATAATTTTGTGGGATTTTCAGATGTTTTTGAAGTTTTATAAAAATCAAATAAAGCTAAAAAAGTCAAGCAGTACACAACCAAGACTAAATTGCAATTTAAAAATATTTAAAATTCCCTAAAATCTTGTATAGCTATTTTATGCTGAAATATGAATAAAAACCTACGAACAGAATCTAAAATTGCATTTTTTTTGGATTTTTCTTGGATTTTATATGATTTTTTAAGATTTTAGTTGTTTTGTAATTTTTAGGTTTTTTGAGGAAGTTTCAAACAGAATGAATATTCTAAATAAAACATACAAAACTCACTTATAGGGATTTTTATAGATTTTTAAAATATTTTTCGAATTTTTATATTTGTTCCAAGCCAATTAGGGATGTTTTTGAAGGTTTTTTATTTTTCAAAAATAGAAAATGACAATAAATCAATCCAATAAAATCACAATAACTATTCCACACCAACAAGAGTAAATGGTAATTTTTAGGTGATTTTTCAAATTAATTTGCTATTTATTAAGTCCAAAATACAATTTATAAATAGGCATTGTTCACGGAGACCTAATTGCAAATATATTATGTTCACAAACCAAGCAATAACACAGTAGAAAAACTTAGGGGTTTATCTGCAAAAAGCCCATTTAAATTACGCACATGCTCAAAACTGGATGCACTGGGGTATAAATGCAATATTTTAAAAGTAAGCATTCATTCTATTATAATAGCAAAGTTAAGGACAAATGATGTAAATAACCCAAAACTCACGTGAGACGACACATGCTTCAGATTCAGGGGAACTAAAATGCAAATAACATAAACTCCAAGGTCCAAACTGTAGATATTCCTAACTATAACATTTATATACTAGTCTAAAGTGAAATAACTAAACACGCAGGGTAAAAGGGGAATATACCCCTGTGAGGACACATGGCAACTGGAGGGTGGCGCTGGCATACGGCTCGGATCACTTGGGTGCTACAGATCTCACGACTTAGGATTCTATCGGGAACGTGCATGCAAATGCATCAGAGGGCTTGATCTAATGTCCCAAAAAGCTATTACGGTCAATGCCCCTGATGGAATCTGGCAGAGGTGAACTAATCCAACAGCTAGGAGGGGAACTACAAGAACACCTCCCCGATGGACTTCAGTGGAGTGAACAAGACAATCCGTTGACCTGATGAAGAGTAAGAAAAGCTCGGCAGGATCGCAAAAGTAAGATGTGTTCGTTGGTAGGCTCCGATGCAGACGACGATGGTCAGATGGACATGGTGGAGACGGATCACCTAGAGCTACTCCGTATGAGCAGCTGGAGGCTCGAAATGGGTTCCTCACATACGTTAGGACCTGCAAAGGGTAGAGGGGTCTAATGTCTATGCTCCGGTCCTAGTTATAGCAAATGGATATGAAAGAAGTGGGGGGAATGTATTCAATCTCTGGCAAAGGGTGGAGGAAGGAGATCTAGGTCTTAATCTCAACTCGATGGTCGAGTCTCATGGTGGAAAGGCTATACGAGAGGATGCAGTGTGAGGCATAGTTTCGATCAGAACGGAGAGGAGTGGGTATCGAGGCTCCAACTAGATGGTCAGAGTGAACGAACGACGACAAAGCAAAATGGAAAAGATGGAATCAAAGATGAAATTAAGTGGAAGCAAGCGGTACCTGTAGGTTTGGAAGAACTCTTGAGCTTCAGGCAAAGGCAAGCGTCGAGGTGATAGCCTTAGTCGGGTTGTGACTAGCCAAGGAATCTACACGCGGTAGAGGTGCGACCAAGTTTCTTGAGTTGCAAACAACAAACCGAGCTCCTAAGGTCTTTCTAGGCAACTGTCTCTCAGCGAGAGGTGGCTAGCGGTCGAAAGAGTGGTGTGGAATGAGATGAAGCGTAGTGGAGGCGGATGAGAGGTTTTATAGGGTTCTCCAGGGGGTTGCACGCAACCATAAGAGGATCTGGGTGGTCCTAGGGATTCGCGAGAATCTTAGGTATACTAGGATTCTCAGGTTCAAAAATCAAGGCAAGAGGCGGTCGATGTCGGGCGTGAAAAATGGATAAGAAGCTCTGGCGAGAGAGCGGGCGACACGACCTGGTTGGAAGAGACAGTTGATTAAGGTCAACGTTCTGACGTGGATCAATAAGAAATTCAGATGATATAAAATACTTGGAAATTCAATAAAAAATAACAACGACTTTAAAATAAAAAGTATAAAAAATAAAAAATATTATTTTCAAACTATTTTTCTATGATTTTTAATTATTTTTATGAAAAATAAAATTATGTATGGTATATAGTATTATATAGAGGTGTACTATACCTATGTATTATATACAAGTATTTTTTATTTTCAATATTTTTACACAAGTATCATTAATTTATATTTTATTTATGTACAACATAATTTTATGAGTATAAAATAAATTTTATTTTAGTTTTACAAATTATTCAAGGGTATATAATAAATAGTGAATGTAATTTATACATGTGTATTTTATACAAATAATTGAGGATTTTATTTTTATTTTTATTTTTTGATTTTTATTTTATTTTAATATTATTTCTAATATTATATACAAGGGTATAAAAAGAGTAATTTATTTTATTTTGTCATAAATAAATATATAAATAATATGTACAAGTATAGGTAATATGTATAACACATAGTGAACCCTATCTCTCTCTACTTGTTTTATTTTGCGATCAGGTCAAGGCTTGACCTTCTCATGGGGTTTGGGTCACTCTACATTTATTCTAAATACATCATTCTTTTTCTTATACTTTATTCTTGTATTTAGCCCAAAACATGCTAATTATGCAATATTAACAAAAGTATGCAAATACCTAAGTTATTATATTTACAGGTATTCACATGATGTTTTACCAAGAAAAAGAGCTAAGATAAAATAATAAAGAGTGAGAATCATGAATTCATTAATCTTCATCAGATGAAAGTGAGCTAGCGGAGCAATGAATAGAAGACTGTGACTTTTTAACCGAGATCTGCGATACAAAGCTGTTAAATGATGATATCGAGACCCATGCATTCCTCTCCACAGAGGCAATCTTGGATAACATAGTCGAGTTCCCAGATATCCTTGAAGAGGAGTTTTTTGCTGACTTGCCTGATGAATGCATTCAAGGCCACCTATCCTAGGCAAATCAAGAGGACATCATTGAAATTTCTGCAAACAAGACATAATCATCGAAGAATTCTATGCAACACCACATTCAGAGCCTATAGTGCCAATGATAGACATACTACAAATGAAAGACCCAACACCATCGCCATGCACAATAGCCGAAGTCATTACTGAGTTTAACGAGTCCCCACCTAATCTCAAACCTCGTCCAGTAAACATGAAGTATGCCTTCTTTGCTGGTGCGCCAAACATGTTCCATGTAATCATCAATTAAAGGTAATTGAGGGAACAAGAATCTCATCTGCACCAGGTTTTAGAAAAAAATCGCAAAGCCACATGCTCAACAATTTCAGATCTCCACGGGATTAACCTTTCATTATGTTTGCATTACATATACCTTGAGGAAAACAACAAATCTTCCCGCGAATTCCAAAGCAGATTGAATCCAAACCTTTAGGAGGTTGTGAAGAGTGAGATCATGAAATTGTGTGATGCAGGATTCATATATACCATCTCCTACTCAAAATGGGTGAGTCCCCTACATGTTGTACCTAAGAAGTCAGGGATCACCATGATTAAAAATGATAAAGGAGAGAGATCGCAACTAGAATTCCGATAAATGATCGCGTCTGTGTAGACTACCGGTGTCTGAATTTAGGAACAAGAAAGATCATTTCCCACATCCCTTCATTGACCAGATAGACTAAGGACTAGACACAAAGGAATATTTCTATTTCTTGGATGGATACTCTAGTTATAATAAAAGTGGCCATTGCTCCAAAAGATCAAGAGAAGATAACCTTCACCTTTCCATTTGGGACATATGCCTTCCGTAGATGCCCTTTGGGTCATGCAACGCTCAAGCAATGTATGTTGGTAGTATTTGTAGATATGGTTGGAATTTTACTTGAGTTCTTCATGGATGATTTCTCGGCTTACGGAGACAGCTTTGATCAGTGTTTATCTAATCTCGATCGAGTTTTAATTGTTGTGAAGTGAACCTTAAGCTCTTGTGGCAAAAGCTCCAGAAGATCAAGAGAAGACAACCTTCACCTACCCATTTGGGACATATGCCTTCTGCAGAATGCCATTTGGATCATGCAACGCTCTAGCAATGTATGTTGGTACTATATGCAGATATGGTTGGAAGTTTTCTTGAGTTCTTCATGGATGATTTATTGGCATACAGAGACATCTTTGATCAGTGTTTATCTTATATAGACCGAGTTCTAAAAAGATGTTGTGAAGTGAACCTTATGCTCTCGTGGCAAAAGCTCTAGAATATCAAGAGAAGACAACCTGCACCTGTCCATTTGGGACACGCCTTCCGCAGAATGTCATTTTGGTTATGCAGCGCTCCTGCGATGTTCCAGCGATGTGTTTTGGCAGTATTTGCAGTTGTGGTTGGAATTTTTCTTGAGGTCTTCATGGATGATTTCTTAATTTACGATAACTTTAATTAATGTTTATCTTATCTAGACTGAATTCTGAAAAGATATTGTGAAGTGAACCTTGTTCTCTCATAGGAAAAGAGACATTTTATGGTGACTAATGGTATTGTACTAGGCTATGTCATCTCAAAATGTGGCATGAAGGTCATCCCTGCGAATGTGGAAGTGATTTCGAAGTTAGAGTCACCTACCAATTTGAAGCAGTTCAAGTCATTCTTAAAGCATGTCGGTTCCTACTGGTGATTCATCAAGGATTTAAATAAATCACCTGACCCTTGAACGAGCTCCTATTCAATGAGGGAAACTTTATCGTAGATGACAGATTCCTTTGGTCCTTCACCTAGTTAAAAGAAATAATCACTCATGCCCCTGTCCTTCAATCGCCAGAATGGTCTCTACCATTTGAGATCATGACAGATGCTTCTGATTATGACACTGGGGTGTTTATAGGACATAGTAGAGAAAATCCATTTGCTATTCACCATGCCAACAAAACTCTCGATGAAGCTCGAAGAAAATACATTGTCACTGAAAAATAGCTGCTGGTAGTGGTATTTGCCTTGGAGAAATTCAGATCCCATCTACTTGGATTCAAAGTTATAACCTATACAGATTACTCAGCCATGAAGTATCTACTGGCCAAGAAGGATGACAAACCACGTTTAATTAGATGGAAGCTTCTACTATAGGAATTTGACCTAGAAATTCACGATAAACCAGGAGTTAAAAATGACGTGGTTGAACACTTGTCAGGATTGCTAGAGCCAGACACACTTGAGCCGAGCTTATTGCATATCACAAAGATTTTTCCAGATGAAGCTATTTTGTCACTTACCTCACTCCCCTGGTTCTCTGATATTGTGAACTTTCTTATATCCAAGAAGACTCCACAAGATTGGCCTAAGCTAAAAAGAGACAAGTTTTATCATAAATACATTTCTACTATTGGGAGGATCCATATCTCTTTTGTGAGGGAGTTGACTGCATCTGGAGAAGATGCATTCCTCAAGAAGAAGTTCACAGTGTCCTCGAGCATTGCCACTCTAGAGAATTAGGAGGACACCATTCTTGAAGAAGAACGACAGTGAAAGTATTACAATGCGACCTTTGGTGGTCGACAATGTTTAAAGACATAAAAGATTTTATCAATTGCACTGACTGTCAAAGACTGGGCGGTACCATTGGAATGAGAGACACAATGACCTGAAATATGTTCGAATTTCATACGTATTTGATGCATGGGGCATTGACTTCATGGGCCCTTTCCCAAACAGCCATGGATTTGAGTATAATCTGCTCGTTGTCAATTATGTAAGCTATTGGGTGGAAGCTATTAATGAATCTGTGATTCATCACTCTTAAAGTTGAAAATAGAGCCTTGTTCCCGAGTATTTAGCAGCATATTTTACTTTATCTGGCATAAATAGCATTCATGCATAAATCCACAATACATGCATTTTAGCCTTCATAATTACATTAAATAAGAGGCCAATTCATTTGTACAATTCACTTATAAAATACTCCCAATAATTCACCTAATTATATGTATTTTATATCTACTCCAAAATCAAATAACACCTTCCTTATAGTTTGTATATTACTAGTTAATAATATAAGGAAGAAGGCTAAAAATCCCTACCCTGTAAATTACCCAATAAAGCCTCAAACTCAGTTAAAGAACCTAGACCTTAGAATGCACATATCCCTCTCATACAACCTCCGAATTAGGTCTGCTCACCTTCAAAATAATACATATACATATACCTTTAAAATGAGACAAATTCCACTCAATTCGGAGCTCGTATGTAAAACTTTGGTTTTTGGGAACCTTTGTGTAATAAATGTATGTATATTTGTACTCTTCTACTTTTCTATCATATTTGACCTCATCACTATTTTTGGTCAACATGAAACTTGTATATATCATCGAGATCTACAACTTTCATGTTTTGCATTTTTCTAAATTCGGCATCCTTCTCTCTCTAAATTCATATTCTTTTCCGACCATTCAGAGCAGGCCATGTGGCACACTCTAATTGCGCCACGCGACACCCTCTAATTGCGCTACGCGACCCGCTCCCTTGCGCGCCACACGTCTTCCGTCTCCACTGTCTGATCACCCTTCATCTCTCTTAATCCGGGCCATCCAAGCCGCATCGCTTCCCAGCCATTCGATCAGTCCCTGGATTTCATCTGAACCATTAGCCAGCACCGCGTTCTCCTTGCGCCACGTGGCTGCATCCGCACCCTTCGATGCCCGCCTTTCCCTCTTAATCTCCACCATGCATCCCGGCCTTGATCTCGACCGTTCGATCAAACCCAAGGGGATCATCTCAGCCGCATGTTAGCGCTTTCACCCACGCCCTCCACATGGCTCCATCACATCCCTTCGATCGCTTCCCTCCGATCTAATCCTAACCTTCCTTTTCCTCCCTTCTCCTGACCGTTGGATCAATCAATCCAACGACCAAGGCGTCGTCGTCTACCTCCCGATTGGTCTACACCCTAGGTTACCCACCTCGCGCGCATGCCGTCCCCTTCCTATTCTGGGAACCACTACAGCCACATCCTCCGCCTCCTGTCACTGCCACGACGTACCCCACGCTTCCCTCATCCTCGCTGACTCCCTCGAACGCCATGAACTCCTTCCACCTCGCTCCACGATGCCCAGCAACTCCACCACTTCACCACCTACGCTCTCACCTTCCACCTATAAGTACGCCTCCACCGTCGACCGTCAACCCCATCCGCCGTCACAGAGTGAATCCCCGAGCTCCGACCATCATCTTGGTGATAGAGATTTGAGGAGACGTTGAGCGACGACCGAGATTCACCTCCGGTGAGATCCACGGCCATCCCCCGTCATGCCACAGCCTGCTCCATGAGCTGCACGAGCTCAGGACTGCCTCTCATCCTTTGAACGACTACTAGGAGCAGACCTTCGAGCTCCAATCACCAGGTAGACACCTCCATCTCCCTCCCGACCTTCTTCTTCTTCTTCTTCTTCTTCTTATTGTTTCTCCTATTTTATTCGCCGCCCGCGATCCATTTCACGCTTTGCTGACCATCCTCCGTGCTTCGCCTCAGAGCTGGCATCCCCGCGCACTCCTTCATCTTCTCCGATGGCACACTTCATCTCCAACCGACGCAAGCTCCGCCACCTTGGCGAAGCGCCGTCATCGGACCACCCTCACTGTCCTTCAGGCCTCACACTACACTCACGATCACCCCACGAGCACTTCGCATGCCTCGGCTATTCAACTAACCTCCTGCAGGTACAATATCTTTGAGTGGCCGAAACTTAATCAGAGTTAAGTTCGAGCTCCATCTCTGCACTCCCCCAGACTGCCCCCATCACTCCTGAGATCTCCGTAAGATCCCCAACACTTCCACGACTCTTCCCAGCCACTTGGGAGCCGCCGGCAACCTTCAACGACGACCAGAGGAGGAGGCGGAGCCAAATATCCTTCACCGGAGCGCAACCACCTCCGCTGCAGGAGGCGGCGGACCGGTTGAGGACGAAGAGCAGAAACCATCCAATCCCCTTGATCGGACGGTCCGGAGGACGCCACGTCACCATGATTCCGCAACTGTAGGATCAAGAGGATCCTACGCACCTGATAGCGCCACGTCATCACTCGCCTCGAGCATAATAGGCCATTGGATCCATCCTAATAGAGTGGCGCTCGATGGTCCACGTGTCCATCTCCATTGAGCTCTAGAGGCTGTTGGATATTCACTTGATCTAGTGGTCCACAGCGCGCCACGTCGCCTTCTCTGAGCCTCCTCCATGACCATAAGGCTCGAAGCTCCCGAAACTAGCTGAGCCTTCATCCGAGCTGAGTCCGAGCATCCGAAGTCACTCGAGCTTGGGACCCCACGTGGTTTTCACGTGTGGCCTGGGTATTTTGCAGCTAGGTCCGTGACAGTTTTGCAAATTACATTCCAGTCCCTGTTAGGAGCCCCCACGTGAGGCGCAAGTGTTCTGTGGGAAATTTGCATACATGCACCCCTCATTATAGGTAATTACATATTAGTCCCTGTCAGCACGTTTAATTTTTATCAAATTTATTTCCTGTAATTACAATGAGGACCATGTCTTTGCACGCATCTTTAGGCATTCATTTTAAATCATTTTTCAAATTTGAAAATTGCATTGTGAATCTTAATTTGTCTCTTTCATATGTGACACTTGTTATATTTTTGTGATATTAGTAGATTTTTTTATTAATTAATGGGTGAAATTTTGTTATATCTTGCCCATTTAAGCCTTTTAATTCATAGTAAATTCTCTGTTGCTCCAAAAATCACCAAAAATTCACATTAGGTTTGCGATAATTTATCTCACATTGTATCCAAAAATCATTTCATTTGCATGTATCCAAAGGCCTAAATAAATTATTTAGTGATTTCCTTTATTAATTTTTAATAGGTCCATTTCACATAGAAATTTAGGTTTATTAATTTTCCTGGATTCTTCACATTTAGATCTATCTAGGATAATTTTTATACCTGAAAATATAGTGATTTGATATTTATTAAAATTAATTTAGTCAAAATCACCTTACATTCATTTTAAATATACAGTAAGTTCATCTAGTGTCAGAAAATTCCAAAAAAATTAGACTTGCTTTATTTCAGTGCATATCACCATCTCGTTGGACTTGATTTGATCACTTTTCTAAATTAACTTGTAAATTGGCCCAATTTTGCATTCTCTTGCATAAAATATTGAAAAAGACCAAAAAAATTATCATATGAAAATCCAACCTTGGAAATTTGCTTAAAGTCTACCTAAGGAGACAGCTGCCTCCCTGAGTTCAACCTTGGGCTTGCCCATGTAAAATAAATTTGCTGCTCGCGATTAACTCATCCTTTATTAAAAGTTGTTTTTCATTAGCTCTTATCATCTGACTGCAACGAACGATACAATAATTAATTTGACCATTAATTGGATTAAATTAACAAGGGTAGTAAGATGCTCTTCAAAATGGCGTCGTTGCCGGGGAGGCACAGCTTAAGTGAATTGTAGTTAGTTTTTGAGAATATGATTTTCCATCCCCGGGTAGTTTGACCCCGGTTTTCTTATAAATATTTTTCTATCCTTTAATTTTGTAATTTTGTGTCGTTCTCTATCTAACCTCAATTCATTTTTTTACAAGGAACACGAGGAGTCGAAGACGCGTCGAGGAACTTGTATCTTTGAACTTTTTGAGGGAATTGTGAGGAATTGTAATTTTTCCTTTTTCATTATTTTTACATTATTTCCAGCGATTCCTGTTTGGGTTCTCGCTTGTGTAAAAATAGTGAAACCGTGTCCCCGTCTGCTGTGTGGAATGAATTTTTAGACTAGGCTTGCTTGTGCTCGTAATTTTCTAAGACCACACATCACTTAAAAGGCGCACCTAGACCGCAGATCTAGTCAAATTGAACTTCTGCTTCACTCGCTAATAGAATTGCCTATTTAGGAGCGGATTTTGTCGTCTGCATTTGCATGTAGTATAAAAGTTTTCAATTCTGTTTTATATCCTGCATAAAAAGCGAAGGGATCACTGTAAGTATTCTTCGCTCAGCATAATCATCATTGATTTTCGTGCATCGACTTTTCTCGATTTCTCTCTCTCAGTTTTTCAAACTTAAGTAAAAGGAAATTGGGATCGGACGATAGGTGTGCTGTGTGGATTGACTAAAACCAGTGATAACTTAAATTTTAATCGGAACTGCTAACATTATTGACAAAAAATGAATAAAATCAGAAATTCTACTTGCGGGAGATTAACACCGACCTTGTTTTTAGGCTGAATGAGGGTACATGACTGTGTGTGAACACCTGAAGGCAGAGCCTATATCTCCGCCTTCCATTTCACGTACCGACTGATCCTAGAAAATATAACGAGTTGATTTTTTCAGGTTCACTGACTAGTACCAAGTAACCTCCGCCTATTCTCAGGTAGTCAGGGGTGAACCAGCGGTACTTCTAGACACGTTGCGTAGTAGCACCTCAGAGTGAAGTTCCAGCCTTGTCAGCCTCCTCCTACTTGCAGGTAGATTGGGGCATGGTCTTTGAATCCATCAACTTGGGTTAGGAGCGATGAAAGGAAGGACGCAGGTATCTTAGGTGACAGGTTAAACGGGGAAAACACATCCGGTTTTTAGCCAACTTCCCTCTAGGCCACGTAACCTTTGTTATTTGCTTGGAAATCACACTTAAAATCAACCAGATTCAATGGACTCAGTTTCGGGTCCTTCACCGTGTTGAGTGTGAAAATACAGGGTTTGGATTGAATTGCTTGCTTCAGGTAAGAGTAAAATCCTATCTTTACTTAGTACTCCCAAATCATCTCGCCAATCCAAGATGACTGGATGGGGGGATATCGACTCATTATTCGCTAATCTCTCTTTGAGACCCCCACGAAACTCATCTGAACCGGCCCAAGCGCAACTTGGACCACCCAGAGCTCATGACCCTCTTGAGTTCTGGATCTCTCACACCCAGGGTGGTTACTCTTAAACCAACCCTTTCATCTCCTCTTAGCTTACCAAGGAAGAACATGGCCTCGGTAAGAACCCCTTCCTTGATATATCCTCTAACCAAGACCATATTCTTTACCTAGGGCTAGAGGACAAGATGCCACCAAAGCGACCTCCGGATGAGGAAGAACACAGAGATGACCCACTCCAGTAAATGCTTACTCACCTCGTCACTGTCGAACAACAGAATGCTGATATTACAACAAGGATGGGACAAATCATTGCAGCATGAGGAACTGACCGACCAATGGTTGATACCTAAAACCCAGCAGAAAATGAGATGCATAGTTGGCTAGCACCAGCGGTCCCCCCCAAGCGTTCGAGCTCAAGCCCCACTTTCTTAGCCTGCTTCTGAAGTTTAATGGAAATGCAAACGAAGAACCATATGCCTTCCTCAGAGACTTCGAGCTAGTTTGCAACAACCTCAGTCACCCTAGGGTCGGGCAGGATTACATTTGGCTAAAGGCCACTCCATTTGCATTAGGAGATAAGGCAACACATTGGCTAAAAAATCTCAGGGTGATATGTACAACCTGGATGCAGTTCAAAGACCTTTTTCTGAAAAAGTTCTACCCACTCAGTAGGACTAACCAAATGAGAACGAAGATCATGAGTTTTTCCCAGGGACCCATTGAACCTTTCCATGAAGCCTGGGATAGGTTTAATGACCTCATTCAGAAATGCCCGTGCCATGGTATTTCAAAGGCAATCTTAGTCCAGACCTTGTTCTGTGGCATGACCCCGGAGATGCTGAGGTTAGTTAGTGATGCCTGTGGAAGAAATTATCTGAACAAGAATAAAAATGTTGTATTGAAAATCTTGGAGCAGATGGCAGAAACATGCGGGTCGCAATCTACTAGAGCCTGTTAGTTGTCTTCGAGCCTCACCAACGAGACAACCCGACGGACTATAAAGAATCTAACGGACGACTTTATCCTAAGCATGGGGATAATCACAGATAATTTAACCAAGGTCGAGCAGATTCACAAGAGGTTCACTGACCTTGAGTCTCTCTCGAAATTGTCGAAGAAAGTGGAGGAACTTACTAAGAGGGTAGCTAAGATAAAGCTACCTGCCCCTTCTGCACCACATGTACCTATACATCGAGTCCATCTTGTACAGGAATAGGCACCGGGGCTTCAGAGTAGCTGGGTAGAGGAGCAGACTTACGGCCAGCAGGACCAGCACACACCCCTACTAGTAGAGATACGATACGAAGAGCCTCCGCACGTGTTCGAGATCAACGGGTTGTGGTACATCCATGACCCTGTCGACAGACAGTCGGGAATAGGGAACAATCAACCACACCGACCTTTCCTAGCCTACCAGGAAAACAACTCCATCCATGTACAGCGCTTTGTTCAGTCCAGGCCCGAACGAGGGTACCAGCCTCAGCAGCACCAGCAGCAGCAGTGCACGTTCCACTCAAGCCAGCAGGGCCCGTCACCGTCCCATTAGGAGCAGTAATATCGGCATGGGCCAGCAGGGCCAGTATAGGACCTCATCTTCAGGTCAGCATCAACCCGCACAACCCACCGAATTGGAGTCCCTCACCTTGGCGATCTAGACCCTGACTGATAGGGTCCAACAGATCCAGGATGACTATCTGGATATGAGAACCCATCTGAATCGTGTTTCTCATACCCAGGACCTACAGATGGCGCCAAAGACCTCAATTCCCTCCCAGGTTCAGGCCAAGCCGAACACCCTAAACCCAGTCCAGAACCGACCACGAGATCATGTATACTATTCAGATAATTCTTTATCTGAGCATGAGATCCTTTCGTACGATAATGTAGACCATTTGTCCCTCAGGAGCGGAAGGACCATGATCGTAGCAGATCGGGCATGGGCATCGGAGGAAGAAGATGTCAAGTCTCTACCTGAGGAGAACTTAGAGGATGAGGAGCAGCAACACCACCACTACCATCACCAGCAGAAGAAGAGGACTTCTGAGTCCTCAAAGAAGCAATGGAACCACACCGGTAGGAAGTCCAATGAAACCGATGGACAACCTATACCTCCATCTGAGGAGGACGTTCCAGCAGTCGCGGAGGATGCTTCATCCGTTTCATAGCAGCATTTTTCTTTTCATCATAGTCCTAGTCAGAGTCAGTTTCAGAGTCTGAGTCTTGTACAGAACTCAGTTCTTGCTTTGAATGAAATTATTTTAGTTTCAGAATCTGAGTTGGAGTCAATAATCCCTTTCCCCCGAGCACTTAAGGGTGGAAATAAGAAAACTAAAAAATCCAAAAAGACGACCCTTAGATGCAGAGTTTTGTAACAAACATATCAAGGTCACAATTCCTTCTGATAAGTTCATGGAAATGACACATGCATTTTAAAATTCCTTAAGGTGAGATGCACACCTACTATTGTTAGCGGGAAAACCAAAAGCCATGTTGAGAAACACGTCTTGTCAGTAGCCACGACTTGTGCAATAAAGAACTCATTTCCAAGGAAACGAAGAGACATGGGTGCACATTATGTGGTGAGTCATGTCGATGACATTGCGTTTGCACATACTCTCCTAGACAATGACTCCTCAATCAGCTTAATGCCTACAACCCTCTATGAGCTTCTTAATCTCGGACCTCTTAGGAAATCTGGAGCCCTCTTTTAGTTCGTTGGTAAATTAATCAAGAGGTCCCAAGGATAATTGAGGAATGTTTTCATCGAAGTTGAGGGTCAAGAATACATGGTGGACTTCACCGTAATTGATATGGAAACCCCTCGCAATTGGAGAGATTCCCAGATCATACTAGGCAGGCCCTTCCTCAGAACAGCAGGGGCCTTGTTTAATTATAAGATTGGGAAAATTCAGTTCCAAACTCCAGACGGAGACGAGGAACTTGAGATGAAGCAAACCAGATGGTAGAGACCGGATTCCGAATCCAGCACCGAGTACTCTTCATCCGAAGCAGACTGTATTCACGTAGACAATATTGGGCAATGGAGACAGCACCCAATCGGCACCGATGAGTCCCTTCCCTCCGGAGATGATCTTGTGCATGAGTCAGTTTTGGAGGTTCTTAGAAATGAGTACAGCTCAGAACCGACATACCCCTACATCTTCGATGACTTAGAGGCCCAGCTGGGCCTGTCAGTCCTTCCCTCTTTAGAACAATCAGAAGATGAGGATGACGAGTCGGACGTGGCTTTTGCCAATTACATGGAAATCTTTAACGATCTAATTCCAAAGCCGAATGACTTGGTGGTAACAATTCCAGAGATAGATCTAGACACCACCAGCACTAAACCAGATCTGATTGAGCCAAACTTCATCAATGATCACACATTACCTGAGCTCAAACCTTTACCCACAACACTTAAGTATGCCTTCCTTGCAGGACAAGAGAAGAACTATCCGTTCATCATCAGCTCGCAATTGACCACGGAGCAGGAATCTCGCTTGCTAGAGATCCGAGAGAAAAACTGCAAGGCGATAGGTTGGAGCATTTTCGATCTCCATGGGATAAATCCAGCTCTATGTTCACACCATATCTACTTGGAGAAAGAAGCCAAACCCTATCATGAACTCCAACGTCGGTTGAATCCAAATTTACAAGAGGTAGTGAAGAAAGAAATAGAGAAATGGTGCAACGCAGGTTTCATTTATCCCATCTCCGATTCTAAATGGGTGGCCCCGATCCATGTTGTCCCGAAAAAGTCTGGAATTCAGACGACCACCAACGAAGATGGAGAGGAGATCGTGACGTGAGTGCCCACGTCATGGCATGTCTGTGTGGATTACAGACGCCTGAATGCTACGACAAAGAAGGATCATTTCCCCCTACCATTCATTGATCAGATCCTACAGAGACTAGCAGGGAAAGAATTCTTCTGCTTCTTAGATGGGTTCTCAGGATACAATGAAGTAGCCATAGCTCTGGAGGACCAGGAAAAAACCACGTTCAAATGCCCCATTGGTACATACGCTTTCAGGCGCATGCCCTTTGGGTTATTCAATTCTCCCGGTACTTTTCAAAGGTGCATGATTGTTGTATTCACCGAAATGGTCGGCGAATTTCTGGAAGTCTTATGGATGACTTCTCGATCCACGACGAATCCTTCGACTCGTGTCTTACGAATCTGGAACGAGCACTCAAACGATGTTGTGAGGTTAAGATGGTGCTCTCCTGGGAGAAAAGTCACTTCATGGTGACGGAGGGCATTATGTTGATGCATGTCATCTCCAAGAGAGGAATGGAGGTTGACCCTGCTAAGGTGGATGTGATCAGACGACTCCAACCACCAACCAACTTTAAACAGTTGCGGTCTTTCCTCAAGCATGTTGGATTCTATCGGAGATTTATCAAGGATTTTTCTAAGATTGTCCGCTAATTGAGCTTTTAGGCAAGGACATGGAGTTTATTGTTTATACAAATGCCTTGAGGCCTTTAAGCTATTGCAAGGAATGATCACGGATGCCCTGATCCTATAAGCCCCAGATTGGTCTCTACCTTTTGAGATCATGACGGAGGCATCAGATTTTACTATTGGGGCTGTGTTAGGATAGAGAAGGGATGGCGTCCCGTTTGCAATCCACTACGTAAGCAAAGTGCTTGATACCGCTCAGCGTAACTATACAGTTACGGAAAAGGAGATGCTTGCGGTAGTGTTTTCCTTGGACAAGTTCATATCTCATTTAATTTGATCGAAGGTAATTGTGTTCACTGACCACGCAGCACTACGATACTTGATGGAAAAGAAGGACGTGAAGGCGCGACTTCTTAGGTGGATTTTGCTTATCCAGAAGTTTGATTTCGATATCCGTGATAAACCTGGAAAGAAGAACGTAGTAGCTGATCATCTCTCCCGTCTTGAAGATATTAATACTTCTGAGGATTCCCTAATCCGAGACTCCTTCCCTGATGAGTCGATTTTTGTTGTCAACTCACTCCCATGGAATGCTAATATCGTGAACTATCTTGTCTCTAAGAAGGTTCCCGAAAATTAGCCCAAGAGCCACATTGACCGACTAAAGTCGGATGCTAGACACTACCATTGGGAGGATCCGATCGTTTTCTTTGAAGGACTGAATTGTGTCTGGAGACGGTGTATTCCCCAGGAGCAATACCAGAGTTTCCTTTCTCTATGACACAGCTTGGAGGCAGGAGTACACCACTCCGGGAAGAGGACCGCATGGAAGGTACTTCAGTATGGCTTTTAATGGCTGACTCTAATTCGCGATGCCATCACTTTGTGAAGTCGTGTCCAGTATGCCAGAGAATGGGAGGAACCATTGGTTCCAAGGATGAGATGTCGATGCAGCCTGTCATCATTTGTGATGTCTTTGACGCCTTGGGCATCGACTTCAGGGGCCCATTCCCTGTTACCCATGGATTCGAGTACATCCTTCTTGCGGTACACTACCTATATATGTGGGTGAAGGCTATCCCAACCTGAGCCGCAGACAGCAGGACTGTCTATAAATTCATCAAAGATCATATCATCTCTAGGTTTGGGATCCTCAAGATGTTGATATCAGATGGGGGTAGCCACTTTGTAAACAGAGATGTCAAGAAACTTCTGAAGGACTACGACATCGAACAACATGTCGCTAGCCCTTACTACCCACAGACCAATGGTATGGCTGAGGTTTCAAATAGGGAAGTGAAAACAAATTGCAAAAGCTTGTCCGTCCAGACTGGAAGGACTGGTCTCAGATCTTAGTCCAGGTCCTATGGTCTTGTAGGACAACTTACAAGACACCATTAGGAACCTCCCCAATCCGGATGGTATTCAGAAAGCAGTGTCATTTGCCTGCAGAATTGGTGCACAAATCAGAATGGACAATCAAGAAGGTCAATTGGAACATGCACCTTGGGCAGAAGTAGAGAGAAATGGATCTGAATGAGCTTGTGGAAGTCAGAAACCGTGCATACGACAACAATTTGGTGTACAAGGACAAGGTGAAGCGTTGGCACAATAGATATATCTGATGAAAGACCTTTGTTCCTGGACGGAAGGTATGGTTGTTCAGTGCAAGGCCGAAAGTCTTCCAAGGCAAATTGAAGTCCAAGTGGACGGGCCCATTCATTGTCCGTGTGGTGCATGATAGTGGATGTGTCGAGATCTCAGATCCTGCAGATGACGCACCGACATTCCTATGAATGGACAACTATTGAAGCACTTCGTCGAAACCAATGAGCAGTTAGTCCATGTTGAGGAGATTGTATTCATGCACGAGACAGATTCAGCAAACATACAGCAAGCCGCACATGAGACCTTACAATAGTAAACTCTGGCCATCAACAGCATCTGGAAAGATTCAGACCGTGATCCTTGTATATATCCATCATTCATGTACAATCTAACCCGTCCTCCCTCAACTCTAATCATTCACCCCAACATTCATGTATATTCATATAGGACTATACTTATGATGACCAGATCCTAAGTATAGGGGGGGGTTGACTCGACTGAGTTTGTACATCCTCCTGATCACATCCGTCCTCATACTTACTCCAAACCTATACTTTGGCTGACCTGAGCCTAAGTATAGCGGGGACCAATGTCCTCCTTGTGTTTATTCATCCATTTCTCCTCTTCACCTCGTTCACCCCATTTTTGATCTTCTTCTACACATAGGCTGCTAAAGCCAAAGTATAGGGGGTAGGACAACTTCTATACATTTTCGCTCCTTTGGCTCTCTTACACTTAACACGAGCTATGTCTTTTTCCTCGCTTTTCGTGCTCTGAGGACATAGCACACGCTAAGTATACGGGGCATGTATATATCACATATATTTTACCCATAGCTCGTACTTCCGCATATTTTCACGTATTTTTGTATATATATTACACAATAATTACGGGGTGGGTAAAAATTGGAGAAATTTTTTTGTAAGATACATGTGAATTGTATAACACTTGTATAATCTGTATGATACTCATAACATTCTTGTACCATGGGAGGTATACCAGTGTTTGAAAAAAATGGAAAAATCAAAGGCTTCTTATTTACTCTTGCATATTATCTCTGCATCTGAAAAGAAAAGAAAAAGAGTCTTGCATTTCATTCATCTACATAGCATGTCATCTGCATCTCATCTGCATATCTTGCATATGCAAGGTGAAAAAGCTAGTGGATTCGGAACCAAGTTATGAGTAGATATTGAGGATGGACTAGATTTAACCTTAATCCACCAAATTTCAAAGGAACCTTATTGGAACTGGAGTTCAGATTTCTCAAGTCAAGTGACTTAATTCTTTTAGTCTGCAAGTCTATGTTCACATGTCATTTTGATTAGTCTAAGTAGAACATCTTGTGCACATGCATGATTCTTATAGACAGTGACCTAACTTGGACAAGCACAATGCACGTAGCTCTTCATTGATGAGGTGGTGAGGAGGTATAATCCTTTAGCTTGGAGTAGCACACGGGTGGAAACATCCGTCCTCCTCTAGGGAGGGTAGTGCATCTCAACATAGTTCGGTGGTGTTGACGTATGAGGACGGGATGCTATGGGTTGCAATAATACTTTAGAAGTGGGATAGTCTACAGGCTCAAGAGGAAAAACTCCTGATGTACATGCTGCACCTTGTATATAGTTGCAAAAAAAGAAAAAAGAAAAAAAAAGAGAAATAAAAATGTAAGAACTCCAAAAAATAGACATGCCAGATAAAAAAATCATGTCGGAGTATGTATATTAGCAAGAAGTCTGCAGCTGGATGACTTGGCTACACTGGTCAGGCATCCCCGGATAGGTAGCTACGTTGGTTACCGTCCATTCTTTTCTCCATCCCCTCCTCTTGAGCTAGTCGCACTTGAACTTAGAAGGGATTACCCTGCTCCTTGAGGAAAGAGTTACTGGACCGGGTAATTAGAGTTACCTTGTTAGAGGAGGCTGCTTCTTAGCCATCTCTGACGTGGAGAGCTATTTTACACTTACACAGTACAAGTAAGAATCATAGTCATCAGAATTTTGCGTATGAGTATTTGTTCTGACCTGACTGTTGAGGAGTCTTGAATAGAAGACTTGTAGAACTTGAAGTCTGTTAGGTCTTAAGTTCAGATCTCAATAAGGTTCCGCCACACAATTAATCTAAAGGTCAAGTCAAGCTCCATTTTCAACTTTGTTCATGACCTTGGTATGGAACCCAATCTGATTTCACTTATTGCATTTCATTTTAGTTGATCGGGGACGAGCAAGGTTTAAGTATAGGGGGTTGATGAATATGTGATTCATCACTCTTAAAGTTGAAAATAGAGCCTTGTTCCCGAGTATTTAGCAGCTTATTTCCCTTTATCTAGCATAAATCCACAATACATGCATTTTAGCCTTCATAATTGCATTAAATTAAGAAACCAATTCATTTGTAAAATTCACTTATAAAATACTCCCAATAATTCACCTAATTATCTGTATTTTATATCTCCTCTAAAACCAAATAACACCTTCCTTATACTGTGAATATTACTAGTAAATAATAAAAGGAAGAAGGCCAAAAATCCCTATCCTGTAAATTTCCCAATAAAGCCCCAAACCTAGTTGAAGAACCTAGATCTTAGAATGCACATATCCCTATCATACAACCTCCGAATTAGTTCTGCTCACCTTCAGAATAATACATATTCAGAGACCTTTAAAATGAGACCATTTTCACTCAATTCGGAGCTCGTATGCAACACTTGAGTTTTTGGGCCCCTTTGTGTAATAAATGTATGTATATTTGTACTCTTGTATTTTTGTATCATATTTGACCTCATCACCATTTTTGGTCAGCATGAAACTTGCAGATCTCATCGCGATCTACAACTTTCATGTTTTGGGTTTTTCCTAATTCGGCGTCCTTCTTGCTTCCCATCAAAGCCGCATCGCTTCCCATCCATTCGATCAGGCCATGGATTTCATCTGGACCGTTATCCAGCGTCGCATTCTCTTTGTGCCACATGGCCGCATCCGCACCCTTCTATGTTCACCTTTCCCTCTTAATCTCCACCATCCATCCCAGCCTTGATCTTGACCGTTCGATCAAACCCAAGGGGATCATCTCAGTCGTACGTTAGCGCTTTTACACACGCCCTCAACTTTGCTCCATCACATCCCTTCGATCGCTTCCATCAATCTAATCCTAACCATCCTTTTCTGCCCTTCTCCTGACCATTGGATCAATCAATCCAACGACCAAGGCATTGTCGTCTACCTCCCAATTGGCCTGCGCCCCACATCACCTACCTCGCGTGCATGCCACCCCTTCCTATTCTGGGAACCACTACGGCCACCTCCTCCACCTTATGTCACCGCCACGACGTACCCAAATCTTCCCTCTTCCTCGCCGACTCCCTCGAACACCATGAACTCCTTCCACCTTGCTCCACAACGCCCACCAACTCCACCACTTCACCACCTATGCCATCACCTTCCACCTATAAATACGCCTCCATCGTTGACCGTCAAACCCATCCGCCATTACAGAGAGAATCCCCGAGCTCCGACCTTCATCTTGGTGACAACGATTTGAAGAGACGTTGAGCGACGACCGAGATCCACCTCCAGCGAGATCCACGACCATCCCCCGTTGTGCCGCAACCTCCTCCGTGAGCTGCACTAGCTCAGGACCGCCAACCGTCCTTCAAGCAATGACCTGGAGCACACCTTCGAGCTCAAATCTCCTGGTAGACGCCTCCATCTCCCTCCCAACCTTCTTCTTCTTCTTGTTTCTCCTATTTTATTCTCCGCCCGCGATCCATTTCACGCATTGCTGACTATCCCCCGAGCTTCCCCTCAGAGTTGGCATCTCCGCGCATACCTTCATCTTCTTCGACAACACACTACATCTCCCACTGAAGCAAGCTCCGCCACCTTGGCTGAGAACCATCACTGGACCACCCTCACCACCCTTCAAGCCTCACACTACACTCATGATCACCCCACGAGCACTTCGCACGCCTCGGCTATTCAACTAACCTTTTGTAGGTATACTATCTTTGAGTGGTAGGAACTTCATCGAGGTTCAGTTCGAGCTCCATCATTGCACTCCCCTAGACTGCCCCCTTCCCAGCCACTTGGGAGCCGCCCACAACCTTCACCGACGACCAGAGGAGGAGGCGGAGCCAGAGCTCCTTCACTGAAGCATAGCCACCTCCGTCGTAGGAGGCGGCGGACCGGTTCAGGACGAAGAGTAGCAGCCATCCGATCCCCTTGATCGGATGGTCCGGAGGATGCCACGTCACCTTGGTTCCGCAACCGTAGGATCAGGAGGATCCTACGCACCTGATCGCGCCATCGTCACTCTCCTCGAGTTTCAGAGGCCTTTGGATCAATCCTAATACAATGGCGCTCGATTGTCCACGTGTCCATCACCAACGAGCTCCAGAGATCGTTGGATCTTCACTTGATCGAGTGGTCCACAGCGTGCCACATCGCCTTCTCCGAGCCTCCTCCCCAACCATAAGGCTCGGATATCCCGAAGCTAGCCAAGCATCCATCCGAGTCGAGTCTAAGCCACCAAAGTCACCTGAGCTTGGGACCCCACGTGGTTTTCACCTGCAGCCTGGGTAATTTGCAGCGAGGTCTTTGTCGGTTTTGTAAATTGCATTCCAGTCCCTGTCAGGAGCCCCCACGTGAGGCGCACGTGTTCTGTGGGAAATTTTCATACATGGCCCCATCATTATAGGTAATTGCATATTAGTCCCTGTCAGCCTATTTAATTTTTATCAAATTTATTTCCTGTAATTGCAATTAGGACCCTGTCTTTGCATACATCTTTAGGCGTTCATTTTAAATCATTTTTCAAGTTTGAAAATTGCATTGTGAAGCTTAATTTGTCCTCTTTCACTTGTGACACTTATTATATTTTTGTGATATTAGTGGAATTTAAGATTAATTAATTTGTGAAATTTTGTTATATTTTGCCCATTGAAGACTTTAAATTTGTAGTAAATTCTCTGTTGCTCCAAAAATCACCAAAAACTCACATTAGGCTTAGGATAATTTATCTCACATTGTTTCCAAAGATCATCTCATTTACATGCATCCAGAGGCATGAATAAATTATTTAGTGATTTCCATAATTAATTTTAATATGCCCATTTCACATAGAAATTTAGGTTTATTAATTTTCCTGGATACTTTACATGTAGATATATTTAGGATAATTTTAAATAAGAAAATATTGTGATTTGGTATTTATTAAAATTAATTTAGTCAAAATCATCTTGCATTCATTTTAAATTCACAATAAGTTCATCTAGTGTCAGAAAGTTCCATAAAAATTAGACTAGCTTAATTTTAATGCATTTCACCATCTGGCCAAGTTTCATAATTTTTGGACTTCATTTGATCACTTTTCTAAAGTAACTTGTAAATTGGCCCGATTTTGCACATGTCATGCATAAAATATTGGAAAAGACCAACAAAATTATCATCTGAAAATCCGACCTTGGAAATTTGCTTAAATCTACCTAACGAGACATCTGCCTTCTTAAATTCGACCTTGGGCTTGCCCAAGTAAAATAAATTTGCCACTCGCGATTAACTCATCCCTAATTAAAAGTGGTTTTTATTAGCTCTTATTATCCGACTGCAACGAATGATACGACAATTAATTTGACCATTAATTGGATTAAATTAACAAGGTAGTAAAACGCTCTTCAACTATCCCAACCTGAACCGTCGACAGTTGTACCTTCTACATGTTTCTAAGAGATCACATCATTACAAGGATCGGGATCCCCAAAATCTTAATATTTGATGGGGGTAGCCACTTCATCAATAGAGAGGTGAAGAAACTGACACAAGAGTTATGCATTGAACATCGCGTCGCCTCTCTATACCACTCACAATCCTATGGCGTGGCTGATTATTCCAATTGGGAGATAAAAACAATTTTGCAGAAGTTAGCACAACCCTATAGGAAAAATTGGTCGCAGTTGCTTGATTCAGTACTTTGGGCCTATCGGACAATGTACAAGTCACCACTGAGAATGTATCCCTACCGTCTATACAGTAAGCCATGCCATTTTCTTGTGGAACTTATTCACAAATCTTTATGGGCAATTAATGTATGCAACTTGGATTCCAAGAAGGGAGGATAAAATAGAAAGTTGTATCTGAATCGACTCCTTGAATTCCGCTAGTATGCATATGTCAACAACCTGATGTACAAAGAAAAGCTAAAGAAGTGGCATGAAAAGCACATCCTCCTCAACACTTTCAAGCCAAGATAGAATGTTTGGTTGTTCTATGCGAAGCTCAAACTATTCCTAGGGAAATCGAAGAGCAAGTGGACATGGTTGTTCGTAGTGAAATAGGTGCGTGACAATGGAAGTATAGTCATATCCGATATGTCAGCTGATGCACAACCATTCGTGATAAAAAAACTTCTGAAACCTTATCTCGAACATGACACATTGTTGCTTGTGATCGATTCAAGTCATGTCGTCCTAGATGAAGAACTCACTGCCCAAGCATCTACTCAATCAGATGAGGATAGCAAAAACATTTTTGAATAGTTAATCGTTTTCTTCTTTTCTTATTTTCATTCATTATTATTTGGTTCTTCTGAAAAGTTGCACTCGTCACATACATCATTGATATGCCGAGAACAATATTCATCTTAAGTATGGGGGAATGAATGAATTCAGATGCTCATTCTTTAATCCCTCACCTACGTCCTCATCTTTTGACACTCTTTCTATAGTCAGTGATATTTTACCCTAAGTATAGGGGTAGACTGGCCGAGCCGTTGATTTATTCACTTATTCACTTCCCACCTTTTACCCTCCTTGCATTTGTATACGTACAGCTATAATCAGGATAAATTGATCCTAAGTATAGCGGGGACAACCCACTTCCTATTATGTAGTTGTTGTAGTATAGACTCTTCTATACTTAGTTTGAGTTATGCCCTCCTTTCTATTCGATCTATGAGGACATAAGTCAAGATAAGTGTAGCGGGTCAATATATACATTATATATAATTTAGCCATAACTTGTATTTTGGTATTTTCAATAAATAAGGGTAAAACACTATATATACACAAATTCATTAAATTATTTAATAAAATGATCTTTATTATGCCTCAAATTCATTTTATATGTACTGACCAATAAAGCAGCTTAAAATGCTATGCAAAATGTTTGGAAAATAATTTGAAAATCTAACTGAAAAATATTTTGAAAATTGTTTGAAAAATATTTTGTAAAATATTTTCAACCTTTGTAAAATATTTTGTTTATAAAATTTCTTTTATTTATGTGAAATAAAGTGTTTGAAAAATGATTTGCAAATGTTTAGAAAACTACTGCAAAAATATTTTAAAAAAAACTATATGTAATATTTGGAAAACCATTGCAAAATTATTTTCAAATGTGTATAGATGATTGTAAAATTATTTGTAAAAATTATTTTTGACTATAGTTTTCAAAAATCCTTTGTAAAATGATTTTCAAATAAGTTTGAGGAATATATACATAATACCTAAATTCTTTAATTGTATATAGATATATAGCTATTAAAATGATCACTTGCCCTTTGTAAATCCTTAAAATCCCTTACTCTTGTAATAATAAGATGCATTTCCGTGTAAATATGTGTACCTATTTTCTTGGACAATGTTTTTTTATGTAAAAACCACATAAGCATTTACAAAACCAAAATACCAAAAACATTTGCAAAACCTTAAAAAATTCTACATTGGCATTATCTTTTCAAAAATTTATAAAAAGAACCAAGATTTGAAAATTACATCACAAAAATATTTTCCTGCATTGTACATAGCATGAGAATTTTTATGAGTAATCTAGGAAATTGAACAAGTCCAAATAAAGTCTGAAGATTGGAGCTATATGTAGACCTTAATACACTTAATTTCAGAAGAAACCATTGAGGACTTTAATTGGAGATATTTCATGTCATCTTGACTTAAATATTTAGATTCCATAAAAATATGTTCATGAGCCAATTCAATGTGCCTGAATAGAGCCCTTCGTATCATTCGTACGACTTTTGAGATAGTTACTTAACTGGAAACATCACACCTAACACTTATCTCAACCTATATAGGTTGTTGAAAAATCATGGGGTCTAAGCAGAACGATGCAAGGCCGCTTCGTCAAGGGTGGCTCAGAAACCATTCTTAGGGATTACTGACACCTGTACTCTAACCCACTTCTTCTAATAACAATGTTATTTAAAGAATGAATATGAATTGAAACAATGGTTCAGATGAGGGATGGTCTACTGACACAATTTTTTCCAAGACCCAAAAATAGAGGGTAGAACAAAAGATGCCATATCCACTGTGGCACGAACACAAATGCAGATGCTATGCAAAGTCAAAGAAAATATTCATAGAAGCCTTCAACCAAAAATTCCACAAATATGAGCTTCAGAAAAATCTTGCTTCTTCGTAAAGATCCGATACAATGACCGACTTCACATGGGAATGACGACTACACTCGTCCATTCCCATGGGACGACACCATGGTAGCTCAATGATTTTGTCTGGGGAGAGCTGAACAATTTCACACACATGGTTCTATCATTTCAAGGTAGCAAGAATATGCCATTGAGAGGATGCTTTTGACCTGGATGTGAATTGGACTGGATAATAATAGAATGGAACCTAAAGGCTATTGCGTCACAAATTCTAACATGTAATTGGTTCCAAAACATCATTAATACAAAGGTCTTCTCTGAGCTCCAAACTTTGACATTATTAAGATAAGTTTAAAAGCTGAAAATTATTCGAAGCTATTTTTTGCTGTTATTTATTTTCTTCTCTACACTTATATGTATAAGTGTTTTCTAGGGACTAGCAAAGTCAAGTATAAGGGGGTGATGAATCTCCACTTCATCACCTTTCTTCTTCCATTTTGGCCTTAAACCCTAGCTGACTACATGTATATAAAATTAATTTATCAAAATAAACATTCATTAATTTGTTCTAAATACTGTATAAAATATTGTTTTTTATAGTATGTTTTGCTGAAATAAAAGAATAAAAAAGGAAAGAAAAAGAGGGAAGTGTTGGACACTTGAAAAACCTGATATTCACCCTCTTAGTTTAATCGAATTAACGACTAAAATAAATGTGTTTGTTGTAGTTGGGCAACATTGGATTTACCAAAAACCACTTTAATTATTAACAAGCGGTAATTTTTATTTTACTTGGGAAAGCCCAAAGTCGAACTAAGATAGGAAACTTTCTCCTTTTATTTCTTTTTAGTCTATCCAGATACTAGGTTTTTAGAGAGGAATGTTATTGTATTTTTTATGAAAATAACAAATGCAGTGTAATTCCGACTAAATTAGAGGGTTAAAATGTAAAGTATGATCAAATTAAGTCCAAAAATTCTCAAACATAGCCACAATGAGAAATGTGATGAAATTAAGCTACTGTAGTTTTTCGGAATTCTCAGACTTGATATGAATTAGATTTGAATTTAATATGAATGCAGGGTGATTTACACAAATTTAGTTTTAATAAATACCAAATTAAATTAATTTTAAAAATTTAAATTATCTGATATACTTTTATGTGAGATGAATCCATGAAAATTACTAGACCTCAAAAATAATAAATTTATGGTTTATTAAAAACAATTAAGCGAAACACCAATTCATTTATTCCAACTTCGTTATGCGTGCAAATAAAGTGATTTTTAGGCACAAAGTAGATGTGGTAATTTTTATAGCAACAATGAATTTAATATCAATTTCAGAAGAAACATTTGGTAAAATATACAATATTTCACCAAATTAATCAAGCAACAGCTCACAAAAATCTAACAAGTCTTAACAATTATAGAACACATAATGTTCTAGGAGAAGTAGTTTTTAGAATGAAGAAATGATGCAAAGTGAATTCTTAAATCAATATGCGAACATAGGGGTGTATATGTAGTACAGAAATAAAATTGCTAAAGATAAAATATGTTGACAGAGTATAATGCAATTACCTATATGCCAGAGGACATGGATGCAAATGTCCCTGGGGGAGGCGTGCCTCGCATGTGCATCAGTAGGTGGGGACCTCTGTGTAGATATGAAAGGTCAAGAGGGCTTTGTTGCAGTTTTCCCCGTTCGTACGTGCCATGCACGTGTTGGAGTTGGGCGTGAATGTGATTAGTGAATATAGAGTGGTTGTCCTGCAGAAGGCCCACACCCTCACATTCTCTGCATGTGAGGAGGGATGACGCTCAAGCATGCGACCCAAGGCTGTCGTCGAGGGCGTTGTTGTGGCTCGTGCCAGCGCTGCCTAGCGTAAGGGTCTGTACAAGAGGCCCATGCTAAATGTCAGTGACCGCTGTGTGGGATGGCGCAGAGGTTGTGCAAGGGGTTGGAGCAGTCGCGTAAGGGTCTGGAAGCGGTGCGGACCAGTCATGTAGGTGGAGAAGAAGGATGATGATGTCTGCTGGTGGAGAAGGTAGTTGTATGGTAGATGGAGGTCGTTGATAATCCATGCGTTGGTGGTGATGTGGGCGGTGCTACAGGTGGCCTCCAACATGCATGGATGGAGGAACGACGTGAGATCGATGTTGAGACGGGTCGAGGCAGAGACGCATCACGGTGCTCCTAGGCGGTGTAGACTGATCCTTCATGTTAGAGGTGCGAGGGAGCGCACGAAGATTGGCGTTGCATTCACGTCAGGTGCGGAGCTTCAACGGAGGACATGGGGCAGAACTCTACATGGTAGTTTCCTTCCTCTTGGCCAGCTAATGGCCAGGTGTCTTTGATGAAGGCTCTGTTAGTGGTGGAGCACTCTGGCTCAAAGCAGAGATGAAGCTTGTAGGCGAGCTCTGTGGTGAGCTCATGGCTAGAGGAGGTGCACGAGGAGAAAGGTGCGGTGGGGGGGATGTTTTGTTGCTCAAATGAGGAAGGAAATGGCGGAGATAATTGAGAAACAAGGGAAAAGGTGTGGAACATAAGAATAGAGGAAAGAAGACCGATAGGGGGAGAGAGAAGAAGGAAGAAGTCAGTAAGAAAGAAAGGGAGAGGGAGGTTACCTGAGGTTTGTCAGAGGGCAGAACCAAAGATGGTTCTTGATCTTTGCCTCAAGAGGCTGGCGTATAGCCTTGAAGCTAGGTGATCTTCTTGTTGATGAAGATGCAACAAACGAGCAAGTCTCTCCCTTGGATCTAGTCGGAGATCCGCTTGTGGTCGTCATTACTCACACCAAGAGTCCACTTGCTGTCACCGACGTGGGTCAGGTACTGGGCTCACCCTCTCTTGTATCGGTGGATAGCGATGCACGGAGGCATCATGAGGAGTTTCAATGGTAGTTGGAGAAGTGCGACGTGAGGCATGGGGGATGTAGGTGCAAGGTACGAGTGGTGGATGTGTGCTGGGTAGTTGCGTAGGAGACGGAGGTGGCTGGCGTGGGGAAGAGAGAGAGAATGGGAAGAGAGGGAGAGATGGGGATCATGGTGGGAGGAGCTGGGCGTGGGTTGATGGGAGAGAGGGGCGGTTGTTGCACTGGGTTGGCCATGCGATGCGTCATGAAGGGGACGCATGGTTACGTGTTGAGCACGCGACCATATGGAAGAAAGAGGCGCCACATGGCACGCCCGGGAGCGACCACGTGGCGGCCTATGTATTTATTTATTTATTTTTAAGATAATTAAAAAGATAATAATATTAATTAAATTAATCAATTACTATTAAATAAAGTTATTAAAATAAAATAAGTAAAAATGATAGAAATAGGTGACACATGGCAACTCCAGGAGTCACCACGTGTCGCTCCTAGAAAATCCCAAATTTAAATCGAAAGAAAATTCTAAAAGAAATATCAAAAGAGGTTAAATCAAAAAGTGGTCCACACAGAATTGCTTGTCTTGACGAGATAAACAACTTCCGTGAATGATCAAAAATCAAAGGAAGAAATCTGTACAAAAAGTATTTTTTAGTGGTATCTTAAAACATTGTATTTTTGTTTTTTCAATTTTTTGTCATTTTTAAAAAAAGAGAAAAATCAAAATAAAGTTAGAGAAAATATCAAAGGAATATTTACAACTTAATCTATTTTTTGGTTTTTTAATAATTTAAAAAAGAAAAAGATAAAGAGAAGGGTATTTTGGTCAATATATAGAATATACAATAGGGGCCCAAACCCCATGTTTCACATTTAATCTCTGATTTGTTATCAATTAGTCTTGTTTTGAAGGTCTTTGAATGTATATTACTTTAAAAGTTAGTAGACCTGAATTAGACAGTGTATGAAAGAGATATGTGCATTTTAGGGCTCATAATTTCAAACTTGAACTTGGATTTTATTAGATAATTTTACAAGTTACTAATTATTGATATTTTTCCTCTATTAATGTGAGTAATATAGGCACTATAGAGTAGATTTTATTGGATTTGGATTTAGTATAAAATAGTTACAAAAAGATAATATATAGATGAATATTTACAAGTGAATTAGGCTCCTTGTTTAATGCAAATATAAAATGCTAAAATGTAATTGTTATGTACACATGCATGAATGCTAATTATGCAAAATAAGTGGAAATATGCATATAATTACTCAGAAACAAAGCTCTATTTTCAACTTGTAGAGTGATAAATCACAGATTCATCAACCCCCTATACTTAAACCTTGCTCGTCCCCCGAGCAACTAAAATGAAATGCAAAAGTGAAATAAAATTGGGTTCCATACAAAGTCCATGAACAAAAGGTGAAATTGAGCCTGACTCGACCTTTGAATTAATAGTGTGGCAGAACCTTATTGGGATCTGAATTTAAGACCTAACAGCCTTTAAGTTCCACAAGTCTTCTATTCAAGTCACCTCAACAGTCAGGTCAGAACAAATCCTAATACACAAATTCTGATGACCATGGATCTTACATGTACTGTGGAAGTGAAAATAGCTATACACATTAGAAGTGGCAAAGAAACAACCTCCCCTAACCATGTAACTCTAATTCCCCAGTCCAGTAATTTCCTCAAGGAGCGGGGTGTTCCCTCCTATGTTCAAGTGCAACCGTTTCAAGAGGAGGGGGTGGAGAGAAGAAAGGACAGTAGCCAATGTAGATACCTATCCTCGGTTGCTAGATCGGTGTAGCTAAATCATCCAGATGCAAGCTTTGAAGCTCTTCTTATTTTTCTAAACTTGTATATACACTTCGTCAGACATTTTACTTTTCAATCAGGTCTAGAGACTTTTGGAGAATCTACAATTTTTTTTCTTTTTTTCTATTTTTTTGGACATATATAAAAGGAGCAGCATGCACATAAGTAGTTTTTCTCCTTGAGCCGATAGACTGTGCCTCTTTTGGAGCTTTATTGCAACCCAGAACTTCATAACCTTAGACATCAACACTACCAGAATATGTCGAGATGCACTACCCTCCCTAGAGGAGGACGGATGTTTCCACCCGTGTGCTACTCCAAGCCAAAGGATTCTACATCCTCATCACCTCATCAATGAAGAGCTACGTGCATGGTGCTTGTCCAAGTTAGATCACTGTCTAAAAGAATCACGCATGTGTATGATATATCCTACTTAGACCAGTCAACATGACATGTGAACATAGACTTGCAGACTCAAAGAATTAAGTTACTCGACCTGAAAAATATTAACTCCAGTTCCTATAAGGTTCCTCTAGAATAAGCTAGATTAATGTCAAATCAAAACCATCCTCAACATTTACTCGTAACTTGGTTCAGAACCAACTAACTTTTCACTTTGCATAAGCTAGATATGCAGCTAAGATGCAGAGGACATACTATGTAGATGAAGTGCAAGACTCAATTTTTTTTAATGTAAGGATGATATGCAAGAGTAAATAAGAAGCCTTTATTTTCATTTTTTAAATTTTCTGGTATACAACAATGTTTACAAGAATATTATTTACAAGAATTTTGCAACTTGATACAAGTATATTATACATATTGTACAATATACATACTATTATACAAAAAAAGTTTTTTTTCTTTCAATTTTTACCCACCCTATAATTATTCCATGATATATACAAAAATACGTGAAAGTACGATCTATGGGTAAAGCATGTATGTAATATATACACGTCCCCTATACTAAGTGTATGTTATGTCCTCAGAGCATGAAAAGAAAGGGAAAAGACATAGCATGTGCTAAGTGTAGGAGAGCTAAAATAGCAACAACGTATAGAAGTCGTCTCGTGCCCCCTATACTTAGGCCCTTGTAGACTAAGTGTAGAAGAACTAAAATGGGGAGGGCAAGGTCGAGAGGGGAAATTGATGAAAATATATACATGATGGGCATCTGTTCACCCTATAATCAGCCTAAGTCTATGACAGAAGTGAGTGTGAGGGGCGATGAGATCTGGAGGATGTACAGAGAATGGTGAATAGACTCAGGCCACTCTCCCCCCTATACTTAGGATGTGGTCATCCTAAGTATAGTCATAAAATGAAACGATATGGGGTCGGGGCGAGTGATTCGAATCACGCGAGAGGGAGGGATAGAAAGTATGTACAAGTAGGGGTAAGAATGTACAGATAGATCATGACCTGAATGTTTTTGGTGCTGATGATAGCTAGATATCATTGTTGCAAGGCTCCATGTGCAGTTCTATGTGTGTCTTCTGAGTCTGCCTCATGCATGAAAACAATCTCCTCAGCACTGACTAACTATTCATTAGGTTCGATAAAGTGTTTCTACAATTGTTCATTAACTAGGGACGTTTGTGCTCCATTTGTATGATCTCATATCTCTACACATACACTATCATGCATAATAGGGACTATGAACAAACCCGTCCACTTGGATTTAAGCTTCCCTTTGAAAAGCTTCGTCCTCGCATTGAACAACCATACCTTCTGTCTAGTAACAAAGATCTTTCATCTGACAAATCTATCGTTCCAACGCTTTACGTTGTCCTTGTACACCAAATTGTAGTCATATGCTCAGATTCTGATTTCCACAAGTTCATTTAGATCCATATCTCTATGTTTATTCCCTAGGTGTGTGTTCCACTTGACATTCTTAATTGCCCATTCAGATTTATGCACTAACTTTGTGGGCAAATGGCACGGCTTACCAAATACCATTATGAATGGGGAGGTTCCTAATGGTGTCTTGTAAGTTGATCTATAATCCAAAGGACTTGGTCCAAGATCTAAGACCAATCTTTCTTGTCTGGGCAGACAAGCATCTGTAATATGATCTTAACCTCCCTATTCGACACCTCTACCATGCCATTGGTCTGTAGGTGGTAAGGACTAGCGACACCGTGCTCGATGTCATAATCTTTCACAAGTTGCTTTATGTCTCTGTTCACAAAATGCCTACCCCCATCAGATGTCAATACTTTGGGGATCCCAAACCTATAAATGATGTTATCTCTGATAATTTACACCTTGACAAAGACATCGCAAATGATAGATTCCACCCACCTTGACAAATAATCCACCACAAGAAGGATATACTCAAAACCATGGCTAACTGGGAATGGGCCCATGAAGTCGATGCCCCAAGCGTCAAAGACATCAAAAATGATGGCAGGCTACATTGGCATATCATCCATGGAACCAACAGTTCCTTCCATTTGCACACTTACTGGGCACGACTTCGTAAAGGTGAGAGCATCGCGAAACAGAGTCGGCCAGTATAAACCACACTGTAACACCTTCCAGGCAGTCCTCTTCTTGGAGTGGTGTCCTCCTATCTCCAGACTATTGCAAAAAGTATGGGCACTATGGTATTCCTCCTGAGGAATACACCTCCTCCAAACACAATCCAGTCCTTCAAAGAAATGGATCGGATCCTCCCAATGGTAATGTCTCGCATCCCTTGAGTCGGTCTATGCTGCTCTTGGGCCAATCTTCAGGAACTTTCTTGGAGACAAGATAGTTCACTACATTGGCGTACCGTGGGAGTGAGTCAATAATGAAAATCGACTCGTCTTTAAAGGAGACTCAAATAGGTGTATCATTAGAAGTATCAAGAATTTTAAGATGGGAGAGATGATCAGCCACTACATTCTTCTTTCGAGGTTTATCTCTGATGTCTTAGTCTAAATCCTGGATGGGTAAAATCCACCTAAGAAGATGTGACTTCACGTCCTTCTTTTCCATTAGGTATCATAGTGCTATATGATCTGTGAACACAACCACGTTAGATCCGATGAGATGATATCTAAACTTATCCAAGGCGATCACTACTGCAAGCATCTCTTTTTCGGTAACTGTAAAGTTTTGCTGAGTGATCAAACACTTTGCTTCTGTAGTGTATAGCAAACGGATCACTTTCCCGCCTCTATTCTAACACAGCACCAACAGCAAAATCTGAGGCGACCGTCATGATCTCTGAAGGAAGAGACCAATCTGGATCTTGTAGGATCGGGGCATCCATGATTATCCCTTGAAGTCGCTTAAAGGCATCAATACATTTGTGATCGAAAATAAACTCCACCTCTTTTCTTAGTTGCTCAGTTAGCGGTCATGCGATATTTGAAAAATCTTTGATAAATATCCTATAAAATCCAACATGCCGAGGAATGGCAGCAGCTGCTTTATGTTGGTTGGTGGTGGTAATCGTATGATCACGTCTACCTTGGTAGGGTCAACCTACATTCCTCTCATGGAGATGATATACCTGAACACAATGCCCTCTATTACCTTGAAGTGACTTTTCTCCCGAGAGAGTACCATATTTACCTCACAACATCATTTGAGGACTCAGTCCAGATTTCTAAGACATGAATAGAAGGAATGTCCGTTGACCGAGAAGTCATCCATGAAGACTTCCAAGAATTCACGGACCATCTCGGCGAATACAACAATCGTGTACCTTTGAAACGTATCGGGAGAGTTACATAACCCAAAGGGCACGCGCCTGAAAGTATAGGTACCAAAGGAGCATGTGAATGTGGTTTTCTCCTGGTCCTCAGGAGTGATAGATACTTTATTGCAGCACGAAAATCCATCTAAGAAGAAGAAGAATTCCTTTCCCGCTAATCTTTCTAAGATCTAATCGATAAACGATAGGGGAAAGTGATTCTTCTTCGTCACGACATTCAAGCATTTGTAATCCACACAGACATGCCACGAAGTGGGTACTCATGTCACGATCTTCTCTCCATCCTCATCGATGGTTGTCTGAATTCCCAACTTTTTCAGGACAACATCGATAGGCACCACCCACTTGGAATCGGACATGGGATAAATAAAACCCGCATTGTACCATTCCTCAATTTCTTTCTTTACTACCTTTCGTAAATTTGGATTCAACCTGCATTGGAATTCACGAGAGGGTTTAGCTTAATTATCAAGATATATGATGCAAATACAGAGCGGTGTTTATCCCATGGAGATCGGAGATTCTCCAGCCTATTACCTTACGGTTTTTCTCCAAGATCTTTAGCAAGAGAGATTCCTGCTCCTCGATCAATCGCGAACTGATGATAACCAGAAACATCCTCTCTTGTCCTGCAAGGAAGGCATATTTCAGGTTTGTGAGTAATTGTTTGAGCTCTGGTAAAGGGTGGTCATCGAGAAAATCTGGCTCAATCAATTCTGCCTCTGTACTGGTAGTAGTTGGATCTGCCTCTCAAGTAACTACCACCAACTAACTCAACTCTATAGTTGAATCGCCAAAAGTATCCTAGGAATTGGCAAAATCCAAGTTCGACTCATCTTCATCATCTTCCAATTGTCTTGAAGAGGGAAGGACTGACAGGCCCAGCTGGCCTCTATGTCATCGAAGATGTAGGAGGATGCATTCTCTATAGGATATGCGCTTTATTCATTCCTAAGGATCTAGCAAACTATCTCATGTACAAGATTCTCTCCAGCGGAGATGGACTCATCAGTGGTAGCTGGGTTCTGTCTCCATGGCCAACGGTGTTTGCACGAGCACAGTCTGCTTCAAACAAAGTGTACTCGGCGCTTGATTCAGAATCTGGTCTCTGCCACTTTATATGCTTCATCTCAAGTTCCTAATCTCCACTTGAAGTTTGGAACTAAATTTTCTCGATCTTATAATCAAATATGGCCCCTATTGTTGTAAGGAAGGGACTTCCTTGAATGATATGGGAATCTCTCCAATTTTGAGGGTTCTCCATATCAAGGAGTGTAAATTCCACCATGTAATCTCGACCCTTGACTTTGATGATGATGTTCCTCAATTCTCCTTTGGACCTTTTCGTGGATTTGTCTGCAAACTGGAGTAGAGCTTTGGATTTTCTAAGAGATCCTAGATTTAGTCACACATAGAGGGTTGCAAGCATCATATTAATTGAAGATCCATTATCTAGGAGAGTGCATGCAAATGCAGTGTCATCGACATGACTCACCCCATAATGGGCACCCATGTCCCTTCATTTCCTTGGAAATGCATTCTTGATGGCTCCAGTAGTGGCTACTAACAAAACGTGCTAATCAAAATGACTTCTTATTTTCCTGCTTACCCTAGTAGGTGTGCATCTCACCTTAAGGTACTTCTAAAATGCACATGTCATATCCGCGTACTTATCAAAGGGGATTGTGACCTTGACATACTTGTTGCAAAACTCAACCATCTTAGAGTCATCTTTTGGATTTTTTGGATTTCTTCTTTCCACCCTTAAGGGCACGAGGGAATGGGATTATTGAAGACAACTCAGATTCTGAAACTAAAATGTCATTCAAATGAGAAATTGAGTTCTATATAGGACTGGGACTCTAACTCTAACTCTGACTCTGATTGGAAAGAAATTCATGAAATGAAACAGGAGGTACGTCTACTACTACTCCTGGTGCGTCCTCCTAAGATGGAGGTGTGGGCTCTTCATCAATCTCACTTGATTCATTGTCAGTGCTCCTCTCCGTCTTTTTATTCTTTTTGCCTTGGTGTTTTGAGGACTTTACGATCCTTTTATTCTACTGCTAAATGTGATGATGGTGGTGATACTGCTCCTCTGCCTCCATGTTCTCCTCAGGCAGAGACTTGGTACCGTCTTCCTCATGTTACCGTGCTCGATCAGGTATAGTCACGATCCTTCCGCTCCTAGGGGACATGTGATTAACATTATCGTACGAAAGGATATCATGTTCAGATAAAGAATACTCTAAATAATATACCTGATCTCGTGGCTGATGCTGACCCTAATTCAGGCTATTTGGGTCGGCCTAAACCTGGGAGGGAATTGGGTTCTTTGGTGCCATATGTTGATCCTAGTGGTTTGACACACGGTTCAGATCTATTCGTATGTCATAATAATCGTTTTGTATCTGTTGAACCCTATCTGTCGAAGTCTGAATGGCCAAGGTGAGGGACTCCAACTCGCTAGCGGGCGAGATCTACTGTTGTTGACTAGATGATGAGTGATTCTATTGTTTATATTAGCCTATTGGCCTTGTTGGTACTGCTGTGGGTAGGACTGTGAGGTGTAAGGTGGTGGAGGGCCCTGTTGGCCCGAGTGGAATGTGTGTTGCTGCTGGTGTTGTTGAGGATGGTATCGTTGTCCTGGCCGGGACTATACAAAGCATGGTGTGGGGACAGATATGGTTTCCTAATAAGCTAGGGAAGGTCGGTGTGGCTAACCATTCCCTATCCCCGACTGTCGATTGACGGAGTCACGGCTATACCACAACCCATTAATCTCAAACACGTGCGGAGGCTCCTCGTAGACTGACTCCACCTGTAGGGGTGTATGCTACTCCTGTTGAGTGTATTGCTGATCCTCAATCCAACTGCTTTGAGGCCCTTGTATCTACTCCTTTACTAGGTGAACTCGATGTACATGTGCAGTTGGAGTAGAAGGGGCAGGTAGTCGTATCTTGGCTACCTTCTCAGTCAATTCGTCCACTTGTTTCGGTAATAATGAAAGTGCCTTAAGGTTAGTGACCCTCTTGTGGATCTGTTCTACCATGGTGAGCTTATCAGCTATTATCCCCATGCTAGGGATTAAGTCATTTGTCAGATCCTCTATAGTCCTCTTAGGTGTCTCATTAGATAGGCTTGAGGGAGACACCTGGCCCTTGGTTGCTTGAGATCTGCCTGTTTCTATCATCTTCTCTTGGATCTTCCGTACAACATCTTTATTTTTATTCAGATAACTACCTCCACAAGCTGCACTTACTACCCTCACTGACCCATGCATACCACAAAACAAGGTTTAGACTAAGATCTCCTTGGTAATGCCATGGTAATGGCTTTTTTGTATCAAATCATTGAATCTGTCCAATGCTTCATGGAATGGCTCCTGGGGACCCTGGGAAAAATTAGCGATCTTTGTTCTGATTTGGTTAGTCCTACTGAGTGGGTAGAACTTCTTCAAAAATAAGTCTTTGAATTGCGTATAGGTCATACATCTAACCCCGAGATTCTTCAGCCGATGAACAACCATATCTCCTAAGGCAAATGGGGTAGCCTTTTGCCTCATGTAATCTTTTCCAACCCTATGATGACTAAGGTTGTTACACACCAACTCGAAATCTCTCAGAAAAGCATATGGTTCTTCTGTGGCATTTCCATTCAATATCGGGAGCAACCTAAAAAAATGGGGCTTCTGCTTAAATGCCTTTGGTGGTACCTTAGGTACGAGCCAACTATGTATCTCGTTCTCAGCTGGGTTGTAGGCATATACCATTGGTCTGTCTATTCCACCGACCTAAATTACCTATCCCATCCTAGCCATAAGATCTGCATTTAGCTGCTCAGCTCTAGCTAAATGGGAAAGGATCTGTTGCATGGGGTCATCTCTGTGATCCTCTTTGTCACGGTTTCTTTTGGGAGGCATCTTGGTTTTGGGTTTATCTTCTTCACCTAATACAGAAATGTGATCTATATTAGAAGAATATTTAGGAATGAAGATATGCTCACCGAGGTGAAGGTCTTCCTCAGAGAGATTAGAGGAGAGAAAAGGTATGGTTTTAGTGTAACCATCGTGAGAGTGAGAGATCCCAAACTTAAGAGGGTGATGAGCTTGGGTTTACCCAAGTTACGCTTGGGCCAATGAAGACGCACTTCCTGAGGGGTTCAATGAGAGATTTGTGAAGATTGAGTAAATATCCCCACTGTCAGTCATCTTCGATGGTAAAAAGAAATCGAGAGCACAAGTGTGTAAAGATAGGATTTGACTCCTACGTAAAGCAAGCAATTGAATCACAGACCCTGAGTTCACACTCAACATGGTGAAGAACCCAAAGTCGGGTATGATTAATCTAGTTGATTTTAAGTGTGATTTTTCATGTAAATAGCAAGGATTACGTGATAGCCTAAAGGGAAGTCGACTCAAAGCTAGATGCGTCTCACTTGTTTAACCCATCGTCAAAGATACCAATGCCCTTCCTCTCTTTGCTCCTATTACTAGCCGATGAAGTTCAAGGGCTTGACCCTATCTACCTATCGAAGTAAGCGGAGGTTGACAAGGCTTATCACTTTGCCACAGAGGGTTACTAAGCAACTTGTCGCATCGCACCGCTGCTTCACCCCTATCTACCTGTCGAAGCAAGCAGAGGCTACTTGGTGCTGGTTAGTTGAACCTCGAGTAGTTCAGCCTGTTATATTTTCTAGGATCGTGGTACATGATATGGAAGGCGGGGATTTGGGTTCTATCTTATGGTTCACACACACACACACAGACTATGTACCCTCACTCAGCCTGACATCATGGTTGGGGTTATTCTCCTGAAAATATAATTTCCAATTTTACGTTGATTTATTTTTGGTCAATTTGTTTAGCAATATCGATTTTAAGTTAGATGACCACTTGATTAGTCCAATACATGAGACATGCTTATTGCTTAGTCCCAATTTCCTTTAATCCTAAGTTATAAAACTAAGGGGGAAGGAGTCGAGAAAAGCCGATGCACGAGAAAACGATGATGTATGCCAAGTCTAGAAGACTTATAGTGATCCTCGTGCTTTACATGCGTGATGCAAAACAGAATTGAAATTTTTTTACACTAAATGAATGCAAGTGATGAAAAACCTCTCCTAGATAGGAATTACTATTAGCGAGTGAAGAACAAATTTAAATATGGCTAAGTTCTACAGTCTAAGTGTGTCTTTTAATGGCGAAGTGTGGTCCTTGATAATACAAGCACAAATAGACCTAAGAAAGATCTAAGAACCACGAGTGTAGTTTCTATCCTACGTCAAGCAACCACACAACACAAAGAGTCTTTTTATTATTCAGTTACACATGGGAGAACCCAAATGAGAACCTCTTTAAGTGTAGACTTTTTTTACAAATTCCCTCAAAATCACTTGATTTTATTTATTGTGGGTTCTTCGGCTCACTTAACAAGTCGCCTACGATGCCTCATGTTCCTCGCACAAAAATAAGATATTGGTCATAGAAAGCGACAGAAAATAAAGCAAATAAATGACAATGAAGAAAATACTGGAAATAAGCAAAGAGTTATTCAATAGAAAAATTGGGGATCAGACTACCCAGGGATGGAAAACCTAAAATCTAGATGTTCTGAAGATTAACCTAAGTCCTTCCTCCCCAGCAAACGATGCCATGAAAAACCCAATATTCACCCTTTTAATTTAACTGAATTAACAATTAAAATAAATGCGTTCATTAGTCCGACAAAACTAAATTTATCAAAAACCACTTTAATTAATAATAAGCGTTGATTTCTATTTTAATTGGGCAAGCCCAAGGTTGAACTTAGTGAGGCAACTTTCTCCTTAGATTTATTTTTAGTCTATCCAGATACTAAGTTTTAAGAGAGGAATATTTTTGTATTTTTTTACACTAGAAACGAATGCATTGTAATTCCGACCAAATTCGAGGGTTAAAATGTAAAGTATAATCAAATTAAGACCAAAAATTCTCAAACTTAGCCAGAATGTGAAATGTGATGACATTAAGCAATTTTAATTTTCGGAATTTTTGACTCAATATGAATTAATTTCGAATTAAATATAGGGATTTTTACCCGACAGACCCTGTAATCATTGTCAATTACCTATACGACCTTTGAAACATCGATATTCCTCCCTTGACCCCGTAAACTTGCTAACCCTTATCATATAAACCCTGCGGTTAACTCACATCTATTTAACCGTTAAAAGTAACCAGATTCCGTTAAATTCTTTTATATTATGCCTATCTTATTTATCGAATTTACATTCATTGCCACTCCTTTTTACCCACCACCCTGCACCAACCATCTCTATCTCCATCACCCTCGGCGCTCCCACCCCCTGCTCCCCTGTCTCGGAGCCCCCCCACAACCCCGTGCTCGGAGCCCCCCTCTGCTGGAAGCGCCCCCCTGCACCCACCTGCTCGCAGCCCCCCCCCCCACCCCCCTCCCCGGTCGCAGCTCGCTCTTGCAACTCCCCCCGCAGCCCCCTCCGCTGGAAGCTAAAGCCCGCTGCCACATAAGGGCGAGTGGATGGAGGTTGTGAGGAGAGGGCATTAAAGGCTTGGATTGAAGAGGGTGTGAACCGACATGAGAGAACACTAAGGGCGTTGACAAGCGGGTTACAAAGCGAGGCATCAATGTCTCCGCTGCTAAAGATCTTGTCATTTCCGACAAGATTTTTTTTGAAATCCCATTTCCGACAAGATTTTTTTTTGAAACCACCATCCCACCTGTGCAGCCCGCTCCTGCAATGCCTACCAGAGCCCCCTCCGCTGGAAGCTAAAGACAGCAGCCCGCCAGGCATCTCGCTCCCGCTGGAAGCCCCCTCCCCCCGGCCGCAGCCCGCTCCCGCAGCGCCCCTCGCAGCCCCCTCCGCTGGAAGCCAAAGCCCGCAGCCCGCCGGGCATCTCTCTCCTGCTGGAAGCCCCCGGGCATCTCGCTGCAGCACGCTCCCACCTGGGAAGCCTGCTCCCGCTGGAAGCTACCCCCTCCCCTTACAGCTGAGGGAGCCGCAACCCGGCCGGTGGAACCCAATGCCCTCATTGAGGGAGAAGAGATTACAGAGGTGGTGTAGTGGAGGGATTTTTTTCTCTATTAATTCTAGCTGTCCGATCGCAGATGGGTTAGATTAACTCATTTTTAACTCAAGAAAGTTAACTTTACATTTGTCAATTTAACGGTAACGTTTGTGAGGTAAACAGAGCAAGTTTACAGGGTCGACAGAGGAGTTATGATGTTTCGAAGGTTGTGGAGGTAATTGACAATGATTATAGGGTCTGCCGGGTAAAAATACCTTAAATATACGTAAATTTAATTTTAAAAAATACGAATTTAAATTATTTTAAGGGACTAAAATCATCCGACATACTTCCACGTGAGATAAGTCCAAGAAGATTACTAGACCTCAAAAATAATAAATTTCCGATTTATTAAAAATCAATTAAGCGAAACACCAATTAATTTATTGCAATCTCGTTATACGTGCAAATAATGTGATTTTTGGATACAAATTAGATCTTCTCAAACTATACCTAGTGAGGATTTTTGGTAATGTTCAGAGCAACGATGAATTTAGTATTAATTTCAGAAGAAAAAATTGGGCAAATATGCAATATTTCCCCAAATTAATCCTATTAAATAAGCCACAACTCTGAAAAATCTAACAAATCTTCACAACAATAAAGCACATAATTTTCTACAGTGAGCGATTTTTAGAATGAACAAATGATGCAAAATGAATGCTCAAATCAATATGCGAACATAGGGTTGTATATACATTACAGAAATAAAATTGCTAAAGATAAAATATACTTATAGAAAATAATGTAACCTTTGTGCCATAGGATGTGGATGCAAACGTCCTAAGTGGAGGCATGTCTTGCACGTGGCTTAAGTAGGGGAGGACTTCTACGCATATATGAAAGGTCAGGAGGGCTTTGTTGCAGTATTCCCCATTCGCATGTGCCATGTACGTACTGGAGCTGGATGTCAATGAGATTAATGAAGACCAAGGGAATGTCCAACAAAAGACCCCTACCCTCATGTGCTATGCTCGTGAGGGAATAAGTCTTAGGTGTGCGGCCCGAGGTTGTCGTTGAGGGTGCCACTGTGGCTCGTGGTGGCTTTGCCCAGCGGATATTGTACGTAGGCAGCTGGATGTCGGCGACCGCTGAGTAGGAAGGCACGCGGGCTGCGCAAGGTGCTGGAGCAGCCGTGCAAGGGTTTGGAAGCGGTGCGGGCCAATCGTGCTGTTGGAAGACAAGGTCGATGATGTCTATTGGTGGAGAAGGTAGCTACGCAATAACTAGAGGCTGGTGATGCTCCGTGCACTGGTGCAGGTGCCTAACACGTGTATGGAAAGAAGAATGGTGTGAGATCGATGTCAATGTAGGTCGAGGCAGAGACACACCACAGTGCTCCTGGGCGGTGTAGACTGATCCTTTGCGTCATAGGCGTGAGGGATCACGTGGAAAATGGCGTTGCATTCACGTTAGGTGCAGAGCTTCGGCGGAGGATGTGGGGAGCAGATCCATGCAGTAGTTTACTTCCTCTTGTCCGACACATGACCAGGAGTCGTTGATGAAGGCCCAGCTGGCGGTGGAGAGCTTTGGCTCGAAAACATAGACGGAGCTTGGAGGCAGGCTCTGCGGTGAGCTCATGGCCAGAGGAGGTGCATGGGGGGCAAGGTGCGGTGTGGGGGAGGTTTTATCACTCGAAGGGGGAAGGAGATGGCGGAGATGATTGAGAAACATGGGAAAAGGTGTGGAATAGAGGAAAGAAGATCGACGGGGACAGAGAATGAGAGAAGAAGGAGGAAGAGGGGAGGAAGGAAAGGGAAAGGGAGGTTACCTGAGATTTGTCGGAGGGAGGAACCAAAGCTCGTTCTTGTTATTTGCCTCAAGAGGCCGGTGTATAGCCTCGAAGCTGGGCGATCTTCTTGTTGATGAAGACGCAACAAAGGAGTAAGCCGCTCCCTTGGATCTCACCAGAGATCAACTTCTGGTTGTCGTTGCTCAGACCGAGTGTCTACTCGTTGTCACTGAAGTGGGTCAGGAGTTGGTCTCACCCTCTCTCATATTTGCAGATGGTGATGCACAGAGGCATGGGAAGGAGTTTTAAGGGCAATTGGAGAAGTGGGAGGCTATGCATGGAGGATGTAGGCATAAGGTGTGGGGCCGCGATTGCACGATAGTTGGTTGCATAGGAGATGGAGGTGGTTGGCGTGGGGAAGAGAGAGAGAACATGAAGAGAGGAAGAGAAGGGGATCGTGGAGGGAGGAGTTGGTCAACGGTGGAGCCACAGCATCAGGCGGAGGCACGGTTGATTGGAGAGAAGGGCAATTGTGTTGGACATGCGAGCCCACGGCAAGCCATTATGCAATAAATGTTGTTGTGAATATCATTCCCTGATCTGAAATGAAGAATGAATATCTGCATAATAGGCCCCACAATACAATTAGGGTTATGTACCATGACCATCTTAATGATCATATAGTTGTTGATTCAATTGTTGAATCATAGAGGCTGGTGCTTGGATGAATTTCTAAAGGGTTAGATTGAGGACTAATCAAGCACCGTCAAATGATTGTTAAGAGATGATCTCCAGTCTGAGTTGGAGATGGCAATCCTTTCACAGTTAGGCCGATATCCGACTGACCTCTTGATGCAGGTCCTCTACATAGGAATAGAGATTCGGAGGTGTCAGATTAATTAGCTCAAAGAGTTGACTTAACGAGATCGAGATAACCAAAGTCCTATATCGTATGTTGTCACGATACAGGCACGCATCCTCTAACCAGAGACAGATGTGTTACTATATATCTGAATATGTACATTTGGCAGACCAATAGGTTGATGACCTAACCATGGTCTATACACCGGCGTGCTGGTGTGCATATAAGGGCATATGAGTAATACGATCTCTCAAAGGGATCATACAGGTTCGCTTATTGAACCGGAAGGCATGACCTCACTCATGATATATTGGGAAGAATCAAATTCCGTGCACACATTCGTCTCGCTTTGGAAGCTTGACTGAATTTCTAGGTTTGATATATACTTTTGGAAAGTATATGATCAAGACCTAGGTATGATATATGCTTTTGGAAAGTATATGATCAATACCGACTCCCAATGATCGAATGAGAAACTTACTGATAAAACCATGAAGTAGACAATATAAAGTTGATCCAATACGTTAGGTTTAATCTGAGTCTTCCAGTATGCAGGTTGTACAGGTATTGGGAATACTTGAGGGTGATGTGATCATAAACGATTGTATAACTATGATGCTTACATTCATAGGGAGTGATGAAATGGGTCTGGATTTTAGTGACTCCTCTCAGTAGAGAAGTTATCTGATCTTGGTCCAAATGTTGGACATTGATCTGAATGTGATTCAGATGCAATGAGAATATTAGATTTGCGGTCTTGATTTAATCAAGCATCTATGGGAGGCCCGCGATCTGGATTTGAGAAACGATCTCAATATCCAAGTCACTATACGTGGAACAATACAATCGCACTGTCCTTATCTCCAAGTATTCGCGGAGAAAGCGCATTATCCTTGAAAGAGTTCAGGATAATTTCATTGTTGATATAAGTATTCGAGCATTAAGAAAATAGATAATTAAATGTGATTTAAATATCATGAGTAGTATGAATTTGAGTCATTTTATAAAGAGAGTTATCTTAGATAACTAAATGAGATTTGATTATCAAAGGTGTGAATAATATGAATGCGATTCATATTATTTGGGCACACGAGAATAGAGATCCAAGATGATTAAATGTGATTTAATTATCATGGACATGAATAATGTGGATAGCAATATCCATATTAGTCATATATATTATAAATGTGATTTATAATATATAAGAGAGAGCTATTTGTTATTTACATTTGTTAATTATATGTTGATGTCAATTGGATTCACATTGGACAATTAACTGAAAATGTAATTCAAATTTTATTTTGGGGTGTGAATATGATTCACAATTTTCCAATGGCAATATTGCAATATTCACAAAATAATTATCAATTATTTTTGTAGAATAATTTACAACAAGTGTTTTTGTAAATCTTGGAGATTTCCATGGAATAATGTAATCTCATGAGATCTCATGAGATTACACAAGATTGCCACCGAATCCAATATTATGGAAGGAGGCAATCTTCATTCCATAATCTCCATGCTTGATTGATTTAATTTGGGATTGATTTATATTTATTTATCAATATAGATTTAATCTAAATTAAATTAATTGTTGTTGGTTTTTACCAATACAAATCTTAGCTATTAAAAGAAACACAATCAATGAGAGCCATTGGATTTGTGTTGCCCATGGATTGAGATCTATGGATCCCAATAAAAGGAGAGGCACCCCATTGCTCTCCTTTACACACAAGAGAACATAAGTCTCTCTCTCTCTCTCTCTCTCTCTCTCTCTCTCTCTCTCTTCTCTCTACACATCAGCCCTCTCTCTTCCTCTCTCATGGTCCTCCACCATGGATGCCCTAGAGGGAGTGTCCATCGCCGCAGCGTCGTCGTTATGCTGCCCGATCGTTTGCTCGTGGATCTCCATCTCCTTCGGTGTGCCTCGCTCGTGAATAAGACTTTGGATCTCGTGTGTCGAGATGAGGGGATCCACCACTTGGATCATCAACATGGATTGCGAGAAGCACGCGATTCATCCCCGCGCTCGCAAGCGTCTCCTCCGTCTGATCAAACTGAGACAGGAGGTCTCTTCGTTTAGAGACTCCGATCACAACCACGGTTCAATAGGTTATCCTATTACTTGTTTGTGGTTTAGATGAAACGATCCGAGAAGTGTTCTTGAATCATGTGGTTTCGTCGCATGAAAACTTTTTAATTTCCGCTGCATAGGACAACTAGTCCGAGTACTCATTCTTCGTCGTATTCAATACGACCCTCACGCTTCCGTGATACACTTAAGGATCTAACCATATCCTCAAGTGGTATCAGTGCCTTAGGTCGGTGGTTTTGGATACGATCCATTAACCGAGGACGATTGGGTTCATTAGGGTTTGCGAACGTTTTCTTGCATTTCATTTCCGCATCTCTGGTTTGAGATTATTTTCCTCACAGTTTAAATTTTTTAAACACGAAAATAATAAATGGATTTTGTACCCCATCAAATAAGGAAACAGCAGGATCTGAGTTTACGTGATTTCGATTCCGTTTGCTCAAGTTGTGTTCATTTTAGTGAACATGTATCCACAGTTTCGGGGACTGCGAATCTCAACGTAATTAAAGAGTTATTGCGGATTTGAAAACGCCTTAAAATGTAAATCAAATTGGCAAACTTTAGGAACTTACTTTCTTAATTTGGATTTAATTGATTGAGATATAATATTTTTAGTAAGTGAGGTCACTGCTGGAATACTTTCCTAATCAAGAACTTAGTGATTGTCATTTAATCAATTAGTGAAAATTAAATTATTTAATTTCGTGGAATAATTGGCATAATATTTGTGAAATATTTGATGATTATTATTTCCTTAAATGACATTGCATTAACCAATATTTGATTAGATGTGATTTAAATCACTAATTGGTTACATCATCTACATGATCTACATTCCAACGAACATGTTGCTTGAATAGGATTTAGGATTTGTTTAGGCAAAACTCATTATAATGTTAATCAAAATCTTTTGATTATATTATATGGTATAATTTTGATTGAAGAACCGATGATCATCTCAAGTACAAATTGATCTATTTTGCATTATCCTTTCCCGAGGTGGATATGGTGTCTAGTTGGAGAGCATTGGGGTAGCGGGTTGCAACATATGTGGTCCGTCCCACTCTCATCGGTACTGGCCATGACAACGGGTAGGCTTAGTATAATACTTAAGAAATCATGATGTATTTCTAATTATTAAAATTCGAATAATACGTATTTGAGATAATACATAATTCAAGTAACAATTAAAAAAAGTTTGTTGGATATTAATTGGATCACTAATTTAATATGATTAGATTAATTGGAATCCAATTAAAATGAGAATACTCTATGATAAATAGAGATGTTATTTCCCTTGGAAAAATTAATCATAATGAATATGATTCATAATGATTAATTAGAATTTGAATATGATATGGAGGATCACATAAGTGACATCGATGGTCTCCAGTCAAGGCAGAGGGTTCCGGAGCCAGGGATTGTATGCAGGAGACACATGTCTGAAGTGACAGCTCATGTATGCAAGCGCGTCTGGATCGGGTTCTTCGCTGCTCGAAAGAGTAAGGACGTATACGCAGTGACCCCAATATCGGGTCCTCATATTATTGGGGCAATATTGGATTGCGCATAGCGAGTTGTATTCCTGTTGACTGTTGGTTCAATTAATGACGGGTCAACATCACCTTAAAGGTGGTGGGCCCGGGTGTTAAGACCGAATTGGGAGATGCTAGTTGGACTTGCAAGGCGGAATGTGTTCCCACTTTTTTTATCCGAGTTGTAGGTTCTCATATTATTGGGATGCAACAAAGATAAGGAAGGAGATCCCAGATCTTGCTTGAGATATAATGGTAAGCATATCTTTTACATTGAAAGTGATTAAGGGAACGAACTTTCAGTGTTGACAAGGCAAGACAACTTTGATATAAAAATTCCTAAATCAAAGTAAAATATGTATATATATAAATATATAGACATATACAAATTTCTTATTTCAGATGATCCTTCATTAAACCCACTCAATGTTATACTCAATAATAACCAGTAAAATATCATGGATTGGACTCATGATCCAGATATTGTACTTGCAGTTGCACACATAATGTATGTGGTTGCAATGTGCAAGTTTCCTCATAATAATGAGGATTGACAATTAAATAGATAATAGGACTACAACCCTAGGGTTTGTATGTCTCTGTAGTCTAGATCTCTCATCGAATGTAATTTGGAAGTGACATGTCGGTGATGATCACAATTGTCAAATAATCCTTATAAAATCAGTGAAGATATTCTGGCATACATATGTGCTCTTGACATTTAAGCAAGAGTGACATGGTTCTCTGCATCGTGCAGAATGGTAGCTCTATAAGATATGATGTATTCAAATTATTTGAATACCTACCTGAACCAATATTTCAAGAGTTTTGATGGATGTACATACGATGAGTGTCATCGTTCTACTGCCTATACTCTAGTCATTCATGAAGCTTCATAATACTCATGTTGTATGAATTTAACGAAGCATGTATAAATGTTGAAATGCTCTTACATTGAAATCTTTTGAATTTAACGTAAGAGATCCTTAATCTTAAGCAATGGTTGTTTATAGATGAAAGGTTCACAGTGGAAGCATGGGTCGGACCAGAGTAAGAAGGAAACTCAAAGTGTTAACCTACTTCTGTGATTTCTACATGGCATCCAGATAGTTGGATGAATGCCAATACTGCAATTAGTCGATGTATTGATAGTATGACTATCCGGACTATCTAGGATCCTTAGTAAACGACTCATATAGAGCATCAAAATAATCTACATAAAATCATTGACTTTGACTTACTTATTTGATAAGATAAAGTCTAATAATTGTATCTCAACTTTCTAACAACACTTGCAATAGGATGCATATGTTTTAGAAGACTGGAAAATTTGATCTTAAGGTTTATAGTTATCCACATGGATATTGATGCAATTTGTTGCAACAATCTCTGTTGGATTGATAAACTTGTTATTTTGAGTGGGAGATCCCTTAGTCTTAGAGAATGTCTCTGTGACCTAGATATAAGAATACACTCATTGTTTGTTTCTAAATGTTTGAAATAAACATGAATTTTGAGATAGAACTATCATAAAGAGTTATGGTGGATATATTTTAGATAGTAATCTAACATCTAGTGGACTCCACAAAATTAAAAAATTAATGAATGGTTCATTAAGATTTCTAATACTGAAAATTAAAACCTTTATAAGATCAATTGGAGGATGAACATCATTTGACAATGATCTGGCATCACGTTTTGGACATATGTCTGTTAATGAAATCAATGGACTAGTAAGAGATTAAACTTTATATTGTCTAAAGGTTCAAATCTTACATACATGTGAATATTGTATTCAAGAGTAGAAATGTCCAATACACCCTTCCTTGGGAAAGGCGTAAGATGTCAAGGTATCCAGGATCTCATACATATTGATGTATGTGGATCATCTATATCATAGTGAACATTATGGATATGTGATATCTATTGATGATTATGTATGATATGAGATTTATTCTCTTCACCTAAAGAAATCTTTGAAATGTTCAAAGATTTCATTATTTTGGTTTACATCCAAAGTTTGAAGGAAGATAAAATGAATTTGATCTAATCTAAGTAGCAAGTACCTGCTAGATTTATTCAAAGAATACCTTATGGAGATATGAATATCCGTCCTATCTCAATCCTCCTAATACACCTTGACTCATTAGAGTTATAGGGAGATATAATTGGATCATGTGTGACATGATTTGATCAATGATGAATTTTAGCATAATTTCCTATTAGTTTCCTAGTATATATGTAGTAGAGACTACATTATATTTCCTTAATAAGATTCCATGCAAATAAGTTGGAATCGAGCACTAGAGAGTGCTACATCATTAGGAAAATAAAGGATGGTATTGGATACCTACTTTATAACCTTGAGATTCTTAAAAGATCTCATCACTGAGGATATGATTCTTAGAGGATGACTCTATCGAGGATCAAGAAGAAAATGAAGTGTAGGAACACATTAAATCTTGAGAAGATAATGAGGCTCCTAAATTGGAAACTAAAAGGATAATTAAAGATGAAACACTAAAAGCTCTTCAAATGAGTTTGAGGAAGGATGTATTCCCTGTGTTGATTAAATCTGACAATGATCGGACCTCATGTGATGAAGCTCCTAAGGATCATTACATGGAAAGATGGATGTTAGCAATGAAAGTCTAAAGTAGACTTCATATACAAGTGTTGTATATGGATCCTCGAGGATCCACCTATATAGGTAAGACCCATAAAGGTGTAAATGGATCGTCAAGAGAAAGAAGTCAATATTGCATTCCTCTCTGAGGATATTCACATGAAGTAGACCCAGGGCTTCATGGTTGAAGAAAGCAAGATATGCAAGCTAAATAAACCCATCTATGGACTCAAATAAGCTTCTTGTAGCTGGAACATAAGAGTTGATGAAATTATAAATGTTATGATTTCAGATAGAATCCATATGAACCATATGAAGCTTAGTGGGAGTGCCATTTGTGTTCATGATGCTAAATGTAGATAATATCCTAATCATTTAGAATGATATAAGGATGATAATAAGTGTTTTATTAACTGGCTATTCTATATCTTGAAATATGATTTTAAAGATACCTCTTAGATCTTAGTTCTGAAGGTGTTCACAAGCAAGTAGAAGAGGGTATCGGGACTGTCACAATAGTAGTACACCTTGAACATATTCCATTTATGGAAAATTCCAAGAAAGGCTTCCATCCCTTAAGATATGGTACTGACCTATCTAAAGGAATAGCACCTCAAAGAGTTGAGGAAGTGAAAGCTAGAACTGCTTGTACTTGTGCATTAGTTATGAGAAGCTTAGTGTATGCTAGATGTGTACAAAAGCCAGATATCTGCCATGAAGTGGGGGTAGTAAAGTGTTACTAATCCTACTATGGAGATAAAACATGCAGTAATAACAATATCTTCATAAAGGACAAAGTTTTTGAGATAGTGATCTCAAAGTCTTATCTTCAAAAACTTAAGACTTTATAGATAGAAATCTAAAAGGTCTTAACTGTGGATACCTTAGGAGAAAGAGATCTTCAGGAATAAGGGTATTCTGATAAGGATTGTGGAAATAATGGTTATGATAATTGTTAAGCAGTAGTGTCAAGGACATTGTAACTAATAAGATTGACTATCGGTTGCATAAGATGCAACATTCGCATTAGATGTGAGCACTGTTACTGGGATATGCAAGTGTCGTAAAAGGACTTGACATAGTCTTGCGGGAACAGAGTGACTGATCAGCTTACCTAGCTTTTTCTAAATAGCCTATGATTGTCATATGAGTGTGGGTTTAAATGATTAGCCCATTAATGGCTCTTTGGGCTAGCGGAAGATTGTTAGACATGCGAGCCCACGACGAGCCATTATGAAAAAAATGTTCTTGCGAATATCATTCCCTGATCTGAAATGAAGAATGAATAATTTGCATAATAGGTCCCTTAGTAAAATTAGGGTTATGTGCCATGGCCATCTTAATGATCATACAGTTGTTGATTCAATTGTTTCATCATAGAGGTTGGTGTTTGGATGAATATCTAAAGGTTTAGATTGAGGACTCATCAAGCACCGTCAAATGATTGTTAGGAGATGATCTCCAGCCTGAGTAGCAGATGACAATCCTTTCTCAGTTAGGCTGATATCTGAACGACCTCTTGATGCAGGTCCTCTACATAGGAATAGAAATTTGAAGGTGTCATATTAATTAGGTCAAAGAGTTGACTTAACGAGATCGAGATAAACAAAGTCCTATATCGTATGGTGTCACGATACAGGCACGCATCCTCTGACCGGACACAGATGTGTTACTATATATCTGAATATGTACATTTGGCAGACCAATAGGTTGATGACCTAACCAAGGTCTATACACCGGCGCGCTGGAGTGCATATAAGGGCATAAGAGTAATACGATCTCTTAAAGGGATCATACAGGTTCGTTTATTGAACCGGAAGGCATGAGCTCACTCATGAGATATTGGGAAGAATCAAATTCCGTGCACGCGGTCGTCTCACTTTGGAAGCTTGACTGAAGTTGTAGGTTTGATATTTACTTTTGGAAGGTATATAATCAAGACCTAGGTATGATATATGCTTTTGGAAAGTATATGATTGATACCGACTCCCAATGATCAAATGAGAAACTTACTGATAAAACCGTGAAGTAGACAGTATAAAGTTGATCCAATACTTCGGGTTAATCTGAGTCTTCCAGTATGCAGGATGTATTGGTATTGGGAATACCTGAGGGTGATGTGATCATAAATGATTGTATAACTATGACGCTTCCATTCCTAAGGAGTGATGAAACAGGTCTGGATTTTAGTGACTCCTCTCAGTAGAGAAGTGATCTGATCTTGGTCCAAATGTTGGACATTGATCTGAATGTGATTCAGATGCAATGAGAAGATTAGATTTGCGATCTTGATTTAATCAAGCATCTATGTGAGGCATGCGATCTGGATTTGAGATTTGATCTCAATATCCAAGTCACTATACGTGGAACAATACAATCACCCTGTCCTTATCTCGAAGTATTCGTGGAGAAAGCGCATTATCCTTAAAAGAATTCATGATAATTTCATTGTTGATATAAGTATCCGAGCATTAGGAAAATAGATAATTAAATGTGATTTAATTATCATGAGTAATATGAATTTTGATTCATATTATAAAGAGAGTTATCTTAGATAATTAAATGAGATTTGTTTATCAAAGATGTGAATAATATGAATGTGATTCATATTATTTGGGCACACGAGAATAGAGATCCAAGATGATTAAATGTGATTTAATTGTCATGGATATGAATAATGTGGATAGCAATATTCATATTAGTCATATATTTTATAACTATGATTTATAATATATAAGAGAGAGCTATTTGTAATTTACATTTGTTAATTAAATGTTGATGTGAATTGGATTCACATTGGACAATTAATTGAAAATGTAATTCACATTTTATTTTGGGTTGTGAATATGATTCACAATTTTCCAATGGCAAGATTGCATTATTCACAAAATAATTATCAATTATTTTTGTAGAATAATTTACCACTAGTGTTATTGCAAATCATGGAGATTTCCTTGGAATAATGTAATCTCATGAGATCTCATGAGATTACATGAGATTGCCACGAAATCCAATATTATGGAAGGAGGCAATCATCATTCAATAATTTCCATGCTTGATTGATTTGATTTGGGATTGATTTATATTCATTTATCATCATAGGTTTAATCTAAATTAAATTAATTGTTGTTGGTTTTTACCAACATAAATCTTAGCCATTAAAAGATACACAATCAATGATAGCCATTGGATTTGTGTTGCCCATGGATTGAGATCCATGGATCCCAAAATGTTATAAAAGGAGAGGCACCCCATTGCTCCTCTTTACACACAAGAGAACATAAGTCTCTCTCTCTCTCTTTCTCTCTACACATCAGCCCTCTCTCTTCCTCTCTCATGGTCGTCCACCGTGGATGCCCTATAGGGAGTCTCCATCGCCGCAGCGTCGTCGTTATGTTGCCCGATCGTTTGCCCGTGGATCTCCGTCTCCTTCGGTGCACCTCGTTCGTGAAGAAGACTTCGGATCTCGTGTGTCGAGATCAGGGGATCCGCCACTTGGATCATCAACATGGATTGCGAGAAGCACGCGATTCATCCCCGTGCTCGCAAGCGTATCCTCCGTCGGATCGGACTTGAGACAGGAGGTCTCTTCGTTTAGAGACTCGATCACAACAATGCATCAAGAGGTAATCCTATTACTTGTTTTTGGTTTAGACGAAATGATCGGAGAAGTGTTCTGGGATCATGTGGTTTTGTCGCATGAAAACTTTTTAATTTCCGTTGCATAAAACAACTAGTCTGACTAGTAATTCTTCGTCGTATTCGATACGACACTCACGCATCTGTGATATGCTTAAGGATCTAACCATATCCTTCAAATTGTTGCGTAGGGTTGACCACGCGATGCGAGATAGAGGAAAGGCGTGGTCACATGCTGGGCACATGACCGAATTGAAGAAAGAGGCGCCATGTGGCACGACCGGGAGTGGCCACGAGGCAGCCTATTTTATTTTTTTAAGATAATTAAAAAGATGATAATAATAGCAATTAAATTAATTAATTAATTAAAACAAATTATGTAAATAATTAAAATAAAAAAGTAAAAATGATATAAATGTATAACACGTGGCCCCTCTAAGAGCGGCCACGTGTCGCTCCTAGAAAAATCCAAATTTAAATCGAAAGAAAAATTAAAAGGAAATATAAAAATATGACAAATCAGAAAGTGATCAGCACGAAAGTTGATCGTCTCGAAAAGATTTACAGCTTCTAAGAAGGATCGAAAATCAAAGAAAGTAATCTATACAAAAAGTATTTCTGGGGGGTATGTCATGGATATAAACACCATATTTTTATCTTTTGCATTTTTTCTTTTTTAAACAAGAGAAAAATCAAAATAAAATTAGAGAAAATATGAAAGAAATATTTACAACTTAATCTATTTTTTGGATTTTTAATAAAAAGAAAATAAAAAGATAAAAAGAAGGGTATTTTGGTCAATATGTACAACATACAACAGGGGCCTAAAACCCATCACATACAATCTTTGATTTTTACAAAATTAGTCATTTTTTGAAGATCTTTGTCTGTATATTACTTTAAAAGTTAGTAGACCTAAATCGGACACTATATGAAAGAGATATGTGCATTTTAGGGCTCATAGTTTCAAACTTGAATTTGTATTTTATTGGACAATTTTACAAATAAGTATTTCTTATATTTTTCCTTTATTAGTGTGAATAATCTATAGACTATAGATTTTATTTTTTGGATTTGGAGTTTGTATAACATAGTTACAAAAAGCTAATATATAGATGAATATTTACAAGTAAATTAGTTTTCTTGTTTAATGCAAATATGAATTACTAAAATGCAATTATTATGTACACATGTATCAATGTTAATCATGCAATATAAGTGGAAATATGCAGCCAATTACTCAGGAAAAAATCTCTATTTTCAACTCTTATAGTGATGAATCACGGATTCATCAACTAAGAAGTGACCCAAGACCCTGAGACTCAGTCATCATCATGACTTAGTCAACAAGAACAAAGTAGGGAGAGTTAACAGATAACTCTACTAGAATGGCCAATAATTAGTTTTTGGGACCTATTTTATTTGTATTATTTACATCTAAAATAATGAAACTTTATACATGAAAGTTGTAGCTAAAAATATGTAGAAAAATAAAAAAATTATTTCACATAAAAATAATATGCATTGTACATTTTATGCACAAAATAAAATCCTAAAACCTAAACTTCACATACCCATATCTCCCAAATAAAAACTCAAATGTATCAAAATTCCTTTAATTGTATATAAATTTTGCTAATCTATTTAATGAATGTAGTTTCCTAATTTTTGGAATTAAGATGTGAAAGATAGGTTTTGGATTCATATTGTATAGTATACCCGATTAAAATATTCCTTTTATTTTTTCTTTAGTATTTTTAGAATTTTATATTTTTCTAATTTCAATTATTATTTAAAATATTTGTACATGTTAAAACTAGAATAAAACATAAATAAAACATTAGAAAGAAAATATGTATAAAAAATGCATAGATGAAAATACAACAACGATACTGATATAAGAATAGACCTATTTAATTAAGTGTATACTTCAGAATAAAAAAACGTAAAAATATTATTAAATTTATAATTTATAAATATATAAAATAAGAAAATAAAATAGTAAAGTTTTTCTAATAAAAAATAAAAATAAAATACCTAAAACATACCTAAATATACCTATATGTACCCTAAAAAGTAACTTGTAAATAAACACCTCTAAAAAATAAAGAAAAGTGCACATAAAATAGCACGGAAAATTAGAAATATTTTTAATTTATAACCTAAAAACAATAAAATCAATTACTATTTATTACCTATTTTCCAAGGCATTTTTGCCTTGGAATTTCCTGGTTGGTCCACGTGAACAAACCAAGCGTGACCTTATGTTGACCTTGGTCAACTGTCCGGGCTGCCCTTTGACTTCTGTCAGAACTTCGCGAGACCGCCCCTTCACCTTTTTTCTCCATGCCTCCTCCTTCACTCATTACCCTCGAGACCACCACCTTCTTGTAGCCCCTTCATCTCTCATCCTCGCCCACTACTCATCGCTCCTCAAAACTCTGTCAAAACTCGCCTATAAATATACCCCCTTATCCCCCTTTTGATTTTTGATCCCTCTTCTTCGAGCTTTAGCCCCTCAAATCACCCATATGAGCTTCTCCATGGTGACAGCAAGGCAACGTTCATGATTTGCAGTGAGGAGAGCAAGTGGAGGAGGTAAATCCACCCACTATCGGAGCGCCTCCAGCTTGTTCTGCTCATGGCCTCTCAAGGCGGTTGAGCTCTCTTTTTCTGCATTTTTAGGTAATCTTGTAGTTCAATTTTCATTTCGCATCTTTAATTCATAGTTGAATCAAGGGAATCACTCTTAAATCAAAATCCCCCAATTCTCATATCTAACTAAGGCTCTGAGTAAAAATCCTAGCGATCCAACTGTTGATTCGCCACGATTCTCATATCATCTCAGTCCCCATCACCTTCTCCACCGATTGTACACTTCCTCCAACCCAGATCCATCATGGATCAGGGAATCAGAGCTCCCTCTGTTTCCCATCAATGGAGCTTCCCATTCTACTCCATTCGCCTTGTCATTCTGAGCAAACTTTAGGTCGAGGAGATAGCCCTCGCACCCAGGAGTCTTTTCGTGTCGACTTGCAGGGCTAAGGAAGCATGAAGCACTTTGAAGCCCACCTAGAGCAGCTCTAGCTACCCTGTCCTCACCGGAGCATCGCTAGCCATACCGCCTTCTGGGATTTAGTCGTTGCACGTGGAGGAGGCCTAGCTAACTGCTAAACCTATTGGATGAACGTTTTGTCACCAGATCCCAGAGAAACAATATATCGAAATTCGTCATACTGTTGTTCCTGCATGTTCTTGCAGTGTCCTTTCCTATGTTCGATCAAGAATAGTGGTCCAAATCTAATCTTGACCATTGATTTCCCATGAAGGGGTATGTGAAGAGGGTTGCACGATCAGACACATGGTGACTTCTGGACGGCTGGATCCTAGCGCATAATTGAGTAAATTGTAGAGCCACCCTTCTCCTTTTTTTAATTAATAAATGGTCATGTAAATATTTCAAGTATTTTAAACACTTTTGGACGACTTGCATATAACCCCCTGAACTTTCTATATATTGCAATTTAGACCCTATTAGAGTCATGTGCATGCACACATTTTATCATGTACAAATTGCATGTAAACCTTCGTGGAATCTATATATTATTGTTTAATAAATAAAGTTTAAATAATAGTGTTAAACTTTGGGTAAAATTGCATTGTAACCCTCACCCATATTTGTTTTTCCAATTATACCCTTGCTAGGCCAACTATATTTGTGTTTCGTTTCCTATTTATTACAAATAGCTTCCGTACCCCAAAAATTACCAAAAAATGGGAGTAGGTAACTGGATGCATGCTTGAGCAGCTATTAATTTACTTTTGCATTTTGTGCCCTTCTCCTATTTTCTAAAAATCAAATAGTACATAATCAATCCATATTTATCTTACGAAAGCCAAAAAATTTGAAATCAATTTGAAAAATTCCCAAAAAAAGATTATGCTTATTTAAGTATTATGAACCTTCAGACAAAAATCACTAAAAATAGAAAATAAAAATGTTTAAAAATTGAAAACCCCCCAAAACCTTCATACAAATCTATAAAATTCCCAAAAATTCCAAAAATATTAATTTCTATTTTGTAATTTTCTCGGCATTATTATATTTACGAAAATTTAATTTAGATAAATTTTGATACGATTTGGTATTTTTTATCTCCATTTTAATCCGGACTAGTTAATTAAACCCTGATTTTGGGGTATTTTCAATTTAAAATTTATAAAAATTGGAAAAATCCTTAAAAATGACAAACTATTAGAAAAATATTTAAAACCCCAAAAACATTTTATTTTATATATTATGACTATTTTATGATATTTGTAATTATCCTATTCTATTTTGTATATATAGTAGTATATATTATTATATATCTTTTGTAAATAGAAAATTAAATTAAACATAAAAAAACTAAATAAATAACTAAAACCAAAAAAATATAAGAAAATAAAATATAAAAATAAAAAATAAAAAAACCCCCATTATTTGACTAAATATTATACAAAGTTAGATATAAAATTATACATATATTATTTATTTATAAATAGTATCGAGTGTTGCATCGTGTGTTCCTTGTGTTCGACACCGTAGTCTTCTTGTCACTATACAATCATTTTGTAGGGTTTATAATAAATTTCGATCCACATTGTATCTTTACTACCAGACTTATTTGTGGGTTAATTTTTGATCTTGATTGGGTTTCGTGAGTGGTCACTGCATCAACTGTATATCTCGCCTTGTGAGATTTCTAGACCCTCGCAAAATCCATTTTTTCACTACGTATCATAGACTTTAAGAATATCCCCACCACTCTGAAGGCTATCATCATTTATGTTATGAAGGTATGTTATATTAAATGATTCATTTAGAATATTTCCTATATAAAGGTATTAGTTATCCACTTTGTTGAATATTAAACAGAATATTTATGGCGGGGGTGATAATCCCAAACTCGAGGAAGGGATATTGCTCTGTGCAGTAAAGCTACATCGTCATACCCGAGCACGAGGAGAGAAGGTTAGTACTCCTTGCAGGTTGATGATTTAGTTGACACTTGCTATTTAACCTCATTTGAATCTTTTAATGAACTATGACCTATTCATGACAACATCTGAGGCATTAGCCAATACACCCATGGATTGGCATCCAGCCGAATGGGAGGCAGTCATCCAGTATTAGGAGAGTATCGAGTTCAAGGTGATATTCGCAAACAACATAATATGCTTTCCAACTTGTAAAATTGTGTCTAGGTTAATAATGTTCGTATTCTCTCCTTCATGGTAGGATTATCAATAAGAAATAAATGAGACAAGAGTAAAGCATTGCGTTCTACTCATACCTTGGGAAGGACAAATTTTGAGGACCTGAAACACAAGCATGTAGGTTATCCATTCTAACATTATTATGTAACAAGGATTGATTGATATGAATATGCTCGTTGTATACTTGTATAGGTCGTGGCAAGGGGAAAGCTAGATCACGTTAGGTTCTTTGAGTTGACTCGACAGACCACAGATGCGAAGGGGAATACATTCTTCATTCATGAGACCTACGTAGAAGCCTACATAAGTAATCATTGATTTACTAGGTGGATTCAATCAATTTATTCATTTATCAAACTCTATATATATATATATATATATCTAACATAGTCAAAATCTTAATATATGTGGGGACAAATGATGTAGTTCATCAACAACCAACCACCTTCAGATCAAGGTTCTTTGGACTCCAGATATCTGAGTGAGGAGGCATTTCATCACGTCTACCCTCCATCATGGCAACATTCTGGACAAGTCCTATTGGGTGGTTCAATTGCCACCGAATCAAGCTACTATGGTCGAGGTGGTGATCCATCATAATAGGAGTTCTACTAGATGACACAAATTATGGCAGAGATATGGCATGACCTCAAAAGGTCACATGAAAGAGAAGATCATCTATGAGAGATCTTGCAACATATTACCTAGACTAAGCAGTAGAATGCATCGATGATACATGAGATGTACATGTTGATTGCTGAGTTATTTGGGACAAGCACCTCTAGTTCGGCTCCAACCCTTCCATGCCAAGACCACGATGACTACCCGCCACCAACTTGTGCTTAGGATTTACATTATTTGATGTATTAGTGTAGCATGACTATGTTGGGATTAGACAAGGATGTATCAATATATATGTGATATGTAACATACCTTTTAATCTTTAATTTTGGTTACGGAATATACTTCTAATTGTGTTGTAAGACATAGATCTTTGGAGTGTTGCACGATTATTTTAGCCCTTCATATATTACATTTTACATCTGAATTTGTCAAACAAAGTGAAGACCAACACATATATAGATAAATCATATACACAACAGCTAGAATGACTTCCATTAATATAGAGACTATATAGGGTGCTCAATGAACCATCGTATATACCATGACCATTTCACGAAGGCTTTTATATATGTGGTGGTCATTCTTTATGACAATTAGCTAGAACCGTTGTAGATATTATATATGACGACAAACTGTGCATCATCGCAGTCACGACGGGAAGGGGATATTAACGAGTGCTCACAACCATCATACAAAAAACCGTATTTCCAGTAGTGTTCCATGCTCTAAGGAAAGGTATACCTTATTGGAAATAAATCATATATATAGAGTCTTTCAAATGAGGTGCCACCTTTCCTTGATAATAGAAAGATGCCAGTTTTGGCTATTGTGTGATGAGTGTACAAGTGAGATTGAACTCACCATGTGGAATATTGTGGTTTTATTGCCAACTATACTTCATAAAATGAGGAATCCACTTAATTAATTCTTTAATAGTAAAATACAAGTCATTATCCTCTTTATTTTAGTTAAATAATGTTTAGTATGCGTTGTCATTTCCTTCTAATTTTGACGCAAAAATAGTTCATATTATGAAATAAATGTTAGTAGTTTTCAAAAGATAGTGATATTTTTTACAAAAATGATCTGTAAACTAAAACTCATTGCTAGACATGGAAAGGATGTGATATTTGACGTGGTAACTGAACTTCCTACAAATAAGGACTAACGAATATAGTGATTTTTTGCAATCTATACTTCCTATAATATGGGATTCACTTAATTAATGCGTTATTAGTAAAATCCTCATGATGCGACTTGCTATATTTAGAATATGACTCACATTATGCTTTCAATTTTTTCATCAAAGTATGATGTAAATAAAAGTTTGCATTTGAAATAAGGGATATCAAATTACAAAAGTCGATTACTATTTTACAAAGGTCGAATGCCACTTACAAAAATATATGCAATTTTAAGCATTGAGAAGGTATACATGTTTGAAATTATAACTATGTACTACATGCTTTCCATATCATATTTCACATTCAACAGGTTTATTTTATATTCCATGTACGAAGTTTACGTCCATCCAATACCATGTCAAACACTACCAAAATGAATACTTGCAATAAATTTCATTAATATATGTTACAATTCTAATTCATATTTCACATTCAACAAGATTATTTTATATTCCGTGTACGAAATTTACGTCCATCCAATACCATATCAAAAACTACCAAAATGTAGACTTGCAGCAATAAATTAATCCATCATTTCATAATATATGTTACAATTCTAATTCATCAGTAGGTCACTTGAATAAGTTTTGATGAGAGGAAGAAGGGTTAAGATTGAGACAATGAGAGCTTGTAGATGTCATCATTTTGGATCTCACTGCAAAAAAAATAGTAGACATATGTAAAAAGAATGAGATAGATGTAAAATATGAATCCCCATTTCATCCCCTTTATTCTCTCATTTTGGCCTTAAATCCCTTGTTAAATGCATCTAAATAGCACTAATTACATAAATAAGACTCATTATTTGTACTGTAAATATTGTATAAAATTTTGTCTTTAATACCAAAATTAAAGAATAAAGAAAAGAAAATAATTTGAAATATTGAAGATAGTGAATGATGTTGGACATGCGAACCCACGACGAGCCATTATGCAATAAATGTTATTGCAAATATCATACCCTGATCTGAAATGAAGGATTAATAATTTGCATAATAGGTCCCCTGGTACAATTAGGGTTATGTACCATGGCCATCTTAATAATCATACAGCTATTGATTCAACTATTGAATCATAGAGGCTGGTGCTTGGACGAATATCTAAGGGGTTAAATTGAGGACTCATCAAGCACCGTCAAATGATTATTAAGAGATGATCTCCAGCCTGAGTAGGAGATGGCAATCCTTTCTCTAAAGGACGATATATTACCGACCACTTGATGCAGGTCCTATGCATAGGAATAGAGATTCGGAGATGTCAGATTAGTTAGGTCAAAGAGTTGACTTAACGAGATCGAGATAACCAAAGTCCTATATCGTATGATGTCATGATATAGGCACGCATCCTTTGACCGGAGATAGATGTGTTACTATATGTCTGAGTATGTACATTTGGCAGACCAATAGGTTGACGACCTAACCAAGGTCTATACACCGGCGCGCTGGTGTGCATATAAGGGCATGTGAGTATTATGATCTTTCAAAGGGATCATACATGTTGAGTTACTGAACTGGGAGGCATGAGCTCACTCATGAGATATTGGGAAGAATCAAATTCCATGTGCATGGTCGTCTTGCTTTGGAAGCTTGACTGAATTAGTAGGTTTGATATATACTTTTGGAAGGTATATGATCAAGACCTAGGTATGATATATGCTTTTGGAAAGTATATGATCGATACTGACTCCCAATAATTGAATGAGAAACTTGCTGATAAAACCATGAAGTAGACAGTATAAAGTTGATCCAATAATTCGGGTTTATTTTAAGTCTTCCAGTGTGCAGGATGTACATATATTGGGAATACCTGAGGGTGATGTGATCATAAACGATTGTATAACCATGATGCTTCCATTCCAAGGGAGTGATGAAACGGGTCTGGATTTTAGTGACTCCTCTCGGTAGAGAAGTAATCTGATCTTAGTCCAAATGATGGACGTTGATCTGAATGTGACTCAGATGCAATGTGAATATTAGATTTGCGGTCTTGTTTTAATCAAGCATCTATGGGAGGCCCGCGATCTGGATTTGAGATATGATCTCAATATCCAAGTCACTATACGTGGAACAATACAATCGCCCTGTCCTTATCTCCAAGTATTCGCGGAGAAAGCGTGTTATCCTTGAATCGGTTCAGGGTAATTTCATTGTTGATAATATGTATCCGAGCATTGATAAAATGGATAATTAAATGTGATTTAATTATCATAAATAATGTGAATTTAATTCATATTATGGAGAGAGTTGTCTTAGATAATTAAATGTGATTTGATTATCAAAGATGTGAAAAATATGAATGTGATTAGTATTATTTGAAAACAAGAGAAAAGAGATCCAATATGATTAAATGTGATTTAATTATCATGGATATGAATAATTAGGATAGCAATATCCATATTAGTCATATATATTATAAATGTGATTTAGAATATATAAGAGAGAGCTATTTATAGTTTACATTTGTTAATTAAATGTTAATGTGAATTGGATTTACATAGGACATTGAATTGAAAATGTAATTTATATTTATTTTGGGTGGTGAATACGATTCACAAAATTTTCAATGGCAAGATTGCAATGTCTACAAAATAATTGTGAATTATTTTTATAGAATAATTTACAACAAAAGTTGTTGCATAATCTTGGAGATTACAATATAGATGAGAGCCACCTTCCATATATATGGAGTGGACGGCCACCACTCCTATTAGGAATGTGTGGCCATCCCCTCCTTCCAACATGGAAGGAGGCACTCTCTCTCCTACGATCTCCAAGAGATCATGATTTAATATGTTGATTGAATTATATTGATTTATCAATATATATTTAATCTAAATTAAATTAATTGTTGTTTGTTTTTATCAACACAAATCTTTTCCATTAAAAGAAACACAATCAATGAGAGCCATTGGATTTGTGTTGTCCCATGGATTGAGATCCATGGATCCCAAAAATCTATAAAAGGAGAGGCACCCCATTGATCTTCTTTACACAATATTTGAGACAACAAATCTCTCTCTCTCTCTTTCTCTCTCTCTCCCTCTCATGGTCGTCCACCATGGATGCCCTAGAGAGGTTCTCCATCGCCGCTGCATCATCGTTATGATGCCCGATTGTTTGCTCGTGGAACTCCGTCTACTTCGGCGTTCCTTGCTCGTGAAGAAGACGTCGGATCTAGTGTGTCGAGATCTGGAGATCCGCTGCTTGGATCATCAACATGGATTGCGAGAAGCACGGGATTCATCCCCGGGCTCGCAAGCGTCTCCTCCGTCGAATCGGACTTGAGACAAGAGGTCTCTTCGTTTAGAGACTCGATCACAACCACGCTTCCAAAGGTAACCCTAATACTTGTTTGTGATTTAGACGAAATGATCCGAGAAATGTTCTTGGATCATGTGGTTTCGTCGCATGAAAAAATTTTAATTTCCGATGCACAGAACAACTAGTCCGACTATTTGTTCTTCATCGTATTCGATACGATGCTCACGCTTCCGTGATGCTCTTGAGGATCTAACCATATCCTTCAATTGGTATCAGAGCCTTATGTCGGTGGTTTTGGATACGATCCATAAACCGAGGACGACTTGGGTACATTAGGGTTTGCGAAAGTTTTCTTGCATTTCATTTTCGCATCTCTGTTTTGAGATTATTTTCGGCACTATTTAAATTTCTAAAAACGAAAATAATAATAGTATTTTGTTCCCCATTAAATAAGGAAACCGTAGTAGCTGAGTTTACGTGATTTCGATTCCGTTTCCTCAAGATATGCTCATTTTAGTGAACATGTATCCACAGTTTCGGGGACTGTGAATCTCAACGTAATTAAAGAGTTAATTGTGGATTTGAGACGCATTGAAATTCGTGCAAAATACTTAGGTTCTTTTGTAATCAAATTAGCAAACTTTAGGAACTTACTTTGCTTAATTTGGATTTAAATTGATTGAGATATGGTATTTTTAGTAAGTTAGGGTCACTGCTGGAAATACTTTCCTAATCAAGAACCTAGTGATTGTCATTTAATCAATTAGTGAAATTAAATTATTTAATTTCCTGGAATAATTGTGCATAAATATTTATGAAATATTTTATGATAATTATTCCCTTAAATAACATTGCCTTAACCAATAATTGATTAGATGTGATCTAGATCACTAATTAGTAACATGATCTACATGATCAACATTCAACAAATATGTTGCTTGAATAGGACTTAAGATGTGTTTAGCAAATCTCATTATAATGTTAATCAAAATTGTTTTGATTATTATTATATGGTATGATTTTGTTTGAAGAACCGATGATCATCTCAAGTACAAAGTGATCTATTTTGCATTATCCTTTCCCGAGATGGATATGGTATCTAGTCGGAGAGCATTGGGGTTGCGGGTTACAACGTATGTGGTCCGTCCCACTCTCATCGATACTAGCCATGACAACGGGTAGGGTTAGTATAATGCTTAAGAAATCATGATGTATTTCTAATTATTAAAATTCGAAATAATACGTATTTGAGATAATACCATAATTCAAGTAACAATAAAAATTGTTTGTTGGATATTAATTGGATAATTAATTTAATATGATTAGATTGATTGGAATGCAATTAAAGTTAAAACACTCTATTATGAATAGAGATGTGATTTCCCTTGGAAGAATTAATCATAATGAATATGATTCATAGTGATTAATTAGAATTTGAATATGATATGGAGGATCACATAAGTGACATCCATGGTCTCCCATCAAGGCGAAGGGTTCCGTCGCCAGGGATTGTATGTAGGAGACGCATGTACGATGTGATAGCTCCTGCATGCTAGCGCATCTGGATCGGGCTCTTTGCTTCTTGAAAGAGTAAGGTCGTATGCGTAGTGACCCCAATATCGGATCCTCATATTATTGTGGTGATATTGGATTGCGCATAGCGAGTACTATTCCTATTGACGGTTGGTTCAATTAACGACGGGTCAACATCGCCTTAGGGGCGGTGGGCCCGTGTGTTAAAGACCGAATTGGGAATGCAAGTTGGACTTGCAATGCAGAATGTGTTCCCGCTTCTTTTTGTCCGAGTTGCAGATTCTCATATTATTGGGATGTAACAAAGATAAGGAAGGAGATCCCAGATCTTGCTAAGATATAATGGTAAGTATATCTCTTACATTGAAAGTGATTGAGAGAATGAACTTTCAGTGTTGACAAGGTAAGACAACTTTGATATTAAAATTTTTAAACCAAAGTAAAATGTGTATATATATATATTTATATAAATTTATGCAAATTTCTTATTTCAGATAAGTCTTCAATAAACTCAATCAATGTTATACTCGATAATAACCAGTAAAATATCATGGATTGGACTCATAATCCAGATATTGTACTTGCAGTTGGACACATAATGTATGTGGTTGCAATGTGCAAGTTTCCTCATAATATTGAGGAATGACAATTAAATAGATAACAGGACTACAACCCTAGGGTTAGTATGTGTCTATAGTCTTTATCTCATCGGATGTACTTTGAAAGTGACATGTCGATGATGATCACAATTGTCAATTAATCCTTATAAAATCTAAGAAGATGTTCTGGCATACATATGTGCTCTTGACATTTAATCATGAATGACATGGTTCTCTGCATCGGGCAGAATGGTGGCTCTATAAGAGATGATGTATTCAAATTGTTTGAATACCTACCTGAACCCATGTTTTAAGAGTCTAGATGGATGTAGACATGATGAGTGTCATCATTTCACTGTCTACACTCTAGTCATTCATGAAGCTTCATATTATTCATATTGTATGAATTTAATGAAGCATGTATAAATGTTGAAGTTATCTTACATTGAATTCTTTTGAATTTAACGTAAGAGATCCTTAGTCTTAAGCAATGGTTGCTCATAGATAAAGGGAGTGTAGTGGAAGCATGGGTTGGACCAAAGTAAGAAGTATAGTCAAACGTTGACTGTACCTCTGTGACTTCCATATGACGTCCAAAGAGTTGGATGAATGCCAATACTGCAATAAATTGATGTGTTGATAGTACGACTATCAAGTCTGTCTAGAATCCTTAAAGAAGGACTCGGATGGAGCATCGGAATAATCTACATAAATCATTGATATTGAATTGCTTATAGAAAAAGATAAAGTCTTGTAATTGTATCTCAATCTTCTACTACACTTGCAATGAGTTGCATATGTTTTAAAAGACTAGAAAATTTGATCTTAAGGCTTATAGTCATCCACACATGTATTGATGCAATTATTGCAACAATCTCTATTGGATTGAAAGGTTTCATAATTTCAGTGGGAGAGCCTCCAGTCTTAGAGAATGTCTCTATGACCTAGATATTAGAATACACTCATGGTTTATTTCTAAATGTTGGAAATAAACATGAATTCTGGAATGGACCTATCATAAAGAGTTATGATTAAGATATTTCAAAAAGTAATCTAAAATCTAGTGGACTCCACTAAAATTAGAAAATTAATGAATGGTTCATTAACATTTCTAAATACTGAAATTAAACCTAAAGATCAATAGGAGGATGAAGATCATTTGACAATGATCTAGCATCAAGCCTTGGACATTTGTCTATTGATTTGATCAATAGACTAGTAAGAGATGAAACTTTAGAATGTCTAAATTTTCATAACTTACATACTTATGAATATTGTACTCAAAGAAAAATGTCCAATACACCCTTCTTAAAGAAAGGTGTAAGATGTCAATTCAGGATCTCATACATATTGATGTATGCGGATCATCTATATCATAGTAAACATTATGGATATGTGATATCTAATGATGATTATGTATGATATGAGATTTCTTCTCTTCACCTAAAGAAACCCTTGAAATGTTCAAAGATTTCATTATTTTGGTTTACAATCAAAGTTTGAAGGAAGATAAAATGAATTTGATCTAATCTAGGTAGCATGTACCTGTTAAGTGAATTCAAACGATATCTTATGGAGATATGAATGTCATTTCTATCTCAATCCTCCTAACACACCTTAACTCGGTAGAGTTATAGGGAGATACGATTGGATCATGTATGACACGATCTTATCAATGATGAATTTTAGCATAATTATCCCTTAGTTTCCAGGTATATATGTGTAGTAGAGACTACAGTGTATATCCTTAATAAGGTTCCATGAAAGATGGAATCTAGCACTTGAGAGTGTTGCTTCATTAGGAAAATAAAGGATGGTATTGAATACCTACTTTATGACCTTGAGATTCTTAAAATATCTCATCTCTGGGAATGTGATTCTTAGAGGTTGAGACTCTTGAGAATCAAGATGAAAATGAAGTACAGGAACTCATTTAACCTTGAGAAGATAATGAGGTTCCTGAAATTGGAAACTAAAAGGACAATTAAAGAGGAAATACTAATACCTCTTCAAATGAGTTTGAGGATGGATTCCATGTGTCAGAGAAATCTGACAATGATCAAACTTCATGTGATGAAGCTTCTGAAGATCATAGCATGGATAGATGGTTGTTAGCAAAAAAAGTCTAATGTAGACTTCATATACAAGTGTTGTATATGGACCCTCGAGGATCCACCTATATGGGCAAGACCTGTAAAGGTGTAAATGGATCTTCAAGAGAAAGGGATCTTGATGAGAAGGTAGAGACCTTCAAAGCACGGTTCGTAGCCATGAGCTACACACTATAAGAGATGACATTGCTTGCAATGAGACTTGATTTTCGATGGCAATGCTTAAAATCATCAGAATATTGCTAACCATAGCTTCACAACTTGACTATTGCATCTTCAAGATGTATGTCAATACTGCATTCCTCTATGAATACCTCTCTGAGAATATTCTCATGAAGTAGCCCCAGGGCTTCATGGTTGAGGAAAGCAAGGTGTGCAAGGTAAGGAATCCATCTATGGACTCAAATAAGCTTCTCGAAGTTGGACCATAAGATTTGACGAAATTATAAATGATATGATTTCAGGTGGAATCTCGATGAGCCATGCCAAGCTTAGTAGGAGTGCCTTTGTGTTCATCTTGCAAAATGTAGATAATATCCTAATCATTTAAATTGATATAAGGATAATAATAAGTGTTTTATTATCTGGTTGTTCCATAACTTGAGATATGATCTCAAGGATACCTCTTGGATCTTAGTTCTGAAGCTGTTCAGAAACAAAGAGAAGAGGGTATTGGGACTGTCACAATAGTAGTACACCTTGAACATATTCCATTTTCTGGAAAATTCCCAGAAAGGCTTCCATCCCTTAAGATATGGTACTGACCTATCTAAAGGGATAGCACCTCAAAGAATTGAGGAAGTGAATGTTATAACTGCTTACACTTGTGCATCAGTTATGAGAAGCTGAGTGTATGCTAAATGTGTACAAAAGCCAAATATCTACGTTGCAGTGGGAGTATTAAAGTGTTGCTAATCCTACCATGGAGATAAAACACTTGATTGCAGTAATAACAATATCTTCATAGATGACAAGATTTTTGAGATAGTGATATCAAAGTCTTATCTTCAAAAACATAAGACTTTATAGATTGAGATCTAAAGGGTCTTAACTGTGGATACCTTAAGAGATAGTGATATCCAGAAATAAGGGTATTCTAATAAGGATAATGGAAATACTTGTTATGATGACTGTTAAGTTGTAGCGTCTTGTAACTAACAAGATTGAGCATTGGTCGAATAAGATGCAACATTCGCATTAGATGCAAGCGTTGTTACTGGGGATATGCAAGTGCCATAAAAGGACTTGGCGTAGTCTCGCGGGAACAGAGTGACTGATCAGCTTACCTAGCCATTTTTCTAAATAGCCTATGATTGTCACATGAGTGCGGGTTTAAATGATTAAGCCCATTAATGGCTCTTTGGGTTAGTGGGAGATTGTTGGACATGCGAGCCCACGGCGAACCATTATGCAATAAATGTTATTGCAAATATCATTCCCTGATCTGAAATGAAGGATGAATAATTTGCATAATAGGTCCATTAGTACAATAAGGGTTATGTACCATGTCCATCTTTATAATCATACAGCTGTTGATTCAACTATTGAATCGTAGAGGCTGGTGCTTGGATGAATATCTAAGGGGTTAGATTGAGGACTCATCAAGCACCGTCAAATGATTGTTAAGAGATGATCTCCATCCTGAGTAGGAGATGGCAATCCTTATCTCTAAAGGCTGATATCTGACCGACCTCTTGATGCAGGTCCTCTATATAGGAATAGAGATTCGAAGATGTCAGATTAGTTAGGTCAAAGAGTTGACTTAACGAGATCGAGATAACCAAAGTCCTATAGTGTATGTTATCATGATATAGGCACGCATCCTCTGATCGGAGACAGATATGTTACTATATGTCTGAGTATGTACATTTGGCAGACCAATAGGTTGATGACCTAATCAAGGTTTAAACACCGGCGCATTGGTGTGCATATAAAGGCATGTGAGTAATACGATCTCTCAAAGGGATCATACAGGTTCAGTTACTAAACCGGAAGGCATGAGCTCACTTATGAGATATTGGGAAGAATCAAATTCCATGCACATGGTCGTCTCGCTTTGGAAGCTTGACTGAATTTGTAGGTTTAATATATACTTTCAGAAAGTATATGATCAAGACGTAGGTATGATATATGCTTTTGGAAAGTATATGATCGATACCGACTCCCAATGATCGAATGAGAAACTTGCTGATAAAACCATGAAGTAGACAGTATAAAGCTGATCCAATACTTCGGGTTTATTATGAGTCTTCTAGTATGCAGGATGTACATGTATTGGGAATACATGAGGGTGATGTGATCATAAACGATTGTATAACCATGATGCTTCCATTCCTAGGGAGTGATGAAACAGGTCTGGATTTTAGTGACTCCTCTCGGTAGAGAAGTAATCTGATCTTAGTCCAAATGATGGACGTTGATCAGAATGCGATTCAGATGCAATGTGAATATTAGATTTGCGGTCTTGATTTAATCAAGCATCTATGGGAGGCCCGCGATCTGGATTTGAGATATGATCTCAATATCCAAGTCACTATACATGGAACAATACAATCGCCCTGTCCTTATCTGGAAGTATTCGCGGAGAAAGCGCATTATCCTCGAATGGGTTTAGGATAATTTCATTGTTGATAATATGTATCCGAGCATTGAGAAATTGGATAATTAAATGTGATTTAATTATCATAAATAATGTGAATTTAATTCATATTATGGAGAGAGTTATCTTTGATAATTAAATGTGATTTGATTATCAAAGATGTGAATAATATGAATGTGATTCATATTATTTGAAAACAAGAGAATAGAGATCCAAGATGATTAAATGTGATTTATTTATCATGGATATGAATAATGTGGATAGCAATACCCATATTAGTCATATTTATTATAAATGTGATTTATAATATATAAGAGAGAGTTATTTATAATTTACATTTGTTAATTAAATGTTAATGTGAATTGGATTTACATTGGACATTCAATTGAAAGTGTAATTTATATTTATTTTGGGTTGTGAATATGATTCACAAATTTTTCAATGGCAAGATTTCAATGTCTACAAAATAATTGTGAATTATTTTTGTAGAATAATTTGCAACAAATGTTGTTGCATAATCTTGGAGATTACAATATAGAGATGAGATCCACCTTCCATATATATGGAGTGGACGGCCACCACTCCTATTAGTAATGTGTGGTCGTCCCCTCCTTCCAACATGGAAGGAGGCACTCTCTCTCTTATGATCTCCAAGAGATCTTGATTTAATTTGGTGATTGAATTATACTGATTTATCAATATATATTTAATCTAAATTAAATTAATTGTTATTGGTTTTTACTAACCCAAATCTTGGCCATTAAAAAAAACACAATCAATGAGAGCCATTGGATTTGTGTTGTCCCATGGATTGAGTACCATGGATCCCAAAAAGCTATAAAAGGAGAGGCACCCCTTTACTCTTCTTTACACAATAGTTGAGACAACAAATCTCTCTCTCTCTCTCTTTCTCTCTCCCTCTCCCTCTAATGGCCGTCCACCATGGATACCCAAAAGAGGTTCTCCATCGCCGCAGCATCGTCGTTATTCTACACGATGGTTTGCTCGTGGAACTCCGTGTACTTCGGCGTGCCTTGCTCGTGAAGAAGACGTCAGATCTCGTGTGTCGAGATCAGGAGATCCGCCGCTTGGATCATCAACATTGATTGCGAGAAGCACGCGGTTCATCCTCGCGCTCACAAGCGTCTCCTCCGTCGGATCGGACTTGAGACAGGAGGTCTCTTCGTTTACAGACTCGATCGCAACCAAACTTCAAGAGGTAACCCTAATACTTGTTTGTGGTTTAGACGAAACGATCCGAGAACTGTTCTTGGATCATGTGGTTTCGTCGCATGAAAAATTTTTAATTTCCACTGCACAAAACTACTAGTCCGACTAGTCGTTCTTTGTCGTATTCGATACGACGCTCACGCTTCCGTTATTCGCTTGAGGATCTAACCATATCCTTCAAATGACCCAAAACCTTGAGACCCATAATGATGCCTTGATCGACAAGGAATAAAGTAGGGGGAGAAAAGGGCCAATACATGCATAAAAACCCTAATTTTTATTCTTTAATAAATAGATTTTGGGACCTATTTTATTATTTATTTTTTATTCTTCAAATCAATAAACTTTGAACATGAAACTTTTAAATAAAGATAAAATAAAAATATAAAATTTATTTCACTCACAAATAATGCATGGTGTGCCATAAAAACTCAAAATAAAAATCTGCAAAGAAAACTTTCCCGACATGTACATTCTCCGTATGAACTCAAAATTCACTTAACGCGTCTTTATTGTTCATAAAATTCAATTATCTTTTTAATGAAGGTGGTTTCATCCAATTTAGAGTTAAGATGCAAAGTTGGCTTTTGGGCCCTCATTGTGCACTATTCTTTTATAAATTAATCAATTTATTTATTCTTTATATTTTTCACTTTGTTATATTTACATAATTTTCTAAAATTATTTAAAATGCATTTACATAATAAAATAAGAGTAAAATAATTAAAATCACATTAAAATAAATAATGTATTGTAATAGCATAGATGAATGTACTTGTAATATACTTATATATTAGGGTTAAATTGGGCTGCCCCCTAGGAGTAGCCAACTTGGCTACTCCCACCCCAATTTTTCCCTCATTTTTTTATTTCTTTGGAAAATAAAAATTTGTATATTCATCATTATATCCCTCTAACATTTTATTAAAATTTCGTCAGAAACAGAGACTCGTACGGCCTCCATCCAAACAGGGTCGATTTAAAAAATCCCGCGATCGTTAAAAGATGACGTTTGGATGGAGGGCCTAGGAGTCTTTGTTTCTGACAAAATTTTAATAGAATGTTAGAGGGATATAGTGATGAATATACACTTTTTTATATTTCAATGAAATAAAAAAAATGAGGGAAAATAGGGGTGGGAGTAGCCAAGTTGGCTACTCCCAAGGGGCAGCCCCATTTTACCCTATATATTATGTATACATAATTATTGAAGTAGATTATTAAACCCATAAAATACAATAAAAACACCTAATAATTTATTTGAATAAATTATAAATATATAAATCATGTCTATAAAATAATAAAATAAAAAATAAAAAATAAAATTAAAATACCCAATATATAAGTTAATATACCTATAAATGTACATATAAAAAGTACCACTATTAAATTAACTTGAAAAAAGAAATAACAATAATTAAAGACTAATACATAAAATAATAAATATATTCCATGTTTTAACAACAAACAATAAAATCATTTACTATTTTAAATTGATTTACTAGAGGATTTTTGTCTTGTTTTGTTGCCTAGTAGCCTACATGGACCATAGGGGGCTGACCATGGTTGACCCATCATTTGATTGGCCCCCTGTACCTCTAGGAGTGTCAGAGCCATTGACCACCTGCTCTTCCTCTATTTTTCATCGTTGATACTTGCACAAACCATCTCGATTCCTTCAAAGATGTTGTACCACGACCATTATCCTTTCACAAAAACATCTCTCCTCGATCGATGGAGCTCTACATCTAGTTGCATCCTTGGTCAACCCCCCCATATATATATATACCCTCATCTGTCCTCCATTAGAAGTTGGTCCTATTTTACCCTCAAAATCACCAAATCTTCTCATGCCCAAGTTTGCTGGTGACAACAACAAGTCAATCGGACCTTTTGGCATGGTGGAAGAGGACAGGAGCTGATGATCCAAGACTCTTCGATGACCTCCTGATGAATATCCATTTCATCACCTTTATTCTATCATTTTGACCATAAAAATCCTAGTAAAAGCATGTAAATACCCTTTATTTGCATAAATTAACATTCATTCTTTATTGTTTAAGTATTGTATAAAATACTATTTTTAATGTCAAAATGACAGAATAAAGAAAAGAAAACAAATAAAATATCAAAGATATTTTATGACCCTAAACCCTGAGACCTAGGCATCTTGATGACTAGGTCGATAAGGAATAATGTAGAGAGAGATAAGGGCCAATAATACAATAAAATTCCCATTTATTTTTTTTATATATATTCATTTTTGGGACCTATTTTATTTTCCATTATTTATACCTCAATAAAGAAACTTTATACATAAAAGTTGTAGAAAATAAAATATAGAAAAATACAAAATTGATTTCATACAAAATAATATACAATGTACTTTTCATACTCTGAATAAAAGTCCAAAATCTGAAATTCACAGACGCATATCTCCCAAATAGAAAATGTATCAAAATCACCATTAGTTTTATATAAATTTTCATAAGCTATTTAATGAAGGTGGTTTCATATTTTTTGGAGTTAAGGTGTGAAAGTTAGATTTTGGACCCCGATTGTATAATATACATGATTAAAATCATCATTTTATTTATTATTTATTATTTTATAATTTTTAATTTTTTAAATTTTGTAAATATCATTTATAATGCAAATACATATTAAAACTTTAATAAAATACTAAAAGAAAATTAAAATAAAATATATATGTAAAATATATAGATGAATATAGAATAAATATACTTATACAATGAATATACCTATTTATGTAAGTATATATATTATATCAAAAAATATAATAAAAATATATTTAAGTATTTAAAAATAAGCTACAATTTTTTATAAAATATTAAAAATATATAATAAAATCATATATAGAAAATAAAAATAAAATACTAAAAAATTAGGTAAATATACCTATAAATATACTCAAAAAGTAACTTGTAAATAAAAAGTTCAATAAATAAATATAATTATAAAATACAATGAAAAATATAAACATTTTGTATTTTATAACTTAAAGTTAATAAAATCATGTATTATTTTTTATCAACTTTATAAATATTTTTGGCCAGGTTTTTTCTGGTTGGTCCACATGACCAACCAGACTCCTCCGTCCGTTGAACTCGGTCAACTCTCTGACCGTGGCCCCTAGTCTGTCAGATATAGCTCTTGGCCCTATTTACCGATTTGATCCCTGCCGATTCTTTCAACCTTTTGCACCGATACCTTGACGACTTTTTCTCCTCGTTCATTGTTCTTTCACACCCAATTGTTATCTCAAGGATTGGAGCCCGATGCAGCTCGTTCTTTGGCCCCATGTCACATCTTGCACATAGACTACCCCCCAACTTACCTTTCAAATTCGAACCACTTTTGAACAATTTTGGCCCTCTCTTTGAAGCTCCGGATTAACTCTAGTGACAGGGGAGTCTCCAACTACTTCGAGCGAGGCCAAAGGTAGTCGTTCCACCATCTCCGCCACCTCGTCGACGTTAAGTCGTGCTTCAAGGTCCAGACTGGTGACATACTCTTTTTCTCCCTTTTTCTAGATTAGTTTAGCTTTATGTTTAATTTTATGCATTTATACTTATTCTCTTTTGCTTTAAAGGCCAGATTCATAGTTAGCTGTAGCAAGCTCTGCAAAACTCTGTTCATTGTAAACTTCGTCGTTCTACCCCCGTTATCACCTCATTGCTCTATCTCTCCACTTCCTCGTTGCATCCCACTACCCATTAACCTAGATTGAGCCCCCAATCTGATCTCCTGTTGCTCCTCTCCCTCTCCTCGCTGGAGCAACCACCATCTCACCTCCCGCACTTCCATTCATCCCACTACAGGGTCGAGGCATTTTTCCCTCGACCCTCATAACACCTTATGCAAATACCTGGAGCAAGAAAGATGCATGGGGGTGATTTTGCAGACACCTGGAGCACCACATCAACTCTTACCTCATGGTTATGCTCCGGTGTCCCTCTGCCCATTTTGAAGCACCCGACAGATAGAGGAACCTACCAGGAGCATCTGGAACACCTGTAGAACTGCTAGAGATGACGGAGGAAGGCAATCTTGGTGGAGGAAGCTCATGCCATTGGAGCTTCCTCCATGTTCTTCATCATAACCCCTCCGCCAATGGATTAGGCCCAATTCTTCCAGTGCAGCAGTGACCGTTTGATTGAAGAAGCTCAGAACCATTGATCACCCTTCAGTTATCTAATCTCGGCCCTTGGACGTGAACCATCACCACATGCCATGAACGTGACATGTGGTGTAAGTGGCTCCATTTAATCTTCCGCTCCCGCCTTAGGTTTGGGAATTTTATGAGTTTAGCTCTGTCAGTTTTTGTATTTAATATGTGAACCTTAAACATTCATCTCCCTTCATTTTATTATTGTGATATTTGCATAGACCCCCAGACTTTCTATAATTGTACTTTGGTCCTCCGCTACGTCACCTTATGTGCATGTACACGTAAGGTGCAGACATTTTGCTGAGGGCCCCTTGTAGGGTTTGATATTTATTTTTCGTCCATGAAATTAAATTGTATGATATAATAGTATGGTAGAATTACATAAAGGCCCTCATTGTTTATATTATTTACACTTATGCCCCTACCAGTCTAGCAATTCTCGAGAGCTTTCTTGATTTATTTAAAATATCCACAATGCTTGAAAAATTATCAAAAAATATACATATTTCCTGGATGCTTGAAGTTTCATGCCATATATTTACCCTTGCCTTTTAGGACCTGTAAATATTTTTTAAATATCAATAATATCCTAGAATATTCCCAATCTATAGTAAAAACCCCAAAAAAATATTTAAAAAATTTAAAAAAAATGGAAAAAGTGTTTTTTGTGTTTATTTATTTATTTTACAAGTTGAAAAATTGAAAACCCTAAAAATAGAAAAGGCAAAATGCCTAAAAATTAAAAAGTCTCAAAAACCATTATAAAAATCTACAAATTTCCAGAAAAAATCCAAAATTTGTGTTTTCTATTTTATAATTTTCTCTATATTATTAGTCACAAGTTAAAAATAATTTGGAGAATTTTTTATTATGTTTTGGTATTTTTCATCATTTTGATTTGACATATCTATTTTATCCCTTTTTAGGGTATTTTTAACTTTAAAAATCCATAAAATTTAGCAAAATTATCTAAAAATCACAAAATGGTAAAAAAATAATTAAAAGCCAAAACATTTAATTCTGAAATTTTCCTTTATATTATATCCTTATTATCCTATATTATATATAGTCCTATATATTATTATATATCTTTTATAAAAAGAAAAGAAAAATATAAATATAAAAAGAAAATATAAAAGTATATAATTTAAAATAAAATACAAAAATATAAAGCAAAAATAGAATTGAAAATTAAAAATTTTAAAAATCACAATGAAAATAAATATAGACAAAGAGTTCCCAATCATTTTTGCACCTCGTTGCACAATCTATCCTTTTAACTACGCTTGTATTCGTCACTCTACACAACTTGCACTATACACACATTTTATAAAGTTAAATAAAATAAATTATAACTACACATTTTTTTTATTAAATGATAATTTATTCATTGGTTAATTATTGAATTGAATAGTTTTCTTGAGCGGTCAACACATCGATTGTGGTTTCACCTAGTGAAATTGTACGACCCTCGAAAACTCGTCTTTCACCTCCTGTAGGAGCTCAACCTCAAATCCATTTCCCTCAAGTTGAGCCATAATTTCTTCACATTTTATGTTAGCATTAATCTTGACATAGTTTAGGTCTTAGTTCTGTTTAATTTCCATTTTTATTTCTTAAAAAACTCAACTCGATGTTCCCTTAATCTCCTTCCCTCGCATTCTATACCTTCCATGCATCTCCATTAACCCTCATCATCCCTCGATTAGAAGATCCTCTCTCCACCTCTACCGCTCATTGGAGAGCATCGTTCTTGCCTCCATTTAGTCCCATAGCAGCCAAATTACACACTGGACCCGTTGTTTATTTGTATTTGACCTAGCAGTGCAGGTATGGAGGGTAGAAAGTCTCATCAAGGCAATTTTGACTTCAAGATAACTCATGGTCTCCCGAACCTTCTCTGAGCTCCATTATAGATCTCTAGACCACTTCTGAGCACCTCAGCAGCTGCGTAATACTTCCGGGCATCGATTGAAGACCTCAGTTGCATCAAAGGTCATCGTAGTAGGGAGATCTCATCAGAAGAAGATTGCTCATATGGAGCTTCTTCCTTTTTATCCAGCCATCTCCTCTACCGTTGGATCAACCAATTCGTCCAGAATGTAGAGGCATTGTCAGATCAAGAGCCTCTTCATCATCATATCCTTTTCAGGAGTATATTTTTATTTTAGTCCATAAACTTTAGTTTGTAGTTGAAAATATTTTTTAATATTTGCATTTAAGCACCTGTATTTATTTTATATGTTATCAGGTCTAGTCCACGTCACCTCACGTGCGCATACATGTGAGGGGTCTAGACATTTTTAGAGGAATCCATACGGATTTTTGTTATTATTCTGTTTAAGTACTTTTTAATTCATTGCTACATATTGTGTAAAATTGCAATCAAGCCCTACTACTTTTTAGCTATTACATTTATACCCTGCAAGTATAAATTAATCTAATATTCTGGGAATTTTTCACATAGGCCCTTAGACAATTAAAATATGTTATGGAATGGCTTGTAGATTAATTTAAATTGCATTTAGGTCCCTGTTTAGCTGGATTTGGTGAGGGTCTAAAATAATATTCTCACATAGGATAAAGATATTTTATCATTGAGGCGACCGATCAGGAAACCCGAACTAAAAGGATAAGTATCCATAACATATGAATAATCAATAATCACGTGTGTATAGTTTGCAAGCATGTAAAGCTAAAAAAATGAGCAAGCTTAATTGAGGATGCAATGAATGCCAAAATTTGTCCTCTTCTTATTTATTTATTTTCTTTTTTTACTGTTTTTTATTATTTAATTTTATGTGTGTTAATTTCTAAATTTTTTAAATTGATTTTATTTTATAATTTTTTATTTTCTTTTATAAATTCCTTATTTTTCATTCATTTTATTCTTAAAATAATAATATAGGTTTACGTATAACTATACAGGAAATACAGGTAAATATATTTATAAATACTACTATAAACAACCAAAGATGATAGAATAATTTTCTTATATTTTTTTATAATTTTATTTTATTTTTGAGATTTTTGTGGATTTTTTTCTCATATATATATAGTCAAAAATATCCCAAAACATGGGTTAAACTAATAGACTGAATTACATGGAGATTTTAAAATGGAAAAAAATTAAAAATTTTCAATATGAAGTTTTATATATAATAAAAAATATATTGAGAATTTAGAGATAGAAATAAATATTTTTGAAATTTTTGGTGATTTCTTATATTTTCTAAAGATTTTTATCCATTAACATTTCTATTTTTAGGTGTTTTTAGTATGGAGTTGTAAAATAATATAATAAAAAACATATAATATTTTTAGATTTTTCAAAAGGTTTTATATTTTTTGTACTTTTAATGTTGAACATGGGCAAAATTGCTCTTTTTCATTTTATAAAATAGGAAAAATACCTAAAATGCAAAGTTTTAATTATGTCATGGAAGAATAAGTAACAGGCAAATTAATCCTTTTTCCATATATTTTTGGATAACGCTCGCAATTAAAATATAGTGCATGGTGATACATACAAATTTCCCTAAAATATACAATTGAAACTAAAATTGTTTTGACTAATTTATAATTTACAAAAAAAAACGAGGGCATACATGCAAAATATCCATCTCACATGGGATAGCACGTAAGTTGAGCAGGACTGGACACACGAGCAATATAAGATAACCTTGATAATCCTTTAGTAATTTTTACAAAAAGTATAAAGTGTTCTTATTTATTTAAAAGGCTATATAAAGATATATAAAAATCATGGGAAAGGTTCTGAAATTTACCCCAACAAGCGGTTCATCATGCGATGCTAGTTGATTCACTTGCCGTGCATCGCATCTTCAGCCCACAATGAAGTTTGGTAAATTTGCATGAAGATTAAACCTCAAATGAGATTATACGACTGAAGGTGTGCGAGATCTGATGGATCTCAACTAATCGAGATTATGCATCTTCATTGGATGGTGGGTGAGACAGGTGGAGGAAATGGGATTGAACTGTTGCCCAACGAGATTGGATGTGTAACTACTTGTGTCGTCGGCCACCTAGGTCGCTTTTGATTGTCTTTACATGCTCCAGCAGCCTCCACATAGCTCCGAGGTACCTCAAAAGGGTCCAGGGGCCCTGATAGGCTCATGGAATTTGATGGGGATTGATGAATCATGATTCTCACTCTTTATTCTTTTATTTAAGCTTTTTTTCTTAGTAAAACATTAGGTGATTACTTGTAAATACAATAATTTAGAAACTTGCATGCCTGAGTTTTTAATTCATATTTAGTAATTATTTTTGGAAAAAATAAAAGAATAAAAGTAAAAAGAACGATATATCTAGAATAAATACAGAGTGACCCAAACCCCAAGAGAAAGTCAAGCCTTGACCCGATCGCAAAATAAAACAAGTAGAGAGAGATAGGGTTCACTATGTGTGGTGTATATTACCTACAAAAAAAATCATCCACTAATTGTGTGAAATACGTGTGTTTATATCACATTCCTTATTCATTATATATATTTCAAAAATTTGTAAAAAAAATAAAAATTAGTTTATACTTCTAAAATAATTTTATAAAGAAATCAAATACAAAATAAAGGTATTTATGTAAAAATAAAATAATAAAAATACTTGTACATAATATACATAGGTGTATTATACATGAATATAATACTATATATTGTATATAAATTAATTTACTTTTCAAAAAAAGAACTAACTCCAGTCAACGCCTCCTTTCAGGTCGTGTCAGGTTGCCCACATTCTCATCGGAGTCTTTTCTCCCAATTCCCCTGCCCGACTCTGACAACCTCTGGCTCCGATTCTTCGCCCGAGCGTCCTCCTAGGATCTGTGAGCTTCAGGGATCCCTAGGGAGGCACGAATCTTCCTAGGGTTACACACTTTCGCTCGATCATTCTAGGCCCTGGAGCTTCCTATATAATCTTATCTTCCACCTTTATATGTCGCAGCTCATCCGTCGTGCCACCATTCTCTCCTAGACAACTTCGTTGAAGTGACAGCCAATGGAGGAGCCCTTCAGGATCATTGGGAAGCACTTGGAGACTCGTAGATCATGACGTGGTCGGAACTCCACCGTGTAAAGCCTCTCGGCTAGCCACAGCTTGGTTGAGGACAAGACCCAATTGCTAACCTTCACCTAACCTTTTTGAGCACCTCAGTAGCTTTAGGTATTGTTCATATCCATTGCATTTCCCATTCCATGTCATCATTTCATTCCATACCCGCTGACGTTCCCTTGCTCCGACCAACTAGTCTGAATTTCATTCCCTACTTCTACTCGCTCCGATCTACGCTACATCTCACTCTGCTCCTTCTCACAAAACTTAACCATACTGCGACTCGACCATCTGGTGGAGATTAGGCTCATACCTCCTTCTCACGCCTTAGCTGGAGGTCGATCACCATCCACCACAACTTCCCTTATCCTTTGAGGCAATAACCAGAACCGGAGCATAGTCTGGGGCCCTCTCTTCCCCTTGCTGGTCCGTAAGCGCACTTGGGACCATTTTGGAGCCTTAACTGCTTAGGCGGCGTAGCTCCAAGAGGAGATTCACCACCATACCCATATGACCGTCATCAGCTCCATCAGAGCTGTCCATCGAAAGCAGACACCCTCGCGTCAATACAAGACCCTTTGGTGACCTCACCAGAGCAGTGGATCGCCTCCATTGGCCGATTGAAAGTTTCCTAAGGGGTTGTTATTTCACGCCCTCCATCTGCCGTTGGATGACCTCATCTATACCAGATTCCATCACGGCCATCCGATAGAGCAGCTTTTGGAGCCGTTAGATTAGACCTTCTAGAGCTTCTGATACGCATGTAGCCGACAGATCAGAGCTGTCAGATTAGCTTGGTAGAAGTCATCATAACTCACTGTGGCCCCACGTATTACACACGTGCCCCAATGGGTATATTTGAAGGATATTGAGAACCCTTAAGCGCATCACGGAAGCGTGTCGATGTCATCGTATGAAATCGGAGTAACTAGTCGCACTAGTCGTTAGATGCAGCGGAAATTAAAACTTTTTAAATCTGAAGATGAAACCACATGATCACAAGAACACTTCTCGGATCGTTTCATCAAACCACAAAGTATAAGGAATACCTCTTGGAGCGTGGTTGTAATCGTGAGATCCCAAACAAGAGATCCTCCTGTCTTAAGTCCGATCCACAAAGAACGCACTTGTAGGCGCGATGATGAGTCACGTTCCTCCTGCAATCCTCGATGAAGATAAAAGAGATGAATCCCCTGATTTTTTCAAACAAAATCCGTTGTCTTCCTCCAGAGCAAGTTGCCCCAAAGAAGAAGGAGATCCTCGAGTCGTCAAAGGCGAAGGCGAGAGTCTCTCCTTCTCAACATAAAGTGAACGACCACTTGATGGAGAAATGAAAGAGAGAGGGAGAGAATGAGAGAGACAAAAAGAGTAGTAGACTTCTACAACTCTTCATAATGTGCCAAGAAAGGTTAGGCTAGTCCTCCTTTTATATTACTTTAGGATCCAATGGATCTCAATCCATGGGACACATGGATCCAATGACCATTCTTGGTCTATGTAATAATCAATGGCTATGATTGTTGTTGGTTAAAACCAACAACATTTATTTATATTTAAATTAAATATGTGTTGCAACATTATCAACACATTTTAATAGATCGTAAATAAATTTATCAAGATATAATGTGATAACAAAAAAAGGGAGGCAACAAACCACCCTAAATTATAGGGGTGTCGCCTATGAATAAGTCATAGATGACGCCACCTTTTATTGAGGTGGTTATTTTGTCTCCTTTTATTTTATCTTGTTATCTCTATTATTGCAATAATATCCACCAAATTAATTCCAAATTAATTTCTGAATATTTCAATCCTGCCATTGAAAATATGTGAATCACATTCACAACCTAAACTAATTTGTAAATTACATTACTAATTAATTACTTGATGTGAATCCAATTCACATTAATAATTAACAAATGTTATTTACATAGTTTCTCTCTCTCTAATATATTATAAATAATATTTATAATATATATACGATTAATATGGATAGTGCTATCCAAATTATTCATATCCATGATAATTAAATCACATTTTCTCATCTTGGATCTCTTTTCTCGTGTGCCCAAATAACATGAATCACATTCACGGTATTCATATCTTTGACAATTAAATCACATTTAACGATCTTAGATATCTCTTCTTATAATATGAATCAAATTCATACTATACATGATAATTAAATCATATTTAGTTATCCATTTTCTCGATGCTTGGATAAAGAATTCATCAAATGAATTATTCTTGAACTCCTTCAAGAATAATGTGCTTTTTCCGTAGATACTTGGAGATAAGGACATGGCAATTGTATTGTTCCACGTATAGTGACTTGGATATTGAGATCTTATCTCAAATCCAGATCTTACGAACCTCCCACAGATGCTTGATTAAATCAAGACCGCAAATCTAATCTTCTCATTGAATCTGAATCTCATTCAGACCAATGTCCAACACTTGGACTAAGATCGGATTGCTTCTCTACTGAAAGGAGTCACTAAAATCCATACATGTTTCATCACTCCCTCGGAATTGAAGTGTCATGGATATACAATCGTTTATGATCACATCACCCTCAGGTATTCCCAATACCTGTACATCCTGTATACTGGAAGACCTGTGATCAACCCGAAGATCAAGATCAATTTTATACTATCTTCTTAAGGGATCTATCGCTAAGTTTCTCATTTCATCATTGGGATTTGGTATCGATCATATACTTTCCAAAAGCATATATCATACCTAGGTCTTGATCATATACTTTCGAAAAGTATATATCAAACCTATAAATTCAGTCAAGCTTCCAAAGCGAGACGACCATGCACAGAATTTGATTCTTCCCAATATCTCGTGAGTGAGATCATGTCTTCCGGTTCAGTAGTGAACCTGTATGATCCCTTTGAGAGATTGTATTACTCATATGCCCTTACATGCACACCAACGCGCCGGTGTATAGACCTTGGTTAGGTCATATACCTATTGGTTTGCCAAATGTACATACTCAGACATATAGCAATACATCTGTCTCCGGTCAGAGGATGCGTGCCTATGCTGTGACAGCATTCACATAGGACTTTGGTTATCTCGATCTCGTTAAGTCAACCAATTGACCTAACTAATCTGACACCTCCGAATCTCTACTCCTATGCAGAGGACTTGCATCAAGAGGTCGGTCAGATATCAGCCTATGTGAGAAAAGGATTGCCATCTCCTACTCAGGCTGGAGATTCACATCTTAACAATCATTTGACGGTGCTTGATGAGTCCTCAACCTAAATCTTTAGATATTCATCCAAGCACCAGCCTCTATGATTCAATAATTGAATCAACATCTGTATAATCATTATGATAGCCATGGTACATAACCCTAATTGTACTAAGGGACCTATTATACAAATTAATTATTCTTACATATCAGATCAGGGAATGATATTCGAAATAACATTTATTGCGTAATGGCTCGTCGTGGGCATCACATGTCCAACAATCTCCACTAGCCCAAAGAGCCATTAATGAGCTAATCATTTAAACCCACACTCATGTGACAATCATATGCTATTTAGAAATAGCTAGGTAAGCTGATCAGTCACTCTGTTCTGAAAAGACTATGCCAAGTCCTTTTACGGCACTTGCATATCCATAGGTAACAGTGCTCGCATCCAATGCGAGTGTTGCATCTTATGCAATCAATACTCAATCTTGATAAAACAATTATAGTTTCCCTGACACTATTGCTCAGTAATTATTATAACCAGTATTTCCATATTCCTTAGAATTACCCTTATTTCGGGAGATCACTATCTCTCAAGGTATCCACAGTTAGACCTTTAGATATCTATCTGTAAATTCTCAGCTTTTGAAGATGAGACTTTGAGATCATTATCTCTAAGTCTTGTCATCTATGAAGATTTTGTTATTACTACAATCAAGTCTTTTCTCTCTCCATAGTAGGATTAGCAATACATTACTACTCCCATTGCATGGTAGATATCTGGCTTTTCTACACATTTAGCATACACTTAACTTCTCATAACTGATGCACACGTGCAAAGCAGTTTTAGCATTCACTTCCTCAACTTTTGAGGTGCTATCCCTTTAGATAGGTCAGTATCAAATCTCAAGGGAAGGAAGCCTTTCTTGGAATTTCCAAAAAATGGAACATGTCCAAGGTATACTACAAATGTGACAGTCCCAATACCCTTTTCTTTGCTTCTGAACAACTTCAGAACTAAGATCTAGGAGGTATTCTTTAGATCATATCTTATGGTATGGAATAACCTGTCTATAAAACACTTATTATCATCCTTATATCATTCCAAATGATTAGGATATTATCTACATTTAGCACGATGAACACAATGGCACTCCCACTAAAGCTTCATATGGTTCATCAAGATTCTATTTGAAATCATAACATTTATAATTTCATCAAATCTTATGTTCCAACTACAAGAAGTTTATTTGAGACCACAGATGGATTTCTTTAGCTTTCACATATTACTTTCCCCAATCATGAAGCCCTGGGGCTACTTCATGTGAATATCCTCAGAGAGGTATTCTTTAGAGGAATGCAATCTTGACTTACATCTTTAAGATGCAATAGTCATGTTGTTGTAGCTAAGGTTAGCAATATTCTGATGATTTTAAGCATGGTTTCCGAAGAGCAAGGTCTCATTGCCAAGCAGTGTCTTCTCTTTCGGTGTGTAGCCTTATGGCTACCGAACCGAGCTAGGTCTCTACCTTCTCATCAGGTTCCCTCTTCTCTTGAAGATCCATTTACATCTTTATGGGTCTTACCCATATAGGTGGATCCTCGAGGGTCCATATACAACTCTTGTATATGAAGTCTACTTTAGACTTTATTACTAAAATCCATCTTTCCAAGTCATGATCCTTAGGAGCTTCAACACATGAAGTCCGATCATTGTCAGACTTAATTGATACATGGAATACATCCTCAAACTCATTTGAAGAGGTATCAATGTTTCATCTTTAATTATCCTTTTAGTTTCCGATTTCATGAGCCTCTTTATCTTCTCAAAATTAAATGAGTTCCTTCACTTCATTTTCATCTTGATTCTCAAGAGTCTCAATCTCCAAGAATCACATTCTCAGAGATGAGATCTTTTAAGAATCTCAAGGTCATAAAGTAGGTATCCAGTACATCTTTTATTTTCCTAATGAAGTAGTACTCTCTAGTGCTTAATTCTAGCTTACTTGCATGGAATCTTATTAAGGATATATAGTGTAGTCTCTACTACATATATACCTGGAAACTAAGAGGTAATTATGCTAAAATTAATCATTGATCAAATCATGTCACACATGATCCAATTGTATCTCCCTACAACTCTATTGAGTTCAGTTTTAGCATGAGGAGTGAGATAGAAATGATATTCATATCTCCATAGAGTATTCTTTGAATTTAATCTAACAGGTACAAGCTACCTAGGTTAGATCAAATTCATTTCATCTTTTTTTCAAACTTTGGTTCTAAACCAAAATTGTGAAGTCATTGAACATTTCAAAAGTTTTCTCAGGTGAAGAGAAGAAATCTCATATCATAAATAATCATCAACAGATATCACATATCCATAATGTTTACATATGATATAGATGATCTACATACATCAATATGTATGAGATCTTGAATACCTCGATATCTAACACCATTCTCAGAGAAGGGTGTATTGGACATTTTACTTTGAATACAATATTCACAAGTATGTAAGATTTGAAATATTAGACATTCTAATGTTTCATATCTTACTAGTCTATTGATCAACAGACAAATGTCCAAGGCTTGATGCCAGATCATTGTCAAATGATCTTCATCCTCCTATTGATCTTATAAGGTTTGATATTCAGTATTAGAAATCTTAATGAATCATTCATTAATTTTCTAATTTTGTGGAGTCCACTAGATGTTAGATTACTATCTGAAATATTTCCATCATAACTCTTTATGATAGTTCTATCTCAGAATTCATGTTTATTTCCAACATTTAGAAACAAACAATGAGTGTACTCTACTATCTAGGTCATAGAGACATTCTCCAAGACTAAGGGCTCTGCCACTGAGAATATGAAGTCTATCTATCTACAGAGATTGCTGCAACGTTACAGCAATATCCATGTAGATGACTACTAAACCTTAAGATCAAATTTCTAATCTTCTAATATATATGCAACTAGTTGCAAATTGTCCTTAGAAGATTGGGATACAATTGTCAGACTTTATCTTATGAAATAAGAAAGTCAGAGTCAATGATTATATGTAGATTTCTTGCTGATGCTCTATCTGAGTCCTTCACTAAGGATTTTAGACAAATTTGATAGTGATACTATCAACACATCAACTTATTGCAGTATTGGCATTCATCCAAATCTTTGGATGCCATATGGAAGTCACAGAAGTACAATCAACTCTGTGACTTTCATTCTTACATGGGTCCGACCCACGCTTCCACTGTGCTCTCTTCATCTAAAACAACCATTGTTCAAGACAAAGAATCTCTTATGTCAAATTCAAAAGAATTTAATGTAAGAGCATTTCAGCATTTATACATGCTTCATTAAATTCATACAAGATGATTATTATGAAGCTTCATGAATGACTTGAGTATAGATAGTAGAATGATGACACTCATCATATCTACATGCATCTCAACTCTATGAGACTCAGGTTCAGGTAGGTATTCAAACATTTTGAATACATCATCTCTTTCGAGCCACCATTCTGCATAATGCAGAGAAACATGTCATTCATGTTAAATGTCTAGAGCACATATGTATGCCAAAATATCTTCTTTTATTTTATAAGGATTATTCGACAGTTACGATCACCATCGACATGTCACTTCCAAAGTACACTCGATGAAAGATCAAGACTATAGAGACATACGAACCATAAGGTGATGTTTTATTATCTTATTTAATTGTCATGCCTCATTATGTTGAGGAATCTTGCACATTGCAACCACATACATTATGTGTCCAATTGTTAGTATAATATCTGGATCATGAGTCCAATCCAAGATATTTTATTGGTTATTGTTGTGTATAACATTGAGTGGGTTTAAATGAAGGATTATCTGAAATAAGAAATTTGCATAAGTGTATATATATTATATATACATATTTTTACTTTGATTATGGTATTTTTATATCAAAGTTGTCTTGCTTTGTCAACACCGAAAGTTCATTCCCTTAATCACTTTCAATGTAAGAGATATTCTTACCATTGTATCTCTAGCAAGATCTGATATCTCCATTCCTATCTTTGTTCACATCCCAATAATATGAGAACCTGCGACTCCGATAAAAACAAGCGGGAACACATTCTGCCTTGCAAGTCCCACTTGCATTTCCCAATTCGGTCTTCAACACCCGGGCCCACCACCCCTAAGATGATGTTGACCCGTCATTATTGAACCACCCGTCAACAAGCTTAAACTCGTTATACGCAATCCAATATCGCCCCAATAATATGAGGACCAATATTGGGATCACTAAGTATACGACTTACTCTTTCGAGAGCAAAAAACCCAATCTAATTAAATCATATATATGATCAGTCACTTCGGACAGTTCCTATATACAACAACTGGCGAGGAATTATTTGCCTTGACGGGAGACCGTGGATGTCACTTATGTGATCCTCCATCTCATATTCAACTTATATAATTAATTATCATGAATCATATTCACATAATTAATTCTTCCAAGGGAAATTCACATCTATTCATAATAGAGTGTTTATTTGATATAATTAATTTAATTTATTAAATTAATATTAATCCAATCACCAATCAACAAACTGATTATTACTTGAATAATAGGTATAATCTCAAAGTACGTATTATTCGTATTTTAATAATTAGAAAAATACAACATTGACCTTTCTGGCATTATCGAGTCCCTACCCGCTGTCATGGCCAGTACCGACAAGAGTGGGAGGACCACATACGTTGCAACCCGCAACCCAAGGCTCTCCAACTAGGCACCATATCCACCTCACCAAAGGATAATGCCAGATAGATCATCATGTACTTTGAGATGCTCACCGGTTTTTCAACCGAAATTATACCCATATAATATACATCAAAACAATTTTGATTATATTATAAGGAGATTTGTTAAACATATTTCCAATCCTATTCAAGCAAGAGCATTTTCATGTAAAAGTTGTCCTACAACTATTGTAGGATAACTAAGGTTTTTCATGAAATCAATGTTTGTTGATGAATTCATATCAACAATGATAAAGATCAACAATCTTATCATTATGGTTTAGGAAAATGTCATTCAATGAAATAATTTATCTCTTTTAAATATTTCACAAATATTTATCACTAATTATTTCATATTTGAATGACTTATCACAAGGTTCATGATCAAAAGATGTTAATTTCCAGCTATGACCCCTAATCACTAAAATTAACTTATCTTGATCAATTTAAATCCAAAAATTGCACAATCGGTTTCCTAAGATTGCCAATTTGATTTATTAAAGAACTCAAGAGATAATTCACGCATTTCGAGCGGATCAAAATCGTAATTACTCATTAATCACGATTAGATCCGTAGTTTCCGCAACTGTGATTACATGCATATTCAAATGGTCATATCTTGAGCAAATGAAGTCCAAAATTCATAAACTCAGATCCTATGGTTTCCTTAATATTGGGGAACAAAATCCAATTGCAATTTCGTGTTTAAACAATTTAAACAGTACTGAAAATTTCTATTAGATAGAGGTGCGAAAATTGAAAGCGACAAAATTTTTGCGACTCTTTCAAACCCAAGTCGTCCTAGGTCTATAGATCATATCCAAAACCTTATTCGATCTAAGGCTCTGATACCACTTGAAGGATATTGAGAATCCTTAAGCGCATCATGGATGCGTGTCGATCGCATCGTATACAATCGGAGCAACTAGTCGCACTAGTCCTTAGATGCGCCGGAAATTAAAATTTTTAAATCTAAAGATGAAACCACATGATCACGAGAACACTTCTCGGATCGTTTCATCAAACCACAGAGTATAAGTAATACCTCTTGGAGCGTGGTTGTAATCGTGAGATCCCAAACAAGAGATCCTCCTGTCTTAAGTACGATCCACGAAGAACGCACTTACAGGCGGTTGATGAGTCGTATTCCTCCCGCATTCCTCGATGAAGATACAAGCAATGAATCCCCTGATTTTTTTCAAACAAAATCTGTCGTCTTCCTCTAGAGAAAGTTGCCCCAAAGAAGAAGGAGATCCCTGAGTTGTCGAAGGCGAAGGCGAAGGCGAGAGTCTCTCCTTCTCAACACAAAGTGGACTGCCACTTGATGGAGAAGAAAAGAGAGAGGGCGAGAATGAGAGAGAGAGAGAGAGTAGTAGGCTTCTACAACTCTTCATAATGTGCCACCAAAGGTTAGGCTAGCCCTCCTTTTATATTAGTTTAGGATCCAATGGATATCAGTCATGGGACACATAGATCCAATGGCAAAGCTTGGTACTTGTAATAATCAATGGCTATGATTGTTGTTGGTTAAAACCAATAACATTTATTTATATTTAAATTAATATATGTTGCAACATTATCAACACATTTTAATTTAACATAAATAAATTTATCAAGAGATAATGTGATAACAAAAAAAGGAAGGCAACAAACCACCCTAAATTATAGGGGGCGTCACCTATGAATAAGTCATAGGTGACGCCACCTCTCCTTTTATTTTATCTTGTTATCTCTATTATTGCAATAACGTCCACCAAATTAATTCCAAATTAATTTCTGAATATTTCAATCATGCCATTGAAAATATATGAATCACATTCACAACCCAAACTAATTTGTAAATTACATTCCAATTAATTACTTAATGTGAATCCAATTCACATTAATAATTAAAAAATGTTATTTACATAGTTTCTCTATCTCTCTGATATATTATAAATCATATTTATAATATATATGATTAATATGTATAGTGCTATCCACATTATTCTATTCATGGTAATTAAATCACATTTAATCATCCTGGGTCTCTTTTCTCATGTGCCCAAATAACATGAATTACATTCACGTTACTCATATCATTAATAATTAAATCACGTTTAACTCTCTTAGATATCTCTTCTTATAATATGAATCAAATTCATATTATTCGTGATAATTAAATCATATTTAATTATACATTTTCTCGATGCTTGGATACAGAATTCATCAAATGAATTATTCTTGAACTCCTTCAAGAATAATGTGCTTTCTCCGCAGATACTTGGAGATAAGGACAGGGTGATTGTATTGTTCCACGTATAGTGACATGGATATTGAGACCTATCTCAAATCCAGATCTTACGAACTTCCCACAGATGCTTGATTAAATGAAGACCGCAAATCTAATCTTCTCATTGAATCTGAATCTCATTCAGACCAATGTCCAACACTTGGACTAAGATCGGATTGCTTCTCTACTGAAAGGAGTCACTAAAATCTAGACCTGTTTCATCACTCCCTCGGAATGGAAGTGTCATGGATGTACAATCGTTTATGATCACATCACCCTCAGGTATTCCCAAAACCTGTACATCCTATATACTGGAAGACCTATGATCAACCCGAAGGTCAAGATCAATTTTATATTGTCTTATTCAGGGTTTTATCAGTAAGTTTCTCATTTGATCATTGGGATTTGGTATCGATCATATACTTTCCAAAAGCATATATCATACCAAGGTCTTGATCATATACTTTCCAAAAGTATATATCAAACTTACAAATTAATTCAAGCTTCCAAAGCGAGATGACCGTTCACGGAATTTGATTCTTCCCAATATCTCATGAGTGAGCTCATGTGTTCCGGTTTAGTAGTGAACCTGTATGATCCCTTTGAGAGATCATATTACTCATCAGATAGATCAAGGGCTTCCCTCGTTCGAGCCTGGCTCTTGCTGAGTCCGGGTTCATCCTTACCTGCACACCAATGCACCGGTGTATAGACCTTGGTTAGGTCAACAACCTATTGGTTTGCCAAATGTACATACTCAAACATATAGCAATACCTCTGTCTCCGGTTAGAGGATGCGTGCCTATTTTGTGTCAGCATTCAACATAGGACTTAGGTTATCTCGATCTCATTAAGTCAACCCATTGACCTACCTAATCTGACACCTCCGAATCTCTATTCCTATGCAGAGGAACTGCATCAAGAGGTCGGTCAGATATAAGCCTATGTGAGAAACGGATTTCCATCTCCTACTCAAGCTGGAGATCACATCTTAACAATCATTTGACGGTGCTTGATGAGTCCTCAATCTAACTCTTTAGATATTCATCCAAGCACCAGCCTCTACGATTCAATAATTGAATCAATAGCTGTATGATCATTAAGATATCCATGGTACAAAACCCTAATTGTACTAAGGGACCTATTATGCAAATTAATTATTCTTCATTTCAGATCAGGGAATGATATTCACAATAACACTTATTGCATAATGGCTCGCCGTGGGCTCACATGTCCAACAATATTTCCATCTTATCCTTGCATGTCGTGCTATTTAGCTTTTGTCCATTGAATAAAATTTGTAGTTGTGAACTTTTACAGTTTGGATTTCATGATTTTTATATTTGCATTCTAGTCCCTCTTTGTGTGTAGCACGTGGTTGTACACGTTACTTTTGAGTTATTTGCACCGTATGCCCGGCACTTTTTATATGTTACGAATTGAGTGCCATGTTTTCGATATTTGCGTTTATACTCTTGTGAGCGAGGATCATGTGTATCATGCATGTTTTTGGACTTTTTGCATCTTCAGCCCTTTACTCTTTATCTGTGTTATTGTTTGGCCTAGAACTTTATTTTAATTGCACGTAGGTCCCTATAAACTGTACCTAATTACATCTTGTATTTTTGACCTAATAGTTATCAAATTAATATGAAAAATTATGTAAAAATTACCCTCAACCAATAATGTTATGTAGTATTTAGTTTAATTCTTGTTGGTTAATTTTGTTGCATTTATTATTTTTTAAAAAATCAAAACCTACAAATGTGTCTTGTCTATTTTAAAAATCCATAAGATTTGAATATTTTCTTAAAAATTCCAAAAAGAATTTCCCGTTAAAGTATTTTTATGTGTTTTTATCCACAACTTCAATTTTATTTGAAAATTCCCTATAAAAACTCTAAAAATAGCAAAACACCTAAAACTTTATAAAAATTATGTAAATTTTGATAAAAATAAAAAAGTCTCATTTTAGTTTCTGTTTTTAGGTGTTTCTTTATACTTTATCATAAAATTGCTAACCGGGATTTTAGGGCATCTGAGATATACTTAATTTGCAATTTAATCATGGTTGTGTATAGGTTAAATTTTTATTCACTATTTGATTTTTATAAAACTATAAAACATTTACAAAACCCAAGAAAATTACCAAAAATATTTTAAAACCTTAAAATCCTAAAAATTATTTATCTCAATTTTATGAGTACTTTTAGCATAAAAATACAAAAAGATTATTGTGTCGCCTTGCTTTATATTTGGTTGATGTTGTTCCTTATTAAAAATTAAAAATTTGCAAAATTAAAACCACTAAAAATGTGTTGTTTGATTTCTGAGATTTGACTACTTTGTAAGTTTTCTCGTGCTCCTTGTGATTGAACTTGGTTGCTATATCAGGTAAAATAAATAGTGAACCTCTTACATTTGTACTTGATTGTTTAATCTATTTTGAGTGGTTTATTTCTTCTTGATTGACCAAATCGATTGATTAGGGACAATAAGATTGCTTATTTTCCACCTTAGTCGATCGTGATTTTTGTGTCATCAGAATGGCGTCGTTGCCGGGAGCACAGTTTAGTAGTCATTTTTTGCTTTTAGCCTATTTTGTATTTATTTGATAAAATTGTTTCTGACATCTTCTCTTTTTCACTTTTGGTGTGAGGAAGCACCCGAGGATGCTTTGGCTTTCTATTAGAGTACCTGCACTTGAGGAGGAGCAGAGGAGGAGGACTTAGTTTTATTAGATAGATAGTTTATTTCTTGCATACTATTATTATTGTAATATTTGTGGATTTGGACTCTCTTGGACTCACTTAGACATTTCATGGTTTGTTTCACTGAGTGGTAATGCACTCGGGGGACCTCACTGCAACTTTTTCGTGTTTTAATTTTAGCATCTTACTTTCTATTTGATTCTCAAGGAGTTATCCCCAAGACATGGGATTTTTGTTGATTGTGATATAATTATCTAAGACCTAATACTTAATTACTTTCCTGTACCTATATATCGTAATTGGACCTAGCTAAAAATAATTTGAAAAAGTTAGCTTAATTGGATTTGAGACCACGTGTCGTAAGCAGTCACATACAGTTCTAGTAGGACCCGTTGTAGCGGGCAATGAGTGACTCCCAAGATCGAACTCTGGACTCTATTCAATTAGCTAATATAATTCTTCACGACCAATAGAAGTTTCTCGTCTAAGGTAGATTTCCTCGTGCATCATATAGTTTTTTTTCTTTTCTGTCTATAAATTTATGTGCAAATCAACCTGTTTGTAAAGTGCTGGAGACAGGTGCGCATTTCTATCTCTACATGCATCATTGTGTTTGACCGTACATCAGCTTTTTCGACTTCCTCCCTCAGTTTTGTTGGACTCAAAATAGGCAAGGAAAATGAAAAATTCATTAGGCATTATCTTCATCTTAAAAATACCTAAAAAAGTGAAAACAATAAAATTAGGAATGTTAATGCAAACTTGGCCCTAAAATACACTTCTCAAAAATATTTATTTTGGGGAGAGTTACCCTCTCATTGATTGATTTATCTACAGCGAGAGAGTGACCCGCACACTAGGTTAGAGCCACACTGGAACTCCTTTCAGACTACTGGTCTTGTGGTTGGTTGTTCTCCAGTGAGGACTTCACCAGGTAGCTGGTAATCGGTTCATGACTTCCCTAACAGAGTGGATAGACTGGGTAGCTGGTAAACGATTCGCAATCTATACTTGCTGGGTAAAACTAAATGTGAGATTGGGCCAATCACCTGAGAGCATCAGGTTCCTAACAACTTGCTTAATTTCTCTTATAGATTGGTTGATCACCTAAATAAAAATCAACAAGATTAATGATTGATCTCTCACAGTCATCAGCTCTCATGTTGAGTCGGTGAACTTAGGGTTTGACTTCTTATCTTGTCTGCATTCCAGATCTCATCTTCATAAATCCTCATATCACGATGATGGGAAGGAGGTCCCTTAGGTTGCCTTTGGTAGCACCACTTTCGAGCACTCCTCTCCATTTATCTAAGGCAGCTTTGGAGAGCCCAAACCCGCTCTCCAAACTCGAGTTCGATACGACCTTGTTCCGCCTCGACCATCCTTCTTCAAGTCTTGAGGTGCCAGAGCAGAGGCCAGCACACATTTATGTACATTTAACTGCACTTGAGTTGGGGTCTTTTTCCTTTGCAGAGACCTGAGAGATGGCAAGCAGCGAGCGACGCACCGATGAGTAGCCATAGGGTTACACATACATACTTGATCACGGCGCCACCAACAACACGCTTGTAGCCTCCCTGGATACCATGCAGAGATGGATCCGAGACCAGGGAGCGTTCATGGAAGAGGTGCGACGACATCTAGCACAGATACGAGATGACCGAGTTGAGCCATAGAGACCATCCCATGGAGACACACCAACAGCTGGAGGAGGAGACAGACGACTAGAGGATCCACAAGAGCCAAATTGACCCACATAGACTATGAGGCAGTTGCATAACCCTGGTGCAACCCTTATCCACCATTGGATCCAACTTCGAGAGATTTTTGGGGACTTCAAGCTTCGCCGCCAGACAATTCGGTTATTGCCAAAGTTCCATGGGCTAGCCGAGGGGCCGCATCTACATCTCCAGGAGTTTGAGACGATATGTAGTATAGTCCATGACAGATTTGTGGACGAGGACACCATCAAGATGATGTCCTTCCCTTTCTCCTTGGTTGATAGCGCAGCCTATTGGCCGAAACATTTGGGGAGATACGTCATTACTTGGGGGAAGCTTCAGACCGTGTACTCGAGCAAGTACGATCCAGTCGGCCGAACCAACACAGCTAAAGCTTTGATCAATAATTTCACATTGATCCCAAATGAGCAGTTCCACAAGGGTTGGGATCGATTTAGTGAGTTCATCGACTGGTGTCCACATCATGAGATATTGAAGCCCAACTTAGTCCATAGATTATTTTACAGGCTGACACCAGAGCTGCAGGGGCTAGTTAATGTCTTGTGTGGAGGGTCCTATTTCGCCAAGGAAGAGGACCAAGTCTGGGTCATCTATAAGGAGATGGCAGAAAACTACACGGTGATGTCCCGGATAAGGGTTTACACTCAAGGGAAATCCCTTCCATAGGTCGTGTCCTCTCAAAGGATAGCACAGGTCGATACAGGTCCTTCTACTTTGTCATAAGCAACAACACAGGTAGAGTCATCAGTAGCTGACATGGGGATTATCAGCAAGAAGCTGGACGGCATTAAGATTATAGAGAAGAAGAAGTCCTAGGGCCTCACCTAAATAGATCAGTTGGCATAGACGCATAGTGGCCTGAAGACGCATATCAACTCTCTCAAGGAGATACATACGTCTCCACAGCCCCGTCTAAGGTCATGGGTTGATCCTAGTAGCAGAAGCTTCACCAGACTTCTGCCACCTACCACTAGGTTCACCACATTCAGGAAGAGTCGGTCCAACCATTGCAACACTACTCTCTGCCACCACTATCTCAAGGTACTCAGATGGTGGTGTATCAGCCAGAAAGCCCTTGGTAGTTTTACCCCTTCACCTTACGAGCAGGAGGTGGAAGTCAACGGAATTCAGTATCACTCGTACCATATGAAGTCCAGGATCCAACGCAATCATCTCGGATTCTTATGATGAAGTTTCGATTCCAAAATAAAATAGAAATTCTTGTATATTGGATAACTGTAGCACTTAATTTGGATCAGTCCATTTACTTGTTCTATCCTTCCAATTACAAAGACTCGATTGGGTTCCCGCACAATACCTAATTGCAAATATGACAACAATATTTTGGTAACGAAAAAATCAGAATCTTATTACAAATAAATTTGTGAACGAAAAAATATTTTTTTTCGAGAAAATTTTTTCTATTTTTTGGTGTCATAGACACTTGACGAATCGGGAATCATGCATGTTAAAGAGTGAAATGTAATGTGTGTTTGTCGTTCGCTTAGAAATAATGATTTTTCTTTTTGTTTCAATGTAGGCGGCAATCGGAATCGGTCAAGAAAATAACCACAACTAATTATTCAATTTTTAATCTCGTGGTTTTATGTTTATTTTACTTGGGCATGTCCCAAGGTTGATCACAAGGAGGCAAAGGAATAATATAGAATTTTGTCTATCAAAGTTCGTGCACGTTTTTCGAGGCAGTTTTTTTTTGTAATTTTTAATGTAGTAAAGGATGCAAAATGCAAATTTGGCCTATTTTAGGGACTAAAATGTACATTACGCTAAAACGTTGTCTGAAAAATTTGAAACTTGGCGACTATGCAAAATATAATGAAAAGAATGCACTATAATGTTTTTGAAATTTTTGGATGCAATATGGATTTTTTATGAATTTAAAATGCAAAAAAATGGATTTCAATATTTAATTATAATAAATATTAAATCTAATTATTTTCGAGGAATAAAATTATCTAAGATCTATTAATAGTTAATGGACCTTAGAATAATCCTAAATCTCGAAAATACTATTTTTAATACCTATTAAAAATCAAACACTGTAATATGCAAAATGATTTTTACAGGACAATCTATGCATGCAATTTTTTTGGCACAATGTCAAACACAATTAATTCTACAATATGTGATTTTTTGGGAATTTTTAGAGCAATGGTTAATTAATGGCAAACTTAAGAGCACAAAATGGGCAAAATATGCATGTTTTCACAGAACAATTAATTATTAATTAACCACTGATGATAAAAATGTCCACAATACAACAAAATGTAGAGAATTAAATGACAAACATCGTGCTATTTTTTGAATAAAAAAATAATGGCAGTGTAGTTGTTCAAAATAAAGGGGAAAGACAGGGGAACAGATGCAATCAAATAAATATAAAAAAATGCAGAGGGGGTCTAGATGAAATTACCATTACTGGTGGGGGGCTACGTTGCAAAATCTCCAGAGGGGCACGTGTGTGGCACGTGGCGTCTGGTCGGCGGGGGCTATGGCGTATATAGATGGAACTCTAGGGGCTCTTCTGCAATTTGATTAGAGGGATCACGTGATATGCACGTGCAGTGGCTGGCTCGGAGGGTGGTTTGGTGTGGGCCAACATGTGGCGTGTTGTCCCGCCTCGGGTTGGCACGAAGCTCAGGTCCGGAGTTTTGGTTTGGGGCCGAGGCTGATGAATCGATCTGCGCCGTTGATCCTAGTTGATCCGACGATGGAGGATTGAACGTATCTGGATGGTCAGATCTGGAGCTTCTTTGCGATCGAACGGCGTGCGTTTGGCTGACACACAGCCGATGGTCGTTGGAGTAGCGGATGAGTGTTGACCGGCTGGGGGCGAAGTCGATGGAGCTTGGTGGTCGTCGTTGGCACTTTTGAGGCTGTGATGGCCGACGTACACTGAGAAGAGAACTTTGGAGCTCTTGGAGTGGTGTTGTCAGGGCGTTGACGGCGATGAAGTCTGTCGGAGACGAAGTCCACGCGAAGGCGGCGGCAGGGTGAAGAGAGACGAATTGCCGATCATTGTCGATGATGGAGATTTGAAGATGCAACTCGAGGAATGGATGATCGGGAGTAGTACGCGGATGATGATGATGATCGTACGAGGATGGATGATGGAGAAGTTGTGGATGAGCGGAGAAGTACCTGGGAGTTAGGGCTCGACGGTGAAGACACCGGAGCAGGGGAGCGGTGCTGATGACTGGGCTGCGACGAGAGGCGGAGAGCTCTCGAATCATGTCGATCCTTGGGTGTCACGGTCGGAAGGAGACGTATGACAGTTGGGGTGGATGGATGGTGTTAGCGATCTTAAATGGGGAGTTGGGTCCTCTCCATAGAAGGAAAGGGGAACGATTGCGATTTGATTGGAGTTGCTCGAGATCTGTGGGTTTCGGGGATCCGGTCAATTGGCGGCGGAGATCTGTGACGATCAGGGAGATAAGGATGAGCCGACGAGAGATCTGATTAGGGGTTTGGCTAAATCGACGGTGAAATTGCGAGGTTTCACGGGCGGCGCAACCGAAGGAGGAAGACGATGGTGCTGGTGATTCGTGGGTCGACTGATCGGACGGCCCTAGTGAGGGCGCATGGCATTGGATTGGGGAAAGGCGAGGCACGTGCATGGCACATGCCTGTGAGGTTCGTGCGACGCACATTCGGGATTCTTTTTTTATAAAAACTAATTAATAAAAATGCCAAACTTGGCTGACACGTGGCGGCTCCAGGAGCGGCCACGAGTCAGCACCACAAAATTCCAAAAAATAAATACTTTGTAAAATCAAAAATAAATAGCAAACGGACTTGGATCAAAAATGTTTCTTCACAAAAATTGCTCTTCTCGATAAGATCTACAACTTTCATGAAGACATCAAACCAAAATCAATCAAATGCACATAATGAATTTTTGGGGTATCCCATGTACATAAAATACCTTGATTTTTAGGTTTTATAATTTGTTTTTGTCATTTTAAAACTATATAAAAATCTAGAAAAAAATATGGTAAAATCAAATAATTACATATTAATCTATTTTTTTAGATTTTTATTGATGAAGAAGGAATAAAATAAACTATGAAAAAGACCAATTTTGTACAGTCGGTTAGTGAAGACTTGGACTCAATTTGTTTCTTTGATTTCAAGCGTAGCTTGGATTTGGATTTTTTCTCATTTTAATAAAAATTTTATCAATGAAGACAAATTAAAAATAAATGAATTAAAATAGGTTAATTATGTACATAAAATAATAGTTCAAAAACCGCTAAAATACAAAATGTACAAAAGAGGTCCAAAACCCAACTTTCACATTTGAGCTCTGAATCACTTGAACTTGGTCTTGTTTTGAAGGTAATTGAATGTACATTTGTTCAAAAGTGAGTAGGATTATAGCAGACACTGGATTAGGAAGATATGATGGTTTTTTTAGTCCAGAATCCTGAAACTAGGGTTTGGTTTTTTTTGGTCCATTATTTGGGTTAGTGATTTTTTTCATTTATTCTTGTTAGTGATATGCACAGTGGAGGAGGTTTTGGATCATTTGGAGTTAGCATGAATTATTTAAAAATGGGGGAAGTTAGTCTATTTACAGGTCTGTTTTGGCCGTAATTTTTGGCTTCTTATTTTGTGCAGAAATAATGGATAAAATGCAATTCTTATGAAAACATGCATGAATGCTAATTATGCTGAATAGATGCATAAATGATGTTGATTTTGAGGGATTTGAGCTTAATTATTGAGATTTAGAGTGACGAATCCGAGATTCATCATCCCCCTATACTTAAACCATGCTTGTCCCTTAAGATCAAAAAGAAATGCCATGAGATGAAATGAGATTGGGTTCCATACCAAGACCATGAGCTAAGGGAGAAAATTATACTAAACTCAACGTTTGGATTATTAGTGTGGCGGAACTTCTATGAGACTTAGAATTTCAAAAATCAACAGCCTTCAAGTTCTACACATCATTGTCACAGTTTTGGCTCAAAAGTCATCTTAGATCAATCCTCATCCCAAAGTATACCCTATGAACATTGAACAATCGACTCGTTTGTGTGAAAGGTTTTAGTACTTCCCATCCAGAATGACGGACTACCATGCTCCTCTCCTCTCCAGTAACTCATCCTCGGGGAGTCAGGTATTTCATTTTAAGGTCTGTCGTGTTGTGTTCATAATCGAATTAGGGGGAAGTGACAAGAAGGAGAAAAGAATTGGAGGGTGGCCAGTGTAATCATCTCTCCTTGTGAACTGGCCAGTGTAGCTGAGTCTCTGCCAAGATCTGCAGGTTTTCATGAAGCTTGGACCTTTTTGATCGGATATTTATTTGGTATTGGCTTCTTTGTATTTGAAATTTTGGTGGCTCTGCTTGAATCTTGTTGTGCCCCTACGGATATATAATCTTTTTGTTTCCGTACATATTTTGGGGTCTTAGAAAAATTGTGCCCATCCGTCCATCCCTTTTCCGACGCTTTGTTTCAACCCATAGTCCAGTCTTTAGATTTCCACGCTACCAGAAAAGAACCTCACACAATCTTCCAACATCACATTTGAGTTGAGCTATGTGCATAGTACAAGAGTACAAATTAATTCCCTATACCAGATTGTATCCAGAATAAAGAGACCAGGTTAGACACTAACAGTCAAACGCTGCACATTGTCATGTGGAACTCAAAGAATTAAGTCAAAGACATGAAGTTTCTGAAATCCTATTTCTCGGTGAAGTTCCTTCGAAAAATTAGGTGGATTAAGGTCAAGTCCAGATCACTCTCAGATTCTGCTCATAACTCGGTTCAGAACCCAAAGACTTTTCACAGATGCACATGAATGTAATTCTAGATGAAGTGCAGGTGTGTGAATCGCAGATACATTTTTTATGTAAAGGATTTATGGTTTTTTTAATACAAAAATGAATAAGAAGCCATTTTTCAAAAAAATTGGGCATAGTCAGTGTTAATAGCAAAACTCTTTTTCTTTTTCTTTTGTTTCTTTTAAATTACCCACCCCATAAATACATATAGACTTATGCGAAAGTACAAGATATGGGTAAAATATATACAATGTATATATACAGACCCCCTATACTTAGCGAGTGATGTGTCCTCAGAGCATAAGAAGCGTAAAGAAGACATAGCTCGGGCTAAGCATAAGAGAGTGAAAAAGAAAAGGAAAAAGAACAAGATATACAGGTCTGCCCCCCTATACTTAGTCTGTGAACAGTCTAAGTATAGAAGAAGAGCGGAAAAATGAAGTGTTGGAAATGCGAGCCCACGGCGAGCCATTATGCAATAAATGTTATTGCAAATATCATTCCCTGATCTGAAATGAAGAATAATTAATTTGCATAATAGGTCCCTTAGTACAATTAGGGTTATGTACCATGGCCATCTTAATAATCATACAGTTGTTGATTCAACTATTGAATCATAGAGGCTGGTGCTTGGATGAATATCTAAAGAGTTAGATTGAGGACTCATCAAGCACCGTCAAATGATTGTTAAGAGATGATCTCCAGCCTGAGTAGGAGATGGCAATCCTTATCTCTGAAGGCTGATATCTGACCGACCTCTTGATGCAGCTCCTCTGCATAGGAATAGAGATTCGGAGGTGTCAGATTAGTTAGGTCAAAGAGTTGACTTAACGAGATCGAGATAACCAAAGTCCTATATCATATGCTGTCATGATATAGGCACGCATCCTCTGACCGGAGACAGATGTGTTACTATATGTCTGAGTGTGTACATTTGGCAGACCAATAGGTTGATGACCTAATCAAGGTCTATACACCGGCGCGCTGGTGTGCATATAAGGGCATATGAGTAATACGATCTCTCAAAGGGATCATACAGGTTCAGTTACTGAACCGGAAGACATGAGCTCACTCATGAGATATTGGGATGAATCAAATTCCATGCGCATGGTCGTCTCGCTTTGGAAGCTTGACTGAATTTGTAGGTTTGATATATACTTTTAGTATATGATCAAGACCTAGGTATGATATACACTTTTTGGAAAGTGTATGATCGATACCAACTCCCAATGATCGAATGAGAAACTTACTGATAAAACCATGAAGTAGACAGTATAAAGTTGATCCGATACTTCGGGTTTAATCTGAGTCTTCCAGTATGCAGGATGTACAGGTATTGGGAATACCTGAGGGTGATTTGATCATAAACGATTGTATAACCATGACGCTTCCATTCCTAGGGAGTGATGAAACGGGTCTGGATTTTAGTGACTCCTCTCAGTAGAGAAGTGATCTGATCTTGGTCCAAGTGTTGGACATTGATCTGAATGTGATTCATATACAATGAGAAGATTAGATTTACGGTCTTGATTTAATCAAGCATCTATGGGAGGCCCGCGATCTGGATTTGAGATATGATCTCAATATCCATGTCACTATACGTGGAACAATACAATCGCCCTGTCCTTATCTTCAAGTATCTGCGGAGAGATTGCATTATTCTTGAAGGGTTCAAGAATAATTCCATAATATCTAAGCAATGAAGAAATAATGATTAAATGTGATTTAATCATCTTGATGTGTGAAGAAATTATCCAATTTAATTAAATGTGATTTAATTAATGTGGATAAGAATAATGTGGATAGAAATATCCAATTATTCATAATATATTATAAATGTGATTTATAATGTAGTAGAGAGAGCTAATTATAATTTATATGTGTTGATTAATTATTATGTGTATCGGATACACATTGTGTAATTAATTAACAATGTAAATTATATGTTGTTTTGGGTTGTGAATATGATTCACAATTCTTCCATGGCAAGATTGCAATATTCTCAAATATAATTGTGAATTATTTTTGAAGAATAAAATCCAACAAATTTGTTGCAAATAAATAAGAGAGAAAAATCAAGGAGATATGCAATCTCATGGGAATCCATGAGATTGCCTCCTTGGACTCCCATAGTGGGCGGCACACCATTCCTATATGGAATGGGTGGCCGTCCAACATGGAAGGTGCATGGAGATGAAATCTCCATGCACATTCTCTTCTTATTTGTTGGGTTGATTTAGGACTAAATTATATTTGATTTTTTCAAATATATTTTAACCTAAATTTGTTGCTTTTGACAACAACAATCTTGGCCATTGGATTGACACAAATCAATCTCATCCATTGATTTTATGTGTCCCATGGATTGAGATCCATGAATCCCAAAAACCCTATAAATAGAGAGGCATACTATGCTCTCTAATGACATGCAATATTGGAGCTCTCTCTCCCTCATTTCTTCATACACGCCAGCCCTCTCTCCCTCTCTTGTTGGTGGCCGTCCACCATACCCTAGAGGAGAGAACCGTCGTCGCCTTCGCCACCGCGCCGCCGCTTCGACGTTCTTCGGTTTCTCCGTCTTCTTGGTGTGCTACGCCCACGAAGGAGACGTTAGATCTCATGTGACGAGATCAGGAGCAACCACGCTTGGATCAACTTCTTGGATTGCGAGGACAACACGGTTCATCCCCGCGCTCGCAAGCAGTCTCGCCGACGATCGGACTTGAGACAGGAGGTCTCTTCCTTTAGAGACTTGATCAACCATGCTTCAAGAGGTATTTCATTATACTTGTTGTGGTTATAGATGAAACGATCTGAGAATGGTTCTCGGATCATGTGGTTTGATCGAATAAAATTTTTAAATTCCGCTGCACCGAACAACTAGTGCGACTAGTCGTTCCTCGTCGTATCAGACACGACGATCACACTTCCGTGATGCGCTTGAGTATAATTCCATATCCTTCAAGTGGTATCAGAGCCTTAGGTTGACGGTTTCGAATATGATTCGAAAAACCGAGGACGACTTGGGTTCGTTAAGGTCGCGAAAGTTTTTATCGCATTTGATTTCGCAGATCTGTTTAGTAAATAAATTCGGCACTGTTTAAATTGTTTAAACATGAATTTAACACTTGTATTTTGTTCCCCATTAAATAAGGAAACCATAGGATCTGAGTTTACGTAAATCGGATTTCGTGTGCTCTAGATATGGTTATTTTAATGAACATGTATTCACTGTTGCGGGAACTGTAGATCTGAACGTGATTAAAATGTTAATTACTGTTTAGACTTGCCTCCAAATGCGTGTAACATCACTTGGATTCTGTCCTAAATCAAATTAGCAATCTATGAAAATTTATTTTGTCTAATTTGGATTTAGTATGATTGAGATATGATAATTTTAGTAAGAAGGGGTCACTGCTGAAATTACAGTCCTAATCTAGAACCAAGTGATTGTCAATTAGTGAAATTAATTGTTAATTTCGTGAAATAATCATGAAAAATATTTGTGAAATATTTGAAGATGATTATTTACATAATTGACTTGGCCTCAACCAATTAATTGATTAGATTTGATCTAAATCTTAATTGGAAACGCATTCATCAAACTTGATGTTTGATTGGTGATTGTCATTTAATCATTTAGTGAAATTAAATTGTTTAATTTCCTAGAATAATTGTTCATAAATATTTGTGAAATATTTGATGATAATTATTCCCGTAAATGACATTGCCTTAACCAATAATTGATTAAGATGTGATCTAAATCATAATTGGAAACCACAATCTTTCAAACTTGATGCTTGAATAGGATTTGGGAATTTGTCTAGCAAATTTCCTTATAATCAAAAATGTTTTGATTATTACTATATGGTACAATTTCGGTTGAAGAACAGATGATCATCTCAAGTACAAATTAATCAATTTGGCATTATCCTTTCCCGAGGCGGATATGGTGCCTAGTCGGAGAGCATTGGGGTTGCGGGTTGCAACGTATGTGGTCCGTCCCACTCTCGTCGGTACTGGCCATGACAGCGGGTAGGGCCGGGATAATGTCCGAGGGATTAAGATGTATTTTTCTAATTATTAAAATTCGAATTAATACGTATTTTGAGATATTACCATATATGCATTCAAGTAAAATAATCAAGTTTGATTGATTGAATTGGATTGATAATTAATTTAATATGATTAAATTGATTATGTCCAATTGAAATACTCTAATATGATTAGAGCTAATAATTCCCTTTGAAGAATTAATTATGTGAATGTGATTCACGATAATTAATTAAAATTTGAATATGATATGGAGGATCACATAAGTGACATCCATGGTCTCCCGTCAAGGCGGAGGGTTCCGTCACCAGGGATTGCATGTGGGAGACGCTTGTCCGAAGTGACAGCTCCTGTATGCAAGCGCATCTGGATCGGGCTCGTCGCTTCTCGAAAGAGTAAGGACGTATGCATAGTGACCCCAATATCGGGTCCTCATATTATTGGGGCGATATTGGATTGCGCATAGCGAGTTGTATTCCTGTTGACGGTTGGTTCAATTAATGACGGGTCAACATCGCCTTAGGGGTGGTGGGCCCGGGTGTTAAAGACCGAATTGGGAGATGCAAGTTGGACTTGCAAGGCGGAATGTGTTCCCGCTTCTTTTTATCCGAGTTGTAGGTTCTCATATTATTGGGATGCAACAAAGATAAGGAAGGAGATCCCAGATCTTGCTTGAGATATAATGGTAAGTATATCTCTTACATTGAAAGTGATTAAGGGAATGAACTTTCAGTGTTGACAAGGCAAGACAACTTTGATATAAAAATTCCTAAATCAAAGTAAAATATGTATATATAAATACATACATTTATGCAAATTTCTTATTTCAGATAATCCTTCATTAAAACCCACTCAATGATATACTCAATAGTAACCAGTGAAATATCTTGGATTGTACTCATGATCCAGATATTGTACTTGCAATTGAACACATAATGTATGTGGTTGCAATGTGCAAATTTCCTCATAATATTGAGGAATGACAATTAAATAGATAATAGAACTACAACCCTAGGGTTTGTATGTCTCTATAGTCTTGGTATCATCAAATGTACTTTGGAAGTGACATGTTGATGATGATCATAATTATCATATAATCCTTATAAAATCAATGAAGATTTTCTGGCATACATATGTGCTCTTGACATTTAATCATGGATGACATGGTTCTCTGCATCATGTAGAATGGTAGCTCTATAAAGAGATGATGTATTCAAATTGTTTGAGTACCTACCTGAACCTATGTTTTAAGAGTTTAGATGGATGTAGATGATGAGTGTCATTATTCTACTATCTATACTCTAGTCATTCATGAAGCTTCATAATATTCATATTGTATGAATTTAATGTATAAATGTTGAAAAACTCTTACTTTGAATTCTTTTGAATTTAAAATAAGAGATCCTCTGTCTTGAGCAATGGTTGCTTATAGATAAAGGGAGCGCAATGGAAGCATGGGTTGGACCCAAGAAAGAAGGAAAGTCAAAGAGTTGACTGGACTTCTGTAACTTCCATATGACATCCAAAGAGTTGGATGAATGCCAATACTGCAATAAGTTGATGTGTTGATAGTATGACTATCAAGTCTGTCTAGAATCCTTAGAAAAGGACTCGGATGGAGCATCAGAATAATCTACATAAATCATTGATATTGACTTACTTATTGAATAAGATAAAGTCAAATAATTGTATCTCAATCTTCTGATGACATTTGCAATGGGTTGCATATGTTTTTAGAAGACTGGAAAATTTGATCTTTAATCCACGTGAGTATTGATGCAACTGTTGCAACAATCTTTGTTGGATTAATAGACTTGTTAATTTCAGTGGGAGAGCCCTTTAGTCTTAGAGAATGTCTCTATGATCTAGACATTAGAATACACTCATTGTTTGTTTCTAAATGTTGGAAATAAACATGAATTCTGAGATAGAACTATCATAAAGAGTTATGATGGATATATTTCAGATAGTAATCTATTAATCTAGTGGACTCCACTAAATTAGAAAATTAATGAATGGTTCATTATTTCTAAATACTGAAATTAAACCTTAAGATCAATAGGGGGATGAAGATCATTTGACAATGATCTAGCATCAAGCCTTGGACATTTGTCTATTGATTTGATCAATATACTAGTAAGAGATGAAACTTTAGAATGTCTAAAATTTCAAAACTTACATACTTATGAATATTGTATTCAAAAAGGAAAAATGTCCAATACACCCTTCTTTGGGAATGGTGTAAGATGTCAAGGTATTCAGGATCTCATACATATTGATGTATGCGGATCATCTATATCATAGTAAACATTATGGATATGTGATATCTGTTGATGATTATGTATGATATGAGATTTCTTCTCTTCACCTAAGAAACCTTTGAAATGTTCAAAGATTTCATTAATTTTGGTTTAGAACCAAAGTTTGAAGGAAGATAAAATGAATTTGATCTAATCTAGGTAGCAAGTACCTACTAGATAAATTCGAAGAATACCTTATGGAGATATGAATATCATTTCTATCTCAATCCTCCTAACACACCTTAACTCAAAAGAGCTATAGGTAGATACAATTGGATCATGTATGACATGATCTTATCAATGTTGAATTTTAGCATAATTATCCCTTAGTTTCCAGGTATATATGTGTAGTAGAGACTACAATGTATATCCTTAATAAGGTTCCATGTATGTTGGAATCTAGCACTTGAGAGTGCTGCTTCATTAGAAAAATAAAGGATGGTATTGGATACCTACTTTATGACCTTGAGATTCTTAAAATATCTCATCTCCGAGAATGTGATTCTTAGAGGTTGAGACTCTTGAGAATCAAGATGAAAATGAAGTGTAGGAACTCATTTATAATGAGACTCCTGAAATTGGAAACTAAAAGGACAATTAAAGATGAAACATTAATACCTCTTCAAATGAGTTTGAGAATGGATTCCATGTGTTAGAGAAATCTGACAATGATCGAACTTCATGTGATGAAGCTTCTGAAGATCATAGCATGGATAGATGGATAGCAATAAAAGTCTAATGTAGACTTCATATACAAGTGTTGTATATGGACCCTCGAGGATCCACCTATATGGGTAAGACTTGTAAAGGTATAAATGGATCTTCAAGAGATAGGGAACCTGATGAGAAGGTAGAGACCTTCAAAGCACGGTTCGTAGTCATGAGCTACACACCGGAAGAGAAGACATTGCTTGCAATGAGACTTGCTCTTCGGTGACCATGCTTAAAACCGTCAGCATATTGCTAACCTTAGCTACACAACTTGACTATTGCATCTTCAAGATGTAAGTCAATATTGCATTCCTCTATGAATACATCTTTGAGGATATTCACATGAAGTAGCCCCAGGGCTTCATGGTTGAGGAAAGCAAGGTGTGCAAACTAAGGAATCCATCTATGGACTCAAATAAGCTTCTTGAAGTTGGATCATAAGATTTGATGAAATTATAAATGTTATGATTTCAGATAGAATCTTGATGAACCATATGAAGCTTAGTGGGAGTGCTTTTGTGTTCATCGTGCTAAATGTAGATGATATCCTAATCATTTAAAAATGATATAAGGATAATAATTAGTGTTTTATAATCTGGTTGTTCCATAACTTGAAATAAGATTTCAAAGATGCCTCTCAGATCTTAGTTCTGAAGTTGTTCAGAAGCAAAGAGAAGAGGATAATGGGACTGTCACATTTGTAGTACACCTTGGACATATTCTATTCATAGAAATTCCAAGAAAGGCTTCTAACCCTTAAGATATGGTACTGACCTATCTAAAGGGATAACACCTCAAAGAGTTGAGGAAGTGAATGATGGAACTACTTGCCCTTGGGCATCAGTTCTGAGAAGCCAAGTGTGTGCTAGATGTGTACAAAAGCCAGGTGGCTGCCATGCAGTGGGAATAGTAAACTGTTACTAGTCCTACTATGGAAATAAAACACTTGGCTGCAGTAACAACAAAATCTTCATAGATGACAAGATTTTTGAGATAGTGATCTCAAAGTCTTATCTTCAAAAGTTTAAGACTTTATAGATAGTGATCTAAAAGGTCTTAACTAAAGATACCTTAGGAGATAGAGATCTCTAGAAATAAGGATATTCTTATAAGGATTATGGAAATACTGGTTATGATAATTGTTAAGCTGTAGTATCAAGGACACTATAACTAACAAGATTGAGTATTAGTTGCATAAGATGCAACATTCGCATTGGATGCGAGCACTGTTACTGGGGATATGCAAGTGACGTAAAAGGACTTGGCGTAGTCTCGCAGGAACAGAGTGACTGATCAGCTTACCTAGCTTTTTTCTAAATAGCTTATGATTGTCACATGAGTGCGGGTTTAAATGATTAGCCCTTTAATGGCTCCTTGGGCTAGTGGGAGATTGTTGGAAATGCGAGCCCACGACGAGCCATTATGCAATAAATGTTATTGCAAATATCATTCCCTGATCTGAAATGAAGAATAATTAATTTGCATAATAGGTCCCTTAGTACAATTAGGGTTATGTACCATGGCCATCTTAATAATCATACAGCTGTTGATTCAACTATTGAATCATAGAGGCTGGTGCTTGGATGAATATCTAAAGAGTTAGATTGAGGACTCATCAAGCACCGTCAAATGATTGTTAAGAGATGATCTCCAGCCTGAGTAGGAGATGGCAATCCTTATCTCTGAAGGCTGATATCTGACCGACCTCTTGATACAGGTCCTCTGCATAGGAATAGAGATTCGGAGGTGTCAGATTAGTTAGGTCAAAGAGTTAACTTAACGAGATCGAGATAACCAAAGTCCTATATCATATGCTGTCATGATATAGGCACGCATCCTCTGACCGGAGACAGATGTGTTACTATATGTCTGAGTGTGTACATTTGGCAGACCAATAGGTTGATGACCTAATCAAGGTCTATACACCGGCGTGCTGGTGTGCATATAAGGGCATATGAGTAATACGATCTCTCAAAGGGATCATACAGGTTCAGTTACTGAACCGGAAGACATGAGCTCACTCATGAGATATTGGGATGAATCAAATTCCATGCGCATGGTCGTCTCGCTTTGGAAGCTTGACTGAATTTGTAGGTTTGATATATACTTTTAGTATATGATCAAGACCTAGGTATGATATACACTTTTTGGAAAGTGTATGATCGATACCAACTCCCAATGATCGAATGAGAAACTTACTGATAAAACCATGAAGTAGACAGTATAAAGTTGATCCGATACTTCGGGTTTAATATGAGTCTTCCAGTATGCAGGATGTACAGGTATTGGGAATACCTGAGGGTGATTTGATCATAAACGATTGTATAACCATGACGCTTCCATTCCTAGGGAGTGATGAAACGGGTCTGGATTTTAGTGACTCCTCTCAGTAGAGAAGTGATCTGATCTTGGTCCAAGTGTTGGACATTGATCTGAATGTGATTCAGATACAATGAGAAGATTAAATTTACGGTCTTGATTTAATCAAGCATCTATGGGATGCCCGCGATCTGGATTTGAGATATGATCTCAATATCCATGTCACTATACGTGGAACAATACAATCGCCCTGTCCTTATCTCCAAGTATCTGCGGAGAGATTGCATTATTCTTGAAGGGTTCAAGAATAATTCCATAATATCTAAGCAATGAAGAAATAATGATTAAATGTGATTTAATCATCTTGATGTGTGAAGAAATTATCCAATTTAATTAAATGTGATTTAATTAATGTGGATAAGAATAATGTGGATAGAAATATCCAATAATTCATAATATATTATAAATGTGATTTATAATGTATTAGAGAGAGCTAATTATAATTTATATGTGTTGATTAATTATTATGTGTATCGGATACAGATTGTGTAATTAATTAACAATGTAAATTATATGTTGTTTTGGGTTGTGAATATGATTCACAATTCTTCCATGGCAAGATTGCAATATTCTCAAATATAATTGTGAATTATTTTTGAAGAATAAAATCCAACAAATTTGTTGCAAATAAATAAGAGAGAAAAATCAAGGAGATATGCAATCTCATGGGAATCCATGAGATTGCCTCCTTGGACTCCCATAGTGGGCGGCACACCATTCCTATATGGAATGGGTGGCCGTCCAACATGGAAGGTGCATGGAGATGAAATCTCCATGCACATTCTCTTCTTATTTGTTGGGTTGATTTAGGACTAAATTATATTTGATTTTTTCAAATATATTTTAACCTAAATTTGTTGCTTTTGACAACAACAATCTTGGCCATTGGATTGACACAAATCAATCTCATCCATTGATTTTATGTGTCCCATGGATTGAGATCCATGGATCCCAAAAACCCTATAAATAGAGAGGCATACTATGCTCTCTAATGACATGCAATATTGGAGCTCTCTCTCCCTCATTTCTTCATACACGCCAGCCCTCTCTCCCTCTCTTGTTGGTGGCCGTCCACCATACCCTAGAGGAGAGAACCGTCGTCGCCTTTGCCACCGCGCCGCCGCTTCGACGTTCTTCGGTTTCTCCGTCTTCTTGGTGTGCTACGCCCACGAAGGAGACGTTAGATCTCGTGTGACGAGATCAGGAGCAACCACGCTTGGATCAACTTCTTGGATTGCGAGGACAACACGGTTCATCCCCGCGCTCGCAAGCAGTCTCGCCGACGATCGGACTTGAGACAGGAGGTCTCTTCCTTTAGAGACTTGATCAACCACGCTTCAAGAGGTATTGCATTATACTTGTTGTGGTTATAGATGAAACGATCTGAGAATGGTTCACGGATCATGTGGTTTCATCGAATAAAATTTTTAAATTCCGCTGCACCGAACAACTAGTGCGACTAGTCGTTCCTCGTCATATCCGATACGACGATCACGCTTTCGTGATGCGCTTGAGGATAATTCCATATCCTTCAAGCGGTCGGGGTATGTGAATGAGGAGAATATATACAGGTGAGTGTCGGTTCCCCCTATACATAGGCTCTGGTCATCCTAAGTATAAGAGAAGGGTGGAAATGGAGCGATCGGGAGATAGGAGATGTATGGTATACACAGATGGCATCGGTCCCCCCTATACATAGGCCTTGGTCTAAGTAGAGAAAGAAGCTATACAAGGAGATCAATGTGGTTGGAAGGGAGGGTGGGAATGATCTGATGAATCTTCAATGTCCTCGCTCTACGTGAAGTAGATGACCTCAACTTGAACTACCTGCTCTTTGGATTATTCTATATACAGCTTAAGCAATTGTCCATTCACTGAGAAAGGTTGTGCATCATCTTTGAGTTCGACAATATCCACATTTCTATTGGTATGTACATCAATGACAATGTAGGGAGCCTTCCATTTTGATTTTAGTTTCCCATGAAAAATATTCAACCGAGCATTAAACAACCACACTTTCTGCTCAGGGACAAAGGTTTATCTCGAATGTGTTTATCATGCCATCTCTTGACCTTGTCTTTATAGATTACATTGTTGTCGTATGCTCGGTTTCGGATTTCAATTTAGCTCATTTAGATTTAAGTCTCGGCATAATTTCCCAAGATGATAACACCAATTCAACTTTTTGATCGCCCATTCTTATTTGTGAATCAATTCTACAAGTATATGGCATGGCTTGCCATAGATCATCTTAAAAGGTGAAGTACCGAGTGGAGTCTTATAGGTTGTCCTGTAGGCCCATAGAACCTGGTCCAACAGTTTCAACCAGTTCTTCCTATCTGGATAAACCAACTTCTTAAGAATATTGTTTACCTCTCTATTAGAAACCTCTGCCATGCCTTTAGATTGTGGATGATATGGGTTGGCTATTCTATGCACAAATTTATACTCCTTCGCCAAAGATCTCATTTCCTTATTCACAAAGTGGCTACCTCCATCTGAAATCAAGACTTTTGGTACCCCGAATATTGCAATGATATTATCCTTGGTAAATTTATAGACGATTTTTCTATCTGCGGTTCGGGTGGGAATAACCTCTACCCATCTTGATAAATAATCAACCGCTAACAAGATGTACTCAAATCCATTGCTATTGAGAAAGGGACCCATAAAATTAATCCCCCATGCATCGAAACATCACAGAAAATCATTGCTTGCATGGGTATTTCATTTCTATATCCCACGGTCCCTCCCATTCTTTGACAAATTGGGCATGACCGTACAAATTCATTAGCATCCTGAAATAAGGTTCGCCAGTAAAATCCTCATTGGAGTACCTTGTATGCGGTTCTCTTTCCCGAATGGTGTCCTCCAGCCTCGAGAGAATGACAATGTGTGAGGACACTCTGATATTCCTCCTGAGGAATACATCTTCGCCAAATGCAATCCGGTCCTTTATAGAAAAGGAAAGGACCATCCCAATGGTATTTTCTCGAATCTGACTTTAATCGATCAATCATTCTCTTGGTCCAACCAAAGGGAACCTTCTTGGAGATAAGATAGTTCACTATGTAGGAATACCATGGGACAGAATCAATAATGCAATCTGATTCGTCTGGAAAAGTCTCCTTAATTGGTCCAGTGTCAGGATAATCATTTTGCTCAATTCGGGAAAGGTGATCAACAATAACATTCTTTATTCCAGATTTATCTTTGATCTCCAATTTTAATTTCAGGATAAATAAGATCCATCTCAAAAGTCGTGCCTTGACATCCTTCTTATCCGCAAGATATCTAATTATCGTGTGATACGTGAAAATTGTCACCTTGGAGTCTGATATCTATGATCTGAATTTTTCAAGGGCCCAAACAACCGCAAGCATTTCTTTTTCAGTTACTGTATAATTTCTCTATGCAGGATCCAACACTTTGCTCGGATAGTGAATCGCATAAGGAATTCCATCTCTTCTTTGTCCAAGTACCACTCTGACAGCAAAATCCGATGCATCAGTCATGATCTCGAAGGGTAGAGACCAATCGGGAGCTTGTAATATCGGCGATTTACATATTTTCTTTTTCAGGAGCTCGAAGGCCTCTAGACACTTGTGATTTACAATAAACTCGGTGTCTTTTCCTAAGAGCTCAATCAGTGGGTGGGCGATCTTTGAAAAATCAGGGATAAACATTCAATAAAATCCAGCATGCCCTAAGAAAGACCTCACTGACTTGACGTTGGTTGGTGCCTCAAGTTTCTTGATCACATCCACCTTGGTAGGGTCGACTTTCATTCCCTTTTTGGAGATGATGTGCCACAACACGATACCCTCTATCACCATAAAGTGACTTTTCTCCTAAGAGAGTACCAAATTAACCTTCTGCATCTCTGGATAACTCGGTCCAAGTGCGCCAAACATGTATCAAATGTATCACCATGAACTGAGAAGTCATCCATGAAGACTTCCAGGAAATCACCAACCATTTTGGCAAATATGGCAATCATGCACCGCTAAAATGTGCTTGCGGTACTACAAAGCTCGATTGGCATGCGCTTTAATGCGTAGATTCCGAAGGGACATGTAAATGTGGTCTTTTCCTGATCCTCGAGAGCGATGGCTACTTGATTGTATCCAGAGTACCCATCAAGAAAATAGAGGAATGCTTTCCCTACAAGTCTCTCCAAGATTTGATCAACAAATGGTAGGGGAAAGTAATCTTTCTTGGTCGCAGCATTCAGGAACCTGTAATCGACACAGACATGCCACGACGTGGGTACTCGGGTCACGATCTCTACCCCCTCTTCGTTGGTGACCATATGAATTCCCGACTTCTTCGAGACGACATGAAGAGGGTCCACCCACTTGGAGTCAGAAATGGGGTATATAAACCCTGCTTTGCACCATTTATCCATCTCTTTCTTAACTACTTCCTAAAGATTAGGGTTTAATCTTCTCTAAAATTCACGGGAAGGCCTTGCATTATCCTCAACATAAATTTGGTACGAACAGAGAGCGGGATTGATTCCTACGAGATCTGACATAGTTCAAATGATGGCTTTTCGATTTCGCTTAAGGACTTCGAGCAATCTAGATTCCTAGTCTATGATTAATGATGAGCTAATTATCAAATGAAATTTTTCTTTGGGTACAGTAAGAAATGCATACTTCAGTGTGGGAGGAAGAGGTTCCAGCTCTGGCAAATCTGAATCATCAATTAAGTCTGGTTGAATGACTTTTAAATCTGGCTCTGTGTTTGTTGGCAGTGAATGACTCTAGGATATGCTATCTACCAATTCCGAAGAAAGGTGAGTCGGATCGCAAAAGTAGTGTGGTAATTAAACTAAAGCCACGTTCACTTGTCATCGATAGTTCTTGATTGTCCTGAAGAAGATGGGACTGACAAATACGAAAGGATTTCTGTGTCATCAAGGTTATAAGCATCTAGGTGTCTAGGTAGGTTTGGCAACATCTCACAAACTGCACTTAATGATGGTTCTGGCGACGAGGCAGAGGTTTTTATAGGAGGGGTGGTCTGACCATTTCGAGGGTTGTTTTGAATGGCTGGCTTGATGGCTAGGAGTGATGGCGTGGGTCGATGGCGGTTACGCGAGGGAGAAGGATCAAAGAGTTGAGCGAGGTGGTTGTTAGGTTGACGAGAGAGGGTCGAAGATGTTCTCCAAATTAGGAAGGGGGTGTGGCTAGTGCGAGGCTAAACGACTAGGGGATATGCATTTGGAGGTAGGGGATGAAGTTACAGCTCCTGGATCTATCGAGCCAACGACCCTCGTGGAGTTGAGGTAAATATAATGATTTCTTGAGTGGACCTAACTCCAATCTGTAATATAAGGCTAAGGCTAGAAGATTTATGGAAGAACCATTGTCGAGAATGTGTGTGTGTGAATACAATGCCGCCAATGCAACTTTCCACATAATGAGCACCCAGATCCCTTTTCTTTCTTGGTAAATGTTGATTTTTGACACATTTGGTAGTGGCAACTGTCAAAATATGAGTCTCACAAATTGACTTGGTTTCGTTGTACGAGTCATGGTGGTAGTTCATTTCACCTTCAAGTACTTCTGAAATGTTGGATTGCTGGCCACATATTGATCAAAGGGTACTTTGACTATGATATTTTGCTGGCAGATCTGTTCCTTTTCTGGGTCATCTTAAATGTTTTCCTTTTGTTTTCCTTTCTTAAGAGCATGTGGGAAAGGAATGGGAGCATTTGAGACAGGAGATAGAGAGCCAAAATCATAAATAAAAGCATCTTTATTAGAAATGGAGTTCTTATTACAATAATTAGTTTTCTGATAATAATCAAAATCATGTTGCTAAAAAGGTGACAAAGGTATTTTTGCAGCACCTAGAGGTGCAAGGTCCTCTGGAGACTCCATTGATGCTTTCCCCTTCTCGCATGCTGGGATCTTCAGACATCCTTCTTCTTCATTCTCGGAAGCATCCTCCGGTTGATCTTCCAGTCTTCATGATCCAATCCCCGTGCCCAATCAGGTATGTCTGCAGTCCTTCCGCTCCTAAGAGTCATAGCATTGATATTGTCAAACGAAAGGATCTCATGTTCAAATGTGGAAAAATATAAATGGTATACATGGCCATTGTGCTGGGAAGATTGAGATTTGTTCAAGCTATTAGGGTTAGCTTGAACTTGGGCGGGAATGGTTGTTGCTGGAGCTCTTATTTCATCTCTCCAACAGGACAAGCGATTAACATCAACCCATAGATCATGTAGTGCATTCCGGAATCTGCGTATTTCCTCGAGCATCTATCTCTGGATATCTACGGGTTCATCATGAGAGTTGGATGGTTGAGATGGTTGTTTTGTGGTGTGACTTGGTGGAGCCTGATATTGTTGACGATGTTGTTGAGGCTAGTTCTGGCGGTTGTATGGTTGCTGCTGCTTTGGATGCTGGAAGGAAGCAGTGTTCCGAGTGTGCTGTGAAGCTAGTTGAAATGCGGCATTATAGAAAGTGGGTGGACGTTGGTAAGGCTGACGGTCCCCATATTACCCTATTGGGTAGTGCCCAGAGTATACCAAATGTCGTTCACTTCGAATGTCAGAGGCGGGGCTTCTTCAACAGTCTCGACTGGTGGAGGTCGTTGCTGGGAAGGTTGGGTATAGGATCGTTCCTGAACCCATGGTTGTTGATGTCTTGATCCTGCCTGCTCCTCGACATGATGCACATGATAGATTGGGGCCGTAGGTGCAGTGGGTATCCCCATCTTAGATACCTTCTCAGTTAGCTCCTCCATTTACTTTGGGAATTGGGAAATCATATTGTCAATGTCATTCATCCGCTTAATTTGGTCTATCATTGTTAATTTATCGGCGATAGATGTTCATGTTCGGAATCAAATCCTTTGTTATCTCTGCAATGGTTTGCTTTCCTCCTCTGGCTTGAGATGTATTCATGGAATCGGTGTATGCTCTACTGGCGATCTGTGAGCAGCTTGTCTTAGCCATCTGCTCTAATACTTTCCAGACGGTTTCAGCTCCTCGCGATGTGTAGTTACCTCCGCATGCAGCACTTACTAACCCTTGAGTCTCGTAATTATGTCTAGAGTAGAGTGATTGAACTAAGATGTTGTTATCCCGGTCATGGCACGGACATTTCTGTAGCAGATCTTTAAATCTATTCCAAGAATCACAGAGTGGTTCATTAGGCATCTGAGAGAAACTGGTGATGCGGGTCCTCATTTGGTTGGTCCGACTCAAAGGGTAGAATTTCTTTAAGAATAGGTTTTTGAACCTATCATAATTGGTTACAGTCACTCCTAAGTTCTTCACCCAGTAATCTACCTTCCCTTTTTAAGGCGAAAGGTAGTGCAGTGAGACGAATGTAGTCCTGACTGACTTGTGGGTGCCTCATATTAGAAGATATCAGCTCCAAGTCCCGAAAAAATTCATATGGTTCTTCATTTGCATTACCATAGAATTGTGGTAACTGACTCATAAAGTGTGGCTTCAATTCATAGCTAATCTCTGGCTGAGGTGGCTGTAAGTAGTTCCTAACTCTGTATTGCCCAGGATTGTATGCGGCTTGCATAGGTGGTTCTCCCCCAGCATTCAACTGCTCTAGTTTCTCCCTTAGTAAAAGATGTTGCTGCTCAGATGCATCTAATCTCGCAAAACTCATTTGCATTGGATCCTCCATAGGGTTCATTGTCATGATCTTTCTTGGAGGACATCTTGGGAGGCATCTTTTGTGAATTCTTCTCTTCTTCTTCACCTTCAGAATATAATGGATTTGAGTTAATAGAGTGTAAAGAATTCGAACAAGCATCGTCGAGGTAGAAGTTTTCCTCGATGTGATTTGAAGAGAGAGAAATAGTGTGGGTTTGTCCTCCCTTCAGAAAGAAGAAGGAATTGTAAGAATAGGGTTCACAGGAGAGGTGTCCCTGAACCCAAGGTGGTCCCGATTAAGAGTGCCTCCGAACCTTTGAGTTTGGAAAGTTTGTGACGTTCAGAGAAGAGTTCGCGGAGTCTGAACAAAAATTACCACAATCTTCCATTCTCGATTTTAAAAGATCAACAAGAGGTTTATAGTTCATGATCTAGGCACAAGTGTGTGGTATTCGATGATTAAATAATTTTTTACACATAAATCAAACACAATACAAAGCTTTGTTTTACCAACTTACTCAGTAAAGGTCGTAAGAGTTCGGCCAGTTATCTTGTCAAATTTTAATCGGTGAGAATTCAAATCTTGCAAACTATTTAAACGAGTTGTTAGGTGCATGTATTTCCCAACTGATTGTCCTAAACTCTTATGACTAGTTGCACCTACTTTCAGCTAGTATGGGAGTAAGTACGGACTGTAAAACGACTACCGTGTTACTTGAGGACAGAGCCTTATGTAGTGTCCTCTAAACCACCCACTCTGCTAAGGAAATCCAAACAATTTACCAGCTACCCGTTAGATCCTCACTGAGAAGTAGCTAATCATTTTTGGTAGAATCAGTAGTCAATATGAAAATCCTGGCTTGGCTTTATCCTAGTGTGCGTCTCTCTCCTCGTTGCAAGATAAAAGCATACAATGTCGGGGTTGCTCTCCCGCAAGAATTCTTAATTTTATGGGTTATTAAGATCGGCTATGTTTAGCAGTCCCAATTTTAATTAGGCGATCACTGAAGAATTAAGTGAGCACAAATGTACGTCTACCGTCCAGTCCCAATTTCCTTTAGATATGTGATAAAGCAAGATGGAGGAGTTCTGGAAAAGCTGATGCACACGAAAAACTATGATGTATGCTCAGTTAGAAGACTTACAGTGAATCCTCACAATCTCCATGTGGGATACAATACAGAATTGAAATATTATTCTATATGGATGCAAGCCTATGGAAAACCACACCTAGCAGAAAGTTCTATTAGCGATGAAGAATTGAGTTGAATTTGGCTAAATTGAACGATCTAAGTGCATATAGATTAAAGTGAAGTGTGGTTTTTGGTCCTAAATGCACAATCAAAAATTTAGAATGCTCTAAGAGCCGTATGTGCAGGTCTATCCTAATCGCCACTCAAGTCGGGCCCCACCCTCATTGGAGAGTGAAATAGGCCACGACACACCACAAAAAAAGTTCAAGGTCTTTCTACAAACGCAAGAGTCCAAATGGACACCGCTATAAATGAGTAATTAATTACAAAAATTAAAATTTGCAGAATTTAAAATCCTGGACTATATGCTCTCTCACGACTCGACTTGATCTTAAATTAATTGCGGCTTTTTTCGGAAGTCGGTGAAGATGCGTCGGTTCTTGGGAAAAACACTTCACGTACGTCGGGTACCTCACAAGAAAAATAAGAGAGAAAATGTAAGAAAGTGACACAAAAGTTATTAAATAAATAAGAAAATAAATGCTGAAAAAAAGGAAATTACAGTGAAAAGTTCGGGGGTTAGACTACCCGAATGCAGAAAATTGAACGAAAATTTTAAGACAAAAAACTAAGTTGTTTGCCTCCCCGTCAATGGCGCCATCTGACGAATCTGGAATCGTGCATGTTAAAGAATGAAATGTAATGTATTTTTGTCATTCACTTAGAAATAATGATTTGTCTTTTCATTTCGTTGTAGGAGGCAATCAGAATCGATCAAGAAAATAACCACAAATAATTATTCAATTTTTAATCTCATGGTTTTATATTTATTTTACTTAGGCATGTTCCAAGGTCAATCACAAGGAGACAAATGAAAAACCTAGAATTTAGTCTATCAAAGTTCGTATGTGATTTCGAGGTGAATTGTTTTGTAATTTTTGATGCAATAAAGGATACAAAATGCAAATTTGGTCTATTTTAGGGACTAAAATGTACAATACTCTCAAACGATGTCCGAAAAATATGAAACTTGGCCACTATGCAAGATATGATGAAATGAATGCACTGTAATTTTTTTGGATTTTTTGGATGCAATATAAATTTTTAAATGCAAACAAAATAGATTTCAATATTTAATTATAATAAATATTAAATCTAATTATTTCAAGGAATAAAATTATCTAAGATCTATAAGTAGTTAATGGACCTCAGAAAAATACTAAACCTTGAAAATACTAGTTCCAATACCTATTAAAAATCAAACACTGAAATATGCAAAATGATTTTTATAGGGCAATCTTTGCATGCAAATGCGATTCTTTTTGGGCACAATGTCAAACACAATTAATTCTACTATATTTGATTTTTCGGGAATTTATAGAGCAACGATTAATTCATTGCAAATTTAAGAGCACAAACTGGGCAAAATATGTGAGTTTTCACATAACAATTAATTATTAATTAACCAATGATCATAAAAATGTCCACAATATGTTAAAATGTAGAGAATTAAATGACAAGCATCATGATATTTTTGAATAATAAATTAATGACAGTGTAGTTGTTTAAAATAACGGGAAAAGACAGGGGTACATATGCAATAAAATAGATATAAAAAATACAGGGGGACCTAGATAAAATTCCAGTACTGGTGGGGGGTTACGTTACAAAATCTCCAGAGGGGCACGTGCCCTCGAGTTAGTGCGGAATGTGGCGTGAATAGATGGAACTCTAGGGGTTCTTCAGCAATTCGGCTAGAGGGATCACGTGATATGCACGTGCGGTGGCCAGCTCGGAGGGAGATTTGGCGTGGGCCTACACATGGCGTGCTGTTGTGCCTCAAGTTGGCACGAAGCTCAGGTCCGGAGTTCTGATTTGGGGCCGAGGCTGATGAATCGATCTGCATTGTTGATCCCAGTTGATCTGACGATGGAGGATTGAATCTATCTGGACATTCATATCTGGATCTTCTTTGCGATCGAACAGTGGGCGTTCGGTCGACACACAGTCGGCGGTCGTCAGAGTAGCAGATGAGCGTTGACCGACTGGGGGTGAAGTCGATGGAGCTTGGTGGACGTCGTTGACGCTTTTGAGGCTATGATGGCCGACGTGTACCGAGAAGAGAACGTCAGAGCTCTTGGAGTGGTGTTGTCAGGGCGTTGACGGTAATGAACTCGGCTAGAGACGAAGTCCACGCGAAGGCGTTGGTGGGGTGAAGCAAGATGAATTGGCGATCGTTGACGATGGTGGAGATTTGAAGATGGAACTCGAGGAATGGATGATCATGAGTAGTGCGTGGATGATGATGATGTTGATGATAGTAGGAGGATGGATGATGGCGAAGTTGTGGATGAGCGGAGAAGTACAAGGGAGTTAGGGCTCGACGGTGAAGACACCGGAGCGGGGCAGCGGTGCTGATGACTGGGCTGCGACGAGAGGCGGAGAGCTCTCGGATCACGCTGATCCTTGGGTGTCACGACCAGAAGGAGATGTACGGTAGATGGGGTGGATGGATGGCGTCAGTGATCTTAAATAGGGAGTTGGGTCCTCGCCGGAGAACGAAAGGGGAACGATGGCAATTTTATTGGTGTTGCTCGAGATCTGTGGGATTTCGAGATCCGGTCGATTGGCGGTGGAGATCTGTGACGATCAGGGAGATCGGAATGAGCCGACAAGAGATCTGATTAGGGGTTTGGCAAAATCGATAGCAGAATCGTGTGGTTACGCGGGCGGTGCAATCGAAGGAGGAAGACGATGGTGCTGGTGATTCGTGGGCCGTCCGATCGGCCGAGATTGGACGGCCCTAGTGAGGGCGCGTGGAATTGGATTGGGGAAAGGCGAGGAAAGTTCATGGCATGTGCCTTGGAAGCACGTGCGAAGCACGTGCGGGGTTCTTTTTTTATAAAAATTAATTAATAAAAATGCCAAAAATGGCTGACATGTGGCGGCTCCAGTAGAGGCCACGTGTCAGCACCACAAAAATCCGAAAAATAAATACTTTGTAAAATCAAAAATAAATAGCATACAACCTCGGATCGAAAAAGTTTCTTCACAAAAATTGCTCGTCTCGACGAGATCTACAATGAAAACATCAAAACCACAATCTATCAAACGCACATAGTGAATTTTGGGGTACCCAATGTACGTAGAATACCTTGATTTTTAGGTTTTATAATTTTTTTGTCATTTTAAACTAGATAAAAATCTGGAAAAAATATGGTAAAATCAAATAATTATATATTAATCTATTTTTTGTATTTATTGATTTAGAAGGAATAAAATAAACTATGAAAAAGACCAATTTTGTAAAGTCGGTTAGTGAAGACTTTGACTCAATTTGTTTCTTTGATTTCAAGCTCAGTTTGGATTTGGATTTTTGCGCATTTTAATAAAAATTTTATCAAATTAGATCAAATGAAAAAGAAATGAACTAAAATAGGTTAATTATGTACATAAAATAATAGGTCAAAAACCACTAAATTACAAAATGTACAAAAGAGGTCCAAAAGTCAACTTTCGCATGTGAGCTCCGAATCACTTGAACTTGGTCTTGTTTTGATGGTAATTGAATGTACATTAGTTCAAAAGTGAGTAGGATTAATGTGGAACTAGATGAGGAAGATATGAGGGTTTTTCAGTTCGGAAATTCTGAAACTAGGGTTTGGTTTTTTTGTCCACTTATTTGGGTTACTGATTTTTTGTATTTTTCATTTATTCTTGTTAGTGATATGAACACTGTAGAGGAGGTTTTGGGTCATTCGGAGTTAGCATGAATTACTTAAAAATGGGGGACGTTAGGCTATTTATAGGTCAGTTTTGGCTGGGATTTTTGGCTTCTTATTTTGTGTAGAAATAATGGATAAAATACAATTCTTATGAAAATATGCATGAATGCTAATTATGCTGAATAGATGCATAAATGATGTTGATTTTGACGGATTTGAGCTTAATTAATGAGATTTAGAGTGATGAATCCGAGATTCATCACTACTGGGGGCACCTCATCCTAGCAACATCCTCAAGCTCAGGTTGGACAGAGTAGCCAGCGGTAGAAGCAACCCCATTACTCCCAGCCATCCCAGCAATACTAGCAAGGTCCTCGTCCCTACTATCTACGACAACAGTGGAGGCAGCTGCAGCCTCAGCAGTATTCTCAGCGTTCCCCTCACTACCAGCTGTCACGACCCTGATTCCCGGGTCGTCGGATCCTCCCATATCCGGATGGGGTTACTCAGCAATAATTTATTCGGCATTCACAACTAACATTCAAAAATAGACTACAAATAAAAATACTCAGAAGAAAGTATTTCAACACTTTTCCATTCACAAAATAAAGTTCAGATGATACACAGTCCCACTGTAACCATTTACATGTACATCAGCTTGAAAGGAAAATACACAAAAGATTTCTAACTACCTTATAAAGTAAAGCTATTGTGGCTGGCTGGATGTCTAGTATGTAAGCTGGATGGATTTTTTAAAGTCCTGGTGATGGCTCACCGACACCTATTGGTTTTTCCATAAATTATTGGATAAAAATTAACGAGTGTTTAGTAACGAAGAAGGGAAAATCAAACAAATTGTGTAATTTTGCAAAACTTGTTATTACAAAAGGTTTCATTCCTTCTTGTTAATTTAAGTCCTATTCCTTTTTATTTCATGTCAGGGATTAGTCTAGGGGAATTACCTCACCCTTCTTGGACTCCGAAGCTGTGGACACTTCGGGATTGGAGATTGCGTTGATCTTGGTAAGCTTATGCCACCGCACGTCGCCTCAACCAATCCTCCAATACTACCATGATAATTTTCTTTTCTTTTATTAAACAGGGTGTCAAACCCTAGGCCTGGAAAACAAAGGATCACACCGTCCTCGTGGACTCGGTTGCTTAAAACCTCAGGCTAACATTTAATCATATAATCTAGCAGCTTTAAATACATATTATCGTGACCCAGGCGCCATTGAAACACCCGTGCCTCCACATGGCACGACCACATCTTCCGTCGTTCAACTTGAAGATATTGGCTCCCGGTACCACGCATTGCAAAACATTCATTTCGTGCGCACTTAACATAACAGGGCAACCGTGTGCCACCTAGATAGGGAAATGTCAATACGGGTTCCTTCCGACAAACCTACAGGTTGCATGCCCGACCTGTAGTTCTACTCCCAGTCATCCTTAACGTGACATACGATCCTTTTCAGGATCTAACTCAAACCACATCAATTCCCATGATGTAATTCTTTTATTAAGTCTTCGACTTGCATAATCAACAACACTTAGTATAGACTCACATGTATATTATTCATAACAATATATACTCGTATTTATGCCTATTTTTAACTCCGAAACCCTAACTTTCAAAGCCAAAGCATCAATTTGATGCTTAAACATTGTTTTAGTGGGAATCGCAAAGCAATTCTTCAGACATTCTCAAAATAGCTAGAATTTGGGTTCTTCGTAGAAAAGAACACAAAATGAAGAATTTCAATAATTTCGTATGAAAACCCAACAGCAAAAGGAAGGATTTCATTACCTAATCGAGATTTCTCTCATGTATGCAAGGCTTTATCGTATTTCATTTTTAGAAAGACTATTTTAAGGCTCCTGAAAAGTTCGAATTTCATTTTCGTATCAAAAACGCTAAGAACATGTCAAGAACGCGAAGAACGTGAAGAACACGAAGAACGGAAAGAACATATTTTCTCTTAAAATTTCGGCAGAGTTTCCCCTTATATCGGGACATATTTCTCAGAAAATTTCGGCAGAGTTTCCTCTTATATCGGGACATATTTCTTGGAAAATTTCGGCAGAGTTTCCCCTTATATCGGGACATATTTCAAAATAAAAACGAAAAGAGTTTCCTCTATAGGTTCAATCGAAAAGAAAATAACAACGAGACTAAAAGAATATACTCAAAAAACAAGAGATGAAGAATCGGTAGACATCACGCGTCTTAGGTGAGTGAACGTGTGACGAATCACAGGGTCACTGACGTGCATAGTCTCCCGCACCTAAGTAGGGTATTACAAGATTTCTCCGTCAAAATAATTATAAAAGCATAATAGAAAGAATAGAAACATAAACGATGGAGAATCGGTAGACACCACACGTCTTAGATGAGTGAACGTGTGACGAATCACAGGGTCACTGACGTGCATAGCTGCCCGCACCTAAGTAGGGTGTTACACAGATTTCTCCTCAAACCACAACAGGAAAACGAATCGGAAAGAAAGATGAATCAAACAAAACTTGGAAGAACAAGATGATGAATTGAAAGCCTAGCTTACGAAGCAAACTAAGATAGGATCATACCTTTCTCCTCCTCGTTCTCTCGGCAGCACTTCGCTAGCGCTCCTCCCTCGCCTCCTACTCCTCCTCCTGACCTCTTGACCCTAGCCCTTGGGGTGGAGGTGGTAGTGGAAGTCGTAGGGAATGAATGGGTAGGGGGTCTATTTATAGGGCTAGAAAACCACTAACCATGGTTAGAAAACCATGGTTTAGACCTTAACCATGGTTTAGAGGCCCATGGTTTTGGCCCATGGTTTTAGCCAAAACTTATCCCAAACTTGGGGCTTAAGTTAGGAACATTCTAGAGGATTCTAGATTCGCTAATGACGCTTAATTAACACTAATCGTGATTAACTTTTACTAATCACGATTTAACTTTCATGGCTTACGCTTATCTTTTGCTAACTATTGATTAGTGTTTGCTAATGATCATTAGCGGTTATCAATCTATCATTAGTTCCTTTTATCATGTTTAATTAGTCTTAATGACAGTCATTATGGGTTAATGACATCTTAGCCTTCCTTACGTCTCTTTCTTCCGAAAATCATAACAATTTGAAACGAAGTCCGATTCACACGAAACAAATTTTGTAGGTTTCATGACGAGCCGTATCTTATTATATAGGATCCGAGATATGCCAAGTTCAAGGCTTTACATATACAACAACCTTAAAGAAAGTCATGTCCTCGAGACTAGAAATGCAGGCATAACAACCTTAAAGAGAATGAACGTCCTTTCATTTGTAATGAACATATACATAATACATAGTGTTATCATTCAAACAAGTACGGGTATTTCTCTCTCATTTCTGCCTCCGGTTCCAATGTGGGTTCTTCAAACTCTTGGTTCCGCCACAATACTTTAACTAGAGGCACCTTTTTGTTTCTCAACTTCTTGATTTCCCTTTCAAGTATTTGCACAGGTATCTCTTGGCATGTCAAGTCTGGCTCAACATGTAAATCATCATAACTTATCTTATGCTCTGGATCCCTAATGTACTTTCTCGGATTTGATATATGAAATACATCATGTATTGTCGAAAGATGTGGAGGAAGCACAAGTCTATAGGCAACTTTTCCAACCAGTTGAATAATTTCAAAGGGACCCACGAACCTGGGTGCTAACTTCCCACGCAAGCCAAACCTCTGAACACCCTTCATAGGTGATACTTTGAGAAATACAAAGTCACCTACCTCAAATTCAAGGTCTCTTCGCCTGGTATCACTATAACTTTTCTGGCGACTCTAGGCAGTTATTAGTCTTTTTCTAGCAAGCTCTACAGCATCCTGTGTCTCCTGAAGTCTATCTGAATCATAAAGGTTCTTTATTTCGACCTCTTGCCAACACAAAGGAGTAGTACACCTTCGTCCATATAGTGCTTCAAATGGTGCCATGCCAATACTTGTATGGTAACTATTATTGTAGGTGAATTCTACAAGAGTCAAATGTTTTATCCATGATCCCTTCCATTCTAAGGCACATGCTTGTAGCATATCCTCTAGTGTATAAATTGTACGTTCTGACTGACCGTCTATTTGTGGATGATATGCTATGCTTAAGCATAACTGTGTACCTAAGGCTTTCATGAAGTTCTCCCACTAGTGTGAGGTGAATCGTGAATCTCGATCGGAAACTACTTCCTTTAGGATACCATGGAGGCGAATCACATGAGTAATATATAACTCAACAAGCTGGTCTGGAGTGAAAGATAAGCTTATCGGAATAAAGTGTGCTACCTTCGTCAGACGATCTATTATAACCAAGATACTATCTTTACTACCAGTCAACTGAGGTAAGCCAGTAAGGAAATCCATGGAAATGCTTTCTCATTTCCATTCAGGTATAGGTAGGGGTTGCAATAATCCCGGTGGCTTTTGGTGTGAAGCCTTTATCTGCTGGCAAGTGAAACATGAATTCACACACTCAGCAACATCTTTCTTCATTCCTGGCCACCAAAAGTATGAATGAAGATCATTATACATCTTTGTAATTCCTGGATGAATAGATAATCTTGAGCAGTGCGCTTCTCGTAAGATGTCTTTACTTAGTTCAGGTGTGTTTGGTACACAGACTCTGTGATGGTTATACAGAAACCCATCATATATATGGAATCCCCCAATCTCATTCTTCTCAAGTTGTTGTCTCAAGTCTTTAAGGACTGGATCATCCTCCTGTCCTTTCTTTATTCTATCCCAGATCTCTAGTTTGTATTGGTGAGGAATAGTTATAGTATCATCACTACTATCAAATGGTTTCCATTCACTTAACGTTGATAGTAAACCCCAGAAGTGGATAGCACTCACCAACCCAGGTGAATAAGTTCTTCTGCTAAGGGCATCTGCTACAACGTTCCCCTTACCAGGGTGGTAGGAGATAGTGCAATCATAGTCTTTCAACAACTCTAGCCACCGTCTCTGTCTCATATTGAGTTCCTTCTGATCAAATAGATATTTCAAGCTTTTATGATCAGTGAAGATTTCAAAAGTAATACCATAGAGGTAATGTCTCCATATCTTTAAAGCAAAAACTACAGCAGCTAATTCAAGGTCATGTGTTGGGTAGTTCTTTTCATGTGTCCTGAATTGTCGTGATGCATACGCAACTACTTTACCATGTTACGTAAGAACTACCCCAAGTCCTTCTTTAGACGCATCAGTGTACACTGTGAACCCTTCACTCCCAGAGGGTAGAGTAAGGATTGGTGCAGATGTTAGGCATTCTTTCAGTGTCTAAAAACTAGCTTCACATCTATCAGACCATAAGAATCGGACCTCCTTCTGAGTTAGTCTAGTCGTTGGCAATGCTATTTGTGAAAAGTCCTTCACGAATATTATATAATATCCTGCTAAACTAAGAAAAGATCGTATTTTTGTGACAGTCTTCGGGTGTTCCCAACTCATCACCGCACTAACCTTTGTAGGATCAACTGATATACCTGCTCCAGAAATAACATGGCCTAAGAAAGATACTTTAGATAGCCAGAAGTCACATTTTCTATATTTAGCATACAGTTTGTTCTTCCTTAGAGTTTCAAGTGCATGTCTGAGATGGTGTTCATGTAGATACTTATTGTTGGAGTAAATCAGCACATCATCAATAAAGACTACTACAATGTGATCTAAGAACTCCTTGAATACTCTATTCATGAGATCCATGAAGGCTGTTGGGGAATTTGTTAGTTTAAAAGGCATGACTAAGAATTCATAATGCTCATATCTAGTTCGAAAAGATGTCTTGGGAATATATGTATCTTTAATTTTCAGCTGATGATATCCAGATCTTAAATCAGTCTTGGAATAAACAGTTGAACCCTATAATTGATCAAAGAGATCATCTATTCTCTGCAGTGGATACTTATTCTTTGTTGTCCTCTTGTTTAGTTGTCTATGGTCAATGCAAAACCGAATCGACCCATCCTTTTTCCTGACAAATAAGATAGGTGCACCCCATGGTGAAGTACTAGGACGAGTGAATCCTTTATATAATAGTTCTTGCAATTGTACCTTTAACTCTCGTAACTTAGTTGGTGCCATCCTATATGGAGGGATAGAGATAGGTTGAGTATCAGGTATGAGAGATATTTCAAATTCAATCTCTCGCTCAGGTGGTAATCCAGGTAATTCCTCTGAAATACATCAGGAAACTCGCACACTATAGGTATATCTTCTATTATTTTGTCTGACCCTGATGTAGTGGTTACATAAGCTAAATAACCTTGGCATCCTTGCTCTAACAACTGTTGTGCCTTCAATGTAGAGATATATTTGATATTATCGTTGGATGTCTTTCCAATGAGATGGAACTCTATTGAGTTAGGAAGGTGAAACATTACTATCTTCTTAAAACAGTCAAGATATGCATGATGCCTTTCTAGCCAATCCATTCCTAGGATAAGATCAAAGTCCTCCATTTCTATTAATAGTAGTGAAACAGGTAAATGATGTCCCGATATCACTAATTTGCAATTATCCAGGATTTCTTGGATTATAAATACTTGTCCTCCTGGTCCCTTGATCAGATAGGACTGTTGTACTTCTACTGGTATCTTACCCAAAGTGGGTACTAACCGTCGAGCAATAAATGAATGTGAAGCACCAGAATTAAATAAGGCATGTACTGAAAAGCCATGAATAGTAACGATACCTCGTACAACTGTGCCTGAGTTGTAGGCTTGTTCTTCAGTGATTGCATTGAGCTGGCCTTTAGAAATAGACAAGCTAGAACCCGCAACGTTTTGTGGTGGCCGTTGTGTAGGAGATGCTCCTTGCGAGCCACGAACTCTACCATGTCTTCCTCCGCGTGTTGCTCCATTGCTCGGGGTGGATGTTATACTGTTAATCGTAGTTTGTTTAAACCCTTAACCTCTCAACTGCGGACAGTTTTTCCTAATGTGACCTTCTTGATGACAGTGATAACATGTACGTGTTCCTCTCTGAGCTGAAGACCCAACCACATAGGTACTAGTTCTTGGTGCTGAGTTACGAGGGTATAGTGGAGGTCTAGAGAAATCCCCTCTTCCTGATAATTCATGGCCCAAGGTCTGTGGTGAGCTTATACTGGAACCGACTGGATGATAACGATTGTCTCTTTGGTTAAAATTCGCCATATGTTTGGATGGTCCACTTGTAAAGTGAAAGCTTCTTCTTTGGCGGTTTTCATCCCTCTCCATCTCAATATGAGAGGCGATGTCCATGGCTTCATCTATAGTGGTTGCTATAAAACCTGCAAGCTTTTCTCTCAAATCTCCCTGAAGACCGCTAACAAATTTGGTAAGACACTCTTGTGGTGAAGCTTCTAAAGTTGAGGAATAACAAAGTAGCACCGTAAAGTGAATATGATAATCTCGTATGTTCTTGGATCCTTGGGTCAAAGAAGCTAACTCCCTCCTCTTCAATTCTTCCAAATGGGAGGGACAGAAGTGGGCTCGGAACCTCTCTTCAAAAACATCCCATGGAACAGGATCTGCTAATTTCTTGGAAATGGCTCTCCACCATCATCTTGCATAGTCTGCTAAGGAGTAATCAGCAAAGTGCACCCAAGTATCTGCTGGTACGTGTATTATTCTCAACATCCTGCTGACATCATCAAGCCATAGTTCTGCCTCAGTAGGTATCTCTATGCCTTTAAATCGAGGAATCATTCCCTTTCGGTAATTATATAGTAGTGTTTGGTGTCTAAGAAGGGCCTTCTCCATTGCTCCTTCAACTGGGGTTGGAGCAGACTCAGTTGAAGGATGGTAACTAGGTTCTTCCTCAGAAAGATGGACAGAACCTTCAATCCTGGCATCCTCAGGCTTAGATGCCTCGGGTCTCTCATCTTGTGCATTGAGCCTCTCCTCCAATGCTTGTTGCCTTTGCCCCATGTCTTGGAGCATTGCCATCATAGCCGCTAATTGTCTAGACATGTCTTGGTCTGCGATGATCCTGGGATGAGTAAAGGTCAAAGGTCAGATCCTATATGTCTTAGCATGATGTACATAAGGGACAATGACTTGTGAATGGTACTGCAATCATTTATTAAAATCAAAGGATCTTAATACAACCTTAGTTTTCTGAATAATGCTCATAGTTGTTAATTACTAAATAAATTACTGGAGTAACCTTGCTCTGATACCAATCTGTCACGACCCTGATTCCCGGACCGTCGGATCCTCCCATATCCGGATCGGTTACTCAGCATAAATTTATTCATCATTCACAACTAACATTCAGAAACAGACTGCAAATAAAAAATACACAGAAGAAAGTATTTCAACACTTTTCCATTCACAAAATAAAGTTCAGATGATACATTGTCCCACATAACCATTTACATGTACATCAGCTTGAAAGGAAAATACACAAAAGATTTCTAACTACCTTACAAAGTAAAGCTATTGTGGCTGGCTGGATGTCTAGTATGTAAGCTGGATGGATTTTTTGAAGTCCTTGTGATGGCTCACCGACACCTGTTGGGTTTTCCATAAATCATAGGATAAAAATTAGCGAATGCTAAGTAACAAAGAAGAGAAAATCAAACAAATTGTGTAATTTTGCAAAACTTGTTATTACAAAAGGTTTCATTCCTTCTTGTTAATTTAACTCCTATTCCTTTCTATTCCATGTCAGGGATTAGTTCAGGGGAATTACCTCACCCATCTTGGACGCCGAAGCTGTGGACAGTTCGGGATTGGAGATTGCGTTGATCTTGGTAAGCTTATGCCACCGCACGTCGCCTCAACTAATCCTCCAATACTACCCTGACACCTTTTCTTTTATTAAACAGGGTCTCAAACCCTAGGCCTGGAAAACAAAGGAGAACACCGTCCTCGAGGACTCGGTTGCTTAAAACCTCTGGCTAGCATTTAATCATATAACCTACCGGTTTTAAATACATATTATCATGACCCAGCCGCTATTGAACCACTTGTGCCTCCACATGGCATGACCACATCTTCTGTCGTTTAACCCGAATATATTGTCTCCCGGTACCACGCATTGCAAAACATTCATTTTGTGCGCACTTAACATAACAGGGCAACCGTGTACCACTTAGGTAGGGAAATGCTAATACGGGTTCCTTCCGACAAACCTACAAGTTGCATGCACGGCCTGTAGTTCTACTCCCAGTCATCCTTAACGTGACACATGATCCTTTTCATGATCTAAGTCAAACCACATCAATTCCCATGATGTAATTCTTTCGTTAAGTCTTCGACTTGCATAATCAACAACACTTAGTATAGACTCACATGTATATTATTGATAACCATATATACTCGTATTTATGTCTATTTTTAACTCCCAAACTCTAACTTTCAAAGCCAAAGCATCAATTTGATGCTTAAACCTGATTTTAGTGGGAATCACAAAGCAATTCTTCAGACTTTCTCAAAATAGCCAAAATTAGGGTTCTTCGTAGCAAAGAACACAAAATCAAGAATTCCAATAATTTTGTATGAAAACCCAACAGCAAAAGGATGGATTTTGTTACCTAATCTAGCTTTCTCTCGTGTATGCAAGGCTTTATTGTGTTTTGTTTTTAGAAAGGCTATTTTAAGGCTCCTGAAAAGATTGAATTTCATTTTCGTATCAAAAACGCTAAGAACGTGTCAAGAACGCGAAGAACGCGAAGAACACGAAGAACACGAAGAACGCCAAGAATATATTTTCTCTTAAAATTTCGGTAGAGTTTCCCCTTATATGGGGACATATTTCTCAGAAAATTTCGACAGAGTTTCCCCTTATATTGGGACATATTTCTCGTAAAATTTCAGCAGAGTTTCCCCTTATATCGGGACATATTTCAAAATAAAAACAAAAAGAGTTTCCTCTATAAAATCAATCGATAGAAAAATAACAACGAAACTGAAAGAATATACTCAAACAATAAGAGACGAAGAATCGGTAGACACCACGCATCTTAGGTGAGTGAACGTGTGACGAATCACAGGGTCACTGACGTGCATAGCCGCCCGTACCTAAGTAGGGTATTACACATAAAAGCATAATAAAAAGAATGGAAACATAAACTATGGAGAATCGGTAGACACCATGCGTCTTAGATGAGTGAACGTGTGACGAATCATAAGGTCACTGACGTGCATAGCCGCCCGCACCTAAGTAGGGTGTTACACAAATTTCTCCTCGAACTACAACAGCAAAACGAATCGGAAAGAGAGATGAATTAAACAAAACTTGGAAGAACAAGATGATGAATTGAAACCCTAGCTTACGAAGCAAACTAAGAGAGGATCATACCTTTCTCCTACTCATTCTCTCGGCAGCGCTTCGCTAGCGCTCCTCCCTCGCCTCCTACTCCTCCTCCTGACCTCTCGACCCTAGCCCTTGGAATAGTGGTGGTAGTGGAAGTCGTAGAGAATGAATGGGTAGGGGGGTCTATTTATAGGCTCCAGAAAACCACTAACCATGGTTAGAAAACCATTGTTTATAGGCCCATGGTTTTGGCCCATGGTTTTAGCCAAAACTTATCCCAAACTTGGGAATTAAGTTAGAACATTCTAGAGGATTCTAGATTCGCTAATGATGTTTAATTAACACTAATCGTCATTAACTTTCACTAATCACGATTTAACTTTCTTGCTAACTATTTATTAGTGTTTGTTAATGATCATTAGCGATTATCCAATCTGTCATTAGTTTCTTTAATCATGTTTAATTAGTCTTAATGACAGTAATTATGGGTTAATGACATCTTAGCCTTCCTTACTTCTCTTTCTTCCGAAAATCATAACAATTCGAAACGAAGTCCGATTCACACGAAACAAATTTCGTTGGTTTTCTCTTGACGAGCCGGATCTTATTATATAGGATACGAGATATGCTAAGTTCAAGGCTTTACACCTGTAGATGCAACCTCATTTCTAGCGAGGCAACCCGTCCCGTTCTCATGGATCCGTCTATGACAACCCAGCCCTTGACGATCTCGCCTGCCTACTTTCAGACCAGCAGACATCCTTCCGACGGGAGATGGACGAGTTCTAGCAGTAGATGAGGGAAATAATCAAGGGCAAAGCCATCATATCCGCTCAGATTAAGTCAAAACCAAACAATCTAAAAAGGAAATCTGAGCAGGTATAGTTTAACGAGGCTACCACTACTAGTGATTCTTTGGGTGATATATCTTACTATATGTTTGATGTTGATTTTGTGACACTTAGGAGCGGTATGATTCCAGTTGGTGGCGCCTCGTTTGAGCGACGGACACTTGAAGATTCAGGAGCACCAGACGAGGAGAATAACGGTATGATGTCGCTTATGATGTTGATGAGAGTGGTGTTGACACCACCAAAGATGTTGATCCAGCCAACGAACTGAGACTCTCGTCTCTCTAGATGCAGTCGGTGGTACTGATGCCACCATTTCACTAGACGTTGAGCCAAAGCGCGGTGTTTATGATGTGAAGACAGACGTCATAGGTGTTGTTGATGCCACCATTTTCATTCAGTTATGTTACCCTCTCATGTATCTCAGGATAGATCTAGAAAAATCCAAAAAAAATAGAAAAATGAAAAAGACCAAAAATATGAGTAAGGAAAGGTTTACTTATCTTCTTCAAGTTCATATGTATTGCATGATGATATTGATATGGATTACTCTCCTTCACATACACAAGAGCCTATTCCTGATCCTTTATCAGAGGAGGGTCTAGTCATCCCCTTCTCTCAGACACTCCTCTAAGCGAAAGGGAAGAAAATACAAAATCTAAAAAAGTCACACCAATTAGAGTCCAGCCAGCATATGACTGATAAATTCCAGATTCAGTTGACTGATGAATTTGCGATTCGTCATCTTTAATGATTTATTTTAGCATAAAATCCCCTATAAAACACCTGCATATAACACTAACTCCATATTCTTACTAACTTGCATCTATGTGTAAATATTGTACACTGTGTACTAATTTTAACCTGAAATAAATAAATAAATAAAGAAAGGAAAAATAAAGAAAAGAAAAAAAAGGAAGATTGTATACAGACTAACCCGAACTTCGAGAGTCTGATAGACCAGGAATAGAGTAGGGGGAGATAAGGGTCCTTAAGCAGAAAAAAATGTGTTTGTATTGTTGTAAATACGTGTCACTAATTTTGTGTATATATGTATAAAACTAACACTAATTTATTTGTGCCTTAATTGACCTCAAATCAAATAACTTTCAAAATCAAAGTTGTAAATAAAAATGTGTCCTAATTAATAAAAATAATTGCACAATTAAATCATGTACAGAATAAAAGTAGCCACACATGGAAAAAGCCACTAAGCATTAATTGAAAGACCAATTCTGACTCCATATGAACTCAATTTCAACTAATCTCACTTCTATTGAATTCTATATTAAATTATCTTTAAAATTGTTGTGATTTCATAATTTTTGGAGTTACGAGTAAAAGTTGGTTTTCCGGGGTGGTTTTTGCAAGTTTCCCATGTATTTTGTAAATATTGTATTTATATATATATTTGTAAATTATTCTTAGTAATTATTTAAAATAAAAATAAAAATCAAAAAAATAATAAAAATTTTAAAACAAAAAAAGAGAGAGCTAATATCCTCATTTACCCTTGTATATAATATCATATATGTATGTAGTATATGTATATAGTTGCTATTTTAATTAACCATCATAAAAAAAGTAACTTTTTTTAATTCAAATAAAGAAAGTGAAGAAAATTCAAAGAAATGGATAATTTTATAAATATTTTTATCTCTTTTACTTTATCTCATTTCAAATTTCATCTCTCTTATCTCTTCCACCAAAAAAAACAAAAATTCAAAAATTCAAATTTCATCTCTATCTTTTCTATTTATATGGCTCCTTCTCCTTAATTGCAACTCGATCAATCTTTAGAGAGAGGAGTCCAATCTACGAGAGAAAATTTCATCGAGAAAAGTGCCTAGCCTCCAAGCCATCCGGTGACAGCGAGTCGGCCTTCGTCAAGGCGATCACGGTCCATTTCCACTCCTAAGGTGAGATCCACATTTTTCTTATTTTTATCTTAGGTTAATCGTAGCTTATTTCATCGCATTTCAATTCCATTGTCATTTTTTATCTAGATCTTTAAAAAAATCTTCACGATTTTGATCCGCCTCGACTTGATTTTTCATCCCACGTTCTTGACCTCTCCGCGTTCAATTTCTACTTCCCACAATCTATAGACTACGACCACGCACGGTGGTTGGAGAATCAGATTCAAATCTTTCATTTCCGTAGGATCCTCGTTCATTTTTTAGTAGTATATAAAAAAATCCATATAATTATTTTTCTTCTCTAACCTTTGTTTTGCAAGGGAATCAAAATAAAAAACAATAAAAAAACTATTTTTTACTATTTACATTTCCTGTTTATAAAAAAACTAAAAAAGTATTTCTTTTTTTTCTTTCTTCATCTGATTACAGTAAAGACAAAAATTAAAAAAATTAAAAAAAGAAAAAAAAATACCAATAGGCAACAGGGTCCTCAGTCCACACCCCCTGCCGCTATCGTCCGTCGCGACCATGTTCCAACAACTAGCGGTGACCACCGTCGCCATGCCCCGCAGCGCTGTCCCCTTCTCAGCGGGCGGCATAGCTGCTATCCTCCAACGGGCCGCCCTGCCACCCTTCATCTGATCTCCGCTGCTCTCCACCCTACCTCCTGCACGGCCCATGACTGCCCAGCGGCAGTGAAGCAACACCACCTCTGACCAGTGCTCCGCCTAGCCTCCCGTCGCCTCCTCCTCAACGCCCTTCGGCCCTCCGTACTCCAACCGCCTGCGGTGGACCCGTGGCTCCGATATCGTCCTTCTTCTCTGTGTAGCCACACGGAACTGCCAGCACCCGCGCGGCGGCCACGCCGCCATTGCGCCTTGCATGCCGCGCCGCCATCCCGTGTGAAGGGGAAGGAGAAAGGGGCGGCGCCCCCCCCCCCCCCTTGAAGCCTCCTTCTTTTGAAGGAACGAAGCTCAAAAGAAAACTCTAAGGGGGTTGATCTTCAATTAAAAAATTTAAGAAAATTACAAGTACACCATTGGAAGATTTCATAATTGCAAAGAAGCCCAGACAGAGCCTCAAGCACATGCCACGCACGTGATATAGTGGTAGAATTGCGCATTCTCCTCTGTGTTTTATTTTTATTATTTATTTGATGCAAAAACAAAACTTATTTACATTTTAGTCCCTATTCTCAGACATTAATTTGCATGATTCTTCTATGAAATAAAGATTTTTATTAGTCTAAAAATGTTTGAAAAATTATGCTATGCTCCTGATGTGCATATCCATCTAGCATAAAAAATTTCATTGCGCTTTAATTTCATTTATTATTACTAAAAAATCAAAAACAGTGTTATTTTTCACCTCCTCAAATTCAAAAATTCATAAAAATTCGAAAATATCTCCGAAAATTCCAAAAAATAGGGTAGTTTTATTTCATTGTATTTTAATTTATGTAAAAATTTCGTGCATTGACACTTTATAAAATCCAAAAAATGAAAAATACCAAGAATCTTAAAAAAATCAGTTTTTGATTGTAGATATTTGCCTGTAGTTGGTCATAAAAATCTTTTCCAGAAAATTTGGCACTTAAAATATTTTTAAGTTGCAATTTACTCAAGACTGTGCGCATTTTTGCATTTTCTTACTGTCTGATTTTTTTACAAAAAATTACAAAAACATCTAAAAATTCCTTAAAAAATTCAAAAAACTTTTCAAAACTTTTAAAACCTAAAAAATATTTTCTCTGGATTTTTCTGAGCATTTTTTATAAATTAAAAAATTACAAAAAAGTTGGTATGCGTATTTTTGATCTTGTGAATATTGCTTCGTGTTATTTTTGAAAATTAAAAAAAAATACAAAATCAAAATCACAAAAAAATTGAAAATCAGAAAATATAAAAAAATCAGAAATAAGAAAGTAAAAAGATAAAAAAATCACAAAAACCAAGGATAGTTGTCATTTGAGATTCTTATTTTCTCTTAATTGATTTTCGATTAATTGAATAATCTTCGATATTTGTAGCCTGCATGAGTTCATCCTTGTCCGCTATACAAGTTAATAAGTAGGAAAATAAAAAAAATGGTTTATCACGGGAGTTTTGGGGAAAACAACATCCTAGGAGAGCCGAAGCATCTAAGTGATGTGGAGGCGGCTTGATTCTTCACCAAGCCGCAAGATAGCGTAAGAAGAGGAGAAGAAGAATTGAAGGAGACAAAGAGAGAGAGAGAGAGAGATTTCTAGCATTTGAACTTTGTAAAACAGACGTTCATTTGTTGGGGGTCTGTTTCTCCAAGTGTCGGTGCACGTGGGGGACCTCACCGGTTTTGTTTTCATCACCTTATTTTTCTTTGTTTCCTGCGGATTTCGTGAGCCACCTATTGATTGCTTTAATTAATTTGCTTGAGTTAGGTTATTAATTAGGTCCAAACACCCTAAACAAGAATATATGTGCCTATAGAGTAGAGCATAATTTGGACTTAGTCAAATTAACTTGTTCTTACCCGTTAATAGAAGTTATCATCTAGGACGGTTCACTTGCATCATATAGGCTAGATTATTTTTTTGTATTTAAATTCTACGCGGATCACTTTCATGTAGAGTGCTGGCGACAAGGTACGCATCTCTAACCCCTGCATGCATTATCGTTTTTAATCACCCATTGGCATTTCTGATCTCCTTCCTTGTTTTCACTCAAAGAAGTTAAAAAGGAAATTGGACAATTGGTAGGCAATTCTTTGAAAAAAATTTAACCAAGTGACAACTGCCTAAAATACGGGACTGCTAAAGAAAACTCAACCCTAAAATAAACACAAGGAAAAATTATTGTTTTGGGGAGAGTAACCCCCTCATTGTTTGGTTTGTATGTAGCGAGAGAGCGACCCGCACACAAGGATAGAGCCACACCCGAACTCATTTCAGACTACTATCTTTGGTTAGTCGTTCTCCAGTGAGGATCTCTCCGGTAGATGGTAAAGCGGCTCGCGATGTCCTTAACAGATTGAATTGATCGGGTAGTCGGTAAATGGTCCGCAATGCATACTGGCTGGGAAAGATTTAACTTTAGGATTAGGCCAGTCTCTTGAGAGCATTGGGTTCCTAACCGCTCGCTTTAACCGCTCTGATATATTGTATTTTACCAAACTCTAAAATTGACAAGATAATTGACCGAACCTTCACAGTCTTCATATTGAGTTGAGTTGGTGAACTGGGGGTTTGTATTGTGTTTGCTTGTTAGTGCTAAAGATCCTTCTGCGCAGTTTGCGCCTTCATTCACTTTCACTCTTGCATTGATATTCGTGCTCTCGCATCCACCTATTGATTTCGAAAATGTCGGACCAGAGTATTTCTCGTTGGGACTCTGCGAGTCGTTCACCTTCTATTCAGGGAGACTCACTTCACGAATATTCCTCTTTCCGCACTTCACAATTCACAACGTCCATGAATCCACTATTTGAGATTGGCTTTAATCTCGAATTAATATCTGATACTCCATCAATTTTGAGCATTAATCGAGCGGCATATACATTTTCAGAGTCAGAAGCCGGACACTTAATGCCACCAAAGGGAAAGGGAACCATGTCAGAATAGAGCGAGATCAACAGTACCATATTAGCCTCCATTAAATCTATTCTTGCACAGTTAACAGAGCAGGCTAATTTTCAGGCCACCCTGAGAGATATGATTCTCAAGATGAGACAAGAAAGAGAAGACAGGAGAGAGGGTGATAACAGAAACCCTGGAGGTGGGAATGAGGGAGAAGAACCTCACATATAACCTAGGGCTAACCCTACACTAAAAGATTCTTATAATACAGGGGAATGACAGACAAATTCTTCGATACAAATCCCTGCGATTCATGGGCATTTTGATCTTAAGACTACTATTTTACCTCTTCTCCCAATATTCCATGGAAATATTAATGAAGAACCTTATATACACCTCCAGCAGTTCGATCGCATTTGTGGAATCGTACACTACCCAAATGTCCCATTAGAGGTAGTGCAGATGACCGCCTTTCCATTCAATCTGATGGGAAAAGCTTTGTACCGGTTAAATCACTAGGGGAAGGTTGTCACTACTTCGAAAGAGATGAGATCTGCATTTCTAAACAAGTATTATCCACTTGGACGACTCAACCAAATGCGATCCTTGACTGTTAATTTCTTCCAGATGTCCCCAGAGCCTATTCACGAGGTGTGGGAATGATTCAAAGATCAGTGAGAAATGCCCCCATCACGATATTCCAAAGAACAGCTTTGTACAAAATTTCTTTGGGGTTTAAGCATTGAGAATCAGAAGCTGGTAGATGCCGATTGTGGGGGAAGCCACTTCAACAAGGACGAGGATGTCTTTTATCAAATTTTTGAGGAGATGGCACAAAGTTCAGCAGCTCTTTCTTATTCATGTGCTTTTCAGAAGCACCCCATCACCGCCCCTGCAGTACCTCACAAAGATGTCAAAATGATGGCAACACAAGAAGTGGATAAGTTGGATAGCACAGACCTGACCATCATTGGAAACCACCTATCCAAAATGGAAATTATTGAGAAGAGATCCAAGGAACTTGATAAGCTTCATGTGATCGAGCAGAGGACGAAGAACCTGGATAAGCTGAATGAGATAACAAAGCACCTGGAACTTCTTGTGAGTATGATCAGTGCAGTCCACAGTACGAATGCAGTAGTTGACCCCTCTACTATGGAACAGACTCCTTCCACCCAGCAGAATAACAGAGGACCATCTATAGTTTAGCATGTCTACTACGTGCAGACACCTGATCAAGCTCAGCAGCATGCACATCAGATAGTTTTGTACCAGCAAGAAGTAGCCTACATTCCTGAGCAACATTCTCCACCTCCACCTGTCATTCAGGAGGTGAATGGTATTTGGATCGACCGTGAGCGAAACCAGCCCCGTCCATCAAGGCAAGGCTAGTTGGCTTCACAACAGGGTCAGAGACCCACCCACCAGCTTCAGGGAGGCAGACAGCAGCAGTACCAGTACCAGCCCCAGTAGTTCCAGCCTCTATATCAGTCTCCACCTCAGTTCCAGAACTGGAGACAAGGCTAGCCACAATAGCAGTCCATGTATTTCCCTTATCATAACCAGCAACAGACTACATATCATGGACAATATCCTTTCCCCCCCTCCTCCTCATTACCAGAATCTGTATGGTTACCAACAGCCTCCGCACTACCAGTCTCTGCGACAACCAGTCAATGAGCAACCTGAGGCCCCTTCGGTCAATCCAGCAATGGACCAACTTACATTCCTTGTGAAGAACATGAATGAACTAACTCAGCGGATTAATGACCTAACCACCACCAAGACACTAATTTTAGCACAGGTTGAATCCAACCCCAATAATTTCAGATTCAAGGAGCGGGTAGCTAAAAGGCCACCCACCCTCGAGACAGGTATGTCCTTGATTTTACATGTTTATCTGACGCCATTCATCTCAGGAGTGGTAGGAGTTTGCAGCCGTGTACACACCAGTTGGGGTTGGAAAATTAAACCTCTGAGAGAGCATCATCGTCTATATCATCTCTTTCACCAACAGTCGAGAGGCCCATTATAGCAACACCCACATCTAGAATTTTACCGCCTTCACCACCACCTTCACCAGGAAGATGCAGATCACCATCAGCAAGGGAGAATATACAAGTCGCAGATTCTTCCTCTTTACCAGCAGCAACATCACATTCTGTTTTAGATTCTGTTTTCCCTTCACCTAGATTGGACAGCACTGTACAGACTGATTCTGGTTGTCCTCTTGTACATGATGATTCTATTTGGAATAAAGGAAATGAACGTTTGCATGTTTCTTCTAATTATGTGCCATTTCCTTCTGCTCTCAAAGCTAAAAAAATCAAAAATTAAAAACAGCACTATCTGAACCTGGTGTGGTTGAAATCTTACAGAACATCTTTTTAAAGATACCACTCCTTAAGGCCATGAATACATGCCTACAATAAAAAAGGGAATGAAAGAGGCGTGTACCCAAAAGCGTCAACCAAGGAAGAACAGACGAAAGGAAATAGATAAACACATCTTGACCATGGCCGCAGTTCATTCCATCAGTAACCTTCCATCTAAAAATAAAGACAAGGGATCACCTCACATCCGTTGCCATATCTTTGATCAAGAATTTGATCGTACTCTTCTCGATAGCGGTTCCTCCATTAATCTCATGCATTTCTTTATTAACTGAGTTCCAGTTATGGCCTCTTAAAACAACCATAATGATCCTTCAATTTGTCGATAGATCGATTAAGAGGCCAATATGCATATTGGAGGATGTTATTGTAATGGTGCAGGGAATAAAATTCCCTGTTGATTTTGTTGTCATGAATATGAACACACCTGCACCGTTACTCCATACCCCGATCATACTAGGTCGACCATTCCTTCGAACGGCCGAAGTAGCAGTTGATTATGGTACTGGAGAGATCATCTTTCACTCTCGTAGTGACAAGGTGAAAATTGAAACGATCTCCTATCCTAGACCATCTTCGCCACCAACAGCAGATGATACAACGAAAGTTATATCAGAGTCAGATGACTGTCATTTTCTTGCTGAATTCAAAGAGTCGGATATTTTCACAGATTTTATAGATACCAGGAATTCCTTTTCCCAAAAGGACTCTCTGGAAAGTAGAATCAACATGAGTTCCCTTGGTGGTCCAATTGAGATAGTTGTTGATGAGCAGTTTGAGCAGAGTTCTGACGTCCATATATCTAAGCCATTCGTTGAATTTCTTAATTTATGCACAGATTAGAGACATCTTTCTAAGATTATTGATGAGATATCTGAGTTGTTCATTGATAAGAATATTGAACATCCTGATGAGCCATTCCTCTCTGAGCAAAGATCATTCATCGCAGATCTATCACATATTCTATGTGTTGAGCCGTCAATAGCCAAGGTTGATAGTCTACATAGCACAGATCACATACCGTCTACCAGTACAGTAGAAGAGGTTATCGCAGAGCCGATTCAGACCCCACCTGAGCTTAAGGTTTTACCATCAACGTTGAAATATGCCTTCCATGCGGGTCCCCCCCAAATGTTTCTGGTCATCCTCAGCTCACAGTTGACCGCTAAACAAGAATCTCGCATGCTAGAGGTTCTTGAGAGAAACCACAAGGCCATAGAATGGAATATCTTGGATCTCTGTGGGATCAATCCAGCGTTGTGCTCACATCATATCTACATAGAGGATGATTGTAAACCCTCTCGTGAATGTCAACGCCGTCTAAATCCAAACCTAAGGGAGCTTGTCATGAAGGAGATCAAGAAATGGTGTGATCCTGGATTTATATATCCGATTTTGGATTCCCAAATGGGTCAGCCCTTTACATGTGGTCCCTAAGAAATCTTGGATTACGATCGTAAAGAATGACCGTTGTGAGGAGATTCCGACCCGGGTACCTACTTCATGGTGTGTCTATGTAGATTACCGACGCCTGAACTTAGCTACCAAGAAGGATCACTTTCCACTGACCTAATGATCAGATTATTGAGAGGTTGGCAAGGAAAGAGTTCTTTTTCTTCTTGGGTGGGTATTCGGGATACAACCAAGTTGCTATCGCTCTAGAGGATCAGGAGAAAACTACTTTCACTTGTCCGTTTGGCACTTACGCCTTTAGATGAATGCCCTTTTGATTGTGTAACACCCCCGCTACATTTCAAAGGTGTATGTTGTACATTTTTTGCCAACATTGTGGGTAATTTGATTGAAGTCTTCATGGACGATTTCTCGGTCTACGGGGATAGTTTTGACACATGTCTTGCTCATTTGGACCGAGTTCTTCAATGTTGTTGTGAGGTAAACCTAGTGCTCTTGTGGGAGAAGAGTCACTTTATGGTGACTAATGGGATTGTATTGTGCCATGTCATCTCCAAACATGGTATGGACGTTGACCCGGCTAAGATTGATGTGATATTTAAGTTAGAGCCACCGTAGAATTTGAAGCAGTTGAGGTCATTTTTGGGACACGTAGGATTCTGTAGGTGATTCATAAAGGACTTCAGCAAAATCGCCATACCTTTGACTGAGCTTCTGTGTAAGGAGATTGATTTTGTTATCGCTGAGAAAGTTCTCCTTGTATTCAATGAGATGAAAGAAATGGTTACTAGTGCTCCTGTCTTACAGCCACTTGATTGGTCTCTTCCATTTGAGATCATGATGGATGCATCAGATTTCGCATTTGGAGCGGTTTTAGGATAGAGAAGGGATGGGATACCATTTCCTATACACTATGATAACAAGATTCTGGATGAAGCACAACGGAGTTATATAGTTACAGAGAAGGAGATGTTAGCAATTTTATTTGGGCTAGAAAAGTTCATATCTTACCTCATCGACTCACACGTTATTATGTACATGGATCACACTGCCATACGATATTTGCAGGAAAAGAAGGATACCAAACCACGCCTTATGACATGCATCCTTCTTCTCCAGAAATTTGATTTAGAGATACAATATAAACCTGGAGTGAAAAATGTTGTGGTAGATCACCTTTCCCGTATTATAGATATAGAGACTTCTGAGCAAAACATGACTCCTATTTCTGAAACATTTCCTGATGACTCCATTTTGTCTGTGGACTCACACCCATGGTATGCTGATATTGTGAACTATCTTGTCTTTAAGAAAGTTCCACAAGATTTGCTGAAGTACAAGGTAGACAGATTTCTATCATAGATTCATTATTATCAGTGGGAGGATTCGTACCTATTTCGCGAGGGCGTGGATTGTATCTGGAGAAGGTGCATTCCTCAGGAGGAACACACCAGTATACTTGAGTACTGTCACAAATTTGAATCTTGTGGGCATCATTCGGGGAAACGTACGACAGCAAAGGTTTTACAGAGTGGCCTATGGTGGCCCACATTGTTTAAGGATGTTACAGTGTATGTTCGAGGTTGTATTGATTGTCAGAAAATGGGAGGAAATGTTGATTCCAAAGATACCATGCCCCTAAAATACAAACAGATTTCTGATGTTTTTTATGCTTGGGGAATAGACTTTGTGGGCCCATTTCTTGTCAGTCAGGGATTTCAGTACATCCTGCTCATCGTGGATTATGTTAGTCGATGGGTGGAGGCTATCCCCACCCGAGCTGTAGATAGTCGTACGATGTGTTCCTTTCTCAAGGACCATATTGTCGCTCGATTCGGTATTCCCAAAATACTGATTTCAGATGGGGGAAGCCATTTCATTTATAGCGAAGTAAAGAAGCTTGTAAATGAGTACGCCATTGAGCACCGAGTTGCGTCTCCTTACCACCCTCAGACTAATGGCTTGATAGTAATTTCAAATATGGAGATCAAGACGATATTGAAAAACTTGTACGTCCAGATAGGAACAACTGGTCCCAGATGCTTGATTCAGTTCTATGGGCTTATCGGACGGTGTACAAATCTCCTTTGGGTATGTCTTCCTACAGATTGGTATATGGAAATCCTTGCTACCTACAAGTGGAATTAATTCACAAATTTTTATGAGCACTCCGTATATGCAATTTAAATTATGAGAAGGCCGTAAAGAACAGGAAGTTGGATTTGAAAAAATTACTGGAATTCCGAGACTTTGCATATGATAACTCACTTATGTATAAGGAGAAAGTCAAGCGTTGGAATGATAAACACATTCGAAGAGAGACTTTCTCCCCTTATTAGAAAGTTTGGTTATTTGATGCTAAGTTGAAGTTATTTCCAGGAAAATTGAAAAACAAGTGGTCGAGACCGTTCATCGTGAGAGCTATGCGTGACAATGGAAGTATTGTCATATCTGGGTTGTCATCTGACGTATAGCCATTTGTTGTGAACGGACAGTTGCTGAAGCCATATCTAGATCATGATACATTATTGTCCGTTGTGGATTCTATATCTTTGGTATCAGATGATGATCTTTTTATTCCACCTCCTGCGTCCGATACATAAGCTCACTACCTCTTGTATATCATTTCGTTTCACTCTTTCGTCTCCCATTTTATCATTCACCCCTTTTCTGTGTGTGTATATATGCTATACTTAGGATGTGCGTTATCCTAAGTATAGGGGGTGAAGGATTTGTGTTGTTCATATTCGTCCTACTTATCACCCTTGTCGTTGCCTATACATAGGGATACTCTACCCTAAGTATAGGGGGTGATGTTGTTCATGTTGTATCTTTTTGAGTCTATACATTCTCTTCATCGGTTTTCCCCTTTGCACATTCTACTGTAATTAGGATTACTTAATCCTAAGTATGGGGGGGATCACCAACTTCTCTTCTTTGAGTCGTTGTAGCATAGGAGTCTTTTCACCTTTCCATACTTAGCACGAGTTATGTCTTCCTTTGTCGCTCTCTGATCACTATGAGGACATAGTTCGAGCTAAGTATAGGGGGGTGTCGTATATATTGTATATACTTTAGATATAACTCGTACTTTTAAATATGTTTATTTAGGGGGATATGTATATAATTTTGTAAAATCCATGTGTGTTAAAAAAACAAAACAAAAACAAAACAAAAATAAAAATAAAAACAAAAAAACAACAAAAACAAAACAAAAACAAAAAAAACACACAAACAAACAAAACAACAAAAAAAATCTCGTATATATTTTACTAACCCTTTTTCCCTTTTTGGAAAAAAAACTAAAAAAACTACAAAACCAAAAAAAATATAAAAACTTGCATAATTAAAAGAAAATCTTTTACATCTGCATTGTTCTAAAAAAATCTCTTTGCATTGTACATATTTTCTTTCATTTGCATGTGTATTTTTCAGGATAGTATTGACATTTAAACTATGTCTGGAATAAAATTGAAGAATGGAGCTTAGGTGGACCTTAATCCACCTAATTCTCAGAGGAACTTCACCGAGAAATGGGATTTTAGAAGCTTCAGCTCTTTGACATAATTCATTGAGTTCCACATGACAATGTGTAGCGTTTGACTCTTAGTGTCTAACCTGATCTCTTCATTCTAGGTACAACTCTGGAATAGGGAGTTCATTTGTACTCTCGCACTTTGCACTCAGCTCAACTCAGACGGAATGTTGGAAGACTGTGTGATTTTCTTTTCTGGTAGCCTGGAAATCTAAATACCGGAGTACGGATTGAAATAAATCTTTGGAAAAGGGATGGATGGCTGGCACAATTTTTTCTAATACCCCAAAATATGTACGGAAACAAAAAGATTCTATATCCGTAGGGGCACAACAAGATCCAAGCAGAACCACCAAATAAATATCTGACCAAAAAGGTCCAAGCTTCAAGAAAACCTACAGATCTTGGTGGAGACTCGGCTACACTGGCCAGCTTCACAAGGAGAGATGATTGTACTGACCACCCTCCAGTTCTTTTCTCCTTCTTCTAACTTCTCCCCCAATTCGATTGTGAACACAACGTGACTGACCTTAGAAGGAAATACCTGACTCCCAGAGGATGAGTTATTGGAGAGGAGATTTGCATGGTAGTCTGGCATTTTGGATGGGAAGAGCTAAAAACTTTCACACACATGAGTCGATTGTTCAATGTTCATAGGGTATACTTTGGGAAGAGGATTGATCTAAGATGACTTCTGAGCCCAAACTATAAAAATGATGTGTATAACTTGAAGGCTGTCGGTTTTAAAATTCTAAGTCTCACAGAAGTTCCGACACACTAATAATCCAAAGGTCCGATAGATTTCCAAACTACAATTTTATGAAGATAAGTTTAATACTCAATAGTGTCTTGCTTTCTTTATTTTCCCTTTCTTTTTCTTTTTCGTCACTTATTCTTTCAAATAAGTGTTTGCTAAGGGAGTAGCAAAGGTAAAGCATAGGGGGATGATGAATCTACGATTCATCATCTTTATTCATTTATTTTAGCATAAAATCCCTTATAAAACACCGTCATATAACACTAACTACATATTCTTACTAACTTGCATTTGTGTGTACATATTGTACACTTTGTACTAATTTTAACCTAAAATAAATAAATAAAGAAAAAATAAAGAAAATAAAATAAAAAAGGAAAATAAAAAAGGAAGACTGTATACAGGATGACCCGAACCCCGAGAGAAGGTCAAGACTTGACCTGATCGAACAGGAATAAAGTAGAGGGAGGTAAGTATCCTTAAGCAGAAAATAAAAAAAAGTGTTTGTGTTGTTGTAAATACTTCTCACTAATTTTGTGTATATCTGTGTAAAACTAACACTAATTTATTGGTGCCTTAATTGACCTCAAATCAAATAACTTTCAAAACCAAAGTTGTAAATAAAAATGTATCCTAATTAATAAAAATAATTGCACAATTAAATCATGTAAAGAATAAAAGTAGCGACACTTGGAAAAAAGCCACTAAACATTATTTGAATGACCAATTCTGACTCCATATGAACTTAAATTATCTTTGAAATGGCTGTGATTTCATAATTTTTGGAGTTACGAGTAAAAAGTTAGTTTTCCGGGGTGGTTTGTGCAATTTTCCCATGTATTTTGTAAATACTGTATTTGTATATATATTTTTAAATTATTCATACTAATTATTTAAAATAAAGATAAAATAATAAAATAATAAAATTTTTAAAACAAAAAAAGAGAGTTAATTTCCTCATTTACCCTTGTATATAATGTCATATATGTAACTAGTATATGTATATAGTTGCTATTTTTAATTAACCATCATTAAAAATAAAAAAATAACTTTTTTAATCCAAATAAATAAAGACGAAAATTCAAAAAAATAGATAATTTTGTAAATAGTTCTATCTTTTTTACTTTATCTCATTTCATTCATCTCTCTTATCTCTTCCACCAAAAAAATAAAAAATTTAAAAATTCAATTTCCATCTCTATCTTTTCTATTTATATGGCTCATTCTCCTTCATTGCAACTTGATCAATCTTTAGAGAGAGGAGTCCGATCTCCGAGAGAAAATTTCGTCGAGAAAAGTGCCTAGCCTCCGAGTCGTCCGGTGACAATGAGTCAGCCTTCGTCGAGGCGATCACGGTTCATTTCCGCTCCTAAGGTGAGATCCACATTTTTCTTATTTTTATCTTAGGTTAATCGTGGTTTATTTCGTCGCATTTTAGTTCCATCGTCATTTTTTTATCTAGATCTTTAAAAAAATTCATCACGATTTTGATCCGCTTCGACTTGATTTTTCATCCCACGTTCTTGATCTCTCCGTGTTCAGTTTATACCTCTCACAATCTATCAACTCCGACCACGCACAGTGGTTGGAGAATCGGATTCGAATCTTTCATTTCCGCCAGATCCTCATTCATTTTTCCGAGTATTATATAAATAAAATAAAAATAAAAAAATCCATAATTGTTTTTCTTCTCTAACCTTTGTTTTGCAGGACAATAAAAATAAAAAACAATAAAAAACTATTTTTTACTATTTACATTTCCTGTTTATAAAAAACAAAAAAAGTATTTCATTTTTTTTCTTTCTTCATATGATTATAGTAAAAACAAAATTTTAAAAAAATAAAAAAAAAATAGCAACAGGCAGCAGGGTCGTCAATCGCCGCCGCGATCCTCCGTCGCGGCCCCGTTCCAACAACCAGCGGTGACCACTGCCGCCTTACCCTGCAGCGTTGTCCCCTTCTCAGCAGGCAGTGCAGCCGTTATCCTCCAGCGAGCCGCCCTACCACCCTCCGTCTGATCTCCGCCGATCCTCCCCCCGTTGCCCACGTGGCCCACGACAGCCCAGCGGCAATGATGTAGCACTGCCTCCGGCTAGTGCTCTCTCCAGCCTATCGTCGCCTCCTCCGTGATGTCCTTCATCCCTCCGCTCTCCAGCTGCCCGCGATAGGCTCGCGGCTCCGACACCGTCCCTCTTCTTCGCGCAGCCGCATGGAACCGCCACTGTGCTACCTTGCATGCCACACCGCCATCCCCGTGTGAAGGGGAAGAAGAGAGGGGCAGCACCCCCCCCCTGATGCCTCCCTCTTTTTGAAGGAACGAAGCTCAAAAGAAAACCCTAAGGGAGTTGATCTTCAATTAAAAAATTTGAGAAAATTACAAGTACACCTTTGGAAGATTTTATAATTGCAAAGAAGCCCAGCCAGAACCTTAAGCACATTCCACGCACGTGATATAGTGGTAAAATTGCGCATTCTCCTCTGTGTTTTATTTTTATTATTTATTTGATGCAAAAACAAAACTTATTTACATTTTAATCCATATTCTCAGACATTTATTTGCATGATTTTTCTATTGAAATAAATGTTTTTATATGTTTTTTTAGTCTAATAATGTTTGCAAAATTATGTTATGCTCGTGATGTGCATGTCCATCTAGCATAACAATTTTCATTGTGTTTTAAGATCATTTATTATCACTAAAAAGTAAAAAACAATGTTATTTTTTGCCTCCTGATATTCAAACATTCATAAAAATTTGAAAATATCTCTGAAAATTCCAAAAAAATAGGGTAGTTTTGTTTCGTTACATTTTAATTTATGTACAAATTTCGTGCATTAACTCTTTATAAAATCCAAAAAAATGAAAAATACCAAAAAACTTAAAAAAATCATAAACAATTTTAAAAATCCCAGAATTGTGATTTTAGCTTCTGATTGTAGATATTTGTTGTAATTTGTCATAAAAATAATTGTCAGGAGTTTTGGGCAATTAAAATATTTTTAAGTTGCAAAGTACTCCAGACTGTGCACACTTTCGCTTTTTCTCACTGTATATTTTTAGAAAAATAAAAAAACACCTGAAAATTCCAAAAATGTTTCCAAAATTATTTCAAAACTTTTAGAACCAAAAATATTTTCTCTGGATTTTTTAAGCATTTTTGATAAATTGAAAAATTACAAAAAGAGTTGGTGTGAGTATTTTCGATCTTGTGACTATTGCTTCGTATTATTTTTGAAAATTTAAAAAATACAAAAACAAAATCACAAAAAAATTGAAAATCAGAAAATAAAAAATCAGAAATAAAGAAATAAAAAATAAAAATAATCACAAAAACCAACGATAGTTGTCCTTTGTAGCCTCCCTATGTTCGACCATGTCCGTTATACAGGTTAATAAGTAGCAAAATAAAAAAATTTGTTTGTCACGGGATTTTGGGGGACAACAATGACATATCTTATCAATAATTTCCGTCCTCGAAAAAACATGCTCAACACTGACTCTATAGGAGGCATTTGAGCACATCTCTCTCTTCCAGAAGAATTTGAGAGAGAAGACCATCATCCGCAGGAAGAAGAGGAACCATAATGCAGAGATCCATGTGCTCACTCATGCCACGTACTTCACCAATCAGAATCGATTGCCAGTAAAGAGGCCTGATGCAGGAGCTCCTTATGTCAGATGTCACATTCATGAGCAATGGTTCGATCAGAATATATTGGACAATGGCTCTTCTATCAACCTTACTCTGGCAGCCTTACTCGATCGATTTGAGTTTGTCCCTCTTCGATAGAGCAGGATAGTCCTTCAATTTGCTGATAGATTTGTCAAGAAGCCGAAGGGGTTGTTGAAGGATGTGGTCATCACAATTAGGGGTCTGAAATTCCCCGTGGACTTTTATTGTACTGTACATGGAAATCCCTGAGTCTGTGACATATACCCCCATCATACTAGGACGTCCATTCTTGGCCATGGCCAAGGCATTGTCTGGTCATGATAGTGGGAAACTATACTTTCACGTAGAGGGCAAAAGTATACAAATAGAGATGATCGATGAGACCAAAGCGTGAGATTTAGCCTTCTCCGGGCAGTCTAAGGATGTAGATCAGATGATAGATGCAGAGCGAGATGGCCACCAGGAGTGTGACTTTATGATTATATATGATGAAGCAGTTTGGTCTGATCTCGTATCACGAGCTCTTGTCGTACCTTCAGACACTACAGAGTTACAAATTCTATCAGATGAGAGTTCGGAAAGCACACTCTTGGCAGAGGAGTCATTTGGGGCTGATGATCGCATGCAAGAGAGCGAGGCAGAGTACATTTCATGCTCTTATGATTCAGATCCCCCATATTCAAGCATTGATTGGGATGAGTTTGATGATTATTTGCCATGTTTGATTCCCATAGAGCTAATAGCAAGGGTGGAGATTGTGCCAACACATATTATAGAGATACCAGCAAGGCCGTCTTCGCAAAATTTTCATGCACAGGGAGTGTTCTCTCATGCATATCTGGTTACTTTCACCTAGACATTTCAGAAGCCATATTTGCCAGCTGCCAATTGCCCAGAGTTGAAGACCTTTCTATAGTCGATGAAGTACAGATTCCTTACGGGTGATCCATAGATGTACCCAATCATTCTCTCAACGGATTTGACTGGTGAGCAAGAATCTCATTTCATGGAGGTTCTTGAAAGAAACTGCAAGGCAATTGGATGGAGAGTAGCTAATCTTCAGGGGATAATTCTGACCCAATGCTCTCATCCTATCTATCTCGAAGAGAATGCCAAGCCATCGTGTGAGTTCCAACGACGGATGAACCCAAATCTTCGAGATGTGGTCATGAAAGAGATATCAAAATAGTGGAGCGTTGATTTTATGTACCCCATCTCTGACTTCAAGTGGGTTAGTCCATTACTTTTGGTGCCCAGGAAGATGGGCATCACTACAGTTGTGAGCAAGTCTATAGAGAAGATAGCTACCCGGGTACCCACTTCTTGGAAGGTTTGTGCGGACTACAGATGATTGAATCAGGCTACCAAGAAGGATCATTTCTCGCTGCCATTTATTGATCAGATTATCGAGAGGCTAGCTGGAAAAAGTCACTACTGCTTTCTTGACAGGTACTCCGACTATAACCAGGTGTCCATAGCACCCGAAAACCTGGATAAAACAACATTCACTTGTTCGTTTGGGACATATGCCTTCAGACGGATGCTCTTTGGTCTATGTAATGCTCCAGCTATATTCCAATGGTGCATGTTGTCCATCTTTTTGGACATGGTGGTTGATTGCTTAGAGGTCTTCATGGATGATTTCTCAGTCTACGGTAACATGTTTGATGATTGTCTTGACTGCCTAAACCACGTACTTTAGTGTTGTATCGAGGTCCATCTTATTTTATCTTAGAAGAAGAGTCACTTCATGGTGACTCAGGGAATGGTGCTTGGCCATATCATCTCCAACAGTGGCATGGGGATCGATCCGACCAAGATAGATATCATAAGGATACTCAATCCACTGTCCAATTTGTGACAGTTGCGGTCTTTTCAAGGGTATGTCAGTTTCTACCTATGATTCATTTCAGATTTCAATCATATTGCCCAAGCTTACTGATCTGCTGACAAAAGGCACCGAGTTCATTGTAAATGATAAGTGTCTAGCATCATCTGAGACTCTCAAGGGACAAGTTGTTGAGGCTCCTATTTTTCAACCACCCGATTGCTCTCTCCCATTCCAGATCACGACGGATGATTCGGATTTTAACATAGGGGTTGTTCTAGGATAGAGGAGGGATGGATTAACTTATGTCATACACGATGCTAGTCGTACTTTGGATGCAGCCCATCAAAACTATATTGTCACAGAGAAGGAGATGCTAGTCCTACTATTTGCCTTGGACAAATTTAGATCTTATATTCTTGGATCCATAGTGATGATTTTTACATATCACACCGCCATATGATACCTCATGGCAAAGAAGGATGCCAAAGCCCAGATGGATCTTTCTACTCTAGGAGTTTGATATTAAGATTAAGGATAAGCCTGGAGTCAATAAGGTAGCGGCTGATCAGCTCACCCAATTAGAGAACCTTGGGGATTCAGAGCAGATGGCACCTATTACAGAGACCTTCCCAAAGAGACGGTCCTTACTATTGCCTGGCTTCCATGGCACTCCAACATTGTGAACTGTTGTTGCCAAGAAAGTTCCACAAGGTTGGCCCAGACAGTATTGATGAATCTTGGATTCATCACTCTAAATCTCATTTATTAAGCTCAAATCCCTCAAAAACAGCATATCTGCATCTATTCTGCATATTTAGCATTCATGCATGTTTTCATAAGAATGACATTTTATCCATAATTTCTGCATAAAATAAGAAGCCAAAAATCAAAGCCACAGTTGACCTGTAAATAGCCTAATTTCCCGGATTTTTAACTCCCTCTGCTAACTCTGAATGACACAAAACCACCTCCATTGTGTATATATCACTAACAAGAATAAATGAAAAATACAAAAAAAATCACTAACCCAAATAAGGGAACCAAAAACCCAAACCCTAATTTCAGGATTTTTCGGACTAAAAGTCACATATCTTCCTCATCCAATGTCTGATTTGATCCTACTCACTTTTGAACCAATGTACATTCAATTACCTTCAAAAAAAGACCAAGTTCAAGTGAATCGGAGCTCGTATGTGAAAGCTGGGTTTTGGGTCTCTTTTATACATTGTGTATTTTAGTGGTTTTTGACCCATATTTTATGTATATATTTTCTTAATCAATGTTTGTATGACATTTTTTGGAATTTTATTGATTAAGAAAATATATACATAAAATATAGGTCGGAAAATCGCTAAAATATACAATGTACAAAAGAGGCCCAAAACCCAACTTTCACATACGAGCTCTGATTCACTTGAACTTGGTATTGTTTTGAAGGTAATTGAATGTGCATTAGTTCAAAAGTGAGTAGGATCCAATCGGACACTGGATGGAGAAGATATGGGGCTTTTAGTCCGAAAATTCTAAAACTAGGGTTAGGGTTTTTTGGTCCACTTATCTGGGTTAGTTATTTTTTTGTATTTTTTATTTATTCTTGTTAGTTATGTGCACACAATGGAGGTGGTTTTGTGTAATTCAGAGTTAGCATGAAGGAGTAAAAAATCTGGGAAGTTAGGCTATTTACAGGTCAAGTCTGGCTTGGATTTTTGCTTCTTATTTTGTGTAAAAATTAATGCTAAAATGCAATTCTTATGAAAACATGCATGAATGCAAATTGTGCAAAATAGATGCTGAAATGCTGTTGATTTAGAGGGATCTGAGCTTAATAAATGAGATTTAGAGTGATGAAAACAAGGAGATTGCGAGGAGGCACTGTAAGTCTCCTAACTGAGCATACATCATTATTTTCGCGTGCATCGGCTTTTCTCGAACTCCTCTCTCTTATTTTATCAGATAATTTTAAAGGAAATTGGGACTGGATGGTTGACGTATATTTGTGCTCATATAATTCTTCAGTGATCACCTTATTAAAATTGGGACTGCTAAATATAGCCGATTTTAAGAACCAATAAAATCAATAATTTTTGCAGGAGAGCAACCCCGAACTTGGATGATTTTATTTTTTTTTGAGTGAGCGAGAGACAACACATTCTATTCTTTTAGCATGAACAATTATCGAAATAAACTTCTTAAAGTCGCGTTATCCGAACCCGTCAGATGGCGGTGTTGCTGGGGAGGCAAACGGCTTAGTTCTGTGTTTTGAAATTTTTTGTTCGGTTTTCCGCATTCGGGTAGTCTGACCCCCAAATTTTTCATTGTGAATACCATTTTGTTTCCAGCATTTATTTTTCAACATTTATTCCTCTTATTTCCTTTTTGATTAATCTTCAGAGTCACTCTCTTACATTCTCTCTCTCTTATTTTTCTTGCGAGGTACCCAGTGTACGTGGAGCGATTTTCAAGAAACCGACGCATATTCACCGACATCCGAGAAAGCCGTAAATTAATTTAAGATCGAGTCGAGTCGTGAGAGAGCATAGAGTCTAGGTTCTTAATTTTTGCAATTTTATTTACTTGCTCATTTACAGCGGTGTCCGTTTAGACTCTCGCGCATGTAAAAAAAAGACCTTGAACTTTACTGTGGTGTGTCGTGGCCTGTTTCACTCTCCAGTGAGGGTGGGGCCCGACTTGAGTGGCGACTAGGATAGACCTGCACATAAGGCTCTTAGAGCATTTATATTTTTGCTTGTGCTCCTAGGATCTAAGGACACACTACACTTTAACTGAGACGCACATAGATCGTTCAACTTAGCCAAAAATTTAAATCAATTCTTGCCCGCTAATAAAACTTTCTGCTTAGGTGCGGTTTTATGGGCTTGCACGCATTTAGAATAATTTTTCAATTCTGTATTGCATCCCACATTAAGATTGCGAGGATTCACTGTACGGCTTCTAACTGAGCATTCATCGTAGTTTTCCGCGTGCATCGACTTTTCCCGAATTTCTCCCTCTTGTTTTATCACATAATTCTAAATGAAATTGGGACTGGACGGTAGACATGTATTTGTGCTCATTTAAATTCTTCAGTGATCAACTAATAAAAATTGGGACTGCTAAATATAGCCGAACTTAAGAACCCATAAAATCAAGAATTTTTGCGGGAGAGCAACCCTGACCTTGGATGATTTTATTTTTCTGAGTGAGCGAGAGACGACACTTAAGGTTAGAACCAAGCTCTGACACCTAACTTCTCGCTAATTATTTTGCCAAGATTGATTTATCACCAACTAAAATTGAAAAGATAATAGCCGAACTCTTACGGCTTCGTTGTGTGAGTTGGTGAACCCGGGGTTTGAATTGTGTTTGCATTGGTGTGCGTGAACTGATTTAGAAGATCAAAAGCCGCACATTTAAAATTCTCTTCCCGTGTGATCATCTCTTTCCTCTCTTGATTTGAAATTCACGATGGAATTCTTGTCCAAAAACAATTGCATACCCAACCCCTCATTCCTTTCAGCTCTTTCAAAAATATTCGAACGTTTATCCGAGAATCCATCAGAACTATACTATGAAAATGAATTCGTATCGGTTAGACCCAAAACACCTCATCCTCGACCACCAATAAATCCATCTCCCTCTGCTAATCCGATATGTTTCATGAATGACAACCCTTTGTATTCAGAGCAGACAAACCAACAAATATTTGAGGTCTCTACTTCTTCATTTATCAATCCTCTTTACGCTGATCATACAATTCATCTTTCATATTCGGTAAATGTCAATCCATCATTCATGGGAGATGATAACCACATGATCGAATTGAACCCTTCTTCACCTCTTCCATCGGCCCTCCCCGTGAACACCAATGAACAATCATTATCTTGGATTGAACATAACAACCCTCTCTTCACTCATACAGAGGATTGGGCCGACCACATAGGAACACATCAACCTTGTATGCTGACTCCACAATATCAAGGTCCGACCACTCAAAGGATTGAACTTTCCTCGGACCAACTCCACATACCTAGACCATATGAGCAGCCACCTTCCATGATTATTGAGGAGATACTTTCAGAAAACGATGATCATATATCGGATATTTCAAGAGACTCCTCTCCTAGTACATATAGAAAAATGGAAGAGGACATTCAATTACAAAAACATACCCCAACTACTCTCATGCTTGGTCATGAAGAGATTTTGGAGAATATTTTGAGGATGAATAAGAAATTTGATTTAATGGAGGATAGATTTCAAGAACTTGCCGATCGATTAATCCCTGGTATCTCGGGTATAAAAATGAATGAGGAAATGATTGGGTCTAAGATTAAAAATTTTGAGGATATTCAGGGATCTAGGGACGATTCTGACAGTATCACATCTACATATTATTCACCTAGAAATGACTATGCCTTTGACTATTGCTCTGAACATCAAGGTCCCTTTTCATCTGAAAGACACACCACACCCCCACACCACACAAAAAATACCAAAAAATGGAAATATTTGAAAACAACAAAAAAATTGAAAAAACAGAAAATTTCATAAATATTGAGACTGAAGACCATTTGAGGAATTTGGATCCGACTATACGGGAAGCACAGGAAAAAAGATTGATGTTTGAACTTCTCTTCATACATGCCATTGAACACTTCCCCGACCTTAAAAGATTTAAACAGATAAATTAATGAACAAAAAGTCGGGTAGGATACGAACAAAGACTGAAAGACATATCTTGTCAATGGCCTCCACCTTGGTGTTGAGGAGAAAAACCAAGAGTCGCATAGTGAAGCGGTTACCCAGATTTGACTGCAAAATCAAAGACACAATTTTAACCCATGCTCGGATTGATGACGAATCACCGATCAATATCCTCCCGACCTCTGTATTTCACGAACTCAAACTCGGACCAATTCGGAATATACGAGAGATTATTCAATTGGCGGACCGATCGATAAAGCGGCCGAGAGGAATCATTTCTGTCATCATGAAATTCCAAGGTGCTCCGATCAAAGTAGAATTCACGATCATTTATATTGAGCATCAAGGAGAATTCACCCAGTCTCCAATCATTCTTGAAAAGCCGTTCTTAGCATTGGATAAGGAAATTATTGATTGTGAGACTCGGGAAATCGATTTTAAAGCACTGGGAGCACTTAGATTGGATCACGTCTTTGAGGAACCACGATCTTCTGAGGAAGCCACGAAGTCCCCGATAGTCTCACCATGAAGAGGTAGAAGAGCCCTACCCCGGCGCAATACCTGACATAGCATTTATTGATGAGACTATTGGTTTAGAGACTTTCGCCCCTATTTCAATTCCCGAGGATCTCAAAATAGACAAATCATTCATCTATGATCCTGAGACTTATGCATGGTCGCACCCTGGAGCAACATTTTCTGAATACCTGGACCAAATCATCCCAAATCGAGAGTGCACCAACATTCGGGAAACTAAGAACAAGCACGCAAGCCGAGCACCGACCAAGGAGAATTCCAACAGCTATTCATCTGGGTACTCAAGTGAACCGATATCTTCACGAAGAAATAAAAAGAGAGTCACCTTTGACCTTTCAGAAGAGGAATCATCTGATGGTCTCTCATAAGGTCCGGAAAAGGTAATCTACATGAGTGAAGTTTGTTCGGCAGCTCTAAAGCCATATCTTCGCAAGATTCCAAAATTTAATTCTCGTTGGACAACTCTCATTCCTAACTACTACTCATCCAATGCTGATGCTCCTGCACTCTTCAAGTACACTGGAATTCTTTCATATGAGCTGATTGAGACCGGTGCTTCCGAGTATTAATATGAGGACAAACCACGTGACCCCAAGAAGGAGCGAATTCTGAGAAAACAATTGAAGAAACAAAAAGACCAGAATATTTGGAGTATGCCCACTTTTGAATACTACTCCTCTGAGGATAATTTTGATGATGGATATCTTTCATCTGACTCAAATACTTCATCCATTATCGATCATGATTTTTCTAAGGATAACAGTGATAATAGTTGGGAATCATATGCCTCTTCATCTCCATCTCATCACTACGATCTCCCACCGCAGGCTCACAAGAAGATCAGCCGAAAACCGCCATAATTATCGGCTACCCACCCTCCCTCCTTACCACATCGGTCTCCTTGTACAGCTTCTTCCTCTACTTAGGCCAAGACCTAAGTATAGGTGGGGACCGATGCCATTTGTATATATCATTTCTCTCATCACACTCCTTCTCCCGATCACTCCATTTCCACCCTTCTCTTATACTTAGGCTGGCCAGAGCCTAAGTATAGGGGGAATCGACACCCACATGTATATACTCTCCTCAATTACATATCCTGATCGCCTCTGTTTGCGCTCTTCTTCTATACTTAGACTGTTCTCAGTCTAAGTATAGGGGGGCGAACAATTGTATATAAATTTCTATACGCTTAGCCCGAGCTATGTCTTCATTACGCTTTTTGTGCTGTGAGGACACAACACTCGCAAAGTATAGGGGGGTCTGAATATACTTTGTATATATTTTACCCATATCTCGTACTTTTGCGTAAGTCTATATGTATTTACGGGGTGGGTATTTGTAAAAAAAATGATTTTTGCTACTAACACTGACTTTGCCCAAAATGTTTTTGAAAATGGCTTCTTATTCATTTTTGCATTGACAAAAAATAAATAAAATACCTTGCATAAAAAAATGTGTGTCTGCATTGCACACACCTATACTTCATCCTGCATCGCATTCATCTGCATCTTGAAAAGTCATTGGGTTCTAAATCGAGTGGTGAACAGAAACCGAGAGTGGTCTGGACCTGACCTTAATCCACCTAATTTTCAGAGGAACTTCACCAAGAAATAGGATTTTAAGATCTTCAGTTCTTTTGACTTAATTCTTTAAGTTCCACATGACAATGTGCAGCGTTTGACTCTTAGTGTCTAACCTGGTCTCTTCATTCTGGGTACAACTCTGGAATTGGGAACTAATTTGTACTCTCGCACTATGCACTTAGCTCAACTTAGACGGGATTTTGGAAGACTGTGTGAGTCTCTTTCCTGGTAGCATGGAAATATAAAGACTAGAGTACGGGTTGAAATAAAGCTTCGGAAAAGGGATGGACGGCTGGGCACAATTTTTTCTAAGACCCCAAAGAAATGTAAGGAATAAAAAGATTCTATATCCGTAGGATCACAACAAGATCCAAGCATAACCACCAAAAATTCCAAATACAAAAGAAGCATTCTACCAAATAAAATCTGACCAAAAAGGTCCAAGCTTCAAGAAACCTGTAGATCTTGGTGAAGACTCGGTTACACTGGCCATCTTCACAAGGAGAGGTGACTACACTGGCCACCCTCCAGTTCTTTTCCCATTCTTCTAACTTCTCCCCCATTTCGATTGTGAGCACAGCAAGACAGACCTTAGAAGGAAATACCTGACTCCCCGAGGACGAGTTACTGGAGAGGAGAGGAGCATGGTAGTCCGACATTTTGGATGGGAAGAGCTAAAACCTTTCACACACATGAGTCGGTTATTCAATATTCATAGGGTATACTTTGGGAAGAGGATTGATCTAAGATGACTTCTGAGCCGAAACTGTAACAATGATGTGTAGAACTTGAGGGCTGTTGATTTTAAAATTCTAAGTCTCATAAAAGTTCCCACACACAAATAATCCAAAGGTCGAGTTTAGTTTCACTTTCACCTTATGTTCATGGTCTTGGTATGGAACCCAATCTCATTTCACCTCATGGCATTTCTTTTTGATACTCAGGGACGAGCATGGTTTAAGTATAGGGGGATGATGAATCTCGGATTCATCACTCTAAATCTCATTTATTAAGCTCAATTCCCTCAAAATCAACAGCATATCTGCATCTATTGTGCAGAATTAGCATTCATGCATGTTTTCCTAAAAAAATGCATTTTATCCATAATTTCTACACAAAATAAGAAGCCAAAAATCCAAGCCACAGTTGACCTGTAAATAGCCTAATTTCCCATATTTTTAACTCCCTCATGCTAACTCCGAATGACACAAAAACACCTCCATTGTGTACATATCACTAACAAGAATAAATGAAAAATATAAAAAAATCACTAACCCAAATAAGTGGACCAATAACCCAAACCCTAATTTCAGGATTTTTCGGACTAAAAGCCACATATCTTCCCCATCCAATGTCCGATTTGATCCTACTCACTTTTGAACTAATGTACATTCAATTACCTTCAAAACAAGACCAAGTTCAAGTGAATCGGAGCTCGTATGTGAAAGTTGGGTTGTGGGCCTCTTTTATACATTGTGTATTTTTGCGGTCTTTGACCCATATTTTATGTATACATTTTCTTAATCAATAAAAATCCAAAAAAATAGTTTTAGATGTTTTTATTTATCTTTGATTTTTACATATTTTTCCGGATTTTTATCTTGTTTAAAAATGACAAAAAAACCCAAAAATCACAGTATTCTATATACATGGGATACCCTAAAAATTCACTTTTTACATTTGGTAGATTTTGGTCTTGATGTCTTCATTTTGTAGATCTCATTAAGACGAGCATTTTTTGTGAAGGAACTTTTTCGATCTGAGGTCGTTTACTATTTCTTTTTTATTTTACAAATTTGTTTTCTTTTGATTTTTCTAGTGCTCACATGTGGCAGCCCCTGAGGCTGCCACGTGTCAGCGATTTTTCACCCTTTTTAATATTGTTTTTATTAAAAAATAAAATAATAAATAAAATAGAAAAATTAAAAAAATTAAAAAAAAATATTAATTAATGGGTGCACGTGCGCCGCACGTGCCCCGCGCTTCCTCCAATCACCGCCACGTGGCAGATGCGTGGCCGTTCGATCTCGCTTGATCGAACAGCCCGAGTGCGTCGTCCTCCTCTGGCGCTGCCTCCCCCAATCCTCGCAATGACCCCCGTGCCGACCACCCGTAACCTCCTCCCCTAATCTCGTAACCACCTCCAACCTCGCGTCGGCCGCTCCGCAATCGCCGCTCCTCCGATCTCGCGCTACCAGCCGATCGTCACCTTCTCTCCTATATATAGAGAGCATCGCCGCCCCTCTTCCCCGACATTCGCCGACTGCACGTAAGCGTCACCTTGCCGCGGCGACAGCGCCGGCGAGGAGCCTTCACGGTGAGATCCGAGGGTCTATCGGCCCTCGTCGCATAGCGGCCCTCCGCCGCACTTGCTTCGCTCTGATTCAACGTCGAGCCCACGACGACACCTTCTCTGACTCACACAAGCTTCTCCAAGCTTCACGCTTTGTCGACAACAACTCCCTCGCCATCATCGTCAACTCCATCGCCAACCCTCCGGTCGTATGCCATCGGAGCTCAGCCCCGACGCATCGCCAGAGAACCACCGGCGAAGCTCTCGACGCCTCGTCGCCCATCTTTAGCTCCTCCACTGCAGGCCGGGGCTAGCCCCGAGACCCCCGTACGTGTTTTGCACGTGCCTGGGGGTACGTCACCATCCGTGTCATCCCCAGGGGTCACATGCTCTGCACGTGACCCGCTAGGTCATTTGCACGAATCCCCCTAGAAACCCCCTATTTACGCACGTGTCCAGCCGCCCAAGGAGCATGTGCGAGGCACGTGCTCCCTTGGGAATTTTGCAGATTCTTTCCCAAAACTTTTGGTAATTGCATTTTAGTCCTCTGCAGTTTGATTTTATTTATTTATTTATTGCAATTCTACCCATGTGTTTCCCCTTTGTTTTGAACCTCTTCCGAGTCTTATTTTATTTATTTAAAAATAGCATGATGTTTGTCAATTAATTCTCTACACTTCGATATATTGTGGGCATTTTTTGTGATTGAGGGTTAATTAATAAATTATTATTTTGTGGAAATTTGCATATTTTGCCCAATTTGCACTCTAAAACTCATATTTGATTAATTGTTGCTCTAAAAATTCCCGAAAAATCACTTAGTATAGAGTTAATTGTGATTAACATTGTACCCAAAAAGATTTGCATTTGCATGCATATTTTACCCTGTAAAAATCATTTTGTATCTTCACTATTTAATTTTTAATAGGTATTAGATCTCACATTTTTGAGGTTTAGGATTTTTCTGAGATCAGTCACCTAGTGATGGATCTTAGATAATTTTGGTCCTCGAAAATAAGTAGGTTTAATATTTATTATAATTAAATATTGAAAATCATTTTGTTTGCATATAAAAATTCATAAAAAATTCATTTTACGTCCAAAAATTCCAAAAAAAATACAGTGCATTCAATTCATCATCATTTACATTGTGGCCAATTTTCGTATTTTGCTGACATTGTTTGATTGTATTTGACATTTTAGTCCCTAAAATAGGCCTAATTTGTATTCTGCATCCCTTATTGCATTGAAAAATTCCAAAAATAAACCGCATCGAAAACCAAATACGAAATTGGATAGACATAATTCTAGGTTGTTCCTTTGCCTCCTTGTGATGGACCTTGGGACTTGCCCAAGTAAAATAAACATAAAAACCACTTGATTAAAATTGATTAAAAATTTGTGGTTATTTCTTAACCGTTTCCGATCGTCGCCTACAACGAACGACTTTATTCTTTTGACACGAAAAAGATAAAAACAACTCCTTAATTCGGCATTTTCGGACTCGTCAAGTATCTTGAGACTTTTCTTGTGATGGCGAAGTCGTACCATTTGGAGGATCCCATCCTTTATAATGAAGGAGGGGATAGCGTCTGGCATCAGTGCATTCCTCAGAAGGAGCACCATAACGTCCTCACATACTACCACAAGCATGAGGCAGGAGGACATCATTTTGAGAGGAGGACATCACAAAAAGTTCTCCAGTCCGGTCTATGGTGGACTACCCTCTTCAAGGATTCTGATGAATTCGTGAAGAGGTGTACTGACTATTAGAGGATGGGCTCTTGTGGACACCATGACATGATGCCGATGCACCCATTCACTTCTGTGAGGTTTTTGATGTATGGGACATTGATTTCATGGGTCCATTCCCTAAGAGTCAGGAATTCGAGTACATTCTGCTTGTTATGGATTATGTAAGTCGTTGGGTTATGGCCATCCTTGCCCGAACCAAAGATGCTAAGACTGTTTGCTGATTTTTGAGGAAGAATGTCATTTCACGGTTCGAGGTTCCTCGAGATTTAATATCAGACGGGGGGACTCACTTTGTAAACAGGGTAAGGGCCCTTGCTACCGAGTTCAGCATTGACCATCGAGTTGCCACTCCATATCACCCTCAGACCAATGGTCTTGCTGAAGTATTGAAAAGGGAGATCAACACTATATAGCATAAGGTTTTCCACCCAGACCAAAAGGATTGGTCATAGCTTTTGGACTCAGTCTTGTGGGCCTATTGGACTTCCTCCAAGACACCTTTGGGTACATCTCCCTTTCATATCGTTTATGGCAAGCCATGCCATTTACCTATGGAGATCAAGCACAAGTTACTATGGGCAGCCACTAAGTTATTATTGGATCCTAAGAGTATAGGAGATTATAGGAAAGCAGTTGGTAGCCCTGTAGGAGCTTCGAGATACAACCTTTTTGAGTAGCCTACAATACAAGGAGAGAGTGGAGATATGGCACGATTCTCACGTCAGCCATAAACAGTTTGAGACGAACTAGAGAGTATGGTTTTTCGATGCCATGTTGAGATTATTTCCAGGGAAGTTGAAGAGCAAATGGAAGGGACCATACTTGGTCCGAAAGGTGTGCATCGATATATCCGAGATGTCGTCCGATTCCACCTTTCGAGTTAACGATTAGCGCCCGAAGCCATATCTAGATCATGATCCATTGATTGTTAATGTTGCCCCTATTCATTTTGCCTGAGATGTGGTCTTTGACTCACGTCATTTGCATCACATGATTGATCATTATCTTACTCCCATAGTTGTATAGATCCAGTTGTCCATATTATTCACTCTTTAGTCTAATACCCCATCTTCATCATATGATTATGTTATACTTAGGGTGTACTCACCCCAAGTATGGGAGGGTGACAAACTTGTGATTATCATTTGATTCTTTTTACCTTTGTTTTGTTGCCTATACTTAGGGATATTTTACCCTAAGTATAGGTGAGTTAAATCCTATACATTCTAATCATCGATTTTCCCCTTGTATACAGATTTCTATACTTAGGATTGCTTGATCCTAAGTATAGGGGGATCACCGACTTCTATTCATTGCATTCTATTCGTCATTGTAGTATAGCATTCTTTTCACTTCCCAATACTCAGCATGAGTTATGTATTCCTTTCATCGCCCTTTGATCACTCTTAGGACATCGTTCGAGCTATGTATATGGGGGTGTCGTATGTATTGTATATATACCTTGTGTGAGTGTGTTAATAGATAAATTGTCTAAAAGCCACAAACTAAAAATCACAAATTTTAAAATTTTCTTTCATATAAAATTCTTTCTTGTGCATACATGTTTGTAAATAGCTATTTTTAAAAACTACTATTGTACAAATATTTGTAAAAATGGTTTGATTGTAAATTTTTCGTAAATATTTTTATATCAAAATTATGTATATAGTACACAATTTTTTGAAAAATATTCGAAAAATAAAAGTTGGCAAAAATCTATTTGTAAATGTTTGTAAATAGTTTGTAAAGCTTTCTCTTCTTTCTTGCATTCAAACATTTTCAAAAATGTTGCATGTCTTGAAAATTGCATATAAAGAGTTTTGAACATATTTTTGTATATTCTTATAAAACATAGTTGACATTTAAACTAGTCTGGAATTAAATTGGGAAATGGAGCTTGGTTAAGACCTTAATCCACCTAACTTCAGAGGAACCTTATAGGATTTGGGGTTAAGACTTTTCAGGCCCATTAGTGACTTAATTATTTGAGTCCACTAGGCTATGTTCACATGTCATCTTGATGAGCCTAAGTAAAACACTTAACAATACATGCATGAAACTCAGAGACAATGGCTTTACTTGGATAGCACCTTACACATAGCTCCACACAGATGAGGTGGTGAAGAGGCAGAATCCTTTGGCTTAGGGTAGCATACAAGGGTAGTACTTTTAGGCAGAACCTCCCCTCTTCCTTTAGGGAGGGATATGCACCTCAACTTGGTCTAGTGGTGTTGAGGTCTAAAGATAGGAGTTGTGGATTGCAATAATGCTTCAAAAGAGGGATAGTCTACTAGCTCAAGAAGAAAAACTCCTTATGTATATGCTGCACCATGTAGATATGTTGTACATATGCAGATAAAAAATGCAAAATCAAGAAAAACTCCAAAAAAGTTGGCAGACCTGATTGAAAATAAAATATATGTCGTAGTGTATATATTCAAATAAAGCAAAGCCTATGTTTTACACCTTCTCATCTCATGAGACTTTCAACGGGAGACTTAGCTACACTATTTGAGCTCCTAGGGATACGTGGCTACTCTGGACACGGTCCATTATCCTCTTTCACCTCTTCTTGAGATGCTTGAACTTGAACTTAGAAGGGAATACCCCGCTCCTCGAGGAAAGAGCTGTTAGACTGAATAATTAGAGTTACCTTGTTGAGGGAGGTTGTTTCTTTGTCATTTCTGAGGTGGGAAGCTACATATCACTTACATAGTACAAGGAAAGATGCATAGTCATTAGAGTATGTGTATGTAGACTTGTTCTGATCTAGTTTATTGAGGAGTCTTGACCATAGAATGGTGGAAATTGGAGGTTATTGAGTCTTAAACCTATTTCCCAATAAGATTCCGACAAACTAATAATCCAAAGGTATGACTGAGCTCCATATTTCAATTTAATAAAGATAAGTTTAGTATCAACCTTGATTCTTTTCCTTTTCTTTCTCTTTTCAATTCTTTTTCAAATAAGTGTTTTCTAAGGGACTAGCAAAGAAAACGTATAAGGGGGTGATGAATCCATTATTCTCAGTCTTTATTATTTTATTTTAGCTCTTTTTCTTGGCAAAACATTAGGTGATTACTTGTAAATACAATAACTTAGCAATTTGCATGCATGGGTTATTGTTGCATATTTAGTATGCATTTTTGGCAAAAAATAAAAGAATAAAAGAAAAGAAAATTAATTATGTATTTAGAATAAATACAAAGTGACCCAAACCCCAAGAGAAGGTCAAGCCTTGACCTGATTGCAAAATAAAATAAGTAGATAGAGATAGGGTTCACTATGTGTGGTGTATACTACATATATTTATACATATTTATTTTTGAAAAAATAAAATAAAATTATCATTTTTACATCATTATACATATCTCTATAAATAATATAAAATAAATTAAAAATCATTAAAACTAAATAATAATAAAAATAAAATCATCCATTCCTTGTGTAAAATACACTAGTATATCTTACATTCCCTATTCATTATATATCTTTAAATAATTTGTAAAACTAAAATAAAAAAAATAATTTATACTTCTAAAATAATGTTATAAAAAATAAAATACAAAATAAAGGTATTTGTGTAAAAATAAAATAATAATAATAATTGTACGTAATACATATGTATATTATACATGTATATAATATTATACATTGTATATATAATAACATTTTTCATAAAAAGAATTAAAAATCATAGAAAAATAGTTTGAAAATTAATAAATATTTTCTTATTTTATACACTTTTTATTTTGAAATAATTTAATGTTTTTTATTGAATTTTTTATTTTTTGTATATTCCTATTTTCTGATTGGTCCAGAGGTTTTGTTGACTCCGGTCAACGCCTCCTTCCAGATCGGGTCACGTCACCCACCTTCTTGTCGGAGTCTTTTCTCCCAATTCTACCTCCCGACTCCGACCACCTTTGGCTATGATTCTTCGCCCGAGCGTCCTCCTAGGATCTGTGACCTTCGTGGATCACTAGGAAGGAACGGATCTTCCTAGGGTTGTGTGCTTTCACTCGATCATTCCAGACCCTGAAGCTTCCTATATAATCTTCTCTTCCGCCTCCAAGAGCTGCAGCTCATCCCTCGTGCCCACATTCCCTCCTAGACACCTTTGTTGAAGTGACAGGCAGCGGAGGAGCCCTTCAAGATCATTGGGAAGCACCTGGAGACTCGTAGCTCACGACGTGGTCGGAGCTCTGCCGCGTGAATCCTCCGGCCAATCGCAGCTTGGTTCAGGCCATGACCCAATCGCCCACCTTCGCCTGATCTTGCTGAGCACCTCAGTAGATTCAGGTATCGCTCATATCCATTGCATTTCCCATTCCGAGTCATCTTTTCATTCCATCCCCTTCGATGTTTGCTTTCTCTTACCAACTAGTTGGAACCCCATTTCCTACATCTACCTGCTCGGATCTACGTTACATCTCACTATGCACCTTCTCACGCAACCTAATCATCTTGAGACTTGACCATCGGGTCGATATTAGGCACCGACCTCCTTCTCATGCCTTCGCTCGAGGTCGATCACCATCCACCGTCGCTTCCCTTATCCTTTGAAACAATAACCGGGGTCGGAGCATACCCCCTAGCCCTCTCTTCCCCTTGTAGGTCTGCAAGCGCGCCTGGGACCATTTTGGAGCCTCAGCTGCTCAAGCAGAGCAACTCCAGGAGGAGCTTCACCACCGTACACATCCGACCGTCGTCACCTCCATCGGAGCCATCCATCAGAAGCGGAGCATCCTTGTGACACTGCAGGACCCTTTAGTGACCTTATCAGAGCAGTGGATTACCTCCATTGACCGATTGAAAGTCGCCCAATGGGTTGTTCTTCAAGGCCCTCCGTCTACCATTGGATTACCTCACGTCTGCAGATTCCATCATGACCATCCGATAGAGAAGCTTTTGAGGCAGTTAGATCAGACCTTTTGGAGCATCTGATACGCACATAGCTGACAGATCAGAGCCGTCCAATCAGTTTGGCAGAGGTCATCATCACTATTAGTGGTCCCACATACTATGCACGTGCCCCAAGGGGTATGCTGCCATCTTATCCTCGTACGTCTCGCTATTTAGATTTAGTCCATTGAATAAAAAATGTAGTTGTGTACTTTTACAGTTTGGATCTCGTAGTTTTGATATTTACATTTTAGTCCCTCTCTATTCGTAGCACGTGGATGTACACTTGACTTTTTGGGTGATTTGCATCGTATGCCCTGCACTGTGTATATGTTACAAATTGAGTGGCATGTTTTTTATATTTTTATTTATATCCTTGAGATCTTGGATCACGTGTAGCGTGCATGCTTGTTGGACTTTTTGCAACTTTGGCTCTTTACTCTTTATATGTGTTATTGTTTGTCCCAAAACTTTATTATAATTGCACGTAGATCACTTTAAACTGTACCTAATTACATCTTGTATTTTTGACTTAATAATTATCAAATTAATCTGAAATATTATCTAAAAATTACCCTCAACTCGTATTGATGTAGTATTTAGTGTAATTATTGTGGGTTGATTTGGTTGCATTTATTATTTTTGAAAAAAAAACCACAAAAAGTATCTTTTCTATTTTTAAAAATCCATAAAAATTCAAATATTATCTTAAAAATCCAAAAAAAAATCCTGTTAATGTATTTTTGTATGTTTTATCCATTGCATAAATTTTGAATGAAAATAACCTACAGAACTCTAAAAATAGAAAAACACCTAAAACCTTATAATTTTTTAATAAAATTTTAGAAAAACTAAAAAAATCTAATTTTAGTTTCTATTTTTAGTTTTTTATTTATATTTTATTATAAAATTGCTAACCGAGATTTTTGGGCGTTATGGATATATTTAATTTGCAATTTAATCTTGATTGTCCATTGGTTACATTTTTAGTCACTATTTGATTTTTATAAAATTATAAGAACATTTGCAAAACCCCAAAAAATTACTAAAAAAATTTTAAAATCTTAGAAACCCAAAAATATTTTTATCTCTATTTTATGAATATTTTAGACTTAATTAAAAATACAAAAAGATAGTTGTGTTGCCTTGCTTTATATTTGGTTGATTTTGTTTCCTTATTAAAAAATTAAAAATTTGCAAAATTAAAACCACTAAAAATATGTTGTTTGATTTCTGAGATTTGACTACTTCTTAGGTTTTCCTTGCTCCTTGTGTTCGACCTTGGTTGCTATACCAGGTAAAATAAATAGCGAACTGCTTACATTGGTGCTTGATTGTTTGATATATTTTGAGTGCTTTATTTCTTCTTGATTGATTAAATCGATTGATTAGGGACAACGACATTGCTTATTTTCCACCTTAGTTGATCACAAATTTTGTGTCATCAAGGATCAAGTGAGGACCCACAAGGTTGCTACGATCAACTAGGGCTCAGATGCCCCTTCCAGATGCGCAGCCTACATGTGAACAAAGAAGAAGGCACGATGAAGCAATCTGGGTGTTTATTGATGGAAGTAGATGGAAAATTTTTGAATGGGCGATAAGGCTCGATGATTATGAAGGAAGTGAACCTCTATGGTCCAAATCTATGATCGACTTGGTTGGATGGGTGGCGCGATAGGTATAGAAGCAGCTAAGGAAAGTAATGAGGTGAATAGGGGATCCAGAACTGTAGGGGTTACGGTGAAAACAATGGCCAGATATAGAAAGCTCCGTCGAAGCTATAACTATCTCGAAAAATAAGGTGATTAATCAAAGCCTAAAATAAATGCATAAATTAAAACCTACTATCAAAATCTACCTAAAAGTAAAAAAATGCACAGCTCATACCTGGATTTAGACAGAGAATAGAGGTAGCCGAAGCGCCGCCTTGGGTGCACTTATCCTTCTCCGACGGCCGCTCCAAAGCATCAGGGGTATGCTTGTTGTCACCAGGTAATGCACTTAACCGATGGTCGAGGGCTTTAGGACTTGGAAAAAGGACCAAATAACAAAAAATGGTGAGGGTGGATGTTATATACAGTGGTGGCAGGGAATCTTTGAAGGAGGATGGTGTACGGAGGTGGAAGTGATGATAATGTACAAGGATCGGCAGGAAACATGGAAGATCGAGGATCAAAGGGATGGAACATATCGAGGGTGAGGGGACAAGGAGTATGCGGGAAAATAGGGTGAAGATGAGGTATTGGACACTTCTGACAAAGAAGAAGTGTCGGGAGAGCTAGTTGACCATGGACAATAATTGAAGTGATCTAATTCGTCCACATGGACCAATTAGATAATTCGAATGTGAAATGTCTTAGAAAATGAAAAATAAATAATAAATTATGTAATTATTTTTAGAATATAAAATAACAAGTGTTTATCATTTTATGGGGTATTTAATTCCAATTTTTTTTATTTTTATTAGGTTATTTATTACATGTTATTATTTACAAGTATACTTATAGGCATATTTACCTATATATTGATTCTTTTATTACATATTTTATTATTTTATATACATAATTTATATACATAATTTATATATTTATAACCTATTTAAACATATACATATATATCTTATTTTTCTAATATAATATGTACATTTAAATAAATAGAGGTATTAATTATATATTAATATGTATAGTATAATCGTCTATATATTTTAGTGTATTATTTATTTCTTTTCATTTTTACTGATTTTATTTTTTCATATATTTTTAGTGGAATATAAATAATATCAACAAGTTATTAAAATATAAAATAGTAAAGGAACAAAAGAATAAATTCAACTTTTACTATACATGATACTACACTTATTTATTTTACCTTCTTTTTTATGAACCTATTTTATTTTAAATATGTACATATGTTTGAAATATATTTTACAAAATTATAAAAATATAAAATAATAAATATTATCAAGAATAAATAAAATAAATAATGTACAAAGGGGTCCAAAACGAAATGTACAATAAGGGTCCAAAACCCAACTTTTGCATATTAACTCCAAATTACGTAAAACGACGTCATTAAATAGCTTATTAAAGTTTCTATAAAATTACTGGTAATTTTAGTGCATTTTAATTTCACATGGAGGGGATACATTCTGGGAAGTTTGGGTTTTGGCTTTTTATTTTGAGACTAGAATGTATAATTTGCATTATTTTTGTGTGAAATATTTTTTTACTTTTCTATATTTTTTTCTAAAACTTCCATGTACAAAGTTTATTGATTTGATATATAAATAGAAAAGAATGAAACGGGTTTAAAATAAATTATTTGGCAAACTAATTTGGGATTTTATTGTTATATTTGGCCATTATCTCCCCATACATTATTCCTTATCGACCAAATCAATTCTTGGCTTGGTCTTGGGGTTTTGAATTATAAAATACCAAAGGTTTTTTATTCTTTTTCTTTTATTAGCTTTATTCTATAATTTTAGCATTAAATTCATTATTTTATACAAAATAAAGAACCTAAATTATGAATGTTATTTTTGTACAATATAATGATATTTACATGCATTCGCTATGGTTTTAAGTCCAAAATGTTAGAATAAAGGTGATGAAATAGAGTCCATACAAGAATAATTAAATCTAATTTGCTTATTTCTTTTATTAAAACTATCATTTTACATATAAAAATTATAGGAAAATTATTTTATGTGCCTAGTATTATCTTAAATAAAATATATTTATTTGTAAAGTAATTAGAAGCATTTTACTATTTTTATAAATACAAAAAATCATATTACTTCTATTTGTATTTAAAAATAAAAAATCAGAAAAATATTTTGAAAAAAACTAAAAAAATAGAGTTCCTTTATTATTACAATTTGCAACACTACACCAAAAATCACTAAAAATTGCAAAAAAAACCATAAAAAATAAAAAATTAAAACCTTAAAAATTATTAAAAATTTTCTGAAAAGGAAAAAATGTCAATTTTATTTATAACATTTGTCAAAGTTATATATTATATGCTATATATTATATATTAAAAATAGTTGTAGAACTTTTTGATACATTTATCTATTTTTAAGTTCAAAAAAATATGTGCCAAATATTATTAGTTGTTGTTTTGACCTTTTTAATCAATTAAAAATAAAAAATAGCAAAACATATAAGAAAAATTCCAAAATGGAGAAAAACATGAAAAATATAAAAACAAATTATTTTTATTAATTTTGAATGTTTATATCTATATATTTATATGTATAAACCATATTTAATATATTTTTATATATGGATACTTGTTATTATTAATAAAAATAGTCAAAAGAGGTTGGGAGGTTACACCAAGGTACATGTAACTTTACATGCACTCGTGTCACAAATGCCTATTTTTTGAAGCTAAAGAATAGAGTATTTAATTATAATTATTATTTTAATGTGTGTTTCAAATTTTGTGTAAAACAGACATTCCTAACATGTCCATATGGAACGGTTTAATTTCACAGTTCTTAAATCATTAAAATTTCACATTTTTGATGGAAGAGTTGGAAGTCTTGAATGAAGTTGAATTTTGAAGGACATCATGATGATACATGCTGATCTAAATCACACATAATTTCATTTCAAAAAAATAAAAAATATAGATGTTTTGGGCACTGGTGCATGTAAAGTTACACGCACCTTGGTGCAAGATCCCCAACCTCTATTTATATATACCATAAATATTTAAAAACTCTTAAAAAATAAAAAATTGTACCTTACAAAATTTTTTATTTTTTATATATTATATATTTATATACTATATAGTTATTATAGTATATGTAACACCCATATATACTTACATACCCATATTACATATATATTAAATAGAAAAACTAAAAATCAGAAAACATAAAATATAAAATAAAAAATTATGAAATAAATATATATATATATATATATAAAATATTAAAACACACAAAAATAAAAAACTATATAAAAAACATACAAATAATTGTTGATTATTCTTTTCAATTTTGTGGTTATCCTCGTTTCTCCTTTGTAGTCTGACCCCTACACTTAAATACTATACATATTATTATGTAAGTATAATAAAATTTGGTTCACCTTCTCCATTGTTTGATCATCATTGTAGGCTAATTGTTGATTGATAACGCGGATCTTACGAGGGTCAAAATATGTCTCATACAAGGCAGAGACAATGTCGTTGTGGCCACCACTCACGAAACCCGGGTCAACCAACAATTAACCCACAACAATGATCAAATAATGAAAAGCAAGATGTGGAGTTAAAATTTATTATAACTCGACATAAAAGAAGTGTATAGGAGCATGTATGTAAAGGTTGAACACAGGAAGCAAGTAGATAGATCGAGCAAAATCAATGCTCATGAATGATTGTGAAGTATTTGTCTGTAAATGATATGTTTTTGTGGGTTTTAATTTTATAAATTTTTATTTGATTTTTTATTTTATATTTTTATATTTTAATTTTTCATTTTCTGATTTTATATTTTCTCTTTATATTTTCTATTTTTATATTTCTTTTTTCTTTTAATAAGGATATAAATCTATATAGGATATTTATATAAGAGATGAGAGAGAGATAAAAATAGATAAAAATAGCCAAAATACAAGAAATAAAATGTTTTTGTGCTTTATTTTTCTAAAGTTTTTTTATTTTTGTATTTTGGCAAATTTTTAATATTTTTAAAGTTAAAAACACTCAAAACAGTGAATAAAAATAATAGCCAAAATTAAAATGGATATTAAAAATATAAAACATAGTCAAAAATTCTCCAAATTAATTTTTAAACAAAGATAATAATATAAAGAAAATTCAGGAACAAGAAACACAATTTTTAGATTTTTTTTGGATTTTATAACTTTTATGAAAGTTTTTAGAGTTTTTCTATTTTTATGAGTTTTTTTGATATTTTTTAGTAGTTTTTTGGTTCGAAGATAAAACAAGTAAAAACACACAAAATATAATTTTGGGGGATTTTTTCAAAACTTTTTTATAATTTTTATGAATTTTCTAATGCAAACAATGAAGAAAATGCATGTTTTTTTATTTTTATAAATAATAAAATGAAAATAAATGCAAAAAAAATATAGTGTGATCGTGCAATGCAACCGGAACTTATGCCTATTTTTTGGTGATTTTTAGAATTTTATAGATGCATGAAATAAATGCAATCAATAAAGATAAACTACACTGTAGCAACAGTTAACTTGTAAATATCGAGAAGTCCAAAGGCCAGAGTGTAAAGTTTCCACAAAATATATAACTAAATAAATAACTATCTGGACTAAAATGAAATAGACAAAACCGCAGGTGTACTACTGCAAAATCGCCAAGACCTACGTGACACACACGTGGCTGGTAGGGACTAAATAGTAATTTCTCAAACTCTAGGGGCTAACTTGCAAAATCTCCAAAAATATTATAACTGCATAAAAATGTTTCAGGACTTAAAGACAAATACAAAAATGCCCGAGGGCCTGGCCGTAAAATGTCCTCTCACGTGAAGCGTCACGTGAGGTGACGTGACCAAGACTAAAACGTGAATATGCAAAGTTCGGGGGGCCTAGTTATAAATATTACAAAAGTTTAAAGCTACAGATGAAAGTTTATATGTTGAATAATAAATACAAAAAATGCACGGAGGGTGAGGTACAAAATTCCCCATGCCTGCTCGGAGACAAACGGCCAGATGATGCTCACTTTTGCCACGTGTCGCCTCCATGTGCGTTGATGACGGTTCGCACCAACGAACAGGATTAGAATGTGCTTGGGAGATCAAATGGCCGTGGCAAGCTTCATCGGACGGCAGTTATGCGCTTGGAAGATCGAGGGAGATCGACGATGGAGAAGCCCTCTGGAAGAACAGGGACAAGCTGGCGCTGGGGTGAGCTTCTCTGAGCAAAATCCGGCTACTCCGGTGATGTTCGAGGCTCAAAAGTGGTGCTATGTGCTCCTAGAAGAGTGCTTGACTGTTCGGCGGTGCCAAAATGGCCGGGAGGGCATGTAATCGCCACCAAGAGGTCAAGAGACTGACGCGGTTCCAGGTACATGGTTCTTGACAAAATTCGACCCCTAACGGAGGTCTAGAGCCTTCGTACCTGCAAGTATGGTTAGCGCATGAAAATAGAGGGTACAAAGGCCCTTTTGGCGAGGATGTGATGGTTGGTGGCGCGGGCAGATGAGCTCTAGCAAAGCGGGGGTGGTGGAGCACGGATCTCCAGATCCATGATGGATCTGGGGAATGGAAGGGTGGTGGGCGCAGAAGAATTGAATGGGAGTGAAATGAGGTGGTAATGGGGCCGGTCGACAAGAAAAACACATAGTAGAGGTGCAGTGAAGGTTCGCCGGAGACCAAGTCCCGCGAACTACGAAAATGGAGATTAGTTAACGAAATATGTGATTGAAACTAAAAATCTTCGCTAAAATGAACCCTAGCTAAGAAAATGCAATGGAAATAAGGGGAAAGGTACCTCAATGGTCAGTAACTAGAGGTGAAGAACCTCTACGACGGTGACTCGCCGGAGGTGGGTGGAACCACTCAAAAACTTCCTCCTCGATCAACCTGAAGTCTAGAAGGAGTTGTCACCTCCTTCTTACTTTTGAGCGTAATAGAAGGAGAGGAAATTGGTCAAAGAGTGTTCAAAATCGAAAGGGAAGGTCGATGGTGTATTTGAATGGGTTGACGAGCGGGCGAGAAGAACAAGGCATAGCATACGAAGCAGCGATCCATTCCCCAAAGTATAGCATGGGCGTGTATCATTGGTCTATGGGGAGAAAAAATGCAGAAGGCATCGACATGAAATGGTGAAAGACGAAGCCTTGAAAAATCCACGAAATTGGACAAAAATGAGATTCTGACAAGCTACAGACCTCGGTCAGAGAGTTAACCGAGGTCACCAAAAGGGTGAAGCTGGTTGGTCCACGTGGACCAACCAGAAAAAACCCTGGAAAATTAAATGTAAAATCATTTAAAAATAGTAAATTATTTAATTAATTTTAGATTATTAAATGAAAAATGTTTATTATTTTATAATTTATTTTATTATGATTTTTATTTATTTTTTAGAGGTTTAAAATTACAAGTTACCTTTTATAGGTTATATATAGGTATATTCATCTATATATTTTAATATTTTATTTTTTATATTTAATTTTATTATTTTTTATTATTTTATATATTTAAAACTTAATTTTATACACTTGAATATTTTTTTCTGATGTATTTTATACAATTAAATAAATAGATGTGTTATTTATACATGTACAGTTATAGGCATTTCATCTATGCATTGAATACAAGTATTTTATTTTTGTATTTTCTATATGTTGTTATTCCAGTTTTAATACACATATATATTATAAATAATATTTACAAAATTATAAAAATGTAAAATTACAAAAATAGTGAATAATAAATAAAATGAATATTTTAATCGGTGTAAGTATACAAAAGGGGTCCAAAACCTAACTTTCAAACCGTAGCTCTGAAAAATACGAAACTACCTTCATTAAATATCTTATTAAAAATTATATAAAATTAAAGTGATTTTGATACATTTCGAGTTTTTATTTGATAGATACAGGTCTGCGAAGTTGGGAGTCTGCAATTTTATTCAGATCATAACTTTTTATCTGTACATTATTTTTGTGTGAAATCAATTTTATATTTTTCTATATTTTATTATCTACAACTTTCACGTACAAAGTTTTTTTATTTTCATATGAAAATTGGAACCAAAAATATGTCCCAAAATGAATAAAGAATAAATTAAATAAAAGGAATTTTTATTGGTTTTTGGCCCTTATCCCTTCTACTTTATTCCTTGTCGACCTAGGCATCGAGATGCCTAGGCCTCAAGGTTTCGAGTCATAAAATATTTACAATATTTTATTCATTTTCTTTTCTTTTCTTTATTTTATAATTTTGGCATTAAAAATAGTATTTCATATAATATTTACTCACATATGCATGAATGCTAAAATGCTGGAATTAGGGGTATTTACATATATTTAATTGGGTTTTTGAGGCCAAAATGATAGAATAGAGATGATGAAATGGAGGTTCATCATTGATGTACATAATTGCAGATATCTGAGGGCTGAGAGAGCGGTCGATACATCAATTGTCGACCCTGACTTGTGTAAATCCTTGAACTTAGTCCCTCTCGGATCCTATATCATAAGATCTGGTTGGTCAAGAGGAAAACAACGGAATTCATTTCGTATGAATCGGACTTCGTTTGGAATAGTTATGATTTTCAGAAGAAAGAGAAGTAAAGAGGTTTAAGATGTCATTAACCCATACTGATCGTCATTAAGACTAATTAAACATGATTAAAGAAACTAATGACAGATTGAAACCACTTATGATCATTAGTGAACACTAATCAATAGTTAGCAAAAGATAAGCATAAGCTACAAAAGATTAATCATGATTAGTGAAAGTTAATCATGGTTAGCGTTAATTAAACATCATTACCGAATCTAGAATCCTCTAGAATGTTCTACCTTAAGCGCTAAGTTTCAGATAAGCTTTGGACAAAACCATGGGCCATTAACCTCGGTTAATGGCTAAACCATGGTTTACTAACCATGGTTAGGGGTTTCTTGAAGCCAATAAATACCCCCTACCCATTCATTCTCTACGATTTCCACTACCACCACCACCTCAAGATCTAGGGTTGAGAGGTCGAGAGGAGGAGTGGGAGGCGGGGTAAGAGCGCTAGTGAAGCGCTGCCAGGAAAACGAGGAGGAGAAAGGTATGATCCTCTCTTAGTTTGCTTTGTAAGATAGGATTTCAATTCATTCTCTTTTTCTTCCAAGCTTTGTTCTTGATTCATTTTTCTTTCCGATTCATTTTCTGTTGTGGTTTGAGGAGAAATCTATGTAACACCATATTTAGGTGCGGGTGGCTATGCACGTCAGTGAACCCTGTGATTCGTCACACATTCACTCATCTAATATGTGTGGTGTCTACCGATTTTCCATCTCTTATGTTTCTATTCTTTCAATTCTGCTTTTATAGTTATTTTGATGGAGAAATCCGTGCAATACCCTACTTAGGTGCGGGCAGCTATGCACGTTAGTGAACCCTGTGATTCGTCACACATTCACTCACTTAGGACGTGTGGTGTCTAATGATTCTTCATCTCTTGTTGTTTGAGTATATTATTTCATTTTCGTTGTTGTTTTCCTCTCGATGATTTTATAGAGGAAACTCTTTCCGTTTTTCTTTTAAAATATGTCCCGATATAAGGGGAAACTCTGCCGAATGTTTTATAGAAATATGTCCCGATACAAACGGAAATTCTAGCGAAATTTTCCTAGAAATATCACCCCATATAAGAGGAAGTTCAGCTGAAGTTTTAAGAGAAAATATGTTCCTCGCGTTCTTCGTGTGTTGTTCACGTTCTTCGTGTTCTTCGTTTGTTCTTCGTGTTTTTGACATTTTCTTAGTGTTTTTGATACGAAAAATAAAATTCGATCATTTCAAGAGTTATAAATCTTTCTTTTTGAAAAAGAATCACGATAAAGCATTGTATACGTGCGAGTGAGCTTGATTAGGTAACGAAATCCTTTCTTTTGTTGTTTGTTTTTCATACAAGATTATCGGAATTTCTGATTTTATTTCTTCGCTAGAACCCTAAATTTGGCTATTTTTGAGAAAGTATGAAAAGTTGCTTGATGATTCTCACTAAAATAAGGTTTAAGCATCGAATTGATGCAATGGCTTGAAAAGTTAGGGTTTGGGAGTTAAAATAAGCATAAATACGAGTATATATGCATATTAATAATATTATATGAGTCTATACTAAGTGTTGTTGATTATGCAAATCGAAGACTTAAACGAAAGAATTACATCATGGGAATTGATGTGATTTTGAGTTGAATCCTGAAAAGGATCGTGTGTCGCGTTAAGGATGATTGGGAGTAGAACTACAAGTCGGGCATGCAACCTGTAGGTTTGTCGGAAGGAACCTGTATTGGTGTTTCCCTACCTAGGTAGTACATGTTTGTCCTGTTATGTTAAGTGTACACGAAATGAGTGATTTGCAACGCGTGGTACCGGGAGCCAATATCTTTGGGTTGAACGATAGAAGATGTGGTCGTGCCATGTGGAGGCACGGTTGGTTCAATAGCGGTTGGGTCACGATAATATGTATTTAAAGTTGTTAGGTTATATGATTAAATGTTAGCCTGAGGCTTAAGCAAATGAGTCCTCGAGGATGGTGTGCTCCTTTATTTTCCAGGCTGAGGGTTTGAGACCCTGATTAATATAAGAAAAGGAAATTGTAAGGGTAGTGTTGAAGGATTGGTTAAGGCGACGTGCGACAGCATAAGTTCATCAGATCAACACAATCTCCAATCCCGAAGTGTCCATGACTTCGGAGTCCAAGAAGGATGGGGTTGGACAAATCCTTGGCGTGGAATAGAAAGGAATAGGACTTAAATTAAAGAGAAGGAATGAAACTTTTTGGATAACAACTTTTTGAAAAATTAAACAATTTTCTTGTTTTTCTGTTATTCGTTACTTAGCATTCGCTAACTGTTATCCTATGATTTATGGAAAACCCAACATGTGTCGGTGAGCCATCGCAAGGACCTTAGTCGATTTAATTTGTAAGGTAGTTAGTAATCTTTTTGTGCATTTTCCTTTCAAGCTGATGTACATGTAAATAGTTATAGTGGGACAATGTATCATCTAAACTTTATTTTATGAATGTAAAAGTGTTGAAATACTTTCTTCCGAATATACTTTATTTGTAGTATGTTTCTAAATGTTCGTCGTGATTGCTGAATAAAATTATTGTTGAGTAACCATATCCAGTTATGGGAGGATCCGACGGCCTGAGAATCAGGATCTTGACACTTGTGAGGCAGAGTAGACCCTCTAAGATTGGACATTAGGATCCCTCTGTGATTTTAGTGTCCATCAAATGGCATCGTTGCTAGGGATTAATGCTTAGGATAGATTTTGTGTTGATTTTTCTCTTTCATTATTTTTTTGCTTTATTTTTATTCGACTATTATAATTGTTTATCTGTGTTAGTGCATTTTCTCTGGTGAATTTCTTACGAGGGAACATGTATTGAAGGTGACCTTTTAGGAGGTCGGTGCTCCTGAGATGCGGGAGATTGTCCCTTCTTCTTGTGGGCTAATTGGAGAGAGAGAGAGAGAGAGACAAAGCAGCTATTGGCATGGCATTTTTCATTTAATTTTTAATAGAGAGAGTCATTTTATTTCCATTTATTAATTTCTTATAATACAAGTGGACACTTGATCGCTCATGCTTATTTTACGAAGAGAATTTTCACTTGGGGGCTCATCAATTTTTTGCGGTTTTCATCACATTCTTCATTTTCATCCTCCCTATTTCCCTTTATTTTCTTTATATTTCATTATTTGTGCTTTTTTCCCTTTATTTTCATTTGTCTTATGTGATTGAGCCCATAACATTTTAGGGTTGCTTGATCGAGTAAACTAGGTGCATACCCTTAGTGTTCTGCATGCTCCTATAGTCTACATTTGGATCTAGCTAAACACTCAATTCATTCTTCATGATAATACCAATCCTCGCTTAGGGTGATTTCATCATTTTTCATTTCATATAGATTAGGTTCAAAAATTTTACCTTAAATCCCTCATGGAGAGAGTTGGGAATCACTATAAGTATTATATCTGAATAGTCATCATTCAGACACTAGGGTGAGATTTCCATCTTAGTATCACCTTGTATTGATTTGCCTCTATCTCCTTCTACTTTTAATCACTTAGGTTAAAAGAAAATTTAAAAATGTGTAGCTGCTTAATTTTAAAATACTCAAAAAAGTGAAAACTTAAAAATAAAAACCAGGGTCTACTAAATAAATTTTGACCCTAATTAAAAGCTATAACGGACATCATTGTTTGGTGTTCACAAAGATCTCATTGTATTCAAGTATGCTCCAGTTAGAGTTAGGCACGACCCTTAAGGACTAGATCCAAAAACACGATCTGTGGTTGCCTCAATTATCACTTGGGACGGACGATGTATTGTCACTTCTATCGTGAGTAGGAGAGTTGGGCCTTGCTGCTTAATTTTAAAATACTCAAAAAAGTGAAAACTTAAAAATAAAAACCAGGGTCTACTAAATAAATTTTGACCCTAATTAAAAGCTATAACGGACATCATTGTTTGGTGTTCACAAAGACCTCATTGTATTCATGTATGCTCCAGGTAGTGTTAGGCACGACCCTTAAGGACTAGATCCAAAAACACGATCTGTGGTTGCCTCACTTATCACTTGGGACGGACGATGTATTGTCACTTCTATCGTGAGTAGGAGAGTTGGGCCTTGCTGATGAAAGTGCTCTCACCTTGTGTAGAGCATCTGACTTGGTCTAAAGTATTGAGCATAGGCTACACCCTCATGGGTGTGTTTGTCTTATCATCTTGCATCTGAGTACCTCAGTTTTGTGTAAAGTAGTGGTTCGCCTCTTGATTTCCTCTCTTCTTCTTTGGTTGAGTAGCCCTCCAGGACCGATATTGAGGATCTCAAAAAGTGCAGATCACATGATACAAAAGAGGTGGAACAAGTACAAGGATACTTTCGTGGGAGTACATGCTCTTCTCTAGGGCTAGCTGATAAGGATGTGTCATAATTTTGCCTAAATTCACACTAAAATTGAAAAAGATAAAAATAATCAAACCTTCATGGCTTCAAAGTGTTGAGTTGGTGAACCCAAATTCGTTTTGTATTTTTTTGGATCTAGATTATACATCAAAGATCAGTCTCGTACACTTGTGCCATTTTTCTTTGTTTTTGTTTGCCCTCTTTACTCATTGTGAGCCTTCTTACACTCCTTTTATTCCTTGTTCATCATCATATCTTTCCTTCTTACTCTATCCTCTTTTTGCTTCTAAGAAGCCAATTCTTGGATGGTTTGGTCAAGACTCCATCGAAAACTACACCGATTCCATGGGCTCGACATCTGCAAGCATAAGGGGTGATTTCCAAGAAGTAAGGACGGACCTTGCGAACTTCTCCTTGGACTCCCCTATCTTCACTCGCTTCAGGGATCGGGAAGACTCTTGTCTCGATCTTCTTCCTTCCACTTCTTTTCTATCACCAATAAATCCTTTGCTTGAGAAAGACTCTCATGTCGAACTTACTCCATCTTTTCTGAGGATTAAGCGGGTATTATTTCCTAATGAAGATTCTAAACTAGTCTAGATCCCGAGAACGATTCATATTCTAAGATGGCTCCCCAAGGTAAAGGAAAAGGACCGCAGCTTCAGAGCACTGAGCAAAATTTGGAGCAAGGCATGAATTAGAATGAAGTAAACAATCATCTATTGGCATCCATCCAAGCTATCCAGCATCAGTTGACTAATCAAGCCTTAGCCCAAGTCACCTTTCAGAAGATTCTCAATGATTTGATAAGGAGGTCAGAAGAGAGAGAAACTAAAGGAGAGGATGATGATATTCATGGTGATGATGATTACCATTCTATAGATGGACCTCATGGAAGTGATAGAGAGTGAAAGAGAGGTCGGTCCAATCCCACATAAAAGCAAACATACAACCGTAGGGCCGGCCGAATCATCGAGTGGATCTAGATTCCTTCGATCCATGGATACTTTGACATGAAGCGGCAACTCCTTTCTCTTCTCCAGAGTTTCCATGGAAACCCAAATGAAGAAGCTTATATACATATATAACAGTTTGGACGCATCTGGAGCACAAATCACTACCCCAACATCTTGTTGGGTCTAGTCAAGATGACTGCTTTCCCCTTCAACCTTTAGTGCAAAGCACTTTATTGGATCAACCTGTTGGGGAAACTGGTGACGGCATGGGAAGAGTTGAAGTCTGTGTTCCTGCACAAATATTACCCAATTGATCATCTCAATCGAATGTACTCCAAGATTGCCAGCATCTCCTAGGGATCCCAAGAGTCCATTCACGAGACTAGGAGAGATTCATTGATTTGATATAGATGTTCCCCCGCAATGACATCCTGAAGACCAGGTGGATCCAGCATTTTTTGAGGGACTTACTGAGGGAAATCAATGTCTAGTTGATGTCGCATGTGGAGGATGTCACTTCAATAATGATGAGGAAGTAGTATGGCATACCTTCGAGGACATGGCTGGAGGAGAATCCACATTATCCTCATCTTGTTCTTTTCAAGTTCAACCATAGATCATCCTCAAACATATCAATATGATAAACACTCGTGAAGCGGGAAGGTGCGAGAACTCTGATCTCAATATCATTGGCATTCACTTGTCTAAGGTTGACATCATAGAGAAGAGGTCACATGACCTAGAGAAGTTTGTTGTGATCGAGCAAAAAATGAAGGGCTTAAACATAAGTTGGACACTATCACCAAGAAGTTGGAGCTGCTGGTGAACATTATCAGTGCCTATAACTCTTTGACAGCCTCGCCCGATACTCTTGATAAGCCAAAGAAACCTTCAGTGCAACATCAACCTCAACCAAGTCTCATCCAACCTCAGGTCCAGCATGTATATTATGTGCAGGCACCCAAGCAGCCGTAGCAGCAGCCACAGATGGTTGTTTACCAGCAACTTGAACAACAAGTCCCAATACCTCGAGTTATGCATTCCACTCCCTCACACATTAAGAGGTGAATGGCATTTGGAGTAATGAACATTAGCTAACCAGTTCTCAGGGACAACCTGATGACGTGGTCTGATGACTCGGGTAAAAGGTCGTCGATGGTCGTTGCCACCCAAGCAATAAAACTCAGTCAATCGAGAAAAAGAGACCACCAAATAAGATAAAATCAAGTGAAAACCAAATAGCGGTCTTGCTATTATATTAACCTGGTATAGCGAACAGGGTCGAACAAAAGGAGCACGTAATGGCCATGCGGCCTACGAAGTAGTCAAGAAGAAAGAAGAAAATAAAATACAAGTGTTTTGGTGGGTTTTTAATGATTTTTTAAGTTTTTTGGATTTTTAATTAATTAAGGGAATAGAGGAAACAAGTAAACCAATCAACTTCAAGCAATTATTTAATGTATCAAAAATCAGTCAAAAATTCCAATAAAAATATTTTTGTGTATTTTATGTTTTTTACTGTTTAGTGATTTTTTGGGATTTTCTGATTTTTATTTTATTTTCTAAAAATCAAACAGTGGAAGAAAAGGAAGGTACTGTCCAGTCAGGAGTAAAAGGCCAATTAAAATGCAAAAGGGCCTATTTAGCTCCTGGAGGTAATTTTCCTATAAACTAGAAAGTTTAAGGAAAATTTGGGCACTGGATTTATGATTTTTGGAATTTTAAATTATTTATTAGAATTTTTATAATTTTTTGGTGTTTTGTAATTTTTATGAGTTTTAGATAATGAAAAATGGCCAAAATTGGCCAGAAAATCAAGCACAACAAACTAAACAGTAACTAATTTTTTTGTAATTTTTAGATAAGTTTTAATATTTTTTGTGATTTTTCAAATCAGACAGTAAAGAAAATGCGTATTTTTGAATTTTTAAAAATAACAAATAAAAGCAAAAAATGTCTCCAAAAATTCTAGAAAATTTTACACTATGGCAGGAGCCATGTATCCAATTTTCATGGAATTTGGAGTAAGTTTGCTATTTTATTCAAAAACAAAACCTAGGTACAGTGCACAGGGACCTGTACGTAATTTCCAAAAGTTCTGGGGGGTCTGGTGCAAAATACCCAAGGAATCACACGCGCAGCGCGTGCCTGGGGCACTCAGGGACCTATATGCAAAGAATTTAAGTTCCTGGGCTAAATAATAGCAAGTATTAAAAGCCCAGGGAACTTAATGTTATTTACCCACTAAAATAACGCACATGCGCAAATAAACCACGCACAGGGGTAGCAATGCAAATATCTAAAAAGTTTCATTCATTTCATCACAATCCAGAACTACAGGGATAAATGTGCAAATAGCCCAAAAGACCACTTGTCGAAGCACGTGACACACCACACACAGGGCCTTGTATGCAATAAGAAAACAACGTAGGGTCCAACATGCAATTTACCTAACGTAAACAAAATCCTAAAAATATTTACAGGACTTAAAGCAAACTACTAAAAAGAGGAGGGACTAAGGGTAAATTACCCTTTATTAAGTCGATTGACGGATGGGCGCCACGTGGGAGGATGGACGGCTGGGAAGAGGGTGGCGCCCAAAGCTGCTGTCCCTCGGGCGGATCGAGTGGTTCAGGCGTCGCCACGTGGAGATCGAACAGTGGAGAAGTGCGGTGGCTAAACCTTCGCCATCGGACGGTCTGGATCAACCCTCCTGAAGATCGTGCGGTAGCTGCTACTCCTGGAATGGAAGGCTCACATCGAAACTGGAGCTGGAGGAGATCCGATGGTGGGCGAATGTCCTGGAAGAACTGTCGGCCGGCGAACTTCGTCGGCCCAATGCGCGCGCTCCTGGCCTCCTCGCGGGGCTCTGATGATCGGAGAAGAGTCGTCGTGGGCCTCCGCGTCAAATGGCATTCTCCGATGGAGCAACAGAGCTCTAGGGAGCCCGGTCAACTCCGGCAGAGAAGCGACTCCTGGCTCGAGTCAGAGGACCTCAGATGACCCTCGTTGTACCTGCAAAAGGACTCCAGAAAACTCGCGGGTTGAGGGCAAAGTGCCTCGACCCCATAAGTGGTGGTGAAGATGGACGGTGCGGTCGTGCGGGCGAACCCCGGCGAAGCGACGGCGAAGGGGTTCGAACCCCAGCTCCTGTGTGAGTTGGGTTGAACGGAGGGGCGGAGAAGATGCGCGGGGTAAGGGCGAACGTGGTGGTGGATTCTGATGATCGAACGAAAGGAGGATATGGTCGGAATCGACGAAAATCGGTGGCGGTGCAAATTAGGGCTAAATCAAAATCCAAGAAATAGGAAAGAAATTACGGCTACATGGGTGGTCGAGTCGACTGGGGAAGAGCAGCTGGTGCTCTGGGTCCTTGCCTCGAGGACCGTCGTCGTCCGAGGCTCGATCTCCTGCTCTGGGCGGAGCACGGCGGCGCTGGCTCGCCGGATCAGTGGTTCGAGCACCCTCAGCCTCGCTGCTACACCTCCGGGGCAAGATGTCACTCTCGCGCGGAAGATGGAGGTCACTGGGTGGAGGAATGACGATCCAAAGATGAGGAATGAAGTGGCGGAGCTCAGCTTATGTACGGTGGAAGGTCCGGCTAGAAGTGATCGGGTAGGGCAATGTGGAGCGCGGACCCCGAGGCGGGTGTGCCGGCGAGGGTCTCGGATGTGGCAGGAACGAATCGGACCCGGGGTTTAGGCGAGAAGGGATCGGGTTTAGGTGCAAAAATTAAGAGGAATCGGGTCGGGCACCTAATACCCGTGGGAAGTGGTCCACAGGGGGGAGTTGACCGGGCGGTCAACATCCCCCGTGGACCAATGAGAACAGGCCATGTGGAAAACATTTAGAAATTAAATTAAAAATAGCAAATGGTCGAATTATTAAAAAGTCAAAACATGAAATATTTTGTTTTAATTTTTCCTATTTTTTGGTGATTTTTAATTAATTTTTCAAAATAAAAATAGGTATTTACATAGTATGGCTATATATAGGTATATATACAATATATGGATTTTTCTTTTTGATTTTTAATTTATTATTTTTATACACTTTTATTCCCATTTTATATTTTATTTTTTTATATCATAAAATAAGGAATAAAAAGATATTTTTATTTATTTTTATTATTTATATACAATAATGAAATAAATACATATGTACATGTATATACATGGTATATTTACAATGTATTTTTGGTTTTTAATCTTGTTCTTTTTATTTTGTTTTTATTTTTGTTATTTTTATTTTATTTATTTACAACATAAAAGATGGAATATTTACAAAATTTTTTGGAAATTAATTTTATGTATTGATAGGGTAAAATAAATATAGGAGTGGCTATGTGCATGATGAATATGCACAAGGTGAAGGTTTTTGTTTTCTTTTTAGTTTTCTATTTTTATTTTGATTTTTATATTTATAAATATATACAAGTATTTACAAGCCCATTTTATTCTTTTTTTGGAGGAAAATATATTTATTATATTCTCAGGTATAGTTACACACATGAGTCCCTATCTCCCTCTACTTTGGCTTTTATGCGGTCAGGCCCATGCTGAGCCCTCCCTTGGGATTAGGTTGCTCAATATTTATTCTAAATATTTCCCTCTTTTTCTTTTTACTCTTTATTCTTTTATTTTTGCACAAAAACATGCTAATTATTAAACTTTATACAATGCATGCTTTTGATAATTATTTGTATTTACATGAATATACATGTATTTGCAAAGGTTTTTGTAGCTAAAATATAAGAATAAAGAGTGATGAATGGGCATTCATCACCCCCCTATACTTAACTTTTGCTAGTCCCTTAGCAAACACTTATTTGAAAAAGAAGTGAAAAAGAAAGAAAGAAAAAGAAAAGGAGAGGAATATACATGGATTAAGGTTGATTATTAAACTTGCCTTCATTAAATTGAAATATGGAGCTCGATCAGATCTTTGGATTATTAATGTGTCGGAACCTTATTTAGACTTAAGGTTAAAACTCAACAGCCTCTAAGTTCCACCAATCTATGGACAAGACTCCTCAATAAACCAGATCAGAACAAGTCTACATACACAAACTCTAATGACCATGAATCTTTCCATGCAGTGTAAGTGATATGTAGCTCCCCACCTCAGAATTAACAAAGAAACAACCTCCCCCAACCTGGTAACTCTAATGCCTCGGTCTAGCAACTCTTTCCTCGAGAAGCGAGGTATTCCCTTCTAAGTTCAAGTGCAACCGGCTCAAGAAGAGGGGGAATAAGAGGTATAGACTTTTGGGAGTTCAACCGGTGTAGCTAAGTCTCCCGCTGCAAGATTCATGAGATGTAACATGGATACCATAAGCTTTTGCTTTATTTGACTATATACACTCTGGTGGGGTTATTAAATTTTCAATCCGACCCACCACTTTTTTTTGGAGTTCTTTTTGCATTTTTTTTATTTTCTTTTTTTTTCAAGTGCATATGTACAACATATCTACATGGTGCAGCATATATACAAGAAATTTTCCTCTTGAGCCAGTAGACTATCCCTCTTTTGAAGCTTTATTGCAACCCACGGCTTCTGTCTTTAGCCTTCATCACCACTAGACCAAGTTGAGGCGCACTTCCTTCACTAGAAGAAGAAGAGAGGTTCCGCCTAGAAGTACTACCCTCATATGCTACCCCAAGCCAAAGGAAACTGCCTCCTCACCACCTCATCCGTGGAGAGCTATGTGTAAGGTGCTGGTGCAAGTCAAGCCATTGTCTCTAAGAGTCATGCGTGTGTTGTTAAGTGCTCTACTTAGGCTCATTAAGATGACATATGCTCATAGCCTAGTGGACTCAAAGAATTAAGTCCTTATGGACCTGAAAATCCTTAACCCTAAGCCTTATAAGGTTCCTCTTAGAATTAGGTGGATTAAGATCTTAATCAAGCTCCATTTCTCAATTTAATTCCCGGCTAGTTTAAATGTCAACTATCATCCAGAAAGACTATATACATATATACAAAGATGTTATTTACAAATATTTTACAATCATGCAAAATTTTTGAAAAAATGTTTTGAAATCATGAATGGATGAATGCATGAAGTGCAAGTTTTGCAAAAGTATTTACACACATTTACACAAGATATTTGCAAACTTTTGATTTCAAATCATTTTGGAAAAATTTTGTACTATATACATAATTTTGATAAGAAAATATTTACACAGACTTTACATAAAAGATTTTTGAAAACATTTTTACAAAAATAATTTTGTATACTAGCTATGTATGTGCAAATAAAAGAATGATTATTTATAGGAAAAAAATTTTAATTTTTGTGATTTTTAGGGTTTTTAGCCATTTTATTTATTAACACACTCACACAAAGTACGAGTTATGGCTAAAGTATATATGAAATATATACACACTCCCCCTATACTTAGCTCGAACTATGTCCTCAGAGTGATCAAGAGCGATGAAGAAGACATAACTCGTGCTTAGTAAAAGGGAAGTGAAAAGGAATGGCTGGATATAGAGATGAATGAATGAATAGAATGAGGCGAACTCGGTGGTTTCCCCCTATACTTAGGATCAAATAATCCTAAGTATAACAAGCTGTACATGAAGGGAGATCCGAGTGAAGAATGTACAGAGTCTGCCCCCCTATACTTAGGGTAAAATATCCCTAAGTATAGGCAGCAAAACAGGGGTAGAAAGAATGAAAAGAATACCCGCAGGTCCTACATCCCTCCTATACTTAGGGTAAAGTACACCCAAAGTATAGCATAATCATACGATGAGAAAAGGGATATGGAACTAAAGAATAGAGTGATATGGACAACTGGATCTATACAGGTCAGAAGAACAGTGATAATCAGGCGTGAGATGCAATAGATGTGAGTCAAGAGACCACATCTCACGTAAAGTGAATAGGGGCAACATCAACGACCCGCGGCTCATGATCTAGAAATGGCTTGAGTCGTTGGTCGTTCACTCGAAAGGTACTCTCAGAAGACAACTCGGATATATCAATGCTACCGTTGTCGTGTACCTTTCTCACAAGATAAGGTCCCTTCCATTTGATCTGTAGCTTCCCTGGAAATAGACGAATCCTAGCATCAAACAATCATACTCTCTGTCCAGGCTCAAAATGCTTGTGGCTGATATGAGAATAATGCCACTCTTTCACTCTCTCCTTATACTGTAGGCTGTTCGAGAAGGTTGTATCTCTAAGCTCCTCCAAGGCTGCTAACTCTGCCCTCCTCTGGTCTCCTACACTATCTGGATCTAAAAGAATATCCGTGACTGCCCAAAGTGACTTGTGCCTCAACTCAACAGGTCAATGGCATGGCTTGCCATAAACTATGTGAAAGGGAGATGTGCCCAATGGTGTCTTGAAAGACGTCCTATATGCCCACAAGACTGAGTCCAAAAGCTGTGACCAATCCTTTCGGTCAGGGCGGACAACTTTCTGTAAAATAGTCTTGATCTCCCTGTTCGAGACCTCGGCTAGACCATTCGTCTGTGGATGGTATGGAGTGGCAACTCGATGGTCTATGCCGAACTCACTAGCAAGTGCCTTCACCTGGTCGTTGATGAAATGAGACCCCCCATCTGAAATCAATACTCGAGGTACCCCGAACCGCGTGATGATGTGCTTCCTCAAAAATCTGCAAACTGTCCTGGCATCAGCGGCTCGGGCGGGGATAGCCTCAACCCAACGACTAACATAGTCAACAGCCAACAGAATGTACTCAAATCCCTGAATCTTAGGGAATGGACCCATGAAATCGATGCCCCATGCGTCAAAAACCTCACAAAAGTGAATGGGTTGCATCGGCATCATATCACGCTGTCCACAAGTGCCCATCCTCTGACAGTCAGTACATCTCTTCACGAACTCATCAGAGTCCTTGAAGAGGGTAGGCCACCACAAGCCAGATTGGAGCACTTTTTGTGTCGTTCTCCTCCCAGAGTGATGTCCTCCTGCCTCAAGCTTGTGGCAGTAAGTGAGGACGCTATGGTGCTCATCCTGAGGAATGCACCTACGCCAGACGCTATCCCCTCCTTCGTGGTAAAGGATGGGATCCTCCTGTTGGACATGTGAGCCCACGGCGAGCCATTATGCAATAAATGTTATTGCAAATATCATTCCCTGATCTGAAATGAAGAATAAATAATTTGCATAATAGGTCCCTCTGTACAATTAGGGTTATGTACCATGGCTGTCTTAATGATCATACCGTTGTTGATTCAATGATTGAATCATAAAGGCTGGTGCTTGGATGAATATCTAAAGAGTTAGATTGAGGACTCATCAAGCACCGTCAAATGATTGTTAAGATGTGATCTCCAGCCTGAGTAGGAGATGGCAATCCTTTCTCACATAGGCTGATATCTGACCGACCTCTTGATGCAGGTCCTCTGCATAGGAATAGAGATTCGGAGGTGTCAGATTAGTTAGGTCAAAGAGTTGACTTAACGAGATCGAGATAACCGAAGTCCTATGTTGAATGCTGTCACAGCATAGGCACGCATCCTCTGACCGGAGACAGATGTATTGCTATATGTCTGAGTATGTACATTTGACAGACCAATAGGTTGATGACCTAACCAAGGTCTATACACCGGCGCGTTGGTGTGCATATAAGGGCATATGAGTAATACGATCTCTCAAAGGGATCATACAGGTTCACTACTGAACCGGAAGACATGAGCTCACTCATGAGATATTGGGAGGAATCAAATTCCGTGCACGGTCGTCTCGCTTTGGAAGCTTGACTGAATTTGTAGGTTTGATATATACTTTTGGAAAGTATATGATCAAGACCTAGGTATGATATATGCTTTTGGAAAGTATATGATCGATACCAAATCCCAATGATCAAATGAGAAACTTAGTGATCAAACCCTGAAGAAGACAGTGTAAAATTGATCTTGATCTTCGGGTTGACCATGGGTCTTCCAGTATGCAGGATGTACAGGTATTGGGAATACCTGAAGGGTGATGTGATCATAAACGATTGTATATCCATGACGCTTCCATTCCGAGGGAGTGATGAAACAGGTCTGGATTTTAGTGACTCCTTCCAGTAGAGAAGCAATCTGATCTTAGTCCAAGTGTTGGACATTGGTCTGAATGAGATTCAGATTCAATGAAGATTAGATTTGCGGTCTTGATTTAATCAAGCATCTATGGGAGGTTCGTTCGATCTGGATTTGAGATAATATCTCAATATCCAAGTCACTATACGTGGAATAATACAATCGCCCTGTCCTTATCTCCAAGTATCTGCGGAGAAAGCACATTATTCTTGAAAGGGTTCAAGAATAATTCTTTTGATGAAATATCCAAGCAAGGACTTGACGATTAAATGTGATTTAATTATCAAGCTTAAATATGAATATGATTCATATTGTGAAAATGATTATCTAAGATAATTAAATGAGATTTAATTATCAAAGATTAAGAGAATGTGGATAACACTATCCATGATATATGTGTGTTATAAATGTGATTTATAACATACATATATAAGAGAGAGAATTTATGTAAATAGCATTTGTTAATTAATAATGTGAATTGGATTCACATTTGTTAATTAATTGGAAATGCAATTTACTAACTAGTTTGGGTTGTGAATATGATTCACACATTATTCAATGGCATGATTGAAATATTCACAAATTAATTTGGAATTATTTTGGTGAATATTTATTGTAATTAATTAAGGAATAATAAGATAAATAAAATGGAGCAAATAACCACCTCTAGAGGTGGCGTCACCCATGAATGGTTCATGGGTGACGCCCCCCCCCTTTTTTTAGGAGGATGGTTAGCTCCATTTGATTTATCATATTATCTCTTAGTTAATTTATATTTAAATTGATGTTGTTGCCTTTTAATCAACAACAAATCATAGCCATTGATTTATCATGGACCAAGCATAGCCCTTGGATCCATGTGTCCCATGGATTGAGATCCATTGGATCCTAAACTAGTATAAAAGGAGGGCTAGGGTAGCCTCTCCATGGTACATCATTAAGAGTTGTACAAGGTGACAACTCTCTCTCTCTTTCTCATTCTCGCCCTCTCTCTCTTTCTCTTCTCCATTAAGTGGCCGTCCACTTAGTAGATTGAGAAAGGAGAGACTCTCGGCTTTCGCCTTCGACGACTCGTGGATCTCCATCTTCTTTGGGGTTTCTTACTCTAAAGGAAGACGACGGATTTCGTTTGACGAAATCGGGGGGAGCCATCGCTTGGATCTTCATCGAGGATTGCGGGAAGGAACGTGACTCATCATCGCGCCCGCAAGTGCGTTCTTCGTGGATCGGACTTAAGATAGGAGGATCTCTACTTTGGGATCTCGCGATCACAACCACACTTCAAGAGGTATTCCTTGTACTTTGTGGTTTGATGAAACGATCCGAGAAGTGTTCTCGTGATCATGTGGTTTCATCTTTAAAGTTAAAAATTTTAATTTCCGCTGCATCTAGCATCTAGTACGACTAGTTGCTCCGATTGCATACGATGCGATCGACACGCTTCCGTGATGCGCTTGAGGATACTCAATATCCTTCAAGTGGTATCAGAGCCAGGTTGAACAAGGTTTGGATATGATCCATAGACCTTAGACGATTTGGTTCTTGAAAGGGTTGCGAAATTTTTGCTGCATTTCAATTTTCGCACCTCTGTAAAATTGAATTTTTTCGGCACTGTTTAAAATGTTTAAACACGAAATTTTCAATTGGTTTTTGTTCCCCATTAAACAAGGAAACCATAGGACTTGAGTTTACTAAATTTGGACTTCATTTCCTCAAGATATGGCTTTTTGAATATGACTATATTCACTGTTGCGGGAACTGCGGATTTGAACGTAATTAATGAGATGATTACGGTTTTAATCCGCCTTGAAATGCGTGAATTATCACTTGGGTTCTTTAATAAATCAAATAGGCAATCTTTGGAAACTGAGTTTGCATTTTTTGGATTTATATTGATCAAGATAAGTTAATTTTAGTGATTGGGGGTCACTGCTGGAAATTAACAATTTCTTGATCTTGAACCTTGTGATATGTCATTCAATAATCTTGATGAAAATTAATTGTTAATTTTCTGGAATAATTAGTGATAAATATTTGTGAAATATTTAAAGAAATAATTATTTCATTGAATGACACTTGCCTAAACTACAATGATGAGATATTAGATCTTGATCATTGTTTCATCAACAAACATTGCTTTCATGAAAACCATAGTTTATCCTACAATTGTTGTAGGACAACTTTTACATGAAAAACCCTTTCTTTTGCTTGAATAGGATTGGGGATTTGTCTAGCAAATCTCCTTATAATCAAAAATGTTTTGATTTGTACTATATGGTATAACTTTCGGTTGAAAAACCGATGAACATCTCAAAGTACATGATGGTCTATCTGGTATTATCCTTTCCCGAGGCGGATATGGTGCCTAGTCGGAGAGCATTGGCGTCGCGGGTTGCAACGTATGTGGTCCGTCCCACTCTCGTCGGTACTGGCCATGACAGCGGGTAGGGACTGTATAATACCGGAGACAGACAATGTGTATTTTTCTAATTATTAAAATTCGAATAATACGTATTTTGAGATAATACCTACTATTCAAGTAAAAGACATGTTTGTTGATTGATGATTAGATTGATGATTAATTTAATGTGATTAAATTAATTATATCCAATAAACACTCTATTATGAATAGATGTGTATTTCCCTTGGAAGAATTAATTATGTGAATATGATTCACGATAATTAATTACAATTTGAATATGAGGTGGAGGATCACATAAGTGACATCCATGGTCTCCCGTCAAGGCGAAGGGTTCCGTCGCCAGGGATTGTATGTAGGAGACGCCTGTCCGAAGTGACAGATCCTATATGCAAGCGCATCTGGATCGGGCTCTTTGCTTCTCGAAAGAGTAAGGCCGTATGCGTAGTGACCCCAATATCGAGTCCTCATATTATTGGGGCGATATTGGATTGCGCATAGCGAGTTCTAATCCTGATGACGGTTGGTTCAATTAGCAACGGGTCAACATCATCTTAGGGGTGGTGGGCCCGGGTGTTAAAGACCGAATTGGGAATGCAAGTTGGACTTGCAAGGCGGAATGAGTTCCCGCTTCTTTTTATTGGAGTCGTAAGTTCTCATATTATTGGGATGCGACAAAGATAGGAAAGGAGATCCCAGATCTTGCTAGAGATATAATGGTAAGAATATCTCTTACATTGAAAGTGATTAAGGGAATGAACTTTCAGTGTTGACAAGGCAAGACAACTTTGATATAAAAATTCCTAAATCAAAGTAAAACATGTATATATATAATATATATATACACCTATGCAAATTTCTTATTTCAGATAACCCTTCACTAAACCCACTCAATGTTATACTCAATAATAACCAGTAAAATATCTTGGATTGGACTCATGATCCAGATATTGTACTTGCAATTGGACACATAATGTATGTGGTTGCAGTGTGCAAGTTTCCTCAACATAATGAGGAATGACAATTATGTAAGACAATAAGACATCGCCTTAAGGTTTGTATGTCTCTGTAGTCTTGATCCTTCATCGAGTGTACTTTGGAAGTGACATGTCGATGGTGATCGTAATTGTCGAATAATCCTTATAAAATAAAAGAAGATATTTTGGCATACATATGTGCTCTAGACATTTATTCATGAATGACATGGTTCTCTGCATTATGCAGAATGGTGGCTCGAAAGAGATGGTGTATTCAAAATGTTTGAATACCTACCTGAACCTAAGTCTCCAAGAGTTAAGATGAATGTAGATATGATGAGTGTCATCATTCTACTATCTATACTCAAGTCATTCATGAAGCTTTATGATATTCATTTTGAATGAATTTAATGAAGCATGTATAAATGTTGAAATGCTCTTGTATTGAAATCCTTAGAATTCAGCATAAGAGATTCTTTGTCTTGAACAATGGTTGTTTTTAGATGAAGAGAGCGCAGTGGAAGCATGGGTGAGACCCGAGTAAGAAGGAAAGTCAAAGAGTTGACCTACTTCTGTGACTTCCATATGACATCCAAAGAGTTGGATGAATGCCAATACTGCAATATGTTGATGTGTTGATAGTATGACTATCAAGTCTGTCTAAAATCCTTGGTGAAGGACTCAGATAGAGCATCGGAATAATCTACATATAATCATTGACTCTGACTTTCTTATTTCATAAGATAAAGTCTGACAGTTGTATCCCAATCTTCTAGTGACATTTGCAATTGGTTGCATAAATATATTAGAAGATTAGAAATTTGATCTTAAGGTTTAGTAGTCATCTACATGGATATTGCTGTAATTGTTACAGCAGTCTCTGTTGGATAGATGGACTTCATATTCTCAGTGGGAGAGCCCTTAGCCTTAGAGAATGTCTCTATGACCTAGATATTAGAATACCCCATTGTTTGTTTCTAAATGTTGGAAATAAACATGAATTCTGAGATTGAACTATCATAAAGAGTTATGATGGAAATATTTCAGATAGTAATCTAGCATCTAGTGGACTCCACAAAATTAGAAAATTAATGAATGGTTCATTAAGATTTCTAATACTGAAAATCAAACCTTATAAGATCAATAGGAGGATGAAGATCATTTGACAATGATCTGGAATCAAGCCTTGGACATTTGTCTGTTGATTTGATCAATAGACTAGTAAGATATGAAACTTTAGAATGTCTAAAATTTCAAATCTTACATACTTGTGAATATTGTATTCAAAGTAAAATGTCCAATACACCCTTCTCTGGGAATGGTGTTAGATGTCGAGGTATTCAAGATCTCATACATATTGATGTATGTAGATCATCTATATCATAGTAAACATTATGGATATATGATATCTATTGATGATTATGTATGATATGAGATTTCTTCTCTTCACCTGAGAAACCTTTGAAATGTTCAAAGATTTCACAATTTTGGTTTAGAACCAAAGTTTGAAGAAAGATGAAATGAATTTGATCTAATCTAGGTAGCTTGTACCTATTAGATAAAATTCAAAGAATACCTTATGGAGATATGAATATCATTTCTATCTCACTCCTCCTGATAAACCTGAACTCAATAGAGTTGTAGGGAGATACAATTGGATCATGTGTGACATGATTTGATCAATGATGAATTTTAGCATAATTATTTCCTCTTAGTTTCCTGGTATATATGTGTGGTAGAGACTACAATATATATCCTTAATAAGATTCCATGCAAGTAAGCTGGAATCTAACACTTGAGAGTGCTACTTCATTAGGAAAATAAAGGATGGTATTGGATACCTACTTTATGACCTTGAGATTCTTAAAAGACATTATTTCTGAGAATGTGATTCTTAGTAGATTGAGACTCTCTTGAGAATCAAGATGAAAATGAAGTAAAGGAACTCATTTAATCTTGAGAAGATAATGAGGCTCCTGAAATAGGAAACTAAAAGGACAATTAAAGATGAAACATTAATACCTCTTCAAATGAGTTTGAAGATGTATTCCATGTGTCAGCAGAGTCTGACAATGATCGGACTTCATGTGATGAAGCTCCTAAAGATCATGACATGGAAAGATGGATATTAGCAATAAAGTCTAAAGTAGACTTCATATACAAGTGTTGTATATGGACCCTCGAGGATCCACCTATAAGGGTTAGACCCATTAAGGTGTAAATGGATCTTCAAGAGAAGAGGAACCTGATGAGAAGGTAGAGACCTTCAAAGCTCGGTTCATAGCCATAAGCTACACACCGGAAGAGAAGGCATTGCTTGCAATGAGACTTGCTCTTCGGTAACCATTCTTAAAATCATCAGAATATTGCTAACCTTAGCTACACAACTTGACTATTGCATCTTCAGGATGTAATTCAAGATTGCATTCCTCTAAGAATACCTCTCTGGGGATATTCACATGAAGTAGCCCCAGGGCTTCATGTTTGGGGAAAGTAAGGTGTGAAAGCTAAAGAAATCCATCTGTGGACTCAAATAAGCTTCTTGTAGTTGGAACATCAGATTTGATGAAATCATAAGTGTTATGATTTCAAATAGAATCTTGATGTACCATATGAAGCTTAGTGGGAGTGCCATTGTGTTCATCGTGCTAAATGTAGATAATATCCTAATCATTTGAAATAATATAAGGATGATAATAAGTGTTCTATAGACTGGCTATTCCATACCTTGAGATATGATCTCAAGAATACCTCTTAGATCTTAGTTCTGAAGTTGTTCAGAATCAAAGAAAAGAGGGTATTGGGACTGTCACATTTGTAGTACACCTTGGACATATTCCATTCTTGGAAATTCCAAGAAAGGCTTCCTTCCCTTGAGATTTGGTACTGACCTATCTAAAGGGATAGCACCTCAAAGAGTTGAGGAAGTGAATGCTAGAACTGCTTGCACTTGTGCATCAGTTATGAGAAGCTAAGTGTATGCCAGATGTGAACAAAAGCCAGATATCTGCCATGCAGTGGGAGTGGTAAACTGTTACTGATCCTACTATGGAGAAAGAACACTTGATTGCAGTAATAACAATATCTTCAAAGATGAGAAGGCTATAGAGATAGTGATCTCTAAGTCTTATCTTCAAGAACTTAAGACTTTATAGATAGAGATCTAAAAGGTCTTAACTGTGGATACCTTGAGAGATAGTGATCTCCCGGAATAAGGGTATTCTGATAAGGATTATGGAAATACTGGTTATAATAGTTATTGAGCAATAGTGTCAAGGACACTATAATTGCTTTGTCAAGATTGAGTATAGGTTGCATTAGATGCAACATTCGCATTGGATGCGAGCGCTGTTACCTAGGGATATGCAAGTGCCGTAAAAGGACTTGGCATAGTCTTTTGGGAACAGAGTGACTGATCAGCTTACCTAGCTATTTTTCTAAATAGCATATGATTGTCACATGAGTGTGGATTAAATGATTAGCCCGTTAATGGCTCTTTGGGCTAGTGGGAGATTGTTGGACATGTGAGCCCACGGCGAGCCATTATGCAATAAATGTTATTGCAAATATCATTCCCTGATCTGAAATGAAGAATAAATAATTTGCATAATAGGTCCCTCTGTACAATTAGGGTTATGTACCATGGCTGTCTTAATGATCATACCGCTGTTGATTCAATGATTGAATCATAAAGGCTGGTGCTTGGATGAATATCTAAAGAGTTAGATTGAGGACTCATCAAGCACCGTCAAATGATTGTTAAGATGTGATCTCCAGCCTGAGTAGGAGATGGCAATCCTTTCTCACATAGGCTGATATCTGACCGACCTCTTGATGCAGGTCCTCTGCATAGGAATAGAGATTCGGAGGTGTCAGATTAGTTAGGTCAAAGAGTTGACTTAACGAGATCGAGATAACCGAAGTCCTATGTTGAATGCTGTCACAGCATAGGCACGCATCCTCTGACCGGAGACAGATGTATTGCTATATGTCTGAGTATGTACATTTGACAGACCAATAGGTTGATGACCTAACCAAGGTCTATACACCGGCGCGTTGGTGTGCATATAAGGGCATATGAGTAATACGATCTCTCAAAGGGATCATACAGGTTCACTACTGAACCGGAAGACATGAGCTCACTCATGAGATATTGGGAGGAATCAAATTCCGTGCACGGTCGTCTCGCTTTGGAAGCTTGACTGAATTTGTAGGTTTGATATATACTTTTGGAAAGTATATGATCAAGACCTAGGTATGATATATGCTTTTGGAAAGTATATGATCGATACCAAATCCCAATGATCAAATGAGAAACTTAGTGATCAAACCCTGAAGAAGACAGTGTAAAATTGATCTTGATCTTCGGGTTGACCATGGGTCTTCCAGTATGCAGGATGTACAGGTATTGGGAATACCTGAAGGGTGATGTGATCATAAACGATTGTATATCCATGACGCTTCCATTCCGAGGGAGTGATGAAACAGGTCTGGATTTTAGTGACTCCTTCCAGTAGAGAAGCAATCTGATCTTAGTCCAAGTGTTGGACATTGGTCTGAATGAGATTCAGATTCAATGAAGATTAGATTTGCGGTCTTGATTTAATCAAGCATCTATGGGAGGTTCGTTCGATCTGGATTTGAGATAATATCTCAATATCCAAGTCACTATACGTGGAATAATACAATCGCCCTGTCCTTATCTCCAAGTATCTGTGGAGAAAGCACATTATTCTTGAAAGGGTTCAAGAATAATTCTTTTGATGAAATATCCAAGCAAGGACTTGATGATTAAATGTGATTTAATTATCAAGCTTAAATATGAATATGATTCATATTGTGAAAATGATTATCTAAGATAATTAAATGAGATTTAATTATCAAAGATTAAGAGAATGTGGATAACACTATCCATGATATATGTGTGTTATAAATGTGATTTATAACATACATATATAAGAGAGAGAATTTATGTAAATAGCATTTGTTAATTAATAATGTGAATTGGATTCACATTTGTTAATTAATTGGAAATGCAATTTACTAACTAGTTTGGGTTGTGAATATGATTCACACATTATTCAATGGCATGATTGAAATATTCACAAATTAATTTGGAATTATTTTGGTGAATATTTATTGTAATTAATTAAGGAATAATAAGATAAATAAAATGGAGCAAATAACCACCTCTAGAGGTGGCGTCACCCATGAATGGTTCATGGGTGACGCCCCCCCCCCTTTTTTTAGGAGGATGGTTAGCTCCATTTGATTTATCATATTATCTCTTAGTTAATTTATATTTAAATTGATGTTGTTGCCTTTTAATCAACAACAAATCATAGCCATTGATTTATCATGGACCAAGCATAGCCCTTGGATCCATGTGTCCCATGGATTGAGATCCATTGGATCCTAAACTAGTATAAAAGGAGGGCTAGGGTAGCCTCTCCATGGTACATCATTAAGAGTTGTACAAGGTGACAACTCTCTCTCTCTTTCTCATTATCGCCCTCTCTCTCTTTCTCTTCTCCATTAAGTGGTCGTCCACTTAGTAGATTGAGAAAGGAGAGACTCTCGGCTTTCGCCTTCGACGACTCGTGGATCTCCATCTTCTTTGGGGTTTCTTACTCTAAAGGAAGACGACGGATTTCGTTTGACGAAATCGAGGGGAGCCATCGCTTGGATCTTCATCGAGGATTGCGGGAAGGAACGTGACTCATCATCGCGCCCGCAAGTGCGTTCTTCGTGGATCGGACTTAAGATAGGAGGATCTCTACTTTGGGATCTCGCGATCACAACCACGCTTCAAGAGGTATTCCTTGTACTTTGTGGTTTGATGAAACGATCCGAGAAGTGTTCTCGTGATCATGTGGTTTCATCTTTAAAGTTAAAAATTTTAATTTCCGCTGCATCTAGCATCTAGTACGACTAGTTGCTCCGATTGCATACGATGCGATCGACACGCTTCCGTGATGCGCTTGAGGATACTCAATATCCTTCACCTCCCGGTGGTAGGACTTGGCCTTCGCGAGGAAGGTCTCAAGCCTCTGTCTGGGCCAACCTTGTGGGACTTTCTTAGCAACAAGAAAGTTCACAATATCGGCATACCACAGGAGTGAGGCGATAGCAAGGATCGCCTCGTCTGGGAAGGTCTCACAAATGGGATCAATCTGCTCAGACTCCTCAGGTTGCTCTAAACGGGAGAGATGATCCGCCACCACATTCTTGACTCCAGGCTTATCCTTGATCTCAATGTCAAACTCCTGGAGTAGAAGGATCCATCTGGTCAATCTGGCCTTGGCATCCTTCTTTGCCATGAGGTATCGGATGGCGGTATGATCAGTATACAAAGTCACTCTAGATCCAATAATGTAAGATCTGAACTTATCTAGGGCGAATACTACTGCTAGCATCTCCTTCTCTGTGACTGTATAATTCCGCTGGGCGGAATCCAAGGTGCGGCTAGCATAGTGGATAGCAAATGGGACTCCATCCCTCCTCTGTCCCAGCACGGCCCCCACGGTAAAATCGGAGGCGTCCGTCATGATCTCGAATGGGAGAGACCAATCTGGTGGCTGGAGGACAGGAGCCTCAACAATACAATGCTTGAGAGTCTCAAATGACGAAAGACACTTGTCATCGACAAGGAACTCGGTGTCTTTCATTAGCAAGTCAGTCAACGGCCGGGCAACCCTACTGAAATCACGAATGAATCGCCGATAGAAACCGACGTACCCCAGGAAAGACCGTAACTGCCGCAAGTTGGACGGTGGTGTGAGTTTTCTAATGACATCAACCATGGCCGGATCAACCTCCATGCCCCTGTTGGAGATGATATGGCCAAGAACTGTCCCTTGAGTCACCATAAAGTGACTCTTCTCCCAAGAAAGAACCAGGCGGACCTCAATACATCGCTGAAGTACTCGATCTAGGCAGTCAAGACAGGAGTCGAATCCGTCACCGTAAACCGAGAAATCATCCATGAAGACCTCTAAGCACTCCCCTACCATGTCCGAAAAGATCGACAGCATGCATCTTTGAAAAGTCGCAGGGGCATTGCATAGCCCAAATGGCATGCGTCGGAAGGCATATGTGCCGAAGGGACAGGTAAAGGTTGTCTTCTCCTGATCCTCAGGAGCGATGGCCACCTGGTTGTAGCCTGAGTACCCATACAGAAAACAATAATGGCTCTTCCCTGCCAGTCTCTCATAAATCTGATCAATAAAGGGTAGGGGGAAATGATCCTTCTTAGTGTCCTGGTTGAGTCTCTTGTAGTCAACACAAACCCGCCAAGAAGTGGGTACTCGTGTAGCAATCTCCTCTCCAGACTCACTAATCACTGTAGTGATGCCCGTCTTCTTGGGCACCACATGCAAAGGGCTTACCCACTTGGAGTCGGAGATGGGATAGATAAAATCGGCGCTCCACCATTTCGAAATCTCCTTCATGACAACCTCTCTCAGATTTGGGTTCAGTCGCCGCTGGAACTCACGCGACGGCTTTGCCTCATCCTCGAGATAGATATGGTGGGAGCACAGGGCCGGACTAATCCCCTGGAGATCTGGTACGCTCCATCCTATCGCCTTGCGGTTCTTTTCAAGAACCCCCATCAGACGGGATTCCTGCTCTCCAGTCAAATCGGCTGAGATAATGACTGGGTACATCTCATGCTCACCTGCAAGGAATCTATACTTCAGCGACGAAGGAAGTGGCTTCAGCTCCGGACAACTGGGTGCTGGCAAATCTGGCTACGAAAGAAGTCGCGTGTATGCTGCCAAATCCGCCCGGGAGAAAGAGAACGTACTCTCGCAAACTGGATCTGAAGAAGGCTGCTCAACTGAACTGTCTCTGATCTTCTCGGCATCTACCTCCTCCTCAGCTATAGGCTCAGTGGAAATCAGGTCTGGCATATAATCATCACAATATGCCCACTCAGACTCTGACTCCGAGGGATCTGCATCACACAAGGTGGCATCAGTACCACCATCGTCACAAAAATCTGTGTCGCGGTCGAGAACCTGCTCTGCTGCCTCTAAAGTGTCCTGAACCAGGAATGTGCTCTCCAAGCTCTCCTCTGCTATCATCTCTGCATCAGCGGTGTCTGAAAATGAGAGGATGGCCTGTGCTGCTGGGTCTACCCAAACTGCCTCATCGTCTGTGATCACAAAGTCACAGTCCTGGTGGATGTCTAGCCCTGCCTCTGTCAGCTGCTCTATATCTGAAGCGGTCTCTGAGCATGACCTCTCTCTGGCTCTGTTGTCCTCGACCGTCTCTATTTGTGCACTTTTGCCCTCAACGCGAAAGTATACCTTCCCGCTATCATGATCAGTCACCGCCTTGGCTGTGGCCAAGAACGGACGACCTAGAATGATGGGGGTATCGGTCACTGAATCAGGGATCTCCATGTCCAACACTACGAAGTCCACGAGGAATTGCAGACCCTGAATAGTGACGACAACGTCTCGTAACAACCCCTTCGGCCTCTTGACAGATCTATCAGCAAATTGAAGGACTGTCCTGCTCTGTCTAAGAGTGCCCAACTCGAAGCGGTCGAGAAGGGTTGCCGGAAGGAGGTTGATCGACGATCCGCTATCTAATAGAGTACGGTCGAATCTCTGCTCACTGATATGGTATCTGACATAAGGGGCTCCTGAATCTGGCCTCTTGGCCGGCAGACGGTTCTGGATCGCGAAACACGTGGCTTTCGTCAGCACATGGATCTCAGAGTGGTGGTTCCTCCTCTTCCTCCGAACTGTGGTCCTATCTCTCAACGAACGCTGAAGAAGGGGAATGTGCTGCAAAGCCTCCTGAAGAGTCAGTTGTATGTGAAAACGATCTATCATCTGCTGGCTGAACTCTTCCTGATCTCTCTTTTTTGGATTTTCTTTTTTCTTCCCCTTCTCCATCTCAAGAGCTCTAGGGAAGGGGGTCACTGGGTCCTTCTCAGATGAAGGACTAGGAAAAGGTCTAGACGGTTCGACGACCAGATCCACACATACATCATGCACCACAGTGGGACTAGAAGAAAATAAACCCTTTCCTTTATTCACAGAACTGTTCCGAGATACAGGTGCAGAAGAAGGAAAAACAACATGTCTCTCAGAAGTATGGGTGGCCTCAGTACCACCATCGGCTGGCTCAGCTGGAAGACTCGCGGCCTCAGTACCGCGCTCTGTCTCGGTATCGTGGGTGGCCTCAGTACCACCTCCTCGAACTGGTGAAACGGCGGCCTCAGTACCGCCGGTAGAATCAGCATCCTTGGTGGCATCAGTACCACCGTCGTCATCCTCCTCATCGGGCGCTCTAGGTGGATCCTCATGATGTAGCTCAGACGAGGCGCCGCCTGGTGGCATCCTACCGCTCCTAAGTGCGACAAAATCAGTATTAAACACATATCCAGTCATATCACCAATTGTATCACTAGGAGTGGTATACTCAGTACAAGCAATCTGCTCAAATTTCTGCTTCAGGTTGTTGGGGTTCGGCTCGATCCGGGCAGGAATGGCGGCCTTCCCTCTCACAATGTCCCGCATCTCCTGGAGGAACTCGTCCATCTCCCGTCTGAAGGTGGCCTGCTGATCCGTGAGGAGGCGGGCTATGTCATCCAAAACAGGGTTCTCATGAGAACTCGACGGGTAGTCTCTCTAGTAGGGAGGCTGCTGGACTTGCTGCTGCTATGGTTGAGAGGGGTATGAGTGATGCTGTTGTTGCTGCTGGTGAGGCTGCTCACGCCTCCAAGACTGTCCCTGCTGATAGGGAAGAGAACCATAGGACGATTGTTGCTGCTGTGGTGGTGGGTACACTGGGGGTTGTTGCTGTGGTTGGTGCTCTCTTTGATGGCTGTACTGGCCACCCTGTCATGACGGTTGCTACTGGGGCTGGGTACCTCCGGTCCCCCACCGGAATCTGGGATGGTCTTGTCGGATACCGGGCTGAGGGAGGTCATACCAAATCCCGTTGACATCCATCAACGACTCTGCATCGTACGGGGCTGGCGGGAGTACTGCCAGAGGCTGATCAGGCTCGTATACCACCATCTGCAAGTCTGGAGATGGTGGTGACTGGTAAGTGGGCTGCGGTTGCTGGTACGGCTCCGCCTGTACAAGGTGAACCTGTCTAGGCTGCTGGTGTAAGCTGGAGCGCTGTGACGAGCTGCTGCTGCTGCCGTGATCGCCTCGCAACAGAAGACGGGGCTGGGAAGCCGTCTGTGCCTCCTGGAGACACATGAGCTGGGTCTTCATGTCGCTCAGAGTATGTGCCATCTGCTCCATCTGAGTGATGCCCTAGCACTGCTTCTTCTCAATCAGCTCCATCCGATCCAACTTCTCGCTAATGATGCCCATGTCCGTAGTTGTGGACTCTGCCTGTGCTGCTGCTACTGCGGACGAACTGGAAGGACCGGCGTCGACCCGTGCTATCCTCTGGTACTGCACGGGTCTTGGCTGTTGGGGTCTGCCCTGAGCGTACAACCAGGTCTGGGACATCACCATCTAGTTCTCGGCCATCTCCTCGTAGATGGCCCAGACCTGGTCGTGATCTTTGGCGAAGTAAGACCCGCCACAAGAAGCGTTCACCAAGCCCTGAAGCTCTGGTGTCAGCCCGCTGAAGAAGCTCTGAACAAGGTTCGGCTTGGAAATGTCATGGTGTAGGCATCTGTCGGTCAGCTCTCGAAACCTCTCCCATGCCTCGTGGAACTGCTCGTTGGGGAGCATGGAGAAGTTGCTGATCAGGGCTCTCGCTGCATTGGTCCGCCCAAGTGGATAGTACTTATGCAAGTACTCGGCGCGGAGCTGCTCCCAAGTGTAAACAAACTTCCCCAGATGTTTCAGCCAGGTGGCTGCTCTATCTGCCAAAGAGAAGGGGAAGGCAATCATCCTGATAGTATCCTGGTCCACCTGACGATCGTGGACAGTACTGTAAATCATCTCAAACTCTTACAAGTGGAGATGAGGCTCCTCAGTAACCAAACCGTGAAATCGGGAAGGAGCTGCAAAGTGTTCGGGGGGAACTTGAAGTCCCCCATGATGGCTGGTAGCACCACCCAGCAGTGTGTCAAAGTCGACCTGGGATTGTGGTTCTCCCGCATCGATCTAAGTGGTGGTGCTGCTCCTCCTGCTCCGCCTCCTCCGCCTCCTCGGGCTGCAGGATCATCGGGTCCTCCTCCTGCTGCAGGATCGACGGGTCCTCCTCCACCGCGGTTCTCGCGGTCGGCTCTCAACTGCTCAAGCTCTCTCCTCAAATCCATCATGAATGCCCCCTGATCCCTCAACTGCTGCTGCACTGACTCGAGGGAGGCGATCAGGGTGGAGTTGATCGAACCCTGGTCCAGAACGAAATGCTGCTCTCCTCGTGGACATCCGGTGCGATCATCAGAACTGTCGGCCATCGTCTCTGAAAAATCAAAACAACCGAACTCAGGTGCCGATAAATCATCTGCCTGTCTCTCCTCTGGCACTGGTATCTCTGAATCAGAAGAAGAAGGGTGGTCGAGGGGGAACATGGCGGAGTCATACTCGGGTTCGGAGAGCGGGTCTGAGTTCCCACGAACTGACCTAAATGAATGGACAGGAGTGCTAAAAAGCGGTGCAGCCAGAGGCTGCCTAAGAGACCTCCTGCCCATCATCGTGATCTGGCGAGTAAGGCGGATGAGATCTGGAAAAACTATGATTGAATGCAAACCCCCGGTTCACCAACGCAACGCGAGCTAAAGACCGTAAAGGCTCGGTCAAATTATCTTGTCAATTTTTATTTTGGTGAACATACAGAATATCAGAGCGAGTACGTGACCTGCTGTGGATACCTGATACTCTCTCAACCGACTGTCCCGCACAGAAGAGTCGATAATCAGTTGAGATGAGTACCGGAGGGCTTTACCTAGTGTATGGGTCACTCTCTCGCACAATCAAACCAAGCAATGAGGGGGTAGCTCTCCCCAAGACAAATTTTTAGGGGAGGTGTCTTTTAGGGTCAATAGTTTTAACAGTCCCAATTTTATGGTTTTCCTTTTTTAGATTTTTTAATGCAAGCAAAAACGCCTAACGAATTTTTCGGTTCTCCTGGTTATTAGGTCAAAAACTGGGGGAGAAGACGAAAAACCGATGCACGAAAATCAATGATGCATGCAGAGATAGAAATGCGTAGCTGACTCCAGCAGTCTACATGCAAGATGATCCGCGCATAATTTAAAGACAAAAATAAAACTACCTATATGGTGCAGCGGAAAACCGAGTCCTAAGCAAGTAACTTCTACTCGAAAGCACCGTCTAACTGGTCACTCGCCCTCGATCCAAAGAGTCCGGTCTAGACCCAACCCTCCTCTTCTCGACAGGTCGAGTTCAGGAGTAGCGCTTGACGGGGTAGGCTTGCGACGCGTAGGCTCTCAGGAAAGCGACTTAGCTATTTTTATTAATGATTTATTAGTAGGTCCAATTATCGCTCTATTGGAACAGGCAAGCAGTTAAGTGTGGGGATCCTATTAATTACGGCACAGTCAAGCAGGAAATCCTAATTCTAGGGGCTCGAGAAAAACTGCGTACCGTAAAAGGCAGCGAAAAATCTAAAGCCGCGAAAAAGCTGCGAAAAATCTAAGCTAGTCTAAAGGGTCCCCCGAGCACACCGGTGCTCGGCGAAACAGACCTGAAAGTCCAAGTCCTGATGTCCCTGTGTTATTACAACAGTTCAAATATGCGGGAAATAAAACTAATCTATTCCTCTCTCACTCAGCTCCTCTCTCGCTCTCTCCTGCGGCTCCGTGCAGAAGGGAGCCGCCTCCGAATCCCACGGTTGCATTGGCTCCTCCAAAGTTGCCTCCGCGGTCCTCGGGCCCTCGCAAGAAAGAAGACAAGTGTCATACCAGATTATTGTAAAAAAAATGTCAGAAAAAAATATCTACATAAATCTATACAAAAAGCCGCGAAAAGAAAGCCGTGGGAAAAATAAATCGACTACTAAGTCGTGCTCCCCGACAATGGCGCCATTCTGATGACGTTGTCTGATGACTCGGGTAAAAGGACGTCGATGGTCGTTGCGACCCAAGCAATCAAACTCAGTCAATCGAGAAAAAGAGACCACCAAATAAGATAAAATCAAGTGAAAACCAAATAGCGGTCTTGCTATTATATTAACCTGGTATAGCGAACAAGGTCGAACACAAGGAGCACGTGATGGCCTTGCGGCCTATGAAGTAGTCAAGAAGAAAGAAGAAAATAAAATACAAGTGTTTTTGGTGGTTTTTTAATGATTTTTTAATTTTTTGGATTTTTAATTAATTAAGGAAATAGAGGAAACAAGTAAACCAATCAACTTCAAGCAATTATTTAATGTATCAAAAATCAGTCAAAAATTCCAATAAAAATATTTTTGTGTATTTTATGTTTTTTTACTGTTATTAATGAATTTTTGGGATTTTTCAGATTTTTATTTTATTTTCTAAAAATCAAACAGTGCAAGAAGAGGAAGGTATTGTCCAGTCAAGAGTAAAAGGGCAATTTAAAATGCAAAAGGGCCTATTTAGCACTTGGAGGTAATTTTCATATAAAATAGAAAGTTAAAGGAAAATTTGGGCACTAGATTTATGATTTTTGGATTTTTAAATTATTTATTAGAATTTTTATAATTTTTTAGGTTTTTTGTAATTTTTATGAGTTTTAGATAATGAAAAATGGCCAAAATTGGCCAGAAAATCAAGCACAATAAATTAAACAGTAACTAATTTTTATTGTAATTTTTCGATAAGTTTTAATATTTTTTTGTGATTTTTCAAATCAGACAGTAAAGAAAATGCGTATTTTTGAATTTTTAAAAATAACAAATAAAAGCAAAAAATGTCTTCAAAAATTCTAGAAAATTTTACACTATGGCCGGAGCCATATGTCCAATTTTCATGGAATTTGGAGTAAGTTTGCTATTTTATTCAAAAACAAAAACTAGGTACAGTGCAAAGGGACCTGTACGTAATTTCCAAAAGTTCTGGGGGGTCCGGTGCAAAATACCCAAGGAATCACGCGTGCAGCGCGTGTCTGGGGCACTCAGGTAACTATATGCAAAGAACTTAAGTTCCTGGGCTAAATAATAGCAAGTATTAAAAGCCCAGGGAACTTAATGTAATTTACCCACTAAAATAACGCACATGTGCAAATAAACCACGCACAGGGATATCAATGCAAATATCTAAAAAGTTTCATTCATTTCATCACAGTCCAGAACTACAGGGATAAATGTGCAAATAGCCCAAAAGACCACGTGTTGAAGCACGTGACACACCACACACAGGGGCTTATATGCAATAAGAAAACAACGCAGGGTCCAACATGCAATTTACCTAACGTAAATAAAATCCTAAAAATATTTACAAGACTTAAAGCAAACTACTAAAAAGAGGAGGGACTAAGGGTAAATTACCCTTTATTAAGTCGACCGACGGATGGGCGCCACGTGGGAGGTTGGACGGCAGGGAAGAGGGTGGCGCCCAAAGCTGCTGTCCCTCGGGCGGATCGAGTGGTTCAGGCGTCGCCACATGGAGATTGAATGGTGGAGAAGTGCGGTGGCTAAACCTTGGCCATCGGACGGTCTGGATCAACCCTCCTGAAGATCGTGCGGTAGCTGCTACTCCTGGAATGGAAGGCTCACATCGAAACTGGAGCTGGAGGAGATCCGACGGTGGGCGAAGGTCTTGGAAGAACTGTCGGCCGGCGAACTTCGCCGGCCCAATGCGCGCACTCTTGGCCTCCTCGCGGGGCTCTGATGATCGGAGAAGAGTCGTCGTGGGCCTCCGCGTCAAATGACATTCTCCGATGGAGCAACAGAGCTCTAAGGAGCCCAGTCAGCTCCGGCGGAGAAGCGGCTCCTGGCTCGAGTCAGAGGAGCTCAGATGGCCCTCGTTGTACCTGCAAAAGGACTCCAGAAGACTCGCGGGTCGAGGGCAAAGTGCCTCGACCCCGTAAGTGGTGGTGAAAATGGACGGTGCGGTGGTGCGGGCAAACATCAGCGAAGCGACGACGAAGGGCTTCGATCCCCAGCTCATGTACGAGCTGGGTTGAACGGAGGGGCGGAGAAGATGCGCGGGGGAAGGGCGAACGTGGTGGTGGATTCCGATGATCGAACGAAAGGAGGATATGGTCGGAATCGGCGAAAATCGACGGCGGTGCGAATTAGGGCTAAATCAAAATCCAAGAAATAGGAAAGAAATTACGACTACCTAGGTGGTCGAGTCGACTGGGGAAGAGCAGCTGGTGCTCTGGGTCCTTGCCTCGAGGACCGTCATCGTCCGAGGCTCGAGCTCCTGCTCTGGGCAGAGCACGGCGGCGCTGGCTCGTCGGATCAGTGGTTCGAGCACCCTCAGCCTCGCTGCTACACCTCCGGGGCAAGCTGTCACTCTCGCGCGGAAGATGGAGGTCACTGGGTGGAAGAATGACGATCCAAAGATGAGGAATGAAGTGGCGGAGCTCAGCTTATGTATGGTGGAAGGTCTGGCTAGAAGTGATCGGGTAGGGCAATGTGGAGCGCGGACTCCGAGGCGGGTGTGCTGGCGAGGGTCTCGGATGTGGCAGGAACGAATCGGACCCGGGGTTTAGGCGAGAAGGGATCGGGTTTAGGTGCAAAAATTAAGAGGAATCGGGTCGGGCACCTAAAAGACGTGGGAAGTGGTCCACAGGGGGGAGTTGACCGGGCGGTCAACATCCCCCGTGGACCAATGAGAACAGGCCACGTGGAAAACATTTAGAAATTAAATTAAAAATAGCAAATGGCCGAATTATTAAAAAGTCAAAACATGAAATATTTTTGTTTCAATTTTTCCTATTTTTTGGTGATTTTTAATTAATTTTTCAAAATAAAAATAGGGTATTTACATAGTAGGGCTATATATAGGTATATATACAATATATGGTCTTTTCTTTTTGATTTTTAATTTGTTATTTTTATACACTTTTATTCCCATTTTATATTTTATTTATTTATATCATAAAATAAGGAATAAATATATATTTTTATTTATTTTTATTATTTATATACAATAATGAAATAAATACATATGTACATGTATATACATGGTATATTTACAATGTATTTTTGGTTTTTAATCTTGTTCTTTTTATTTTGTTTTTATTTTTATTATTTTTATTTTATTTATTTACAACATAAAAGATGGAATATTTACAAAATTTTTTGGAAATTAATTTTATGTATTTATAGGGTAAAATAAATATAGGAGTGGTTATGTACATGATGAATATGCACAAGGTGAAGGTTTTTGTTTTCTTTTTAGTTTTCTATTTTTATTTTTATTTTTATATTTATAAATATATACAAGTATTTACAAGCCCATTTTATTCTATTTTTGGAGGAAAATATATTTATTATATTCTCATATATAGTTACACACATGAGTCCCTATCTCCCTCTACTTTGGCTTTTATGCGGTCAGGCCCATGCTGAGCCCTCCCTTGGGATTGGGTTGCTCAATATTTATTCTAAATATTTCCCTCTTTTTCTTTTTACTCTTTATTCTTTTATTTTTGCACAAAAACATGCTAATTATTAAACTTTATACAATGCATGCTTTTGATAATTATTTGTATTTACATGAATATACATGTATTTGCAAAGGTTTTTGTAGCTAAAATATAAGAATAAAGAGTGATGAATGGGCATTCATCACAACCCCAGGGTCAGAACACAGCCAATCGACCATATCAACAGTAGTAAGGAGGGTGGAACTTCGAGCCCAACTTGAACCATCACCAATAGCCTCCATAACATGGGTATTTTTGGAGGGAGAACTACCAGCATTCTGTATACTATCAAAAGAACTATCAGCAACCAAATGCTCATTGTCAGCATCAGTACTCCTTGTCATAGTACCAGCATTATGCTTCTCTTCCCCTTCCTCCTCAATAATATTAACAGGGTTATGAGTAGTAGCCTCCCCATTACTAGTAGAGTTAGCGGCCACACCAGGTTGAATCATCTGAGGCTGCATCGATTAACCCGACCCTTAATTTCTTGGCCCAACTGATCAAAGATCACAGCCGAGATGAGCCAGAAGATGGACGACCTAAAAACCACCAAAGCTTCCATTCTGGCTCAGGACAAAGATAACCATAATAATTTTCATCACAAGGAGCTGATAGTCTATAGTGCCCCACCCCATTCAGGTGAAAATATTGCTTTATCTAATTCTGTAACTCTTAGGAGCATTAGGACACTCCAAGCGACTGCGACGACGAAGGGAAAACAGAAAACGTCTTACGGTGAATCGTCAGTCAGGCCAGTAGAAGGGGCCAAAGAAATTTTAGAAGATGGAGCACCAACAACAAAAATACAAAAATGGAGAAAACAAGAAAATAGAAAAAGAAAGCCACAACGAAAATGAATCCACGTAAGCAATGGAGAAGTCAGCATCAGCATCTGAACCAGCATCGTCCGATGGAGCCAAGACTGCATTTCATTTTCGGTCCACATGATGTAGATGATTTTGCATATTTTTTTCATCTACTTGTAAACAAAGAAATGGACACAAATTTACAGAATACAACTTCTGATGTACATGGTCCTTTGCCTCAAGCAATCATAGAAAAAATCGTAAAAATTGAAAAATACTTTATTTGATCTTGGCATTGTTAAAATATTGCAAAATATCATGCTTAAAATCTCATTGCTTAAAGCCATGGAGTACATGTTTGTTGTGAAAGTGGGCTTGAAGGAGGCATGTACAATAAAGCTTCCAAGCTGCAGGAACAGACAATGAAAACTAGATATGCACGTATTCTCCAAACTCACTTCCAGTGTATTTATGATTAAATTATCTATTTAATGAAGGTGGGATTTCATTAAAAATGGAGTTAAAATAAAAAAGTTGGCTTTCTAGGGTCCCATTGTAGTATGTATGTATATATTTTATTCATATATTATATTCTTTACATTTTGGTCTCCTTATATTTTTAAATAATTGCAAAAACTACTTAAAATATATTAAAAATATAAACATGAAATAAAACTTTTAAAATACACTTAAAATAAATAGTATAATAAAATATATAGGTACACTACACATATAATGTATATCCATACATTTATTTATGTATGTAAATAAAATTAAAAAATTTAATAAAAGCATGCAAATAGGTATTTAAGTATATTATGAAATATAAAATATGTACATAGGATAATGAAAACTAAAAATACAAAGTAAAACTAAAATACTTCAAGTATATGTAAATATACATATATTTATACTTGTAAAAAATCACACCTAATAAATAAGACTGTAAAAATAAATAAAAATCACCATAAATAGTTCAAAATTAGAAATATTTTTTATTCTATAAGATTTAATCATTAAAATCATTTATTATTTATTATTGAACAATAAGATATTTAAGGTATGTTTTGTCCCACAGCGGCTGAACTGGGCGAATCACATTCCACCCTTTGTTGATCGCTTGGTCAACTGTCTATCTCCCATCTCTGGCCTTTCAGATGCATCGAGCCGCCCTCCTCAAATTTCTCATGACTTTACACAAGGCTCGATTTGACTCGCTTTCTTCATGAAAAATCATCTCAACACACCGCTCCATCACACCGACTCCTCCTCCTCCTCATACACTTCTCGATATGCATGCAAATCCGAGGTCAAACCTTGCCTGTATATAGCTCCTTATTCCATCATTTTTGATGTTTTGATCCATGTTCTTCAATGTTACCAAAGGAAGTCATCCGGAGTGTGTTCTTGGTATTAACAAGCAACCCCCAGTCTGGTCGGCTAGTATAAGGAGAGGAGAGTGTAACATATGTGTAGAACTTCATGTTCAGTTCTATAAGTGTATGTGAGGGAAAGTTTATGGGTTACCATATGCACATGCTGCGGTAGCACTTGGAAAATAAGATAAGTAAAATGAGAAAATTTTATGGATAATTATTGCAGAATTAATCCTAACGGAAAGATTTATCGTAGCTTCATTTCATACATGTCGGGCAAGGCAAAATGGATTAACATTAATTTTCCTATCAACGTAAACCACCCTATGAAATTAACTCGCATTCAGTCTAAAGATGAGAAGTTGAACAAGTCTAGGCATTCAACTTGTCAATTATGAATGATACCCATGCTTCTGCAAACTTGCAAGATCACTTGGAAGATCATATTTTTTGTTTGAGTTAAATTCGCAGATCATATGTATATAAATATACACAGACATTCATAATCACTTTTGTTAATGTGATTTTTAATTATTAGAAATTAACATCAACTATTACTTTGAACTACAATGGGATTTGGAGGTTTAAAAGAATATTGAAAAATATCCAGTTTTATGAGGTCGTGGCAAAGAGAAAATGTGAAGGGCCCGTTTCCAGATGGTCAAGTTTTCTAATTTATCGAGGTTAATTGGTATTCATGTGATCTGCTCCGTTGCGGCTTAATGGGTAGACAGCGTGGTGCTTGTGACCATAACACCTATCAGCCCCCTCGGGAATGGCGTCCTCTCCCCATCAGCCCCCCTGCCACCGCTTACTCCAGTTCCCTCTATCGTCGCGAACACCCCAAAGCCCTCATGGAGGGACGTCTGCGGTGCTCCTCCTCCGGAAGCTTCTTCAAGGCCTAGGCGTATGTCTTTCTCTCCACCGGTCGTCCTGGAGGGTGAGGAGGTGGCTTTCATTTCCGAAGGCGAGGCCAACATTCTGGATAATTCGTGGAGGTTCACCTTGGTCTTCTATGTCCTGGGTAAACGTCCTTACTTCAATCATCTATCAAATTTTGTTAACAAGGTCTGGAAGCCCTCTGGAGAGTCCAAGTTGTTCCCCAGACCTAATGGATTTTATTACCTCTGCCTCTCCTCGGAGGAGGACTGCCTTCGCATCTTATCTGGAGGGCCGTGGCTCTTCCAGGGCCACCTCATGGTCATCCGCCGATGGGAAGCGGGGTGTTGCCTTGAGAGAGATTTTCTCTCTGAGATACCTCTCTGGGTTCGCTTTCATGGTTTGAGCCTGGGGAATAGTTCTGACTTCGTGCTCAACAAACTTGCGAGCCTCATCGGGACGCCGCTCTTCATGGATGCGGCCACCGCTGCTGGCTAGAAGGACAGATACGCGAGATGTTGTATCTCCGTCCATGCCTCCAAGGTCATCCCGCCATCGATCCCCCCCCCCCCCCCCGTCTTCTTCAACGACCAGCGACAGCAGATTGGCGTGGAGTTGGAATGGAATCCGCCACGATGCGAATTATGTACATCGTTTGGGCATCTTCCGAAACACTGTCCTTTCTCCCCTTTGCCTCCCTCCAGGCCCTCACTATCTGGTTCGGTGGTCAGGGAGAACTCTTCCTTACAGATGAATGCTGATATACTCACTGAGGATGCCGTGATCGGCCCACCAATGGGTGCCCTCAGCACCACTGAGGCTAATGTCCAACCAATTCCTCTGCCCCCTGACAAGATGCCTCGTCGCCCCCCTAACCCCTTCCCCAGCGGATCCAGAGCCCGGGTACAACAACTAATTTCTGCAACAAAACACCAGAATCACAAAGGTGCTACAAAAAATTTGGATGTCGGGATTGATCTTAACAACTCCGCCTGCAGCCACGACCAACCTTGTGAAGTTAACATCCCATTGCCTCCGGATGGTGCGTGTTCAGCCCCTGAGGGTAGTGGCCATTCCAATGGTGGTGGTCGTTGCTCCCCCTAATCCCACCACCATGATGAGGCCCAACCCGCTGCGGATTCTATCCCAGTTGTGATTGTGGAGCCCAACTTGGTTTGGATAGTGGAATCGCATAAAAAGAAAAAGGCCAGCAGGCATCCCAGTGAAGCTCGGGGCTCAGTCCCCACCCACACCCTCTCTTGATGTCTATTGCGGTCTGCAACACCAGGGGCCTCAACGAGCCCCGCAAGATGAGGTCCCTTCTTAAAGAACTTCGCTCTAAGCATGCAGGACTTATCGTCTTGGTTGAAACTAAAATAAGGCCGAGATCAAGAGAGACATTTGCAGCTCTCGTCACTAAAGGCTAGTCCCACTGCCATAACAACACTAATCTTGGGCGAATATACTTCCTCTGATGGGAACACTCGTGGTCATGCACTGTTTTGTGCTCCTCCTCCCAAGCCCTTACCATGGAGTGTGTCAATAAGGGCGGTTTCTCTATGGTGATTTCAGTGATTTACGGGGACAACTGTGCTGTTGCACGTAAAGACCTTTGGAACCACCTCGTACAGCTAAACGTCCAAGTTAAGGCGCCTTGGCTGGTCATAGGCGATTTTAACACCGTCAGGTACTCAAGTGAGAAGTTGGGGGGCCACCCGCCACTTTTTTCCCACATGCAAGATTTCAATGATTGCATTAATATGTGCTCCCTACTTGAGATCTCCTCCAGCGGCAATCCTTGGTCTTGGTCTAATTCATCGCTGGGCCCCTCTAGAATTGTTGCCAGGCTGGACAGGGGCCTCATCAATGATGCGTGGCTCTCCTCCCTCCGCCAGACAAAGCTCCACTATTCACCTATTCCTTCCAGTGATCACAACCTCATGGCGATCGAATTCGCGGGCCCTAATCAACGTCCCAAACCATTTCGGTACTTCGACTATTGGGCGGCCAGGGATGGCTATCACGACATGGTGCGGGATGCATGGGAATCGACGACCCATGGCAACCCACTCTTCAAAGTCATTGCCAAACTAAAAAATGTGAAAGATGCGCTAAAGGCTTGGGCGGTCAAAGAAGTGAATGTGTTCGTGGATAAGAGAAATGCTGAGACATTCCTCAACCTCTTGAATGATGCTCTAGCCTCAGACCCTTTGGATCCTTGTTTGGCTAACCTGGAGGCTGAGGTCAAAGATTACATCCTCCGCATTGATGAGGATATTGAATCCGTATGGAAGCAAAGAGCAGAGTTGATTGGCTTACATTGGGGGATCGTAACACGGGCTTCTTCCACCGTGCTACCAAAGTCCGTATTAATACCAACCAAATTCACTCACTGCTGGATCCCAATGTCCAAATCATTAACCAACCGTCGGAGCTCACCTCCATGGCCGTCAGCTACTTTCAGGCCCTCCTCAGCCCTAGCACACCAAGGCCTCCCCTTGAGGTGCCCCCACCGCCCAAGCGCTTCCTTTCCGCAGAAGCTCGATCATGGCTTGTTCGCCCCTTCACCGAGGAAGAAATTAGGAGTGCGCTGCACTCCATTTCTCCGTCCAAAGCACCTGGACCAGATGGTTTCAATGCTGGCTTCTTCTTTAGACACTGGTCAATGATCAAGGATGACATTTGCGCTGCCATGGAATTCTTATACTAGGGGGGCCATATGGTCAGACAGGCGAACCATACCTTCCTCTCGCTTGTCCCCAAGTCGCCTTCGTCGGCTGGTTTGGGTGACTACAGGCCAATCTCCTGTTGTAATGTGATCTACAAAATCTTTGCCAAGATTCTAGCCTCCAAGTTGTCGGTCGTCCTTCCCCACTTAGTCTCGCTCAATCAAGCTACGTTCATTAAGGGGCGCTCTATTGGGGACAATATCCGTCTAGCTCAGGGACTGCTCCACGGCCTTGACCGAAGACACAACTGTAACAGGGCTTGTGTGAAGATCGACCTCACTAAGGCCTTTGACTCCATCGAGCATAAGTTCATCTTGGATGGTCTTTCCGCTATGGGCTTCGATGACATCTGGGTTGGGTGGATAGCGAATTGTATCTGCACCACCTCCTTTTTGGTTATGGTCAACGGATCCCTGGCTGGTCTTTTTCGTGGCAATCTGGGGCTGCATTAGGGGGACCCCTTGAGCCCACTACTTTTTAGTATTGGGCTGGAATCCCTTACTGGCCTTGCTGATCTTGCATCTTCAATGGGGTTGCTTGTGCCTTTGGGTCGGGGCAGAACCAAGGCCCCCACGTACCTCATCTATGCAGACGATCTCCTGTTCTTCTGCAAGGGTTCTGCACGTTCCCTTGCTGGTGTTCGGAATATTATGGATGACTTCTATAAGATCTCGGGACTCAAAATGAATGCATGAAAGTGCAAGCAATTTAGATCTAAATGTTTCCAGGGTGGCTTTGGTACTAATCTCACGTTGGGCATGCTCTCCCAACGCCTGCCAACTATGTACCTGGGAATCCCAATTCATCCCTCTTATGTGGCCAGAGGTAATGGATCTGCTTTGGTGGATAAGATCTCGGCTCAACCATTTGTCGTCCCAAGAACCAGGGTGGGCTTGGTCTCCGCTCGCTTTCCTCCATCGGTGAGGCCATGCTGGCCTCGTGGACTTGGCGGCTGCTCACTGCCGACTCCTCCCTGTGGGCCATCTTCATGCGACAAAAATACCTTGGCGGTACCTCCTTTTGGGACGCGGCTCTTTCTCCCTCTCATAGTCCTTCTTGGAAAGCCTTGCTTCGCTTTCGTGATGTTATCAGGCCGGCAATTGTGGATGATTCTCAAAATTACAGGTGGTCTCATTCTTCGAGCGGATTCAGCTTCTCCAGTGCAGTGGATTTCCTTTCTCCTGCAATTTCGACCCCGAACTGGTTTGCCATTGTTTGGTCCAAACACATCCCCCCGAAATGCTCCATCACCCTCTATAGGGCTGTGCTGGACTGTCTACCTACTACCGACAGACTTGCTAGGTTCCGAGTTTGTGAACACGCCTCTTGCTACCTCTGCAGGGGAGAATTGGAATCCCACGCTCATCTGTTCTTTGGCTGCCCATTTACCTCTGCCATATGGGTAAACTCTTGTGATGTTCATCTTCCCACATCCATGTACCTTCAACTGGATGATCTTATTCCCTGGATTAATGGTTTTTCTAAGCAATCCACTCGTCAACGCCTCTCTTGCGCTATTGCTGTGGTGGTTTGGCATATATGGACGGCAAGAAATCAAATGTGGTCGGCGTCGACTGTGCTGGAGGCCCTTAGTGCTGATGATCTCCTGGAAATCTGTAGCAAGGTGGTGAAGATGACCAACTTGCTGCTATGATCTGGCGGAGCTTCGCCCTTGTTTAGCTTTAATTTTCATCTACTGTATACCTTTTTCGTCTCCCTATAGGGAGTTTTGGGTGCTTCAACAGACACAATTGTAAACCACGCAATTATCAATAGAAAGTTATTTACTTATAAAAAAAAAGAATCATCACATGATTATTTGTGCGTAAAATTTGGGGGCATATCAAACATTATCAGGTGCTATTAAATGTAAGGAAATGGGGAGGGATCAGATTCAGAGGGGGTGTTCTTTGTATGGTGCTTTGTCTTTCCTGTTGTTTGCCAGCAATTAGAGGGATGGCCCTATGGGTATTATACCATTATCCTATCTGAGCTTCCCAGTCCTAATCCACCGACCTCCAGGTGGTAATTAATTTGCGGCACATGCCAATTTGACATATAGACTCACACAATAACTCCGCTCGTTTTCTACGAAGAATTTTTTTGTTTGAAATGCATGTGGACGGTGGACATATAGTTATCTCATAGTCATAAGCAGTACAACAGATAAATATCTTCAAGAGTTCCGCATCATTTTCAAAAAAAATAACCATGTGATCTATTAGTTGGCCTTATTCCAATCTTGCCTCACGCTTCCCGAAAAACCCAGGTAACGGGGCCTCTAGATTGCGAATTATTGTAATTAATACGATATCAACGGGCACAGGCAGGCATCGTAGAATGAAATATATCTAACACGAGGTTGCAGATTGGCAACTCTTAACGGCATTAATTATCAAGAGGTTTCTCCATTTGTAGTGAATCTCCTCCTACCTAATGTTTCTTCAATGTCCTTGTTTTCGATGCGCAGATGTTCACCGCACGATTTTGTTGTTATCTTATAATACGAGCCAAATAGGACTTTCCAGTGCATGATGTCCTACAGTATAAAAGTCCGATGCTCATCAAACGTGTGTTATTAGACGTATCTTGTAATCTCTTGCTTGTCTGGCCACACTTTTCGTTTGTTGCATATCATTTTCAACTAAAAATTATTCGATTCTAAATCCCAAAAAGGGTTCAAGATTTTAAACCACCTAATTTTAGCATTCACATGATTAAATTAAGAAAGTTTATTCACTAGAACAAATCATCGATTATGTCAGCATCATTTCTCCATACCTTCCCTACAGCTCAATGATTCTAAATAGAATTTCTGGAAGAAAACGAAAATATATATGCTATTCATTTTATATTGTATTGTCGTCATGAAATATAAATACCTGAATTTATAATCCAATATTTTTTCGAATTCTGTACCCTTTGTTTAAAGTTTTAGAGGGTTTTACGGGCACAATTCAACTTGTGGGAACATCTATCTCAAGATTGTAACGTTATAGACTTAAATCTTAGCACCGTTATCGAGGGAAACTTTCCTCACAATTCATTGGACTTGTGCAATATCTTTCCTCCTATTTATTTACAAGGGTGGTTTAACCTATTGGATAGTTCATTCCACTATTAGAACACCATTGTTTAGGTACCATTTGTAATGTTATAGGCGCAGATCTACGCACTGTCACCGACGAAAAAAATATCTGTTGACATTATTCAAAATGCTTAAGTATATAATTATCTTTGAAGTGTTATAAAGACGAATGAATGCTTGTGTGCATTACTCTCGATGTTAGCATAATTAATTATGTTAGTTTATCGTATATACCACAGATCGTAAAATCAAGAGGCTGTTATAGTGGTATGGTCCACCTTCTTGTGTTTTATACAACCAAATCCCGCAACTTACCATTTGTGGCATAGAGATCGAGATTCCACTTCTTATCATTTAAGACTCTTTAAATACATTAATTCGATGAAGTCTCACAGTCCATTTTCCTTCATCCCGTGGTGGAGGAGCTAACCGGAATTAAATTTGGTGATGATCTAGATCGGTTCCGATCAAGGGAGGGGATCTACAAAGGGATCTACATATGCTGCAATCCCATTTAAGTTTTGCTGCGAATTAATTCCCGAAAATCTAACTGCGTAAATTGAATTTTTGGTTAATCGTCTATTATTTACCAAATTTCTTAAGAATCCAATATTATCTGCTATTTTATCTTAATCGTATACGGTTAACATTTTATCAACTTATATCCAATTGTAGATATTTAGAGGATTAATCAGAGATTCAATCTATTTGATTGAATTTTTGGATTTGAGTTAAAAAACTTAAATGGAATTACAACATGTAAGCAAGGATCCCCTCCCATGCTATCAGATCCAATACCAGTAATAGACCTGTAGGCAGAGTACACACCCATCCTTTATTTAAATAGCATTTCACAGGGGTTAAAGATCTTGCATCGTACTCCACCCCTAAACGTGCTTGCAATTCCAACTCTCCAGCCCATCAACTCCCATCCCTCTCTAGGGCTGCGCCGACGAGGCCGTGCTGTGCGACGCGTCCACAGTTCTAACAAGCTCGCCTGCAAGCACCGTCGCTTCTCCCTCCTCCGCCCTTCCAACTCCCCCCTCTGCGATATCTACCATGTGTTTCTTTACGAACTAATTAGCTCGCCATCAGCTGAAGCCGAGCGAGAAAACCCAAAAGGATCAGTCTGGGAATTTGAACTGAACTGTAGCTTTTTTTTCTTATCTGACAGGAGAAAAAGGCCTTCTTGTTCTGCCAGGAGGACCGTGCCCTCCTCTGCCGTGACTGTGATGCACCGATCCACGCCGCGAACGAGCATACAAGCAAGCACAATCGCTTCCTCCTCACCGGCATCAAGCTTTCCGCCACCGTGGCGCCCGTCTCCGCGTCAGAATCCTGTTCCTCCTCCTCGGTATCTGAGGTGGAAGAATCGGATGCTTCCGGTAACGTCACGGGCTTAGGTCTCCGGTCCGTTAACGGAGCATTACTGGCCCTAACAACCTCTTGGGATCGGGTTTGTATGTGCATACAGGCCCATACAAGGATCTGCAACGAAATTTCCGGTGGCCGAAGATGAAGAATGACATTGCAGTTTTTGTTTCAAAATGCTTGGTGTGTCAGCAGATCAAGATTGAACATCAGAGACATGCAGGCCATGTTCAACCCTTAGAGATACCTGAATGGAAGTGGGAGCACATAATGATGAACTTTGTTACAGGTCTACCCAAGACCAAGAAACATCGTTATGACACCATATGGGTGATTGTTGATCGATTGACCAAGTCAGCGCACTGCTTACCTATCTGCTTGGATCAATCGACAGACAGTTTAACTGAATTGTACGTGAATGAAATCGTCAGATTACATGACGTTCCTACATCAATTGTCTCAGATCGGGATGCACGTTTCACATCCAAATTTTGGAAGAGCTTGAATGATGCATTGCGTACAAACCTAAAGTTTAGCACAACATTTCACTTGCAGACTGATGGACAGTCAGAAAGAACCATACAGACATTGGAAGATATACTTAGATCTTGTACTTGGACTTTGTTGGGAATTGGGATTTTCACCTTCCACTTGTTGAATTTGCTTACAATAACAGCTTTCATTCTAGTATTGGGATGGCCCCATACGAAGCTCTATATTGTCGGCCGTGTCGTTCTCCCTTACGCTGGGATGACGTGGGTGAAAGGAAAATCCTAGGACCAGAAATTGTCTTGGATACTACAATAAAAATTGATATAATCAAGAAGAGATTGTTAGCTGCTCAAAGTAGGCAGAAAAACTATGCTGATCGTCGGAGACGCGATCTTCAATTTGAAGTGGGCGATCAAGTCTTTGTAAAAGTCTCTCCTATGCGTGGAGTCGTCCGATTTGGTAGAAGGGGAAAGCTGAATCCAAGATACGTAGGCCCTTTTATGATCATCAAGAGAATTGGTGAGGTTGCTTATCAGGTTGATCTCCCTCCTCAATTCAAGAATATATATAATGTGTTCCATGTTTCGATGCTAAGGAAGTACATAGCTGATCCCTCGCATATAATAGAGCATGAGATTCCGGAAGTGCAAACAGATCTATCTTACGTAGAAGAACCCATCAGGATCATCGACCTCAAGGAAAATCAATTGCGACGCCGGATAATCCCCACGGTTAAGGTCTTACGGAAACACCAGAAATGTGAGGAAGCTACTTGGGAGTTGGAGGAGGAAATGCGAGCCAAGTACCTCGAACTGTTTGGTAAGTCCTTATACCTTTAAATTTCGGGACGAAATTTTTTTTAGTGGGGTAGATTGTAACGGCCACTAAATCTAATATCCTAATAATAAGACCATTAGTTAGCTAATAATGATAATTTAATAGAATTATTAGAAGAGAGAGAGGGGAGTGGGGCAGTTATGGATTGCCGATGCAACCCTTCTATTTCCCGGTGCGTGAATTCCATCTTTGGAAACGCAAGAGCCTTCTCCCGTTACTTAAGAGAGGAAGGAAGAGAGGGGACGAGTCTCGCGATTAGCCTCCTTATTTTCCTTGGCCGAGATAGTCTGAATCCTCCATCGTCGGGTTGGGACGTCGCCTACAGGCTGGCCGTGATCGGAGGGGGAGAATCGCGATAGCAATCGACCATAGGGACATCTATTCATCACATATACGGTATGTGTTCTTTTGTGCATCCTTCTCAGTTTTCGTTCCTTGTGAATCGGCGTGTATTCTACGTATTGATCGAAGCTCGTAGTTTTTCCTTAACTCCTCAGATCCAACCCGAAATACCCTACATGTTTATTCCTGCGATTGCCAATCCATGCGATCTGTTCATAGATTCTGCAGATCATTTGCTTTATTGTCCAAGAAGACCTGGACGTTTGCGTTACAGTCGCATATCACCTAAAGCACTCTAATGACACACCCAATCATATGCCAATGACGTTATTACTCTTATGAATATATTAGTTACCTTCCTTTACGTATTCTACCTCCATGATCTTAAGATCTAAATTATTCCCGTGACAGCTTGCAATGACGAATTAGTCCAGGTATACATATACAACTTTTAGGAAATTACTTTATTGTTGGAGGTATACATATATCACCAGTGCACAAAATGTCTGATCCCTTTATTGCCGTTATGTTCCCCACTCAATGCTTCGTGTTCCAGAGTACCATATATGCTTAATATCTACTTTATCTGGTTTTGCTAAAGTGAGTAACAAATTTATGAAATATTACTGCCTTTTGTTAATTTATCCGTCTGTGGAATTAGGCCTTTCCTGTTTAAATACATTCTCAGATCGCCAGTAGGGTCCTTATATTGTAAACAATCAATAGTGTGAATTCATTCGTCATTATTTCACTTAACTCTAACATGAGTGTCTTCCATTGCATGAGCATCTATATCCGTCAACTTGCAGTCTTTCAATTTTCCTTGCTTTCACTTGTTTCTTGAAGGGCAATCTCAGTACACCATGTGAATCTTAAATTTATCCTGATAATTTTAAGTTGGTGTCACGAGACAGATCCATCCGTTACTCCTATAACAATAATTAAATAGGATAGGGTACAGTGAAATATGAATATCACCCAACACCTCTATAATTATTGAGTTTAGGACACTCGTATCTTCATAACATTTTTGAACAACAGAACCATCAAGAGTTGCCTGAGTTAAATAATAGTGAACTTTCAGCCATCCATTTTCATCTAAATAGTGATTTATTAATAATGAATAGCGGCATGATAACGGTAAGAGAAACTAAGTACTACGCCTAACGGTGAGAGCCATCTCTAGAGTTCCTTACTGGGTTCGATACGAACATCTATGGCCTAAAGGGCAACACCTTCCGGGGGTATCAGGTTCTGTAGAACCTAGTGGAAAGTCCACCCATTGACTCAGCGCTGATGTCATCACGATGTGTTAAATGTATGATCGAATGTGCAAGTGAAAACTGCTAGTGCCAGCAGAGGGTATTATTGAACCTACTTAACTATAAGAGTGAGATTAAGTGTATGGGTGCAACAACAGAGCACCATTATTGAGAATGTTTGAAATCCTCATAAGCATGTGATTTTGACCATATCGCCATGTTTCTTATCCATGTTATCAAGCCATCCTTATTGTTTTTGGTGTTCCTCTTTTCGCATGCTAAGTTGTTTGGCTTACGAGCATTTTTGTTGCTCCTTTGGTTTTTGCCCTGCCGCAGGTTCTTCGGAGTAATAACACATTGAAGCCGTGACCGGATAGCAGAAGATTCAATATTTTCTTTCGGTAGTGCTAGTTCTTTTTCTTCACATTAGCTATGGATGTACCCAAGGAACATTCTATGAGTTGCTATAGTCTAGTTATAGTCTTTGTCAATTGAATTTCTTGGAGGTTGAACTTAACCTTTGGTTATGTCAAACTGTTGAGTGATGTTATCTTTTTTTTGAAGTATCTCAAGTTGCTTATTAATTTATCCTTTCGATTGTCTTCCAAAATTGTGGAATTGATATACATGAGTAACCCTCGGATCCGACGTGATATGTCGTTTTATCGTGCTTCCGCTGGTCACGTGGATCCGGGTCGTTACAAGTGGTATCAGAGCCAAATTCCCTCTGATAGTGGAAAAGGCTACCCGAGAGGTGGAGCCGTCCCTAAAAAGAGGTTGAAGGAAAAGGCTACCCGGAGCGTGCAGCCGTCACTATCACTGAGAATAAGTGATGAGCCATGTCGCAACGAGGACGTTGCGAATATAAGTGGGGGTGGTTGTAACACCCCAACCCCAAACATAGTGCCATACCTATAACTCACGAAGTGTGGGTGTGGTATATAAGTGGTGGGGATTACTACTTGACAACCCGGCTTAAGCTTTTTGGGGGTGGTTAATCGGGTTCGTATGGACCCGATCTCAAGAGGTTGTCAGGACCAGTAATGCTCCAACAACGGACCGAGGACCTAAGCTCGGGACGTTACACTTCCACCAGCAAGAAGACGGCGGCGGGAGGCCATCACCAACTTACAGCCTCTGCGGTGGTGTCGGCGGCAGAAGAAGAGCACTGCAACCTCACCACCAGCACCATCTCCGACTACCTAATCAAGATCTCCGACTACCTAATCAAGACCTTACCCGGATGGCACGTTGAGGACCTCCTGCTCGACGTGCTGTCACCCGTTGTCTCCTCCATTGATATTCTCTCGAAGGTTCTTGATCGGTTTACCTAAAAACCTGGATCTTCTTCTTAGAGAGTGTAGCCTAATTGTTTAAACTGATCATGTCTGATGCAGATGGGGATGGGGGACGACCTGCTATCCTTCCTCGATGCAGAGCAGGGGGCGGCACGCGGGTGGTGGGTGCCTCAGGTTCCACAGGTGGGTACACAGAGATAGAACCACGGCAACCAGCAATGGGGTCATGTTGTTGGTGGGATTGGTCATGGTGTCGGGAACCAGCAGGTGCAGAGGTGGGGAAATGAGGACGTGTTTGCAGTACCACAGATGATGCACCAGCATCAGCATGGATCTTCGAAGAAAAGACCAAGAGCAATGTTGTATAGCACCTGATCTTCCAGTTGGGTTCTTCTGGATATAGACAGGACGATCAATTGAACTAAGCTATCTTCTTCTCAAGCTAAAGTTTTTTGCTTACAGGGCCTGGAGCTGCTCTTTTTCTTTTTTTTTGGGAGCCATGAGGCTCTTTTTGACTATGGTTAATTTGATTGCCTCCTCTCCTCCTCGATGTACAAAGCGTTTTCCACCCTTTGCTGACTCTCGCGATGTTGCGATTTGTATTTGTGCGAGTGTTTTGTGGTTCTGGAACTGTGTTGTTGGTGGCAGCTTAATTAAATTTTTTTGGAATGGTGGGTTTCTGGCCATACTGCAATTGTAATTCAGAAACAGCATGCACACGGCAACACAGAAACTGCACTTCTTATTTGTACATCACTTGCTTATAGAATCGTTCGAGACAAAGTGTATACTAACCTAATGGTTAAATGGTTTCTAGATCGTTTTGCTTATGTATTTTCTATACCGGTCATTAGAAATTTGAGAAATAACTCGTGTGGTGGCTCGCGGCACTTGGTCGGCCTATCGTTGAGGGAAATACTGTGGATACCAGTGTGAAAATTTCCCTTTTGCTTATAATTTTTGACACAGTTTTTGATGGTTACCAACCACTGAAATAGTGTTACTGAGGTTCCAATGGCGATGATTGATGGAGGATACATCAAGAAGGATCTCATCTTGGAGCCAGGGGAGCGTAAGTGCTGAATACGAGGAAGGTTACAGATTTGAGTACGAAAATGCACCCTTTTCGATAAATACGACTCAGAAAAGGTTTTCTAAAAAAATACTTATATTTACAATTAATTAAATACGCATCAAGTTTGAATATTTAAAAAAAATAATTATTAATCGGGGACATTTTTTAATAATTATTAAAATATAGCCATCAATCGACACATGAGATGTCGATTTGGGAAGTAATGCCCAAATCGACACCCCAGGTGCTGTTGCATTTCCATCATTTGGATATTTTTGTGCTTCCATCCATCATTTGATATCAATTGTTTTTTCCAACTAACATCTTTTGTTATCTAAAGTATAACATTTGTCATAAGGATGTTTACCTTTGATGATAAATGTGTATCCTTTCTATTACTGAAATTATAATTTTTAAATTCTTAAAATTTGATTTATAATTCGTTTCCTTCATTATATTATATATTAAATATTGTACTCTAATTAATTATATTTATACGTAGTAACTGTAACTTATTCAATTTAATTTTAGAGTGGTCATAACAACTCCGACTAGCGATGAAAAGGATCGGATACATATCAGATATGTCAATTTTCTTATCCATATTCACATCATCTATATCGAATACGAATAAAAGTCTGTGTACGAATATGAGTCGAATGAAGATTTAAGGAACTATATAAACGGATACGAATTCATATACAATATTCATTGAATATGAATATGAATCAAACAAAAAAGTGACTAATAATATTGATCGATTAAAGATCAGATACGAGTGAGATCGAATAAAAATCAATATTATTTAGCCCGAGAAACGAATAATTGGATTACACATTTACCATTCAAACGTAATTGCATCCTTATGACAAATGTTATACTTTGATAACAAAAGAAGTTAGTTGAAAAAATAATTGATAACAAATGATGGATGGAAGCACAAATAACCCAAATGATGAAAATGAAAATTACCCAATGAGGATTTGGGCAAACTCATTGGGCAATTTGTACTTACATCCCTCATGTCTCCAAATCAGCACCTGAGGTGCCGATTTGAGCATTACTTCCCAAATCGGCACCTCAGGTGCTGATTGATGGCTATATTTTTTACTATGAATGGATGGTTGTTTAATTAATTAAGAATATTTTAATAATTTTTTTAAAAAATATCCATCAATCGGCACTTGAGGTGCCGATTTGGGAAGTTAATACCAAATCAGCACCTTGAGTTTCTCCCATTTGGATAATTTATATTCATATCTTCCCTCTTTTTGTTGCCATCCAAATAACTCAAAATGCTTATTTTTCCGAAGGAGGGTATGCATGCAAATAGTCAAAAGGGAGCAAACCCAAATTGGCACTTGAGGTGGCAATTTAGGTTTGCTCCCTTTTGGACCATTTGCATACATGCCCTCCCTTGGAAAACAAGCATTTTTTATTAATTTTTTCTCCACCAATTTGAGTAAGAAATATGTGGGATAAGAACAAATGACCCAAAATAATGCATTATAACTATATTATTATGTTGGGAATTATAATTATATAATCCATATTTTTCGTATAAATATAAGTAAATATTTTAAACTTTATGAATTGACTCCAATATACAAAAATTGATATTATATAAGCTCCAACTCTCACCTCTTATAAAAATATTGAACTTATATTATTATAATATTTTATAGTAAATAATTTATTACAAATACCATTTTATGATCTGCAATTTTTTCTGAATGATGCATTACCCATCTTTTCCTAAAAAGACAATTATTCTTAATATTTTAGATTCATTCATTAATCGTGTGGATCCATTCCTCACAATATAAATTATATTTATTTTGAATGTCAATTAAATCGAAAATATAAAATAATTCTTAATATTTTAGATTTATTTTTTAATGTTGTAGATCGATTCACAATAATATAAATTATGTATGTTTTGAATGTCAATTAAACTCATAATATAAAATAAATCTTAATATTTACCGCATTATTCGAGACAAATATAGTTTATAATGTGAGAAATCAATTCAAAAGATTAACAAATAAATTTTAATATTATAAATTATTTCAACTAACAATATTATAATAATATAATTATTATAATGAATCTTATGGGTCATTTGTTCTCATTCCACATGTTTATTATCTAAATTGGTAGAGAAAAAAATCACTCAAAATGCTTGTTTCTCCAAAGGATGGTATGCATGCAAATGATCCAAAAGGGTGCATGCCCAAATTGACATTTCACCCTTTTGTACCATTTACATGCATTCCCTCCTTCGGAGAAACAAGCATTTTGGGTGGTTTGGATGACAATAAAAAGGAGGATATGAATATAAATTATTCGATTAGGAGAAATCCAAATCGGCACATGAGGTACCGATTTGGAATTAACTTCCCAAATAGACACGTGTCGATTGATAACTATTTTTTAAAATATTCAAAGTTGATACTTATTTAATTAATTATGAATATTTTAATAATTATTTTTAAAAAAATCCCAACATTCCTTATTATATAAGCGTGTACGGGAGAATAAGGAGGCATTTTCCCTTGGTTAAAAAAATCAACTTGAAATTGAGCATTTCTTATATATTATATATGATTAACCATTGATTCATTGATAAATATATCAATAATGTTGGGCAGCGTCCCTTCCTATTTTTCCAGCCCGTCGGATGGGCATTGGTCAAGGTTACCCCCATTTTCTTCTTGCTTCTGGTAGACATAACGTGTAATGGTACACGCTCAATTTCTGATGCTATCTTCCTCTTGCAAAGGTTAAGGCTGCAAGTGCAAGCTACCCTAACCATTTCCTCCCCTCGTTTCCTTCGTTCCTGGCTGAACACGAGCTCGAGCAGAAGTCATTTTGGGGTGCGATGATGAGCTCCATAGGAGGAGAAGGAAGACGGAGTCGTCATTTTCCATGGCATTTCTCCGACTCATTTTCCATGGCATTTCTCCGACTCCATCTTTATGTTGTTTGGTGGTGGAATTTTAATTGATACATCAATTTAGAGAGATTGACCTGTGTAACCTCTTGTGGAGAACTTTATTGTTACCGATCGTAGTGTATAAGTTTTAGTTGTATTAGCCTCGTGATTTTTCTACCACATCATTTTTGAGGTGTTCCATGCTAAACCCCTCGTGTGTTTGTGTCGTTGGTGCATTACTAGGGGTTATGATTTGTCCAGCAATGCTATATTCTCACAAACATATAGATCAACACTTCAAATCTCGGCTAACTTAGTACAATAAACCCTTAGATTGATGAATATCTTTCGATTTCAGATAAAAACACCTTAACTTCTCGGAGATTGCACGTGCAGGATTTAGTCTGGATCACGTCATGAATGAAATTAAATGCACATGAAAATTTTGCTTAAGCAAAATGCCATTCAGATCAAGTAGCTTCTTTTCAGATCATTCTAGTCAAAACATTCATAGGGAGTGAAGGATTTGATTCTCGGTTGGATGTGTGGGAAGGGAATCAAACCCAAATCCACTGTAGATCTAGGGTGACCAGGGATGGAAGGGGATAAAGAAGTCGTGTGTGCGCAATATCATTTATGAGATGATGCAGGAAACAGTGTGTATGTCACGCCTCGATCGCCTATGCCCGACACGGCTGAGTTTAATTGGAATGTGATGCAAAAACATGTTGCCCAACAATCTATCAAGGGAATGAATGCAATAGGGCAGGAAAAACTGATTCTCAAACATAAAGAAAAGCATAAAAGACACAAAGAAAAATATAGAGATATATAGGTATCCCAGAAAACTATCATCGTAACTTTCCATGAGCTTCACATACACGTTGTTCTTTCAAGTTTGAACAAAAATGACAATTTGAAAGTTAGTCACTATACTCACCTCTACATCAAGGAGGTTAGAACTCAAAAATATTGTTCATAACAGTAAGGGGGTTACCACAAAGTTACATCCCCCATAGTTATCACAAAAATCAAACAAAAAGACATTTTCCTCGACGTCAGAATCTTCTCATCATTCATCACTTGACGGCAGGTGTTGACGACGGTAGCGAATCATCATTTCCAACCTCGAATTGATGTTGGTCATTACAGTCATGGTCTCCCAGAGCTTGACCAGGATCCTCTTTTCCTCCCCCCGGATGTGGTATGGGGAGGTAATGCTTGGCTCACTAGCCTCTTGAGGTGCCGCTGACATGATGGTTGGTGGGTGATTTGGGTGCACTGGTACAGAACTTGGGCGGAGTTGGCATTGTGGCGGTCGGGTAGACTTACGTGCTGTAATACGTGTTTTGGCCATCACTTGAGTTGGGTTGTCAACTAAGGATGTGAGCAAGGCTCATCGAGAACATATGAGAGATATAGTAGGAAAAAAAGAGTTTTATAATCTACCATTTGACGGGGTTTTTTTCTTTTCTTTTTATCTTTTTCCTTTTATAGTAATTAATCAGTTTATAATCACTTTTCTTACATTACCAATCTTCATAATATTGGTTATGATAATTATTATTATTGTACATATGTAACTCATTTTAGAAATCCCCTAGAGGTTAAGATAACTTGTAGCTAGCAGGTATCCTAACCTACTAGCGGTCCTTTGATTTGTTAACCCTCGAGTGTATAGCACATACCCATTACTTGGACGGAGTGAGAAGTCGTCACTTCTCGAGTGACTATCCCCAGAGTCACTCTTCATTTATTTTTCAAGCCTATAATTTTCTTTTGACGTACCAAGTGGGTCACCTCATCTTATGCTTTACCGTGAGTTTCAATCCAAAGGATCTACCCTGGCTAGTAGGGAGCGAAGTCCCAAGTTTCTCTTATTTCACTCTTATTCCCTTCTTTTTCTTTCTGTTTTTCGTATTTTAGCATCCCAAAGCTCTATCCTAAAATCATCTACATCTCTCATGTAGATGATTCCCATGGAATTTTCCCACATGTCCTAATACTATCTTACATTGAGATATCCTAAAAAAAATAACAACCTAATGGATAACCAACTCAGCAAGAGAATGGTAAAAAAATTATTTTAAGGAAATCCTCACCTCGAGTGCGAGTAGCTTTCTTTTAATATCTAGAACAGACCGAATCCGATTTTGATGCAAGTATTAATCATAACTATGTTATAATAGACCAAACCGTTGGAGAACGGAAAATTACAGATTAAAAATTCTATGTGGTAACATAATCCCTTATCCTCATCCTAACAATCCTCTCATTTTTTGTCATATAATTGAGAGTCCCCCTCTGCTCTCCTACCTTTCATAAAATATATATTCTTACGTCTCCCATTCTCTCATCCAAATGGATTATTATTCACTGTTTAAGCTCTTATACTCAGTAATATAACATAACCTTATGACCATCACACAATTCACAAAGAATGTAAGCTTAAAAAAAGCTTATTTCACCATCATTCTTTACAAAAACCAAGAAAAAACATTCCTGTATCTTAAATTCACCATGCTGTCCACATTCCCTTTTGAACAAAAATTTTTAATGTCCATCTCTTTCCAATGAAATTAAATCAAATTCTACCACTATCATTAGCATTGTCCCAACAAACAATTATTGACAACAATGACATCAATCATACATTATCATCCATTCTTTTACCTTAATACTACAAATCCTCACATGGATTCGTTGAATGCAAGGTAAAATCTCATGATCTTGCTCCACCATTATACTTCTACCAAAGATTTTTCTTTAAGTTCTATTATTTTATCACCTATTTTCACATGTAAAGTAGATCATCACATCCATCTCATAATATCAAATCACAAAATCTAATATCCCCCTAAACAACTCAATACAACAAGGAAAAACGAAATAGGAAGAAGGTTGGAAGTAGGATCTCTTACCCTACTCTCCTCCTTCTCTTCTTTCTTCTCTCTTTTCTCCTATTTTCATCCCCTTTTTCCTCCTTTCTTCACTGCTGGTGGACTAGACGAAGAGGAAAAAGACAAGTTTGGAAAGGCACAAGGAATGGGACATCGTGTCCCCTTTCTCCCTTTAGTTGTGTGCAAAAATTGTAGAGAGGCCCTTGCAATTCCCCACAATTATATGCTATTTTTTATAAAGGGTTGTAAATTCTACCCCCTTAAGAAATTTCGTACTCAAAATTTGCCATACCTTGATGATAAAAAATGATGGATACTTTGCACGCATCTCTTCTTCGAGTTCCATGTAGCTTCGTCGTTTTTTCGATCTCTCCAGAGAATCTTTCCTAGCTGCAACGTCTTCTTGCGAAGTTTCTTCTCCATTCTATCTATGATCTCAACTGGTTGCTCTTGATATGTGAGATTAGGCTCCAACTGTAATTCTTCATATTGAATCACATGGCTACTATCTGGAATATACTTTATTAGGTTTGATATGTGAAAGACATTATGTACTTCAGATAGGTGCGGTGGGAGCGTCAACCTATAAGCCACTGGTCCTACCCATTCGAGTATCTCAGAAGGACCAATGTATCTTGGTTTTAGCTTTCCTTTGATTCCGAATCTTTGAGTTCCTTTCATAGGAGATACTTGATGAATACCGAATCTCCAACACTGAATTATATGTCCCTCCTCCGGCTGTCACAATAGCTCTTTTGACGGCTTTGGGTTACTAGTAGCTTCTTCTTGATCTTCATGATCACATCGGTGGTCTCTTGAACCATCTCAGGTCCTCACATTCTCCTTTCTCCTACTTAAGTCCAACACAAAGGAGATGTACATCTTCTAGCATATAGAGCTTCATATGGTGTCACTCCTATACTAGAATTGTGGCTATTATTGTAAGTGAATTCAATCAATGGAATGTGCACATCCCATACTCCTTTCCATTCTAACATATAAGAACGCAACAAATCTTCTAATGTTTGGATAGTTCTCACAGTTTGACCATTTGTTTGATGATGGCAGTGATGATATTCAAATTTGTTTCGAGAGCATTCTGTAATTCTTTCCAAATTTTTGAGGTAAATGAGGATCTCTATCCGATATGATCTCCTTTGGTACCCAGTGCAGGCAAACAATCTCCTTGATATACAAGCTCTCAAGTTTAGGAAGTGTATAAGTATGCTTGATAGGAAGGAAGTGTGCTGATTTGGTTAGTCGATCTACTATAACACAAACTGCATCATGTCGTAAGAGTGTACGAGGTAAACCAACTACGAAATCCATAGATATTCTTTCCCACTTCCACTCAGGAATTGGAAGTGGATGCAACAATCCTGATGGTCTTTGGTGTTCAACCTTTACCTGTTGGCAAGTTAGGCAACGCTTAACGAATTCGACAACATCTCTCTTCACACCATCCCACCAAAAATCTTTCTTTAAATCTTGGTACATTTTAGTGCTTCCAGGATGGATTCTTAACCTTGTGCAATGAGCTTCTGACAGTAGTTCTCTCTTTAATCCTTCATCATTAGGTACACACAATCTCCTCTGAAAGGTTAATGCTCCATCCTTCATAATGAAATGTTCGAGAACCATCCTCCATCTTGTTTCTCATCTTTTCCAACTTGGCATCTTGCATCAGAGCTATCATCACACATTCGAGCATATCATTCTTCACTTGTCTATAAATTACTATAGTTTTTAATTTTTCTGTAGGAAGCATAGGTCCCCAACTACTTACTTCCTCGGGCATATATCCCACTTCAAGACTTGTAATTTAGGTAATATTAAATGTAGCTTCCGACTAAGAGCATCCACAATGACGTTTGCTTTTCTCGATTGATATAGGATTGTGCAATCATAATCTTTCAATAGATCCAACTACCTTCTTTGTCTCATATTTAATTCCTTCTGAGAGAACAAGTATTTCAAGCTTTTGTGATCAATATAAATTTCGAATTTTTTATAGAGATAATGTCTCCAAATCTTCAATGCAAAAACCATTGCTTATAATTCCAAATCATGAGTTGAGTAGTTCTTTTCATGATTACGCAACTACCTCGAAGCATAGCACTACCCGACCATTCTTGCGTAAGTATACATCTCAGTCCTTGATGAGAGGCATCACTGTAAACAACAAATCCTTCACTTCCCGAAAGGATGGCCATCATAGGTGCTGATGTCAATCTCTTATTAAGTTCTATATAACTTTCTTCGCATTCTTTGGTCCAAATAAAAGGATTCTCCTTTAGAGTAAGCTTTATCATGGTCAATGCAATTTGAGAAAAGTCCTTGATAAATCTTCAGTAGTAGCCCGCTAATCCCAAGAAACTTCTGATTTCCGTTACTGTCTTCGGACGTTCCCACTTCAGAACTGCTTCAACTTTAGCCGGATCTACAGAAATTCCATTTCCTGATACTACATGCCCAAGGAATGTAACTTCTTTTAGCCAGAACTCACATTTGCTGAATTATGCAAATAACTGGTGTGTTCGTAAGGTTCCCAAAACAATTCGTTAGTGCTCTTCATGTTGGGATTCATCCTTAAAATAGATAAGCACATCATCAATGAAAATCACAATGAATTGGTCCAAGTAAGCTCAAAAACTCGATTCATCAAGTCCATGAAAGTTGCCGGAGCATTAGTTGATCCGAATGGCATCACCAAAATTCATAATGCTCATAATGTATACAAGAAGCTATTTTGGGTACATCTTCTAACCTATCTCTAAACTGATGATACCGAGAGCGTAGGTCAATTTTAAAAAAGATGCATGCACCTTGCAACTGATCGAATAGATCATCAATACGAGGTAAAGGGTACTTTTTCTTTATAGTTACTTTGTTCAACTTACGATAATCAATGCATAACCTGAGTGATCCATCCTTCTTCTTCAAAAGTACCACTGGTGCACCCCAAGGATAAGTACTAGGTCTAATGAACCCCTTTTCTAATAATTCTTGAAGTTGACTCTTCAACTCTCGCAATTCAGCTGGAGCCATGTGATAAGGAGCAATAGATATCAGGTTAGTTTCAGGAATTACGTCAACGTAAGTTCGATCTCCCGGTTAGGAGGAAGTCCAGGTAATTCTTTCAGAAAGATATCTTGCAACTCCTGAATGACTGGAACGGTGCTTATGTCCTTTTTCATCTTTATATGGAAAAGTAACACATGCTAGATATCCTTGACAACCATTATCTAGCAATTTCCTTACTTGCAGTATTGTGATTTTATGCAACAATTTGTCCTCTAACTTTCCTATAAATTCAAATATAGGTTCACCTGGAATGTTAAAGATCATTGTTTTCTCACGACAGTCAAGGATTGCATGATGCTTCGATAACCAGTCCATCCCAAGGATTACAATAAAATCCATCATCCAATAACCATTAGATCGTTACGTAGCTCTTGACCTCTAATTTTAATTGAACATCCTTCGTAGGTGTCGGTTACAAATAATTATTCTCCAGGGACTGATATTAAGTAGGGTTACTTTAATATGACTGATTTACGTTGAATCTTAGATGTAATTTCAGGCGATATAAAAGAATGTGTAGCTCCTGAATCAAATAGGACGTGAACCATAAATTCATCAACTAGAATCATACCTCGCACCACAGAATCAGATGCATTTGATTCTCTCATGGAGAGATTATAAGCTCGTCCAGTTATCCGATCCGCGTTTGATCTAGCATAACTCCTAGTTTGTTGGACTCTTGGGTAGTTTTTCTTTGGGTGTCCCGTTTTTGCACATATATAACATGTCATGTTCCTCCAGCATGCTCCAAAATATTGTTTCCCACATGATGGACATGTCGGCTTCTCTGAACTCGTTGCTCTCGTATACTTTTCATGACCTCCATCTGGCTTGGATAATTTTGAGTTAGAATGTGATACATCTTCGAAATGTTGCTTGATCGATGATGTTGATCGCATGGGATGAAACCGACGGTCCTTCCTTGATTCAAACTTGTCCCTCTTGAAGGAATGACCCTTGTTTCTCCATTCTCTTCTACGATATAGCTCATTCTGTTCTTGCTCGTGAATCCTTACTCTGCCAGCTACTTTTACAACAGTTTTTAGCCTTAACCCTACAACAAGGCTAAGAATGGATAGCTTCAAACCTTGCTCGAAGCATCATTTCTTCTTCTTCTCAGTGGGTACAGATTCTTTTGCAAAACGAGCCAATTCCAAGAACCTAATTTTGTATTCATCAACTGTGAATGATCCTTGATGCAAGTTGAAAAATTCTAACTTCTTCTCTTCCCTCCAAGTCTCAGGGTATTATTGCTCACTGAAATCTCAATAACTTTCTCCCAAAATATTTGATGGTCTTCCTCAGAGTAAACAGATCTCCACCATCGCTCTGCATCTCCGTCAAAATGAAAGGTGGAAAAAGAAACCCAACGGTGTCTAGTCAAACTCATGAATCTGAATATTCTTGTCATCTTCTGAATCCAGTTCTCGACCAATGTAGGATCACCATCCCTAGTGAAAGTTGGTACCTTCAATCTTTGAAATGCCTTAAAGCGCTTGTCATGAAATTCTTCTTCCCAATCATCCTCTTCATCATCTTTGTATGACTCTATTGATGAATCAGACATTTCCTCCTCTTCATAACTTTCGTGAGATTCCTCTTCAGTGTCATTTAAAATATCTTGCAAATTCCGCTCCCTTCTGCTAGGTCTTTAATGTCGACCTTGGATGGATTCTTCAGCATCTTGCTCAACTTCTGTTGCTTCCTCGTATCTATCAGGTATAACACGTGGAAGTTGGGACTCCAAGTCATCAAAGTCTCCATGAAATGTTGCATCTGGGTCCTCCGTCCAGGATGACTACCGCCAGAATTCGCATTTTGTATCCTCTTCCTCGGCGGCATTTTCTGAATATCCAATTACTTAATTAGTATAATCCAAAGAATTTTCCAATGTGATGTGAATAATCCTACTGTAGAGAGTATAAGATCTCCATAACTCTATTTATTCAAATTCTTAGGTAAAATAGGGCAACCTAAAATCTGATACCACTTCCGTCACGCCCTGGTCGCCTATGCCCGACACGGTCCGATTTGATCGGAATGCGATGTAAAAACCTCTTGTCCAACCATCTACCAAGGGAAGGAATGCAATCGAGCGGGAAAAACATATTCTCAAACATAAAGAAAAGCATAGAGACAAAAAGAAAAATATAGAGATATATAGGTATTCCAGAAAACTATTAATGTGACTTTCCATGAGCTTCACGTACGAGTTGTTCTTTTGAGTTTGAACAAAAATGAAAGTTTAGAAGTTAGTCACTATACTCACCTCTACACCAAGGAGGTTAGAACTCAAAAATATTGTTCATAACATTAAGGAGGTTACCAAAAAGTTACATCCCCCACAACCATCACAAAGATCAAACAAAAGACATTTTCCTCGACGTCAGAATCTTCTCATCATTCATCACTTGACGGCAGATGCTGACGACGGTAGCGAATCATCATTTCCAACCTCGAATTGATGTTAGTCATTACAGCCATGGTCTCCTAGAGCATGACCAGGATCCTCTCTTCCTCCCTCGGGATGTGGTATGGGGAGGTAATGCTTGTCTCTCTAACCTCTTGAGGAGCCACTGATATGATGGTTGGTGGACGATTTGGGTGCACCGACGCAGAACGTGGGCGGAGTCGGTGTCGTGGCGGTCGGATAGACTTCCGTGCTGTAATGTGTGTTTTGGTCATCACCTGAGTTGGGTTGTCACCTAAGGAGGTGAGCAAGGCTCAACTAGAACATATGATATAATAGGAAAAAAGAGTTTTATAATATACCATTTGGTGGGGGTTTCCTTTTCTTTTCTTTTTCTCTTTTTTCTTTTATGGTATGTAGTCAGTTTGTATTCACTTTTCTTACATTACCAATCTTCATAATATTGGTTATAATAGTTGTTATTGTTGTACATATGCAACTCATCTCAGGAATTCCCTAGAGGTTACGATAACCTGTAGCTAGCAGGTATCCTAACCTACTAGCAGTTCTTTGATTTGTTAACCCTCGAGTGTATAGCACATGCCCATTACTTGGATAGAGTGAGAAACCGTCCTTCTCGAATGACTATCACCAAAGTCGCTCTTCATTTGTTTTCCAGAACTATAATTTTCTTGTGACATACCACGGAATATATCCGGTGGGTCACCTCATCTTGTGCTATACCACGAGTTTCAATATAAAGGATCTACCTTGACCAGTAGGGAGCAAAGTCTCAAGTTTTTCTCATTTCACTCTTATTCCCTTCTTCTTCTTATTTCTCGTATTTTAACATCCCAAGGCTCTATCCTAAAATCATCTACATCTCCCATGTAGATGATTCCCATGGATTTTTTCCATATATCCTAATACTATCTTACATTAAGATATCCCCAAAAAATATAACAACCTAATGGACAACCAACTCAACAAGAGAATGGTAAAGGAATTTTTTTAATTCAAGAAAATCCTCACCTCGAGTGCAAGTAGCCTTCTTTTAATATCTCAAACAGACCGAATCCGACTTTGCTGCAAGATTTAATCATAACTATTTTATAATAGACCAAACCGTTGGAGAACAAAAAATTACAGATTAAAAACTCTATGTGGTAACTTAATCTCTTATCCTCATCCAAACAATCCTCTCATTTTTTGTCATATAATTGAGAATCCCCCTCTGCTCTCCTTCCTTTCATAAATTACATATTCTTCCATAGACTAATGAAATATGATCTATGGTGGGAAAATCTTCAGTTTTCAGATAATCTTCTTAAAAATCCATACCAAATTTAAATATACTTTCTCATCAATATTTACATTCATACACCTACGTTTCCTGTTATCGTTACCACTTTCCATCTAATACTTTACCCACCTATTTCCATAAATATACTCCGTTGATATTTCTACAACTCTCATTATATTTATTCATCCCCTCAATTTTTTTCTTCAAATCATCAAACTCCTAACCCTCAAAGAACTCCCACATTCACACACATATCCCATATTTTTCTCTTTCATGTGGTATATTTTTATCATAATATCTCTCCCTACATCTCCCATTATCTCATCCAAATGGGTTATTATTCACTATTTAAGCTCTTATACTCATTAATATAACATAATCTTATGACCATCACATAATCCACAAGAATGTAGCTTATTTCATCATCATTCCCTTATAAAAACCAAGAAAAACATTCATGTATCTTAATGTCACCATGCTTTCTACATTCCTTTTTGAACAAAAATTTTTAATCTCCATCTCTTTCCATAGAAAATTAAATCAAATTCTACGACTATCAATAACATTGTCCCAACAAACAATTATTGACAACAATGACAATCAATCATACATTATCATCCATTCTTTTACCTTAACAACACAAACCCCCACATGGGTTTGTTAAATGCAAGGGTAAAATCTCATGATCTTGCTCCACCATTATACTTTTACCATAGATTTTTCTTTAAGTTCTATTATTTTATCACCTATTTTCACATGTAAAGTAGATCATTACACCCATCACATAATACCAAATCTTAAAATCCGAAATTTATTTCCCACATTTTTACACAACCCTAAATATCATATCACAAACCTAATATCCCCCAAAATAACTAAATACAACAAGGAAAAAAGAAATATGAAGAAGGTTGGAAGTAGGATCTTACCCTACTCTCCTCCTTTTCTTCTTTATTCTCTCTTTTCTCCTCTTTTCTTCCCCATTTTCCTTCTTTCTTCACAGCTGGCAGACTAGACAAAGGGGAAAAAGACAAGTTTGGAAAGGCACAGGGAATGAGATGTCGGGTCCCCTCTCTCCCTTTAGTTGTGTGGGAAAATTGCATGGAGGCCCTTACAATTCCCCACAATTATATGTTATATTTTTTTATGAAGGGTTGTAACAGTGTGTATTTGGAACAAATCAGAACAACAACATGGGAAGAGCAATTAAGAAGAGAAGAAGAAGTCAAGAGAAGAAGCAACACACATAACAATAAGAGAAAAACTAAGAAGAAGGGGGAAAAGGAGATGTACCAGCAGTGAAGGAAGAATGGAGAAAAAGTGATGCTCAGTAAAAGAGTCCCATAGGCTTAGCGTAACGGAATGGACCATACAGATAGAGGAAGTATACAAGATTAAGTCGTACATCTCAACCGTTATCGAAATTGTATGGCAATCAATAAATATAAGAAAATATGATTCTCAAAGGAATACATATATCGCTCGAACTGAGAGTTTCATTCTTACAAAACCAACAAGGGTATACTTGCAAAAAGAAAATTAAAATGTTGCATAACATGACTCTTATTTTCAGCGAGCATACAACTATCAACCACAAATCATATAAGTATTCATACCACACTGAAAAACTTGTGGGCTTATCATACATACTTGAGTGTTCGGTCAAACTTATTCTTTACATGAAATTAAAAGAAAGATAATTTTTCATGAGCCTAATACCGACATGCATTGAGGATCTACGCATGAAATTCTAATGGTCTTTTAACTCATTTTATTGCATATACTTGAGATTCCATGAAAATATATCATTACATGCCTAATCGTTCCTAAGCATGTCTAAGTTCATTCCCTTACATATGTATTCTGGCTTCTTTTATAAACATGTGTGTACATATGTAATATGCACAAGAACGTGTGTGTGTATGTGTGTGTGCGTGTGTGTGGGGAAAAAAAGGAATCTACATCGGGGTGCAGCCAACTAGCTACATCCGGTCATTTTTCTTATTGATTTTTTATTTTTTAAACGAAACTTATGGGGATTTACTTAGTTTATTGAATGGAATATATGTTCCAAATTTCATGTAAAACAAAAAGTCCTAATATGCTCATCTAGATAGAGTCAATTTCAACAATTTCAAAACCGTTAAAATGTGACAGTCTTGATGGAGATGATACAAGTGTCGAATTTAGTTGAATTTGGCATGAGACCATGATGATATATGGTGATTTAAATTCTCCTATATTTTCATATCAAAAGAAGAAAAATCCAATAAAAAATGGAGGTGCAACTAGTTGGTTACACACCCAATGTAGTGTAGCTTCCCCATCTCCTAATATATATTTATACATACATACATACATACATATATATATATACGTATATATATATACATATATATATATGGGATAAATGGGGCTGCCCCCTAGGGGGAGCTAACTTGGCTCCCCCCGCCCCATTTTCACCATTTTTTTATTTTTTTTTGAAAAATTCTTCCATGAATATTCATCACTATATCCGTATATTATGCTATTAAAATTTCGTGCGAAACAGAGACTCCTATGGCCTCCATCCAGACAGTCATTTTTTAACGGTAACAGGATTTTTTAAATCGACCCCGTTTGGATGAAGGTCGTAGGAGTCTCTGTTTCGCACGAAATTTTAATAGCATAATATAGGGATTTAATAATGAATTTACACGGTTTTAGATTTCAAAAAAAATAAAAAAATTATGTCAAAAAAGGGCGGGGGGAGCTAAGTTAGCTCCCCCTAGGGGGCATACACATTTTTCCCTATATATATATATATATATATATAGGGAAATTATCCATTGAGCCCTGTGCCCATTTGAGATGAGATGAGCCCACTCATTTTTTTACCATTATTTCCTATCTTTTTGAGCTTAATAGGTATTTGTTTACAAGTGTTATATCATATTCTTACTACTAGTAACTATTTTCGAGAAAAAAAATATTAAATTCATACAAGAGAATAGGGAGTATGCACCCGGGTGCATGTAATTTTACATGCACCCGCCCCTATAACATCCACTTTTTTTAATTTTTTTGAAAAATACCATCTTGTATATTCATCTATATATCCCTCCTATATGTCATTCCAATTTCGTCAGAAACAGAGACTCCTACGCCCTCCATCTAGAACATGTAATTTTAACGGTCTTAGAATTGCTGTAATCAACCAGTTCTGGATGGAGGGCATAGGAGTCTCTGTTTTCGACGAAATTGGAATGACATATAGGAGGAATATATTGATGAATATACATGGCAGTATTTTTCGAAAAATTTAAAAAAAGTGGAAGTTATAGGGGCGGGTGCATGTAAAATTACATGCACCCGGGTGCATACTCCCTATCCTCATATATATACATATATATATGTATATATATGTGTATATATATACATTTATATGTATGTATATATATATATATATATATATATATATATATATATATATATATATATATATATATATATATAGGGGATGGGGAAGCTGCACCCGGGGGTGTAGCTAACTAGCTGCACCCGGCCATTTTTTCATTGATTGTTTGTGTTTTGAAATGAAATCTAGGGGGATTTAAATCACTATATATCACCATGATATCATACAAATTTCAACTAAATTTGACATTTCTGTCATCTCCATCAAAGCTATCACATTTTAACGCTTTCAGGATTATTGAAATTGACCACCTCTAGATGGACATGCTAGGAGTGTTTGTTTTGCATGAAATTTGAAACACATATTCCACACAATAAACTAAGTAAATCCCCCATAAGTTTCTTCAAAAAAATCAAAAATCAATGAGAAAAATAACCGAATGTAGCTAGTTGGCTGCACCGCCCGGTGTAGCTTCCCTTTTCCCATATATATATATATATATATATAGAGAGAGAGAGAGAGAGAGAGAGAGAGATTAGTGGGGCTGACCCAGCACCATTTTCGACGTTTTTTATTTTTTTTTTCCAAAAAATATCACCATGTATATTCATCCCTATATCCCTCTTATACGCTATTCGAATTTCATCACAAACAGAGACTCATATGGCCTCCATCTAGACAGTCATTTTTTAACGGTAAAAGGATTTTTTAAATCAACACCATCTCGATGGAGGCCGTAGGAGTACCTGTTTCTGTCGAAATTCGAATGACATATAGGAGAGATATAGGGATGAATATACATGGTCATATTCTTAAAAAATACCGAAATAGGGGGGCGGGGCAGTCATATTGGCTGCCCCCAGAGGGCAGTCCCATTAAATCCATATATATATATATATATATATATATATATATATAGAGAGAGAGAGAGAGAGAGAGAGGGGGGGCGATCCTATGAGATGGAAGTTTCTTGACCACTAGCTTCAATCAGGAGAGAAAAAATCATGAGAGAGAGAGGACAAAAACTAGTGGTCCAGAATCTCTCATCTCACCATCTCACAAAATATCATCTCATAGGATCATATATAGGTGAATTCGGCTGCTCTTGGGGGGAGTTAACTTGGCTCCCTCACACCATTTCGACCTGTTTTTTTTTGAAAATTTCTTGAATGAATATTCATCATTATATCCCTATATTATTTTACTCAAATTTCATCTGAAATAGAGACTGCGACCTCCATCCAGACAATCATTTTTAACGGTAACAGAATTGCTAAAAACAACCCTTCTGTTTGGAGCTCGTAGGAATCTCTATTTCATGTGAAATTTGAATGACATAATATATGAATATATTGGTGAAAATCCACAGAAGAGAATTTCAAAAAAACAAAAAATGGATGAAATGGCTCGGAGGATCCAAGTTAGCTCCCCCTAAGGGGGTAGCCCCATTTTACCATGTGTGTGTGTTTAATAGGGTTGCCTCCTAGGGAGAGCTAACTTAGCACCCCATCCTATTTTCCCAATGTTTTTTATTTTTTTTGAAAATTTCTTCCGTGAAAATTCATCAATATATCTCTATATTATGTCATTCAAATTTCATGCAAAAGAAAGACTCGAACGGCATCCATCCAAACAGGATCGATTTCAATAGTTTTACAATCACTAAAAAATGATTGTCTAGATGGAGGTCGTAGAGTCTCTGTTTCTCACGAAATTTAAATGTTGTAATATGGATATAGTGATGAATTTCCACGAATTTTTTTAAAAAAAATAAAAAATATGGGGGAAATGGGTTAAGGGAGCCAAGTTAGCTTCCCCTTGGGGACAATCCCATTTTCAACACACACACACACACTTCGCATATTTCTTTCATCTTGTGTGGCATATTTTGTAAGATTTACATGTAAATATCTCTTTTATCATACAAATAACTTTACATGTTAACCCCTTTAAAATGACTTGGCATGACTTGTGATAGTTTACTTTTCATAAATCATTTCTTACAATAACCGATAATGATTTATTCTTTTTAAATCATTTTCTTGGACGAATCTTCATAACATTTGCACTTATCTCATAACATTTCCACAATTGCATATGTACTCTTAAAATCATAACCTTTACATATATACCTTAACATTGCCATTATTGTGCATATGCCTTCAAATTATTAAGTGTTCAGAGTTGTCTTAATTAGTAAAGCCTTAGACGACTTTAATGGCTTTGTCACAGGCACTAGCAGTCTATAAACATAATATACAAGATAATGTAGCTACAACTGCAGAGGACTTATCTTTAACTTCTGTGGTTCCTTGAAAATTATATGTCCCTTGGTGGTGGCGCATCCTTAGGCCCCACGAGAGTCTTTCGAGTCAAAACATGTGTCTCTTATAGGCCTATGCCTTGGCAATCTTGACTTTCATCTTAGAACTTTATAAATGATCTTATATTTATTGCACATTAAAAGTCCATTTCTTTCATAAATCATACTATGTACCATGATTAACATTTACTAGTATTTCATGACATAATCTATTAAATAAAGTTTGTAATTTTATTTTATTTACCTTATGACATGATATAATTGCTCATTATGTATGCATTATATGCTTGTATCCAACATTACAATATATTCAAGATAGGGATCTATGTTACATGAAATGCTAGATAAATGAGGCTTGAGCACCCCCATCTCAACCCCTCAACCACACCATCCTCCTCTCATCCCACTCATCTTCTTAGTACCCACCTCTGTACCTGTTTTTGGCTAAATCTCTTTCTTTATTTCATCGTCATATCCCCTTGCTGACATGTAGTGCAAGGGCTTTAGGAAGTGCATGGTGCTTAAAAAATGGAATCGCATGTAGTCCCTATCGTCGAGAAAACTCAACTCCCACCCCTCCCACCCCGGCGGGAGCACAAAAATACATTACCTCCATGCAACCACATCGGAAACCAAGATTGCAGAGGTTGGCCTAACACCCTACTCCCAAAATGAGAACCATCCCATTGCCTAAACCCCCCCTCTCTCTCTCTGTTCTTGTACCCTTCATTCTTGGCTACCTATCCGACAGTTATGATGATCCCCAACCAATAATAACTCTTCATAGGGATTACCCATGATTTCAGTTCCCCTAAATCAATTATTTGTTGGATAAATGATGCATCATCAATCAACTAAAATAACATGCACTCATTATAGCATGGGCCAATCAACAATCACTTAGAACGAAGAGAATATCTCCGTGGAGAGTTCTCGCTTACATTTATATCTAACCAAGTCCAGGGTCTAACACATGGACACGAGCAATTATCTCATTAAATTTATAGGTCAACTATTTAATTAAGCAATTTATAGGATCTTCAGGTAAAGAAGGATGCAAAGGAAACAATGCATGCATTTTTTTAAAGATTTTTATTCATTTAATTTACATGGTAAACAATGATGCAATACAATCACAAACTATGCACAGTAAACACACACACACATGATTAAATAAACTATTTACTTACGACAACAAATAATCAGTTAATGAACCTCAATCAAAATAAAGAACTTCAACCCCAATGAAGAATAGTTTTTAAATAATAACAAGGCTTAATAGTAAAAAATGACACTCCAAAAATTGATCTGTGAATTGTAGATCAAACTGATAATTTATTTGCACTAATTAAAAAATATAAAATTAGTTTTTTCCAACGATATCAATTTCATTTAAAAACTAATAAGTGGTTCACAAGTTATTAAAAAAGAACAAGTTAGGGGCATACATATAATAAAATATGAACTATTTAATTTCAAATAAATCTAAATTAGACTACATAGAAATTATAGAAAACCGCTTAGATATAAATGCAATTTTTCCACGATTGGGAGTTATATGTAATTCTTAATCTTTGGCGAGGCTAGAGTGCAAATTCGTCATTCTCGCATGCATTGTGCATGTGTTCTGCTAGGCTTGGATGGTGGTGGTTTGGTCCACATGTCGCCCGCTGATGCCTCATCGTAGGGTCAGCTACTCCTAAGTTGTGGCATGAAACATTGCTTCGAGTCTTGGATCGGAGTGAATCCACACCATTGGATCTGATTGGGGAGATCATATCCTACGATAATTGTAAGTTGTGTTCTTCCCCTTCCTCCACGCAAGGCGGTGTGTAGGAGGAGCTCCGTTAAGCGCCCTATCACTCCTCCATGCTATTCCGAGCTATTTAAAGGTCCGATGACCTTCCTGATGGTTTCATGAAGGAGTTGATGAATAAATGGAATTCTATATAGGCATGGTTCGTCTGGTTAGTTGAGTACAGTTGAAGAAGAAAAAATAGATCGAACTTCAGCCAAAGATCCAATCATTAAAGACCTCGTTCCTCCTGTAGGTGTTAGAGCATAGCCGAAGCAAGAACAAGACTACTTGCATCAAAATGGGATGAAGTGGAGAGCATCCTGGAAATGAGGGAATCAATCCCTAATGTATCTTCTTCTCTACGCGTAAGAGGAAGAGGGATAAGATGATTAACACATGTGGAGAAGCGGAATGAGAAAAATGGAGTTCACGCGTGGATGGTAAACTAATGGTGATGGTGTTAACGATCTTAGATGCGTGAAAGAGCATGTGATTAGTTCTAGATAAATGAAGAATATATGAGAAAATTAAGTTTGAAGATTTACCTGTAGTTGACTAAAAAAAGATGTTGGATTTGATGATGAATATTGTGCCCAAGCAAAGCTTTAAAGCTTCACTTAAGGTTCCAAAGCCACAAAACCGAGCTCGAGCATATATAAAAATGGCTGCAGCAAGGTAGAAGTGCCTTGGATTTTATAGGAGTTGAACGTATGTTGTCGCTCAATCTCACTAATGCTCGTTGGCACCAAAGTGTAGGAGAAGGCTAGGAAGCACTCTCATAACTGGTGGATGGAGGTTACGATGGTCGAAGAAAGAATTTTGTTGGAGGGGGTTTGGTGCTTCCGGGTTGTAAAGCCTTAAACTTGGCATATCTCAGATCATATATAATAAGATCCGTCTCGTCAAGAGAAAACAAATGAAATTTGTTTTGTAAGTTGGACTTCGTTTCGAATTGTTATGACTTTCGGAAGAAAGAGAAGTAAGGAAGGTTAATATGTCATTAACCCATAATGACTGTCATTAAGACTAATTAAACATGATTACGGAAACTAATGACAGATTAATACCGCTAATGATCATTAGCAAACACTAATAAATAGTTAGCAAAAGATAATCATAAGCCGCAAATGTTAAATCACGATTAGTGAAAGTTAATCACGGTTAATTAAGCATCATTACCGAATCTATAATTCACTAGAATGTTCTAACTTAAGCCCCAAGTTTGGGATAAGTTTTGGCAAAAACCATGGGCCAAAACAATGGGCCGCTAAACCATGTTTTTGTAACCATGGTTATTGGTTTTCTGGGGCCTATAAATAGACCCCCCTACCCATTCATTCTCTATGACTTCCACTACCTCCACCATCCCAAGGGCTAGGGTCGAGAGGTGGGGAGGAGGAGTGGGAGGCGAGGGAGGAGCGCTAGTGAAGCGCTGCCGGGAGAACGAGGAGGAGAAATGTATGATATTCTCTTAGTTTGCTTCGTAAGCTAGGCTTTCAATTCATGCTCTTGTTCTTCCAAGTTTTGTTCTTGATTCATCTTTCTTTCCGATTCGTTTTCCTGTAGTGATTCGAGGAGAAATCTGTGTAACACCCTACTTAGGTGGGAGCGGCTATGCACGTCAGTGACACTGTGATTCGTCACACGTTCACTCATCTAAGACGTGTGGTGTCTATCGATTCTCCATCATTTATGTTTCTATTCTTTCTATTATGCTTTTATAATTATTTTGATGGAGAAATCTGTGTAATACCCTACTTAGGTGCAGACGGCTATGCATGTCAGTGACCCTGTGATTCGTCAGATGTTCACTCATCTAAGACACGTGGTGTCTACCGATTATCCATCATTTATGTTTTTATTCTGTTTATTATGCTTTTATAACTATTTTTATGGAGAAATCTGTGCAATACCATACTTAGGTGCGGGCGGCTACACACATCAGTGACCTTATGATTCGTCACACGTTCACTCACCTAAGATGCGTGGTGTTTACTGATTCTTCATCTCTTATTGTTTGAGTATATTCTTTCAGTTTCGTTGTTATTTTCCACTCGATTGATTTTATAGAGGAAACTCTTTTCGTTTTTATTTTGAAATATGTCCCGATATAACGGGAAACTCTGCCGAAATTTTCCGAGAAATATGTCCCGATATAAGGGGAAACTCTGCCGAATTTTTTTGAGAAATATGTCCCGATATAAGGGGAAACTCTGCTGAAATTTTAAGAGAAAATATATTCTTGGTGTTCTTCGTGTTCTTCACGTTGTTCGCGTTCTTCATTCGTTCTTCGTGTTCTTGACACGTTCTTAGCGTTTTTGATACGAAAATGAAATTCGATCTTTTCAGGAGCATTAAAATAGCCTATCTTAAAAAGAAACACGATGAAGCCTTGCATACACAAGAGAGAGCTCGATTCGGTAACGAAATCCTTCCTTTTGCTGTTGGGTTTTCATACGAAATTATTGAAATCTTGATTTTGTGTTCTTTGCTATGAAGAACCTTAATTTTGACTATTTTGAGAAAGTCTGAAGAATTGCTTTGTGATTCCCACTAAAATAAGGTTTAAGAATCAAATTGATGCTTTGGCTTTAAATGTTAGGGTTTGGGAGTTAAAAATAGGCATAAATACGAGTATATATGGTTATGAATAATAAACATGTGAGTCTATACTAAATGTTGTTGATTATGCAAGTCGAAGACTTAACGAAAGAATTACACCATGAGAATTGATGTGGTTTAAGTTAGATCCTGAAAAGGATCATGTGTCACGTTAAGGATGACCGGGAGTAGAACTACAAGGCGGACATGCAACCTGTAGGTTTCTTGGAAGGAACCCGTATTGGCATTTCCCTACCTAGGTGGTACACGGTTGTCCTGTTATGTTAAGTGCGCACGAAATGAATGTTTTACAACGCGTGGTACCGGGAGTCAATATCTTCGGGTTGAACGACGGAAGATGTGGTCGTGTCATGTGGAGGCACGTGTGGTTCAATAGCGGCTGGGTGACGTTAATATCTATTTAAAGCCGCCAGGTTATATGATTAAATGTTAGCCTGAGGTTTTAACCAACAGAGTCCTCGAGGACGGTGTGCTCCTTTATTTTCCAGGCCTAGGGTTTGAGACCCTGTTTAATAAAAGAAAAGGAAATTGTCAGGGTAGTATTGGAGGATTGGTTGAGGCGACGTGCGGAGGCATAAGCTTACCAAGATCAATGCAATCTTCAATCCCGAAGTGTCCATAGCTTCAGAGTCCAAGAAGGGTGAGTTAATTCCCCAGGACTAATCCCTGACATGGAATGGAAAGGAATAGGACTTAAATTAACAAGAAGGAATTAAACCTTTAGTGATAACAAGTTTTGCAAAATTACACAATTTGTTTGCTTTTCTCTTCTTCGTTACATAGCATTCGCTAATTTTTATCATATGATTTATAGGAAATCCAACAGGTGTCGGTGAGCCATCGCAACTAAAAAAAATTCATCCAGCTTCCATACTTGACATCCAACCGGCGAAAGTAGCTTTACTCTTTAAGCTAGTTAGTAATCTTTTGTATATTTTCCTTTCAAGCTGATGTACATATAAATTGTTATAGTGGGACAGTGTGTCATCCGAACTTTATTTTGTGAATGGAAAAGTGTTGAAATACTTTCTTCTGAGTATTTTTATTTGTAGTCTGTTTCTGAATGTTAGTTGTGATTGCTGAATAAATTATTACTGAGTAACCCGATCTTGATATGGGAGGATCCGACGACTCGGGAATCGGAGTCGTGACAGATTGGTATCAAAGTAAGGTTACTCCAGTAATTTATTTAGTAATTAACAACTATGAGTGGTATTCAGAAAACTGAGGGTTGTATTAAGATCCTTTGATTTTAATAAATGACTGCAGTACCATTCACAAGTTATTATCCCTTATGTACATCATGCTAAGATATATAGGATCTGACCTTTGACCTTGACTCATCCCAGGATCATGGCAGACCAAGACATGTCTAGACAATTAGCGGCTATGATGACAATGCTCCAAGACATGGGGCAAAGGCAACAAGCATTGGAGGAGAGGCTCAATGCACAAGATGAGAGACCCGAGGCATCTAAGCCTGCGGATGGCAGGATTGAAGATGTTGTCCATCTTTCTGAGGAAGAATCTAGTTACCATCCTTCAACTGAGTCTGCTCCTACCCCGGTTGAAGGAGCAATGGAGAAGGCCCTTCTTAGACACCAAACATTACTAGATAATTACTGAAAGGGAAGGATTCCTCGATTTAAAGGCATAGAGACACCTACTGAGGCAGAACTATGGCTTGATGACGTCAGCAAGATGTTGAGAATAATACACGCACCAGCAGATACTTGGGTGCACTTTGCTGATTACTCCTTAGCAAACTATGCAAGACAATGGTGGATAGCCATTTCCAAGAAATTAGCAGATCCTGTTCCATGGGATGTTTTTGAACGGAGGTTCCGAGCTCACTTTTGTCCCTCCCATTGGGAAAAATTGAAGAGGAGGGAGTTATCTTCTTTGACCCAAGGATAAAAGAATGTACGAGATTATCATATTCACTCGGAGCTACTACGTTACTCCCCATCTTTATAAACTTCACCACAAGAGTGTCTTACCAAATTTGTTAGCGGTCTTCAGGGAAATTTGAGAGAAAAGCTTGCAGGTTTTGGAACCACCACTATAGATGAAGCCATGGACATCACCTCTCGTATTGTGATGGAGAGGGATGAAAAACGCCAAAGAAGAAGCTTTCACTTTACTGGTGGACTATCCAAACGTAAGGTGAATTATAACCGAAAAGACAATCGTTATCATCCAGTCGGTTCCAATATAAGCTCACCACAGACCTCGGACCAGGAATTATCAGGAAGAGGGGATTTCTCTAGACCTCCACTATACCCCCGTAACTCAGCACCATTAACTAGTACCTCTGTGGTTGGGTCTTCAGCTCAGACAGGAACACGTACATGTTATCACTGTCATTAAGAAGGTCACATTAGGAAAAACTGTCCGCAGTTGAGAGGTTCAGGGTTTAAACCAACTCCGATTAACAACATAACATCCACCCCGAGCAATGAAGCAACACGCGGAGGAAGACATGGTAGAGTTCGTGGCTCGCAAGGAGCATCTCCTACACAACAGCCACCACAAAATGTTGCGGGTTCTAGCTTGCCTATTCCTAATGGCCATCTCAATGCAATCACTAAATAACAAGCCTACAATTCAGGCACAGTTGTACGAGGTATCGTTAGTATTCATGTCTTTTTAGTACATGCCATTATTGCTCGACGGTTAGTACCCACTTTGGGTAAGATACCAGTAGAAGTACAACAGTTCTATCTGATCAAGGGACCAGGAGGAGAAGTATTTATAATCCAAGAAATCCTGGATAATTGCAAAGTAGTGATAACGGGACATCAGTTACCTGTTTTACTACTATTAATAGAAATGGAGGATTTTGATCTTATCCTAGGAATGGATTGGCTAGAAAGGCATCATGCATGTCTTGATTGTTTTCAGAAGACAGTAACATTTCAACTTCCTAACTCGATAGAGTTCCAGTTCATTGGAAAGACATCCAATGATAATATCGAATATATATCTACATTGAAGGCAGAACAATTGTTAGAGTAAGGATGCCAAGGTTATTTGGCTTATGTAACCACTACATCAGGGTCAGACAGAATGATAGAAGATATACCTATACTGTACGAGTTTCCTGATGTATTTCTAGAGGAACTACCTGGATTACCACCTGAGCGAGAGATTGAATTTGAAATCTCTCTCATACCTGATACTCAGCCTATCTCTATCCCTCCGTATAGGATGGCACCAACTGAGTTACGAGAGTTAAAGGTACAATTGCAAGAACTATTAGATAAAGGATTCATTCGTCCTACTACTTCACCATGGGGTGCACCTGTCTTATTTGTCAGGAAAAAGGATGGGTCGATGCGATTGTGCATTGACTACAGACAACAAAAAAAGAGGACAATACATAATAAGTATCCACTGTCGAGAATAGATGACCTCTTTGATCAGTTACAGGGTTCAACTGTGTATTCCAAGATTGATTTAAGATCTGGATACCATCAGTTGAAAATTAAAGATACAGATATTCCGAAGACAGATTTTCGAACTATATACGGACATTATGAATTCTTAGTCATGCCTTTTGGACTAACAAATGCCCTAGCAACCTTCATGGATCTCATGAATAGAGTATTTAAGGAGTTCTTAGATAACTCTGTAGAGTCTTTATTGATGATGTGCTTATTTACTCCAAGGATAAGTATCTGCATGAACACCATCTCAAGCGGGCACTTGAAACTCTAAGGAAGAATAAACTGTATGCTAAATATAGCAAATGTGACTTCTGGCTATCTGAAATATCTTTCTTAGGCCATGTTATTTTTGGAGAAGGTATATCAGTTGATCCTACAAAGGTTAGTGCGGTGATGAGTTGGGAACACCCGAAGACTGTCACAAAAATACGATCTTTTCTGGGTTTAGCTGGATATTATAGAATTCGCGAAGGACTTTTCACGAATAACATTGCCAACGACTAGACTAACTCAGAAGGAGATCCCATTCTTATGGTCTGATACATGTGAAGCTAGTTTTCAGACACTGAAAGAATGCCTCTGCACCAATCCTTACTCTACCCTTTGGGAATGAAGAGCTCACAGTGTACACTGATGCATCTAAAGAAGGACTTGGGGCAGTTCTTATGCAATATGGTAAGGTAGTTGCGTATGCATCACGACAGCTCAGGACGCATGAAAAGAACTACCCAACACATGACCTTGAATTAGCTGCTGTAGTTTTTACTTTAAAGATATGGAGACATTACCTCTATGGTATTACTTTTGAAATCTTCACTGATCATAAAAGCTTGAAATATCTATTTGATCAGAAGGAACTCAATATGAGTCAGAGACGGTGGCTAGAGTTGTTGAAAGACTATGATTGCACTATCTCCTACCACCATGGTTAGGGGAACGTTGTAGCAGATGCCCTTAGCAGAAGAACTTATTCACCTGGGTTGGTGACTGCTATCCACTTCTGGGATTTACTATCAACGTTAAGTGAATGGAAACCATTTGATAGTAGTTCTGATACTATAACTATTCCTCACCAACACAAACCGGAGATCTGGGATAGAATAAAGAAAGGACAGGAGGATGATCCCGTCCTTAAAGACTTGAGACAACAACTTGAGAAGAATGAGATATAAGGATTACAGATACAAGATGGGTTACTGTATAACTATCACATAGTCTGTGTACCAAACACACCAGAACTAAGGAAAGACATCTTACGAGAAGCACACTGCTCAAGATTATCTATTCATCCAGGAATTACAAAAATGTATAAGGATCTTCATTCATACTTTTGGTGGCCAGGAATGAAGAAAGATGTTGCTGAGTTTGTGAATTTATGTTTCACTTGCCAGCAGGTAAAGGCTTCACACCAAAAGCCACCGGGATTATTGCAACCCCTCCCTATACCTGAATAGAAATTGGAAAGCATTTCCATGGATTTCGTTACTGGCTTACCTCAGACGACTGGTAGCAAAGATAGTATCTGGGTTATAATAGATCGTCTGACGAAAGTAGCACACTTTATTCCGATAAGTTTATCTTTCACTCTAGACTAGCTTGCTGAGTTATATATTACACATGCGATTCGCCTCCATGGTATCCCAAAGGAAGTAGTTTCCGATCGAGATTCACGATTCACCTCACACTATTGGGAGAACTTCATGAAAGCCTTAGGTACACAGTTTTGCTTAAGCACAGCATATCATCCACAAAGAGACGGTCAGTCAGAATGTACGATTCAGACACTAGAGGATATGCTACGAGCATGTGCCTTAGAATGGAAGGGATCGTGGATAAAACATTTACCTCTTGCAGAATTCGCCTACAATAATAGTTACCATATAAATATTGACATGGAACCATTTGAAGCACTATATGGATGAAGGTGTACTACACCTTTGTGTTGGCAAGAGGTCGGAATAAAGAACCTTTATGATCCAGATAGACTTCAGGAGACACGAGAAGCTGTAGAGCTTGCTAGAAAAAGACTATTAACTGCCCATTGTCGCCAGAAAAGGTATAGTGATACCAGGCGAAGGAATCTTGAATTTGAGATAGGTGACTTTGTATTTCTCAAAGTATCACCTATGAAGGGTGTTCAGAGGTTTGGCTTGCGTGCGAAGTTAGCACCCAGGTTCGTGGGTCCCTTTGAAAATATTCAATAGATTGGAAAAGTTGCCTATAGACTTGCGCTCCCTCCACATCTTTCGGCAATACATGATGTATTTCATGTATCAAATCTGAGAAAGTACATTAGGGATCCAGAGCATAAGATAAGTTATGATGATCTACATGTTGAGCCAGACTTGACATACCAAGAGACACCTGTGCAAATACTTGAAAGGGATATCAAGAAGTTGAGAAACAAAGAGGTGCCTCTAGTTAAAGTATTGTTGCGGAACCAAGAGTTGAAGAAGCCACATGGGAACCTGAGGTAGAAATGAGAGAGAAATACCCGTCTTGTTTGAATGATAACACTATGTATTATGTATATGTTCATTATAAATGAAAGGACGTTCATTCTCTTTAAGCTTGTTATGGTTTCAATCCTCTTTAAGGTTGTTATGCCTGCATTTCTAGTCTCGAGGACGTGACTTCTTTTAAAGTTGTTATAATTGTAAAGCCTTGAACTTGGCATATCTCGGATCCTATATAATAAGATCCAGCTCGTCAAGAGAAAACCAATGAAATTTGTTTCTGTGAATCAGACTTCGTTTCGAATTGTTGTGACTTTCAGAAGAAAGGAAGTAAGGAAGGTTAAGATGTTATTAACCCATAATGACTGTCATTAAGACTAATTAAACATGATTATGAAACTAATGACAGATTGAAAACTGCTAATGATCATTAACAAACACTAATCAATAGTTAGCAAAAGATAAGAATAAGCTGCGAAAGTTAAATCGCGATCAGTGAAAGTTAATCACGATTAGTGTTAATTAAGCGTCATTAGCGAATCTAGAATCCACTAGAATGTTCTAACTTAAGCCCCAAGTTTGGGATAAGTTTTGGCTAAAATCATGGGCCAAAACTATGGAACGCTAAACCATGGTTAAGGTCTAAACCATGGTTTTCTAACCATGGTTAGTGGTCTTCTTGGGCCTATAAATAGATCCCCTACCCATTCATTCTCTACGACTTCCACTACCACCCCCCAAGGGCTCAGGTCGAGAGGTCGGGAGGAGGAGTGGGAGGCGAGGGAGGAGCGCTAGCGAAGCGCTGCCGGAAGAACGAGGAGGAGAAAGGTATGATATTCTCTTAGTTTGCTTCGTAAGCAAGGCTTTCAATTCGTGCTCTTGTTCTTCCCAGTTTTTTTCTTGATTCATCTTTCTTTCCGATTCATTTTCCTATTGTGGTTCGAGGGGAAATCTGTGTAACACCCAACTTAGGTGCGGGCGGCTATGCACGTCAGTGACCCTGTGATTCATCACACGTTTACTCGTCTAAGACGCGTGATGTCTACCTATTCTCCACCGTTTATGTTTCTATTCTGTCTATTATGCTTTTATAATTATTTTGATGGAGAAATCTGTGTAATACCCTACTTCGGTGTGGGCGGAAATGCACGTCAGTGACCCTGTGATTCGTCATACATTCACTCATCTAAGATGCGTGGTGTCTATCAATTCTCCATCGTTTATGTTTCTATTCTTTTTATTATGCTTTTATAATATTTTGATGGAGAAACCTATGTAATACCCTACTTAGGTGCGGGCTGCTATGCACGTTAGTGACCTTGTGATTCGTCACACATTCACTCACCTAAGATGCGTGGTGTCTACCGATTCTTTATCTCTTGTTGTTTGAGTATATTCTTTCAATTTCGTTGTTATTTTCCTCTTGATTGATTTTATAGAGGAAACTCTTTTTGTTTTTATTTGGAAACATGTCCCGATATAAGGCGAAACTCTGTCGAAATTTTCTGAGAAATATGTCCCGATATAAGGGGAAACTCTATCGAAATTTTCCGAGAAATATGTCCCGATATAAGGCGAAACTCTGCCGAAATTTTAAGAGAACATATATTCTTAGTGTTCTTCACGTTCTTCGTGTTCTTCGTTCGTTCTTTACGTTCTTGACACGTTCTTAACGTTTTTGATATGAAAATGAAATTCGATCTTTTCAGGAGCATTAAAATAGCCTTTCTAAAAACGAAATACGATAAAGACTTGCATACACGAGAGAGAGCTCGATTAGGTAACGAAGTCCTTCCTTTTGCTGTTGGGTTTTCATACGAATTTATTGAAATTCTTGATTTTGTGTTCTTTGCTACGAAGAACCCTAATTTTGGCTATTTTGAGAAAGTCTGAAGAATAGCTTTGTGATTCCCACTAAAATAAGGTTTAAGCATCAAATTGATGCTTTGGCTTTGAAAGTTAGGGTTTGGGAGTTAAAAATAGGCATAAATACAAGTTTATATGGTTATGAATAATATACAAGTGAGTCTATACTAAGTGTTGTTGATTATGCAAGTCGAAGACTTAAAGAAAGAATTACATCATGGGAATTAGTGTGGTTTGAGTTAGATCCTGAAAAGGATCGTGTGTCACGTTAATGATGACTGGGAGTAGAACTACAGGTCGGGCATGCAACCTGTAGGTTTGTCGGAAGGAACCCGTATTGGCATTTCCCTACCTAGGTGGTACACGGTTGTCCTGTTATGTTAAGTGCGCACGAAATAAATGTTTTGCAATGCATGGTACCGGGAGTCAATATCTTCGGGTTGAACGATGGAAGATGTGGTCGTGCCATGTGGAGGCACGGGTGGTTCAATAGCGGCTGGGTCACGATAATATGTATTTAAAGCCGCTAGGTTATATGATTAAATGTTAGCCTGAGGTTTTAAGCAACCGAGTCCTCGAGGATGGTGTGCTCTGTTTTCCAGGCCTAGGATTTGAGACCCTGTTTAATAAAAGAAAAGGAAATTGTCAGGGTAGTATTGGAGGATTGGTTGAGGTGACGTGCGGCGGTATAAGCTTACCAAGATCAACGTAATATCCAATCCCGAAGTGTCCACAGCTTCGAAGTTCAAGAAGGGTGAGGTAATTCCCCTGGACTAATCCTTGACGTGGAATAGAAAGGAATAGGACTTAAATTAACAAGAAGGAATGAAACCTTTGGTGATAACAAGTTTTGCAAAATTACACAATTTATTTGCTTTTCTCTTTTTCGTTACTTAGCATTCGCTAATTTTTATCCTATGATTTATAGAAACCCAGCAGGTGTCGATGAGCCATCGCAAGGACTTTAAAAAAAATTCATCCAGCTTCCATACTAAACATCCAGCCAGCCACAATAGCTTTACTCTTTAAGGTAGTTAGTAATCTTTTGTATATTTTCCTTTCAAGCTGATGTGCATGTAAATGATTATAGTGGGACAATGTATCATCTGAACTTTATTTTGTGAATGGAAAAGTGTTGAATACTTTCTTCTGAGTATTTTTATTTGCAGTCTATTTCTGAATGTTAGTTGTGATTGCTGAATAAATTATTGCTGAGTAACCCGATCCGGATATGGGAGGATCCGACGGCCTAGGAATCGGAGTCGTGACACGGGTAGTTGACTATGTAGTTTCAACAACCTTTTAACTGGTGAGGGAGTTAGGCTTAAGTTGGGATGAAGGATAGCATGGAAGAGGGTGTTGGAGGTAGAAGTTGATGGAGGAAGTTAATCGGAGTGATGATCAGATAGGTTTGGAAATTAGTGAGATGTGAGGCAACAGAAGAGGTTTGCAACCTCTGGACATTGAGGGCTAGAAGTTGGGGATGATGCCCCAACCGCTCGATCGAAATTTGATAACAATCAAAGGGGTGCTTGCATGCAACCATGATGACCTAATCAGAAGGATCAGGTGGCTAAGGATCACGTGGGTATGATAAGATTTGGGTCATTTGATCAAATGACCAAATAGTCCCAAATGGAGAGGGTAGCAATGTGGAAGCTGGCCACGTAGCTGAAGCGGGTGATGTCACATGAGCCAATCAGAATTAAAAGAAATCAATAAATAAAAGATAGGTTCAGAGAAAAATAAATAGTTATGAATATAAAAAAGTGATCAACATGAAAATTGTAGATAATGATGAGATATACAGCTACCATGTAGAACTCAAAATGAAATAAAGTCAACTACATACATGAAATATTTTTGCAAGCAATTTAAATAATTAATTACTTATTTTTATTCTATTCTATTTTCTAGGATTTTTTTATATAAATTAGGTTAAATTAATTATGTTTTAGTGTATTTTAATAAATAATAAATACATAAAATATATGCATGATAAGATAATTAATATACAATAACTGTAGCTAATTATTTACAACATAGTGTTAGTTAATTAATGCTAATCGTTGATGAATTTTAATGATTATGTAAGAGAGCAATAAAGAAAAATAAAGCAAATGAATCTAGGATTCATCACCCCTATACTTAAGCTAAGCTCGTCCTTGATTTAATAAATAAAGAATTAGTTAGAGAGTTGGTTATTTTAGTGAATTCCCTGACATGTGCATGTGAATAGATAAGGCTTGAAAAAACTAGAACACTTGGATTTAAACATCCTAATACTCTAAGCTCAACCTAGTCTTAAACAAAAGGAATTCAACTTCTCCAATCATCAAACTCTCAATGTATACATATATGGTAAAAAGTATGACATTAATGTTGACTGCATTCACAAGAGTAGAGCCAAGATGTCAACTAAAGTTCCAATACAAGAGATCCTCCTAAGGACCCAATCCTCAATGCTAGGGATTAATTCTAGTCTTGCTCCATTTCACCATAGCTTTAGCTCGTCAGACTTCAAATCATGAATGATAAGTCAGATAATGGAGGTAATAAGATGGTGTCATTTCTTCTCTCCCTCTCATTGGAACAAGGTATCTGTCAAGTGCCTTTACTCAACACATTTATATGTTTTATTACTAATCGGTGTGCCTGTAACGCCTTGCCTTGGCAGAAGCGCATCTCGATGCCCATTCACAAGTATTACCCAACAACAGTTATACACAACATGCATGATAAACCATTCATACAAAAAAATGGTAAAATAAAATTTCCACTCCTATAGAAATTATCCACAACTGGAGATAACCAGAACAAAACAACTCTTGTGATTACATCATCAAAAGACAAGTTGGATAAATAATGAAAGTAACTGCCCAACTAGATAATGACCTTAGAACTGGTTCTCAACTATGCTACCAAAAATTCTTGCCTCGGTCTCCTGCTCGAGATTTCATGTTGAATTTTCAAGAGGGGTAACTTGTGAGTCAAATGACCCAGTAAGGATATAACAATAATTTATAAATGAAAAAAAAGTAGGCAGGCAATGCAAGTGCAGTAACTATAGAGGTATAATGAAACATTCTAAGTACTCAAGTATAAAGTCTCTAATTAAGCTATAGGTAACAAGTATATTATTGACAGTTTACACAATTATTCCACCTCTTGAAGTCCTTTTATTCGTAGCTTACTTATTTATGAATTTATTAATTCCGGACTCACCCGTCAAAGGAGAAAGTCTACACTAAAAATGAAACTTGCATCGTTCCATTCAAAGAGCGGACTAAGACCTGTGTGCAAGTGCGATCCTTCGTATAGTCAATTGGTAGTACTCTGACACTCGAGACATGAGGCATATAGCTCAAAGAACCATGATTGTGCCAACCGAGTCTGCCAGGGGAGACTTACTCTTCCCCAAAACAAGTGCAACAAGGCACATCCATACAGTGCGATGCACACGTGCATCCACCCAACTCTCCAGAGTACCTACCACCACCTCACTCTGTGATGCCCCTTGAGTGAGGTTGACTAATTATTGGCTCAACCGGACTACAAGGATGCGCACACTCCTCACAGTACTTACCGTTTCTCCATACCCTGCAAGTATATTATAAATTTACTCCAGAGTATAAGAAAAACATGGGTCTATAATTATTTCCTCTAATCAATTAATCGACCGTTTAAACCTCGAGACCGACGTCAGAACTACACCTTTCCTTAAAAGGTACGTATGCAATCTCTTGACATACTACTCAATATTTTAGTGCCGATTCTGGATGTCGTGGAAGTTACCCCCTAATTTGTGCCTTCCCAAGATTCAGTTGATATATAAATATAAGTGAAACCCTTAATGCTGGATAACTATCGACTGATATTATCCAAAAAGAGAGATGACAGTCTCTCACACAAGATCTGAATGCAAAGCATATTATCAAAATGAATTAGAAACAATATAATTATAATTACACAAAAAGTAGTATTAAGTATGATCTAAAATTGAAATTCCAAAGTAGTATATACATATTATTATTTGTATCCATGCAACATACTATGAATCTATGATTATATATATATATCCATGCCCGTTTCTACATAAAGGGGAGAATACATGCTTCGGATATAATTGAAAATGTGATGATAGTGTACTGATAAGTACCATTCATTCTAATGGAATAGTTATTTTGATATGAAAAACAATGTTTATGGTTAAGAAGAGTCTCGTATTTTACAGATATGGCATGAAGTATGATCATACAAATGGGAAGGAGGAATTCATACCAATTATAAAAATCTAATATGAATAACATAGTCATAACCCCTAATGTGTAAAAAAAATAACATTATCTTTCATACAGGATTTTTAACATAAGGTGACATTCAATTTTGAAAACGTCTCTCCTTTTAGGCAAGATACTATCTCTTGTTTGAATTTTCAAAATTATCTTATTATGCATAGACGTCCAAAGGCACGTGAATTCCAGTTTCATAAAGTTTAGCATGTTATCACCATAACTATCAGTACTCTAACCACTAGAAGACAACAAAGAAAAATCTTTAATTGATGAAAAACTTTCACTAGCCATGACAATGGTGACTGACACCTTTCTGTCGTATATATGACATTAAGTCAGGGTATAAACTAATTAATTGATTTTAAAGGAAATGTAACATTAATTTGTAGAAAATAATAGGTAAGGAAATGAAGAAGGAAATTAATTATTTTCAAAAAGAGATGCCAGAATTAATGGCCATCAACATCTCTATAATCGTAGATGGTGAATCAACATTAACTAAAAAAAAATAATAAGCATTAACTTGATTTGTGTACGGTACTTAAAATGTCACTATTAGTCCCACCCCCACTTACCAAAATTTTCATAAAGGCATAAACTTGAATTCTACGTGAAACCTTTCAGCCTAGAAACCAAAATATTATACGCATGTGTCAAAAATGAAATCATGCAAAACTCGCAACCTTCCTATCATTATATCAGCATGATATTATCAGATTAATAACACATATGATCCTAATATACAATATTCTCAAGCATACATGAGTAATGTATGTTAATACAAATTAATTCCTTCTATACTACAGATCTCGGTACTACAGGATAGTTTTCCAACTATATTTTAGCTTTCATGCAAATTGATATGGAACAATTTGATAGAATGAATCTCAAAATACCAACAACAAGAGGGTGATCTCGGGGAAGGGTCGAATCGAAACATCAAACCTCAAAATCAACAAACTCCATCATCGCAAGGTATGTGAACTAAAAAGGAGAATGGTAAGATCTGTTACTTACACACAAGCCTTTGATCCGTGCAATGATGAACGATCCGAGTGTTGCGAAGCCTTCCCCTTGCTACGACGTTCTTCTTCCTCTCCTTACAATGAAGCTCCGAAGCCTCGCAACTCGTCTACGGGGAGACACTCCTCCTCTTGACTCTCTAAGAGGGAAGAAGACGATGAAATTAACTTTGGAAGGGAGCACAAGATAGAAAGAGATCACTAGGTACTTAAAGTTCATTCAATGGGTGAAAAAGGAAATAAGTTTGTAAGAAAAATGAGGTGGAATGTGTTCCAAAATATCTCCTCAACGTATGAAGCGATTCAAAATTCGTGGATCCAACTTTCCATTAATGTCCCCAGCTATGGTTCACTAAAAAGGGCATAACTCCCTCATACGAACTCGGATTCGTGCATTCTTGGTCTCATTGGAAAGCAAGCGACGAGACGCTTCTTTTGAATATGATATTGTAGATGTTTAAATTTTTTGGAAAAAGCCGAAATTTCCGAGATGTTACAATGCCCGTCAAAAGAGATTGTGTTATCTGTACTTGTTTTTTGGGAGTATATCAGAATGCATCTTTTTTAAGTATCTAATCAACTTGCACCTAGACTTGTATCACTTACGATGAAGAGCTCTTTTTGAGTTACTAGCCCGACTCATAAAATCCCTAATACCTTGGTCTAAATGGATACTTAAAAGGTTGGGAGTGCTCATCTTTGGTATATGCTCATATGATTGTTACTTTGTAATGCTTTAAGCTTTTCTTTCATCAACATCATATTTTTCCTTTTTCATTTTGACTAGCTCCACTGCTTTTACCAAGGATTGGCACATAGTGCCAAATTCATTTAATGATATCACACTCTGTCACTTAAGTTTAGATCAAGAGATAAGTATGAGAATCATGTTCCATATTGGCTAAGATGCTGACATTCAGGTTTCATTAAGCTTTCACTAATTTTATCCCATCCTAGAGTATCATCAAATCATGTCCAAATTTAAATCTCAAATATAAATTCCTCAAGTGAAATCTCAACTCATCTCAATCATGAATGCAATCGTGCATGTGAGTGATGGTCATATTCTTTAAGGATGAGATTAAACATGTAATACAACACACAATTTTTTTAACTAGTGAAGTTTGAATTAATAATTCTAAGATCCTAGTGATTAAGACAAGTTAATTTTAAGTCTCTAAGACTCATAAACCAAATGTTAAAGATCTTAACGAGCCTTGAGTGCAAAGTAAAAGTGTAAGGAAACGACACCAAGTTAATAAGTTAATTATCCACAGAATCTTTTAAAGAAATTTTTTTATTAAAAGGAACTAGAGAATGGGTATCCTTAAGGAATAAAGACAAAACACAACAGACACTTAGAAAAATAATATAGAGATACCCACTCAATACTACAAACTTCAGTCAATCAAAGTTCAGTTTCGAATCCTTGGGGTTTGAAATAACAAGATGATTTGTTTAACTTACTTCATCCTCTCAGAGTAAACTCCGAATCGGAATAAGAAAGATCTTTATCGACGTGGAAAATGAATTACTTAGAATGATGTCATTCTTCCTGAAATGTAATATTCATGTTTACATGGGAAGACCTAAAATTCTTCAAAATAGAGGGAAGACAAATCCAACATTTGGTTACTATAATAGACTTCTGGATTTTCCTTAAAATAGAAGAAACTAGACATCATAGGGCATCCTAACTTAAATGTAAGATGAGAATCGTATGACTGAATATCCTCAAGAAAAGTTGTAGGTTCCTTCATATCTAACTCGTCTGACAAAATATCATCTTCCTCAAGCGGCATCACTTTTTTCAAAGAACTCCTTATCGACTTAATCTTACAAAATAGAGAGTTTAAATCTAGACATTCCTCCATGCTTGACTCTATGAAGAACTAGATCTAAGCAATCGTTTATAGCATAAGAATGCAACAACCCAAAATCTATCCGTTACACCCAAGACACCCTTTCAGAAAATAAGGCTTCCCTCGAAAAAAAATGAAGAAAGGCTTGTTTTGTAATTTATTTTCCTTTTATTTTTTAATTAAAATGAAATTTGTAAATATATACAAAAAAGAATGACTATATAGTCAAAACAAATCTGTACCCATTTGAAAATAATTTGTAAAATATTTTTTACCAAGTAAAATATATAACAAGGCAATGATGTCCTCTGGTGAATCTTCAATCACCTAAAATAACACGCACTCGTTGTAGTATGGACCGATCAACAACAACTTAGAACTGAGAGAATATCTCCATGAAGAGTTCTCGTCTTAAATTTACCTTAGCAAGTCCAAGGTTGAATAAAGGGACGCAACCAATTATCTAATAAATTAAATAGTAAATTATTTGATTAAGAAATTTATAGGCTCTCCAGGTCAGGCAGGATGCCAATAAGACAATGCATCTTTTTTTAAAGATTTTTATACATTTAATTTACATGATAAACAATGATGCAAATCACAAACTAGATGTAATGTTGACAAACATGCTCCTGATTAAATAAGTCATTAACTTAAGGTAAAATTTAATCAATTAATGAACCATCAATGTCGAAGATAAAACAATTTATCCTCAACCAAGAATATTTTTTTATTAATAATATGATTGAATAGTAAAAAATGATACTCCGAAAATTAGTGCATGAGTTATATATCAAATCAACAATTTTATTGCACTAAATTAAAGAGCATAAAATTAGTTTCCAACGATACCAATTATATAAAAAACTGATAAGTGGTTCACAAGTTATTAAAAAATAAGGCATGGGCATACATGTAATAAAATATGAATTATTTCATTACAAATAAGTCCAAATTTGACTAAATAGCAATTAAAGAAAATCTCTTGGATATAAACTCAATTTTTCCACAAGAAGGACTTATATGCTATTTTCAATCTTTGGCAGGCTAGAGTGTAAATTCGCCACTCTCATGTGGGATGGGCACGTGATCTGCTAAGCTCAGATAGTGGCTCGGGCAATATGTCATCTGTTGATGTCTTGTTGTAGGGTCGGCCACTCCTAACATGTGGCTTGAAGCATTGCTTCGGGTCTTGGCTCAGAGTGAATCCACACCGTTAGATCTGATCGAGGAGATCAGATTGGACAGTAACTATAAGTTGTGTTCCTCCCCTTTGAAGAATTACAAATTGCCCTCCGTAAATTGTTGGAATTAACACTTTATTTTGTTGCAAGCAGACAATTGAAGATTGATTAAAATGACCACTAATTTTAATTATCAGTCTAATTAAAGCGAGCGATCAATTTATATTTTTTTACTTGGGAAGTCCAAGGTCGAACTCAGGGAGGCAATTGCCTCCTTAGATTGATTTATAATCGATCTCGAGGTTAGGTTTTCAAAGAGCCATCTTTTGGTACTTTCAAATGCGATAAATGACTTAAATGAAAATTTGACGAAGTTTAGGGATTAAAATATAAATTACAATCAAATAAAGTCCAAAAATTCTCAAACTTGGTCAGAATATGAATTGATGAAGTTAGGCTATCATATTTTTTGGAAAGTTTTGATTCAATATGAATATACTATGATTTAATGAGTCCATACAATGAGATTTACAATAATAAATTATAATAAATATTAAATATACTTATTTTTAGGAAATAAAATTATGCAATATATATCACTAGGTGATCTATCCCAGAAAAATCCTAAACTCTAAAATTGTTGAATTTAATACCAATTAAAAATTAATTACTGAAATAAACAAAATGATTTTTCTAGAACAAAATATGTATGTGAATGCTATTCTTTTTTGTCTAAATGATATATGAATCTTGGCAATTTTTGGAGTGATTGTTGATTAGTTATAAATTTATAAGCATAAATTGGACAAATATGTAATTTTTCACACAAACAGTAATTATTAATAATCAAAGATAATAAAAATATTATGAGCATCTTAATATAGAGAATTAATTGAAGGACACAATGCAATTTGGGGAATAATAAAATGATGTAATATAGATGTTCAAAATAAATAGAGAATACAAGGTTATGTTCATAAATTACACTAAATAGAATAAAGAAAATGTAGTACACGACTATATTTTGATGACTTAAAGCACTAGGTTAGTTTTTACAAAAATTCCAAGGCACACATTCCCTCGGTGTTGGACATGAGAGCACGGCAAGCCGTTATGCAATAAAAGTTATTGCGAATATCATTCCCTGATCTGAAATGAAGAATAATTAATTTGCATAAAAGGTCCCTCAGTACAGTTAGGGTTATGTACCATGGCTATCTTAGTGATCATATAGCTGTTGATTCAATTATTGAATCATAGAGGCTGGTGCTTGGATGAATATCTATAGAGTTAGATTGAGGACTCATCAAACACCGTCAAATGATTGTTAAGATGTGATCTCCAGCCTGAGTAGGAGATGGCAATCCTTTCTCACATAGGCTGATTGTAAATAGCATTTGTTAATTATTAATGTGGATTGGATTCACATTAATTAATTAATTAGAAATGCAATTCACAAATTAGTTTTGGTTGTGAATATGATTCACATATTTATCAATGGCATGATTGAAATGTTCACAAATTAATTTGGAATTAATTTGGTGGATATTTTTAATAATGATTATTACAAATACATTGAGAAATAATAATATAAAATAAAAAGGGAGATAAAAAACCACCAAATGAGGTAGCATCACCAATGACATAGTCAAAGGTGCCCCTCATTTTTAGGAGGTAATTTGTTATCTCCCTATTATTATATTGTTATCTCTTAATAATTAATTTATGTTAGATTAAATTATGTTGATAATGTTGCAACATATATTTAATTTAAATATAAATTAATGTTGTTGGTTTTTTAACCAACAACAATCTTGGCCATTGATTAATACATAGACCAACATGGCCGTTGGATATATGTGTCCCATGGATTGAGATCCATTGGATCTTAAACTAATATAAAAGGAGGGCTAACCTAGCCTTTCATGGTACATTATTAAGAGTTATAGAAGCCTACTACTCTCTCTATCTCTTTCTCTCTCATTCTCGCCCTCTCTTTCTCTTCTTCAAGAAGTGGCCGTCCACTTTTGTGTTGAGAAGGAGAGCTTCTCGCCTTCTCCTTCGATGACTCGAGGATCTCCATCTTCTTTGGGCCTTTTTGCTCTAGAGGAAGACGACGGATTTTGTTTGATGAAATCAGGGGATTCATTTCTTGGATCTTCATCGATGATTGCGGGAGGAAAGCGTCTCATCAACGTGCCCGCAAGTGCGTTCTTCGTTGATCGGACTTAAGACAGGAGGATCTCTTGTTTGGGATCTCACGATCACAACCACGCTCCAAGAGGTATTCCTTATACTTAGTTGTTTGATGAAACGATCCGAGAAGTGTTATTGTGATCATGTGGTTTCATCTTTAGATTTAAAAAAAATTTAAGTTCCGCCGCATCTAGCGACTAGTGCGACTAGTTGCTCCGATTGCATACGATGCGATCGACACGCTTCCGTGATGCGCTTAAGGATTCTCAATATCCTTCACTTGGATGGCGGGACTTCTGATGATATAGGAGAACAAGGGGGCTTCTTCCACAATTTACCCTCTTGCACGTGCATATCACGTGGGGGCATCCATATTAGAAGGTCCTTCCTATCATGTGCTGCGCCTGTAGGGGAGCCTCGAGCCTGGAGATGCAACTCCGTTGGACGGTTCGCAGGGGCTGCTCCGGAGGTCCAAGGTGGAGGAGGTTGTCACGACAGAGGTCCTGGTGGTAATGAAGTAGCAAGCTTCTTGTGGCGATGAAATCCCGGAGTTGGATAACGGGCGAGGCGCGGAGGAGGATGACGGGTGGAGTTGATTATGCTGGAGATGGTGACGCAAGAAGTGGAGGCACGATTGTCGATGATAATGGGGGATTGCTCCGATGTAGCGATGAAGATGAAGAGGCGGGGTAGCTTTATTCAGCGTGCTTGGGGTGAAGTGGGGTAATCGGTGGTGATAAAACCTCCTGTAGCGGGTGAAGGCGACGAGGATGGGTTGCATACAAGGCTCAACGACTGCGATGGAGAGGCTACGAAGCTTGCTGCAGGGGCTCACAGAGTTGGCGGAGATGGAGGTGTCGAAGTTGATACATGGTTGCTCAGCGGTCGATGTTGATGGTAGAGGAGTTGCAGGTGGAATTGAAGAATGGAGGAATTAGCATGAAATAGAGGAAAAAGGGAGAACAAAGTGGAATGGGGAGTCGCCTAAGGTTGAGAAGGATGGTGGTCCTCTCCCGATTATCGCTCCAAGAGGCCGGTGAAGCTTCAAATCTCTATACGATCACACCTGAGATGGTCTTTACCAGAGAAGATAGCTCCTATCACCGATGTCTTCTCCAACTCACTCGATGGTTATGGTAGATGGATGGCATACGAGGCACAACGGCTGCAATGGAGAGGCGATGGAGCTTGCTTTGGGTGGTCAGGGAGGCATGCCAAGATGAAGCTATCGAAATTGATACAGGGCTTCTCGATGGTCGATGTTGATGGAAGAGGAGTTGCAGGTGGAATTGAAGAATAGAGGAATTAACACAATAAAGAGGAAAAGGGGAGAAGAAAATGGAATGGGTGAAAGGTCCGAGAATCGCCCTTTTAGTAATGTTGAATTAACGTTTAAATTTCGTTGTAAGTAGGCAATTTTGGATCGATAAAAAACAATTAATTAATGAATTAACCGATTAAAGAGAGTGGTTATATATATATATATATATATATATATATACATGGGAAAGCCCAAGGTCAAACTCAGGGAGGACACTATCTCCTTAGGTTTCTTTGAAGTCGATCTAGATGTTAGGTTTTCTGAAAGGATTTTTTGGGTATTTTTAAAATGCAATAAATGAAGGATATGCAATTTAAAGCTAGTTGAAGGACTAAAATGCAAATTTCTATCAGCTCAAGTCCAAAAATCCTCAAACTTAGCTAGAAGTTGAATAATGATGAAGTTAAGATACTGCAATTTTTTTAGAATTTTCCGACTCAATATAAATTAACTATAAATAAATGTGCAGACTAGGTGATTTTCACAAAGTTAATTTTATTAAATAGCAAACCAATTTATTTTGCAGAAATAAATTTTCCTAGATTAGTCTATGTGAGGGGAATCCAGGAAAATTATTATCTCCTAAAAATAATTGATATGTGATCTATGAAAATTTAATTAAGAGAATCACCAAATAATTTATTCTGACCTCGATATGCATGCAAATATGATAATTTTTACGCATCCTATAAAATAAACTAAACTCTAGCTACTTTGATTTTGTTGCAAGTTTTTTAGCACAGATTAGTTTAATATTTATTTCATAATAAATAATGTGTAAAATATACAATACTTCACCAAATAAATTATATTGAATAAATCAATGCTCTCAAAATTACAAATACATATCCATTATATAAAAAAAATTATTGTTCTACATTGTGCAATTTTAAAAATAATAAAATGATGATGAATGAGAGTTACAAATAACATGCAAACACATGGTTCTATATGCAAATACAGAATTGAAATTGAAAAAAATAGCACACAAGGTGCTTCTTTAATTACCTAGATTCGCATGGGAAATTTCAAAATTTTCCCAAGAATGGGTGTGCGTGTCATGTGAGAGACTGGAGGTGGGGACTGAAAGGAGAAATGCATATGCTCATGGGATCTCTTGTGCAATATCTCCACCAGGGCACGTGTCAGGCACGTACCGGCTTGAAGGAGGGCTTGTCATTTGCTGGAACTGCAAGGTCCACTCCGCAATTTCGTCAACCACATCACATGCACATGTGTGGTGGAATAGTGTCGGGGCGGTATGTCAAGGGTGTTCCGTGTGTAAGGAGTGAAGGCATGAGTGTCGCGTTGGGTGGCTGACTAAAGGTGGTGGTGCGCCTGGGGTTGTTGGCATGTGAAGGTTGGAGCGGATGACACACACCATCTAGGGTAGGCTCGATGCTGGCTAGGTGACTCAGGCAAGGTCAATGCCATAGAAACTTGAGCATGGGGCTGGCGGAGGTGTGAGGGTTGTGGCCACAGGCGCTCGACTGTCCACATGATGCGGATGGCGCTGGTGAAGCTTGGTGACAAAACTAACGGAGGAGCTCCGACCGTAGGTGGATGTAGGATGATGATGCATGTAGGTACACGTTGAGGGAGAAAGGTGCTTGGTCGTCTGCTTCCCCGCGACTGGAGGTGCGCTCAGTTGGTGGCTAGTCGTAGAGATGGTTGCGCGTATGGAGGGGGTAGCAACGGGAGCATGCGATGATCACAGCAACGACTTGCAGAGGAACCCAGATGGGCCTGAATGTGCAAGACATTGGAACGTGTGATGGTCACGTGGTGGAGGAGCATCCTAGAGAGCTGCAGTGGAGCAACAACGGGTGGCGGGATCCTGCTGGAGCGCAGGCTGGCATCTTACGCAGATGGTCGACTAGACACGATGGTTTGCATGGACGGTTGGTGAGATGTGCATGTCATGTGGAGGTGGGTGTGTCGAAGGAATATGGGAGGCTATGCGGTGAAGGATGGAGTGGTTCGATGAGGATGATTTGGGAAGACAGAATGGTAGCAGAGAGAGAAACAAAGAAATATGAGTAGAAAAAAGGAAGAGGAAGGAGCAAGAATAGGGAGAATAGGACTCGGCTTGTCAGAGCTCGAGCAGGTCTCGCTTGAACTGGAACAAGGGACCTCGATACCTTGGATCTCAGCAGTGGGGGGAGGTCGTTGCTCTTCCTGGGTGTGCTCCACTATCACCGGACCTCGCTGGAGAGCTCTCTTCCTTTCTCTTGGAAAAGTCGGATGATGAGAAATGAAGAGGAGAAGGGAATAAAAAGAAGGAGAGGGAAGTTAGAAAATATGTGGAGAAAGTGGGGAGAATGTGGTGTTGCTGACTTGGAGTGGGGAACAAGTTGGAATAGAGAAGAAGTAAAAGAAGAAGGAAAAAAATAAAAAATAAAGTAAATAAGTAGGCTACTAAAAATAATGAAGGGAAAATAAATAAACATAAATATATAAATATAAATAAATAATTAATAAAATTATAAAATAAATAAAATAAAAAATAAATAAAATAAAATCTGAAATTGATAAATTAATAAATAATTAGGGTAACACGTGGCGGCTCTAGGAGCTGCCACATGTCACACCTCGAAAAATAGAAAATTAACTGTAAAGAAAATAAAAAATAAATAACTAAAGGGTCAAATCATAAAGAGGTCAACATGAATATTGCTCGTCTCGACGAGATTTACAACTTTTGTGAAGGACCAAAAATCAAAGGAAGTCATATGTAGAAAAAGTATTTTTTGGGGTACCTTATAAATATAAAAGAGGAAAGGGAAGCTGCTCCATGGGCCAGTTTCCCCTCCTTTTTTTATTTTTTTGAAAATGTTTTCATGTATATTCATCTATATATCCCTCCTACATGTCGTTCAAATTTCGTGAGAAACAGAGTCTTCTATGCCCTCCATCTAGAACAAGTACTTTACAAAAAAATTCAGACCGTTAAAAATTATCTGTTCTAGATGGTGGGTATAGGAGACTCCATTTCTCACGAAATTTGAATGACATGTAGGATGGATATATAGATGAATATACATGACAAAAGTTTCAAAAAAAAATAAAAAAGGAGGGGAAACTGCCCCGTGGAGCAGCCAACTTAGCTGCTCCATGGAGCAGCTTCCCTTTCCTACATATAAAATATCGTATTTTATATTTTGTATTTTTTTGTCATTTTAAATAAGAGAAAAAATAAAAAATAGAGAAAATGTGAAAGGAATATTTACAATTTAATAGAATTTTTCGGATTTTTAATAATTAAGAAAATAAAAAGATAAAATAGAGGGTATTATGGTGAATATGTACAATATACAATAGGGGTCCAAAACCTAAGTTTTACATACGAACTCTGATTTTTATGAAATTTGTCTTGTTTTGAATGTCTTGGAATTTATATTACTTTAAAAATAAGTAGACCTAAATATGACACTTTATGAGAGAGATATGCGCATTTTAAGATTCTCATTCTCAAAATAAGGCTCGGGCTTTATTAATCAATTTTACAAGTTATTTTTTTGATATTTTTCTTTTATTCTTTGTAGTAATATGTACAAAATGGAATTGATTTTATTATACTTGGAGTTCGAATAAAATAGTTACAAATATGGTGAAGTTAGCAATTATACACATGAACATATATAAGGAATTTCAGGCTTCTTATTTATGCAAATATGAATGCTAAAACACATTTATTATTTACATATGTATGAATGCTAATTATGCAATATAAATAATAAAATTCAGCTAATTACTCGGGAACGAAGCTCTATTTTCAACTTTTAGAGTGATTAAACACAAGTTATCAACCCCATATACTTAAACCTTGCTCGTCCCTAAGAAACTAAAATGAATTCGAAAAGTGAAATGATTTTGGGTTCCATACCAAGGTCATGAATAAAAGGTGAAAAATGGAGATTGACTCAACCTTTAGATTAATAATGTGGCAGAACCTTGTTGGGAATTGAATTTAAGACCTAACAACCTTTGAGTTCCACAAGTTTCTTATTCATGTTGCCTCAACGGTCAGGTCAGAACAGATCCTCATATGCAAATTTTGATGAATATGAATCTTACTTGTACTGTGTAAGTGAAATATAACTCTTTACATCAGAATTGGAAAATAACCAACCTCCTCTAACAAAGTAACTCAAATTTTTCGGTCTAGCAACTCTTTCCTCGAGGAGCGGGGTATTCCCTTCCAAGTTCAAGTGCAACCAGCTCAAGAAGAGGGGTGGAGAGAAGAATGGATGGTAGACAATGTAGCTACCTATCCAAGATGCTTGACCAATGTAGCCAAATCATCCAACTGCAATCTTACAAAAACTTTTAAGCTCTTCTTATTTTCTATACTTGTATATACACTCCGGCAGGCATTTTACTTTTCAATCAAGCCTATCTACTTTTGGAGATTCTGCATTTTTTATTCTTTTTTTCTTCTTTTTGTCAAATATAGAAGGTGTAGCATGTACATCATGAGTTTTTCTTCTTAAGACAGTAGACTATCCTTCTTTTGAAGCTTTATTGTAACCCACAGCATCCTGTCGTTAGATGTCAACGCCACTAGACTAGGTTGAGTTGCACTACCCTCCCTAGAGGAGGAAGGATGTTTCCAAGCCAAAGGATTCCACCTCCTTACCACCTCATCAGTGAAGAGATACATACATGGAGCTTGTCCAAGTCAGGTCATTGTCTAAATGAACCGTGCGTGTGTATGAATTATTCTACTTAGACCAATCAAGATGACAAGTGAACATAGACTTGTGGACTCAAAGAATTAAGTCGCTTGACCTGAAAAATCTTAACTTCAGTTCCTATAAGATTCCAATGAAATTAGGTTGATTAAGGTCAAATCAACTCCATCCTTGACATCTATTCATAACTTGGTTCAGAATCCACTAACTTTTCACTGAGCATATGCTAGAGATGCAGATGACATGCAATAGAAACGAATGAAGTGCATGACCCATTTTTTAATGCAATGATGATATGAAATAGTAAATAAGAAGCCTATTTTTTGTGTGTTTTTTTACCTACTATTTCACAACAAAATTTAGTATAATTGTATAAGTATTATTTAAACGTACTTCTACAAAAGTATTATACAGATTATACAATATACATAAGTATAAACTTATTTTACAAAAAGTTTTTTTTTAAAAAAAATCAATTTTTATCCACCTCATAATTATTGCATAATATATACAAAAATACGCAAAAGTAGGAGATATGGGTAAAATATATATCTAATATATACACCCCCTATACTTAGCGTGTGTTATGTACTCAGAGCATGAAAAGCAAGGAAAAGTACATAGCTCGTGCTAAGTGTAGGATAGATAAGAGAAGAAAAGGAATAAAAGTTGATCCGCTCCCTATACTTAGGCTCTGGTCACCCTAAGTGTAGAAGAAGATCAAAAATGGGACAAACGAGGGTAAGAGGGGAAATGGATGAGTATATATACAAGATGGGCATCGGTTCCCTCTATACGTAGGATCTGGTCAGCCTAAGTTTAGGACAGAAGTGAATGCAAGTCCGATGAGATCTGGAGAATGTACAGAGAATTATGAAGAGACTCGGGTCACTCTCTCCCCTATACTTAGGATTTGGTCATCCTAAGTCTAGCCATAAAATGAAACGATATGGAGTCGAGGCGAGTAATTCGAATCACTGGGGAGGGAGGGAAAAAATGTACACAGAGTAAGAATATATAAGGATCAAGAAGGTTTGTGACGAACCTTCTTACAAGAGCGAGGAGGTGGATAATATACATATGTGTCGCTGTCAATCATCCTCATAAGAATAATATTGAGGTATATGGATTGTTCAGTGAGGGCCGACACATGACTGCTTCCTTAGATATGGCTTAAGAATATCCAAACTAAGTTCACTCATATAAACCACCTTATCTAGACCTGATGAGGATTCCTCCAAAAATTCCTTCTCTGGTATGTTGAAGGAAACTTTCTTAGTCAGTTTTTTAGAACCTGAATCATTGAGAGAGAGGAGAGTGAAATACCTTGAGGGGTTCGGGGGAATACCTCGAGGAATCAGTTCTTGACTTCCTCTCACTATATTATCGACTAGAGGAAGGGCCATCCATGTTTTTAGGTTGGGTTAATTCAATAATGGTTGTTTCCTTTGTTGTGGGTATAGGTTGATGTGTTGTGCTGACTATGGGTTCCCCATAAAATGAGTCACCATATATATTGTAATATTCTTGAAGGGTTAGCACACATTTAGGAGAGGTTCCAGTGATCTCAGTAGGCTTGGCATTAGGAGTGATGCAAGTAGTGGGAGTCAATAATGTGTGGAGAGTCTCTGATCCAATGGCCAGCTTGATAGTCGGTATCTTGGGTGTAACAGAGAGGTGGGACTCATCTACCTCTCGATGGTAACGACTATCAGCAGCTTTGTTGGTTACCTTATATTAGAGTGTGTCAAAGAATGGATGCGGTCAGAGTGCTTCTAATGCTATAAAATTGATCTCCCCAATCTCACAATCTATAGCTAAGAATGGATTCCCGAGAATGAGATTAGGTAAACTCTCCTCGGTGCTCAATGTCAATGACCATGAAGTTTACATGGAGTAGAGCACCTTGGAATGTAATGATGACTGAAAAGGTTCCTCTCGACCGTTTTATAAATCGATCAGCCAGCTAAACGATCTCTCTCGACTTTCTGATTGGCTTGAGTTTGAGCTTGTCAAACACAGAGGTCGGAAGGATATTTATCGACAAGTCGTCATCGATTCTAGCATGAGTGAAGGTATTGTTTTTGAGTTCACATTCAATCTTAGGCAACCACTTAAGCTGCGACTCTTTGTGTTTCTCCCCATAACCAAGGAGGTGGCCATAAACACTATGTGTCTCTCAGTCCTTGTCCTGTTATTGCCCGACCTCTTAGGCATCAATTTACTTCTCACAAATCATTTGAGGTCGGGGAAGTGATATATGGCCTCTATTAAGGGAAGTTTAAAAATCAATTCTTCATCGAGTGCTTCCCTTAGGGCAGGTTCCAATTTTTTTAGGTCTATTTCATTTTCTTTTTTTATGAATTGTTCTGAATTTTAATGTTTTTGGTCTTTTTGGGATTTTTTTTGTTGTTTTCAATAGGTGAAGGGTGGGGGGGGGGTAAGTGGTTAGCAGAAGAGGGAGGTAGAAAGGACTCCAGTTGTATAGACTATGTGTGTTTTCTTGTGTCCTATAAGTTTTAAACATTGAATTCGCTTATTCCATTCTTCACTTCCATACCTGAGATGGAATAAATTGAAGTGATTTGGTCGATGACATTTCAAAGGTTATCCTCAATTAATTCATATCTCTTCATAACCCTAGAAATGTTATTCTCCAAAGAGTCCTCATAGCAAATCATTGAAGCATTTTATCTACTCGGAGGATACTATTGAGATCTTGAAGTCTCATACTCACCATACCTAGACTTTGGCATGTAATACTAGGTAGAGTATGGACCATCCAAATGGTAGATATCGATCGAAGCCTTTATTAATGGAGTCAATTAATGGGGGTTGGTACATATAGCTCATGAGTCCAAGCAATTGAATGTGTAGGCTCTCCGAATGAAGGTTGGTCAATGTGGGCTTGATTACCAAGGTCAATCAAGTCGGGAAGATATTATGATGCAAGCCATTCCATTCGGTTTATTCCATCGACCATGTTATGCCCTAAGGTCAAGTAGGGATGTGCATATGGAAATTATTGTCCAGTCCCCACTTGAGGTGAGAATGAAGTATGTAGGGGCACATAATTTTGCCAATCATCCATCTCAACAATGGCTTGCTCTACGAATTGCTCATTGAGTCCAGCAAGCAATCGCATATAAGGTGAGTTAACCCAGGTTGGAAGTGGGTCAGAGGTGTAAGAAGGTGGGGTAGGTAAGAAGTATGAAGAAGCGGGAATGTCAGTCGATGTTCTAACTTCATGGTCGAGATGGGGTTATGAAGGGGAATAAGAAGGTGAAGATAATCATATTATGGTCGAGGAGGAGTGACCTGGATATGATAACCAATATCCCGACATATTGGAAAATATAAATGTAAGTGGATCGAGATGGAAAACGTTCAAATACACAAGATAACGCGTACATGCATACACAAAACAAACGCAAGAGCAAACCCCAAATTCACCAACTCTAATAGGTGATAAATGCAAGTCTTGAAAGATTAACGAGTTGTTAGGTGCATGTACTTCCCAACATATTGTCCCAATTCTTATGAATAGTTGCATCCACTTTCAGCCATTATAGGTGTAAGTGCGGACTGTATAAATACAACTACCTATTTCTTGAGGACAAAGATGTTTAACGGCATCCTCTAAACCTCCTAGTATGATAAGGAAATTCAGACCATTTACCGGCTACCCGTAGATCTTCACTGAAAAGTGGCTACATGTTTTTTTGAACCAGTATTATATATAAAAATTCTGGCTTTGGCTCTATCTTAGGGTCGTCTCTCTCACTTGCAAATAAATCAAACATTGACAAGGTTGCTCTCCCGCAGGCAAGGGTTAATTTTAGTCAATTTTTCTGTCCAATTCAATTAACAGTCTCGATTTTAAAGATTGGTTGTCACTGTAATAAATCCACACATGCAATCATGTTTACCATCCAGTCCCAATTCCTTTATCATAGGTTAAAAAAATGAAAAGAGAGAGAATCGAAAAAAGACAATGCAATCGAGAAAACGATGATGAATGCTTAAGCAATAAGTCTTATAATGCTTCTAGATCTCTACATGTGGGATGCAATACTGAATTGAAATTTTACACTATATGAAATGAAAATGAGAATATCGTCCCTAGATAGGAAGTTCTATTAGCGAATGATGAACGATTTAACATGGACTAATAGATCTGCAGTCTAAGTGTGTCTCGTTAAATGTGATGTGTGGTCATAAATATTACGAGCACAAGCAATAAAATAAATGCTCTAAAAGCCACGGGTGCAGGTCCTACTCTACATCAATCAACCACACGACCATGAAGGGTCCAATGTCCAATCTTGATACATGCACGAGATTCCAAACGAAATCCGCTAGAAATCAAGTAATTATTACAAGTTATTTTTTTTCAAAAACTAAGATTATATTTTTAAGATCTCCTTGGCATCTCAATAGTCGACACGATCTATCAATCATCGGCCTCCGATGCACTTCGAGATGCGTCGACATCAATAAAGCCGCTCTATGTCCACCAGTCCCTCACGCAAAAAGATGGAATTTTATGTCAGAGAGATATCATAATATATATAAAAAATAAATAGAAAAATAATTGTAAAGAATGAAATAATTATAAGGTGGTTTGAGGGTCAGACTGCCTGAGTGAATGGAAAACTAAATCTATTTTTTCTAAAATGATCCTAAGCTGTTTGCCTCCCCGGCAACATCGCCATTTGGCGGATCCTTGAATCTCCCAATTTAATATGTCATTTTGTTGTAGTCAGGCAATCATGATCGATCAAAATTTAACCACACAAATCGATGAATAAATAAATTAAGTAATGTCTGGTTTTATGTATTTTTAACCTGGGCAATACCCTGTGTTGACTTAAGGAGGCAAAGGAACTACTCTGGATCAAGTTAGACAAATTAGCTTGCGGTTTTCTAAGCAAAAATTTATCGTGAATTTTTATGCGATAAAAATGCAATACAATTGAACTAGGTTAATAAGAAATAAAGCAACTTAGCTAAATTAATTTTAAAATGAAATCAATCCAATTCACCCAATTTGTATTTTTCCTTAAAACCTAATCCAATTATGATTACAAATTTTTTTTGTAATTTTTGGATTAAAGATGCAACAATTAAAAATTAAAAGTTTTTATGGGTTTTTATGCCATTTTTCATGCAAACAGATTGCAAAAATTATTAAATATTTTATTCGAAGTAACATATGATGAAATTAAGCTATAGTATTTTTCGGAATTTTTTGACTATTTATGATTTTTTATGTTTTTTACTGAAAATAGAGTGGCTGTGAATATTTAATTCATAATAAATCTACGAAATAAATTTATTCAGAGAGCGTTTATTTGAAATTGATGAACGCGAAATCCACCTCTTTAATAAAGGAAAATTACCATTGTATAGGAGATGGATTTTGATCCGCAAAAACAACAATCATTCGAATACTGTGGAAAATTTATACATTGTAAGTCTACCAAGGTCGAATGTAGGGACACGAGATACTCTATTTCTTTGTCAAATTTGATCAATTTAGGTCATCTGTGAATGATTTCTCAATTTCTAAGGTCTTGTTGCAAATTACGATGCAATTAAATGATGCATGCATTTTTTAGTTGATTTTTTCATGTGAATATAATGACTTGCATGAAGAATGTTGCAACGTTAAGTGCAAGATATAAGTATGCAAAAGATATATACAAGTTTGCCCTATAAAGATTACATAACTGAGAAAAGAATATGGTTTGAAATCATAGTCGAATTTGGCTTAAATATTTGAGAAATCATCAATTTAGGGTAAGAGCATGTAGAGCAAAGGTCCTCATCTAACATAAAAATTTACTTCATTAAAAATGATGTAAGATAAGAAAGTGAAACATGCCATAAGATAAATGATGAAACAAGGATCAAAGCGACACTAGAATCATGTAATTTAGATCTAAGATGCTCAAGTTACGAAGAAAACAATACATGGGCATAAAAGTAAATAAAAATACAGGAAATAACAGATAAATAATCACAAATATGTCCTTGGAGGGACCAATTTGCAATTTACAAAAAATCGCTTGGAGTCCTCTATATTTATCCCATTTACGCACAGGGACCATAATGCAATTTTCAAAACAAGTGAGGGAATTCTTGTAAAATACCCTGGAGCATACATGAGAGGTATGTGCATGGGGACCAAGATGCAATTTCCAACTGGGGTCATCACGACAATTTTCCCAAGCCCTCACGTGTTAAGCACGTGAGGAGCTAGGCTCGGGATGCTCGCAAGCTTGGTGACATGTGGCTGGCATTGAAGCTCGGTGAGAGGCTCGGGGAATCCAAACTTGTAGGTTCTGCATGAGGTTTGGGGATGCCACTGTCGACATCTGGACCGTACGATCAAACAGATCGGACGGTAGCTGCTCTTCTTCTCCACTATGGCCCACCGGAGGAGGCTGCGCTCTAACGGTCACCTAGGGGCTCATTCGTGCTCCATACATTCTCCTGATGGTCGTAGAAGGTGTCTAATGTCCTGGAGAGAAGTTTGGAGGTACGGCAAGGCTCCGAGGATGATCGAAGGTGGAGGTCGACGAAGCCTCGCTGGAGGAGAATCACTCTATGGGGCTCCGGTGCAAACTCCGGCCAATCAAGATCGTGCAGAGTTAGTATATAGACGAAGCATGCCTTAGTAAACGTGCGTGAGTGAGTGAGGTGAGTGGGGGTCGTGGGGTGATGAGAGATGATGGCCGGAAGCTTCTTCTCCGGTGTGATGAAGAAGAAGGGGGGTTGGAGCGAAGTGGTTCTGGAGAAGGGAAGGGTGGTCGGCGAAGGTGCTTGGTAGTTAATGGATGTTATCAGGGGTCGGTGTATGATGAAGATGGCGGATTACGGTGAGAAAATTAGTATAAAAATCAAGGAAAATTAGAGAAAAAGAAGACCTCGATGGAGAGGGGAATCCAGTGGAGGAAGGGCCTAGGCTGAACGTCGAAGGACGCTCGGGGTCTTTGCATGTATTGGGAAGCCGATCCAGCGAGCTCAGCGGTGCACTACAACTACGCTAACATGGTCGGCGGACCATGGATCTCACCGGAGGCATACGACCGTCGTCGCCTCGAGATTACCACCCTCCGCTATCACCGGAGGGTCGAAGAAGCTAGGCCATAACATGTGGAGTGGTGGATCTCTTGATCGGTGGTAGGGGTTTTATAGGTCAAGGTTTGGGTGTTACAGATCGAGGTCTCACCGGTCCTCCGAGGATGGTAGAGCTATGATGAGGTGTATTGAGGGATGCACGAGGATGCGGGTGATAACGACTACACAAGGGGAGCATTAGGGTGTGGGAAGACGATCAAGGTTTCAACCATATTTTGAAGGGGGGAAAGGGCTCACTAGGCATAACGCATGGGAAGGGGGGTGTTGGAAGGTAGGGGATGATGATCTAGCCATTGGATCTCACGATCCAATGACTACGATGGGAGCGCGAGCGGAGGGCTACGATCAGATCCGAGGATCTTATCGAATGGCTAAGGGCTAGTCACAGACGAACGGGTTGGATGGACCTTAGGTCTTGATCTAAGGGTGGTGAGAGTGGGGGCGATGTACAGAGATGGTGGTCATAGGATGAAGAGGGATCGAGTGGCGGAGAAAGAGGCGCAAGGGAGTGGCTTAGATTTGATATGAGATCAGATTAAAAGGCTGGAGATAGAGCGAGTTTGTGCGGCTAAGATTGTGGAAGGTGGAACGAGATCAAACAGCTCTGGGAGGTGTCGCGTGGCGGAAGGAGAAGGAAGCCATGAGGGCAACCCAAAGGGCGCTACGTGGCTACACCAGAAAATTCGAAAATATTATAATAAAGAAAAATATGAAAGAAACAGTTAGAGGCAAAATTATTAAAAAGTAAAAACATGAAAGTTGCAGATCTCAATGAGTCTATAAGTTTCATGTTGGACAAAAAGCCAAACGAGGTCATTTGTAAAAAAAGTATTTTTGAGGGTATTTTTAAAGGGTTAAAAACACCTGCTTTTTGGTTTTGAGTTGTTTTTGTAGTTTTTAGTCTTTTTAAGGGTCATGAACTTATAGAAAATTAATTAACTTAATTTTTAGGGGTTTTTAATAATAAAATAATTAAAAGTAATTAAGTACAATAATTACAGGTTAAATATACAAAATATATTACACGATAAAATGAATGAATTATTAGTGAAATTTATTGGGTTCTTTAAGCTAGGGGATTAAAAATGGACTTTTAGCAAGATGAATACGAGATTCATCATACCCCTATACTTAAACCATGCTCGTCCTCGAGCATATAGAGAATGAAGGAGTCAGATTAATTCCTGATAGTGCATGTGAAAGATTCAAGGCTCAATTTTTTCGAAGGCCTTCAATATAAGTAATCCTAAAATTCTGGGCTTATCCATGCTCTAGTTAGAAGGAATCCAACTTCACTAATTATCATACTCTATTTTTGTGCATATAATATATACATATATGAAATTTAGTGTACTGCATTTCATGAGAGTCGTTTCGAGATATCACTCAAAGTTCCAGTCTGGGAGACTCTCCTTTAAACCTTATCATCAACACTAGGGAATAAGTCTATTCTTGCTTTAGCCAACCATCTCATTAGTTCTTCAGTCTTGAAATAAAGATGGATGGCCATATGATGGAGGGCATAGGACTGTGTCTAATTTTCTCTCCCTCGCATTGGAACAATGGGCATCTCGAGTGCCTTTTTAGTCGACACATGTAGGTTTATCGCTAGTTTATCAATGGGTCCGTCAAGAGATTTGGAGTCATCTGCAGTTGTTTTTATGGGAGTACACCAAGGTGTGTCTTTTTTAAGTATCTAAGATACCTTCAACACCCAGACTTGTAGCATTTACGATGTAGAGCCCTTTTTTTAGTGTCAGCCCGACTCCTTGGTCCTAATTAGCACTTGGTCCAAGTGGACACTTTGAAAATGTTTGGGAGCACTCGCCATTGGTGGAAGCTCATTTATAATTTGACTTTAGAGGATAGAGCTTTTCTTTGATATTTCTTTCATTTCATTTGTTTGGCTAGCTCCACTACTTTTACCAAAAGTTAGCGCACACTGATGAATAATTTAATTATGTTTCATCACTCCTTGACACATAGGTAAATATCAAAAGATAGCACGTGAACTTGTTCATCCCATCCTCAAATATCATTAGATCGGGTCTAAACTCAAATCTCTAGTCCTAGTTCCTCAAATGATACTCAACTCATCTCATCAGTCATGCAGTTGTGAAGGTGAAGTGTTGATCATATTCTTTTGAAGGTAGAAATGAAGAGCGCAATATAGTGCTCAAATCTTTCAAATGAGGGAAGTGTGGATAATTAAGCTTAAAAATCCTAATTACTAAGGCATGTTAATTCAGACTCTCGAGATCATAGAAATCAAGTGTCCTTAAAGTCCTCAAGCCTTGAGTGAATGTGAATGTGTCTGGAATACACCAACTCCTTAGTTAGTGAATATTTTTGAATGTTGTGGTTAGAAATACTTAGTAAGTCTACCAAGATCACGTTGTAGGGATGGATCCATACACAATGTCTTCTAAACCACCCACTTTGCTAAGGGAGACTAAAGTTCCCTCACTCAAAGTAGCTACTATGCCTAGTAGTCAAAGTCTTATTCAAGGCAAGGTTTTTTAATTTTTTAAATTTTTGCGGAATTTTTGAAAAAGGGTTTATTTAAAACAAATTAATACATCAATTTTTAAGAAAACATTTTTACAAGGTTTTTTTTACAAATCTCAGCTCATAATTTTACTTAAACCAAGCCGAAAAAGATTTTTCAAAAAGTTTAAAAATATACGAGCTATGGCTGAAATAGATAAATAATAGTATATGATATACCCCCCTATACTTAACATTTGCTATGTCCTCATAGCACACATGATATGAAGTCATGGCTCGGTCAAATATATGGTGATATAGTGGAACTGAGGAGGAGGCTACCCTATACTTAGGTAAAAAATTGAGCCAAGTATAAGAAGACAACACAAGGGATTGATAAATTGGAAGGTCCCCCCATACTTAGGCTATAAATAGCCTAAGGATCTGGGTTAACGGGGAGGTTTGTGTTTGGAGGAGTAATTACACTAAGATACAGGGGGCGAGGGGGATGGTTGTATTTTTTCAAATGGCTAGGAGGCAGATGAGGGGGTGGGGGATGTGAAATATACAAAGATAGGGGTGTGGGGGAAGGGTGAGTGTGTATGTGCAAGTGTGTATGTGTGTGGGAGGGTGGGGGGTAGATCATTTAGTGATCTCTTTCTTTTTTTCCCTTTCCCCCCCTTTTTTTTTCTTTTTTTCCTTTTTTTAACATGCGAGTCCTCTAATGAGGTCTGTTAAAAATGCACATGCAACAATTTTTTTTTACAATATGCAAATGCAAATTGACTGATAAAATTCCTAAATTTCTCTGGCAAATATTTTGCGACCTTCTCAACGGGAGCTCCCAACTCTACGCCTCCATGGAGATCAAGCATCCTCGATCTTCATGGACCCAACCACAAGAGAGAAATGTTAGAAAAATAGAGAGGAAATTAATCAGTAGACATGATGCAAAAATAATACATGAAAAGAAGACATATGAATTCACAAAAATATATCAAAATTCAATAAATACTAAAGTTGAGTCATGTCCCCGGCAACGACACCAAATGTGAAATCCACCTCTTTAATAAAGGGAACTTGTCGTAGTATAGGAGACAAAATTCAGTTAGTAAAAACCACAATCTTTTGAATGTTGTGGAAAATTTATACTTGGCAAGTCTACTAAGATCGAACGTAGGGACACGATCTACTTTATTTCTTTGTCAAATTTGATCAATTAAGGGCTTGTGTGAATGATTTCTCAGTTTCTAAGGTCTTATTTAAGATTACGATGCAAATAAATGACACATGCATTTTTAGTTGATATTTCCATGCAAAAATAAGGAGATGCATGAAGAATAATGGAATGTTAAGTACAAGTTATAAGTATGCAAAAGATGTATGCAAGTATGCCCTATAAAGACGACATAATTAAGCAATGAATGTGGTTTGAAATCAGAATCGAATTTGGCACAAACATATGAGCAGTCCTCTATTCACGATAAGAGCATGTAGAGCAAAGGTCTTCATCTAACATAAAAATTCACTTCATTTAAAATGGTGTCAGATAAGAAAATGAAACATGCCATAAGATAGATGATGAAACAAGGACCAAAACAACGCTAAAATCATGCAATTTGGATATCAAGTTATGAAGAAAAAATGCCAGGGCATAAAATTAAATAAAAATGTAGGAAATAAAGGATAAATAATCACAAATAGGTCACTGGAGGGACCTATTTGCTATTTCCAAAAAATCGCCTAGTATCCTCTGTAATCTCCCATTTGCGCGCAGGGACCATATTGATATTTCCAAAATAAGCAAGGGAATCCCTATAAAATACCTAGGAGCGCACGTGACATGCACGTACCTGGGGACCAAGATGCAATTTCTAAAATAACCAAGGTCATCACTTCAATTTTCCCATGCCCTCACATGCTAGGCAGGTGTGGAGCTAGGTTCGGGGCGCTCGCAAGCTCGATGACACGTGACTGGCATCGAAACTTGGTGAGAGGCCCAGGGAATCCGAACTTGCTAGTTCTACATGAGGTTTAGGGATTCCACGTGTCGACATCTGTACTGTTTGATCAAACAGATCGGATGGTAGCTACTCTCCATCCTCTGTCGTGGCCCACCGGAGGAGGCTACGCTCAGACGGTCACCTAGTGGCTCGTCCATGCTCCAAACGTTCGCCTGATGGTCAGAGAAGGTGTCTGATATCCTGGCGAGAAGGCTGGAGGTGCGAAGAGGCTCTGGGGATGATCAGAGGTGGAGGTCGACGAAGCCTCTCCAGAAAAGAATCGTCAAACGGGCTCCAGTGCAAACTCCATCCAATCACGATCCTGCAGAGTTAGTATATAGAAGAAGCGTGCCTTAGTGGATATGCGTTAGTGAGTGAGGTGAGTGGGGGTCGTGGGGCGACGAGAGATGGCAACCGGAAGCTTCTTCTCCGGTGAGATGAAGAAGAAGGGGGCACGGAGCGGAGTGGTTCTGGAGAAGGGAAGGGTGGTCAACGAAGGTGCTTGATGGTTGGTGGAGGTTATCGAGGTGTCAATGGACGATGAAGATGGCATATTGCTTCATGAAAATTAGGAGAAAAAGCAAGGAAAATTAAAGAAGAAGAATACCTTGACGGAGAGGGGAATCCAGTGGAGGAAGGGCCTAAGCTGAGTGTCATAGGATGCTCAGGGTCTTCGCGCGTGCTTGGCGGCCGATCCAGCAAGCACAACAGTGCACTGCGGCGACGATAATATGGTTGGAGGACCATGGATCTCATCGGAGGCATACGACTGTCGTCGCCTCGAGATTACGACCCTTCGTTGTCACCGGAGGGTGGAAGAAGCTCGGCCATAGCCTGCAAAGTGGTGGATCGCTTTATCGGTGGAGGAGGGGGGTTTTGAAGGATATTGAGAATCCTTAAGTGCATCACGGAAGCGTGTCGATCGCATCGTATGCAATCGGAGCAACTAGTCGCACTAGATGCTAGATGCAACGGAAATTAAATTTTTTAAAATTTAAAGATGAAACCACATGATCACGAGAACACTTCTCGGATCGTTTCATCAAACCGCAAAGTATAAGGAATACCTCTTGAAGCGTGGTTGTGATCGCGAGATCCCAAAGTAGAGATCCTCCTGTCTTAAGTCCGATCCACGAAGAACGCACTTGCGAGCGCGATGATGAGTCACGTTCTTTCCCGCAATCCTCGATGAAGATCCAAGCGATGGCTCCCCCGATTTCGTCAAACGAAATCCACCGTTTTCCTTTAGAGTAAGCAACTCCAAAGAAGATGGAGATCCACAAGTCGTCGAAGGCGAAGCCGAGAGTCTCTCCTTTCTCAACACAAGATGGACGACCATCTTTCGGAGGAGAGGAAGAGAGAGGGCGAGAATATGAGAGAGAGAGAGAGAGTTGTAACCTTGTACACCTCTTAATGATGTACCATGGAAGTCTACCATAGCCCTCCTATTATATTAGTTTAGGATCCATCGGATCTCAATCCATGGACTCATAGATCCAACGACTAGGCTTGGTCTATGTAAGATCAATGGTTATGATTGTTTTTGGTTAAAACCAACAACATTTATTTATGATTAAATTAAATATATGTTGCAACATTATCAACACATTTTTAATTTAACATAAATAAATTAGTTGAGAGATTAATCATCATAATAAAATGGAGTCAATATAGCCTCATAAAATTAAGGGGCGTCACCCATGACTCTTTCATGGGTGACGCCACCTCTAAATTTGGTGGCTCTATTTCTCCTTCTTATTATATTACATTATCTCTCAATTATCACAAAAATATCCACCAAATTAATTCTAAATTAATTTGTGAATATTTCAATCATGCCATTGAAAATTATGTGAATCATAATCACATCCCAAACTAATTTGTAAATCACATTTCCAATTAATTAACAAATATGAATCCAATCCACATTTAATAATTAACAAATGTTATTTACTAAATTTCTCTCTCTTGAATATATGTATATTATAAATCATATTTATAATACACAAATATTATGGATAGTATTATCCACATTCTCTAGTCCTTGATAATTAAATCTCATTTAATTATCTTGGATAATAATATGAATCATATTCATATTATGCTTGATAATTAAATCTCTTTTAATCATCAAGTCCTTGCTCGGATATACATTTCATCAAATGAATCATTCTTGAACCCTTTCAAGAATAATGTGCTTTCTTCGCAGATACTTGGAGATAAGGACAGGACGATTGTATTGTTCCACGTATAGTGACTTGGATGTTGAGATTTCATCTCAAATCCAGATCTTACGAACCTCCCATAGATGCTTGATTAAATCAAGACCACAAATCTAATCTTCTAATTGCATCTGAATCTCATTCAGACCAATGTCCAATACTTGGACTAAGATCAGATTGCTTCTCTACTGAAAGGAGTCACTAAAATCCATACCTGTTTCATCACTCCCTCGGAATGGAAGCGTCATGGATATACAATCGTTTATGATCACATCACCCTCAGGTATTCCCAATACCTGTACATCCTGCATACTGGAAGACCCATGATCAACCCGAAGATCAAGATCAATTTTACACTGTCTTCTTCAGGGTTTGATCACTAAATTTCTCATTTGATCATTGGGATTTGGTATCGATCATATACTTTCCAAAAGCATATATCATACCTAGGTCTTGATCATATACTTTCCAAAAGTATATATCAAACCTACAAATTCAGTCAAGCTTCCAAAGCGAGACGACCGTGCACGGAATTTGATTCTTCCCAATATCTCACGAGTGAGCTCATGTCTTCCGGTTCAGTAGTGAACCTGTATGATCCCTTTGAGAGATCGTATTACTCATATGCCCTTATATGCACACCAGCGCGCCGGTGTATAGACCTTGGTTAGGTCATCAACCTATTGGTCTGCCAAATGTACATACTCAGACATATAGCAATACATCTGTCTCCGGTCAGAGGATGTGTGCCTATGCTGTGACAGCATTCAACATAGGACTTAGGTTATCTCGATCTCGTTAAGTCAACCCATTGACCTAACTAATCTGACACCTCCGAATCTCTATTCCTATACAGAGGACTTGCATCAAGAGGTCGGTCAGATATCAGCCTATGTGAGAAAAGGATTGCCATCTCCTACTCGGGCTGGAGATCACATCTTAACAATCATTTGACGGTGCTTGATGAGTCCTCAATCTAACTCTTTAGATATTCATCCAAGCATCAGCCTCTATGATTCAATAATTGAATCAACAGCTGTATGATCATTAAGACAACCATGGTACATAACCCTAGTTGTACAGAGGGACCTATTATGCAAATTATTTATTCTTCATTTCAGATCAGGGAATGATATTTGCAATAACATTTATTGCATAATGGCTCGTCGTGGGCTCATATGTCCAACAATCTCCCACTAGCCCAAAGATCCATTAATGGGCTAATCATTTAACCCACACTCATGTGACAATCATATGCTATTTAGAAAAATAGCTTGGTAAGTTGATCAGTCACTCTGTTCCCGTGAGACTATGCCAAGTCCTTTTACGGCACTTGCATATCCCTAGGTAACCATGCTCGCATCCAATGCGAATGTTGCATCTGATGCAACCAATACTCAATCTAGTCAAAGCAGTTATAGTGTCCTTGACACTATTGCTCAATAACTATTATAACCAGTATTTCCATAATCCTTATTAGAATACCCTTATTACGGGAGATCACTATCTCTCAAGGTATCCACAGTTAAGAACTTTTTAGATCTCTATCTATAAGGTCTTAAGCTCTTGAAGATAAGACTTAGAGATCACCATCTCTAAAGCCTTGTCATCTTTGAAGATATCATTATTACTGCAATCAAGTGTTCTTTCTCCATAGTAGGATTAGTAACACTTTGCTACTCCCACTGCATGGCAGATATCTGGCTTTTGTACACATCTAGCATACACGTAGCTTCTCGTAACTGATGCACAAGTGCAAGCAGTTCTAGCATTCACTTCCTCAACTCTTTGAGGTGCTATCCCTTTAGATAGGTCAGTACCAAATCTTAAGGGAAAGGAAGCCTTTCTTGGAATTTCCAAGAATGGAATATGTCCAAGGTGTACTACAAATGTGACATTCCCAATACCCTCTTTCTTCGCTTCTGAACAACTTCAGAACTAAGATCCAAGAGGTATTCTTGAGATCATATCTCAAGGTATGGAATAGCCAGTCTATGAAACACTTATTATCATCCTCATATCATTCCAAATGATTAGGATATTATCTACATTTAGCACGATGAATACAATGGCACCCCCACTAAGCTTCACATGGTTCATCAAGATTCTATCTGAAATCATAACACTTATGATTTCATTAAATCTGATGTTCCAACTACAAGAAGCTTATTTGTGTCCATAGATGGAGTCTTCAGCTTGCACACCTTGCTTTCCTCAATCACGAAGCCCTGGGGCTACTTCATGTGAATATCCTCAGAGAGGTATTCTTAGAGGAATGCAATCTTGACTTACATCTTGAAGATGCAATAGTCAAGTTGTGTAGCTAAGGTTAGCAATATTCTGATGATTTTAAGCATGGTCACCGACGAGCAAGTCTCATTGCAAGCAATGTATTCTCTTTCGGTGTGTAGCTAATGGCTACGAACCGTGCTTTGAAGGTCTCTACCTTCTCATCAGGTTCCCTTTCTCTTGAAGATCCATTTACACCTTAATGGGTCTAACCCTTACAGGTGGATCCTCTAGGGTCCATATACAACACTTTGTATATGAAGTCTACTTTAGACTTTATTGCTAATTTCCATCTTTCCATGTCATGATCCTCAGGAACTACATCACAAGAAGTCCGATCATTTTCAGATTTAACTGACACATGGAATACATCCTCAAATTCATTTGAAGAGGTATTAATGTTTCATCTTTAATTATCCTTTTAGTTTCCGATTTCAGGAGCCTCATTGCCATCTCAAGATTAAATGAGTTTCTTCACTTCATTTTCATCTTGATTCTCAAAAATCTCAATCCTCCAAGAATCAGATTCTCAGAAATGAGATCTTTTAAGAATCTCAAGGTCATAAAGTAGGTATCCAATACCATCCTTTATTTTTCTAATGAAGTAGCACTCTCAAGTGCTAGATTCCAGCTTACATGCATGGAACCTTATTAAGGATATATATTGTAGTCTCTGCTACACATATATACCAGGACACTAAGAGGATAATTATGCCAAAATTCATCATTGATCAAATCATGTCACACATGATCCAATTGTATCTCCCTACAACTCTATTGAGTTCAGGTTTATTAGGAGGAGAGAGATAGAAATGATATTCATATCTCCATAAGGTATTCTTTGAATTTTTATCTAACAGGTACAAGCTACCTAGGCTAGATCAAATTCATTTCATCTTTCTTCAAACTTTGATTCTAAACCAAAATTAAGAAATCTTTGAACATTTCAAAGGTTTCTTAGGTGAAGAGAAGAAATATCATATCATACATAATCATCAATAGATATCACATATCCATAATGTTTACTATGATATAGATGATCTACATACATCAGTATGTATGAGATCTTGAATACCTTGACATCTTACACCTTTCCCAGAGAAGGGTGTATTGGACATTTTACTTTGAATACAATATTCATAAGTATGTATGATTTGAAATTTTAGACATTCTAAAGTTTCATATCTTACTAGTCTATTGATCAAATCAACAGACAAATGTCCAAGGCTTGATGCCAGATCATTGTCAAATGATCTTCATCCTCCTATTGATCTTATAAGGTTTGATTTTCAGTATTAGAAATCTTAATGAACCATTCATTAATTTTCTAATTTTGTGGAGTCTACTAGATGTTAGATTACTATCTGAAATATTTCCATCATAACTCTTTTTAATATTTCTATCTCAGAATTCATGTTTATTTCCAACATTTAGAAACAAACAATGAGTGTACTCTACTATCTAGGTTATAGAGACATTCTCCAAGACTAAGGGCTCTCCCACTGAGAATATGAAGTCTATCTATCCAACAGAGATTGCTGCAACAATTACAGCAATATCCATGTAGATGACTACTAAACCTTAAGATCAATTTTCTAATCTTCTATATATATATATATATATATATGCAACCAATTGCAAATGTCATTAGAAGATTGGGATACAATTATCAGACTTTATCTTATGAAATAAGAAAGTCAGAGTCAATGATTATATGTAGATTATTATGGTGCTCTGTCTGAGTCCTTCACTAAGGATTTTAGACAGATGTGATAGTCATACTATCAACACATCAACTTATTGCAGTATTGGCATTCTTTGGATGTCATATGGAAGTCACAGAAGTACAATAAACTCTTTGACTTTCCTTCTCACTGGGTCCAACCCATGCTTCCATTGTGCTCTCTTCATCTATAAACAACCATTGTTCAAGATAAAGAATCTCTTATGTTAAATTCAAAAGAATTCAATGTAAGAGCATTTCAACATTTATATATGCTTCATTAAATTCATACAATATGAATATCATGAAGCTTCATGAATGACTTTAGTATAGATAGTAGAATGATGACACTCATCATATCTACATTCATCTTAACTCTTGGAGACTTAGGTTCAGGTAGGTATTCAAACATTTTGAATACATCATCTCTTTCGAGCTACCATTCTACATAATGCAGAGAACCATGTCATTCATGATTAAATATTTAGAGCACATATGTATGCCAAAATATCTTCTTTTATTTTACAAGGATTATTTGACAATTACGATCACCATCGACATGTTACTTCTAAAGTACACTCGATGAAAGATCAAGAACATAGAGACATATAAACCCTAAGGAGATGTCTTATTGTCTTATTTAATTGTCATTCCTCATTATGTTGAGGAAACATGCACATTGCAACCACATACATTATGTGTTCAATTGCAAGTACAATATCTGGATCATGAGTCCAATCCAAGATATTTTACTGGTTATTATTGATTATAACATTGAGTGGGTTTAATGAAGGATTATCTGAAATAAGAAATTTGCATAAGTGTATATATATTATATATACATGTTTTACTTTGATTTAGGAATTTTTATATCAAAGTTGTCTTGCCTTGTCAACACCGTTCATTCCCTTAATCACTTTCAATGTAAGAGATATTCTTACCATTATATCTCTAGCAAGATCTGGGATCTCCTTTCCTATCTTTGTCGCATCCCAATAATATGAGAACTTACGACTCCGATAAAAAGAAGCGGGAACTCATTCCGCCTTGCAAGTCCAACTTGCATTTCCCAATTCGGTCTTTAACACCCGAGCCCACCACCCCTAAGATGATGTTGACCCGTCATTAATTGAACCAACCGTCAACAGGCTTAATACTCGCTATACGCAATCCAATATCGCCCCAATAATATGAGGACTCGATATTGGGGTCACTACGAATACGGCCTTACTCTTTCGAGAAGCAAAGAACCCAATCCAATTAAATCATATATAGGATCTGTCACTTCGGACAGGCGTCTCCTATACACAACAACTGACGACGGAATCCTTTGCCTTGACGGGAGACCATGGATGTCACTTATGTGATCCTCCACCTCTTATTCAAATTTTAATTAATTATCGTGAATCATATTCACATATATAATTCTTCCAAAGGAAATGCACATCTATTCATAATAGAGTGTTTATTGGATATAATTAATTTAATCATATTAAATTAATCATCAATTCAATCATCAATCAACAAACACGTCTTTTACTTGAATAGTAGATATATTCTCAAAGTACGTATTATTCGAATTTTAATAATTTGAAAAATACACATTGACTTTCTCCGGCATTATGCAATCCCTACCCGATGTCATGGCCAGTACCGACGAGAGTGGGACGGACCACATACGTTGCAACCCGCGACCCCAATGCTCTCCGACTAGGCACCACATCCGCCTCGGGAAAGGATAATACCAGATAGATCATCATGTACTTTGAGGTGCTCATCGGTTTTTCAAGCGAAATTCAAAACATTTTTGATTATATTATAAGGAGATTTGCTAAACAAATCCCCAATCCTATTCAAGGAAGAGGGTTTTTCATGTAAATGTTGTCCTACAACTATTGTAGGATAAACTAAGGTTTTCATGAAATCAATGTTTGTTGATGAACCAATGATCAAGATTTATTATCTCATCATTGTGGTTTAGGCAAATGTCATTCAATGAAATAATTATCTCTTTAAATATTTCACAAATATTTATCACTAATTATTCCATAAAATTAACAATTAATTTTCATCATGATAATTGAATGACTTATCACAAGGTTCAAGATCAAAAATGTTAATTTCCAACAGTGACCCCCAATCACTAAAAATTAACTTATCTTGATCAATTTAAACACAAAAAATGCAAACTCAGTTTCCAAAGATTGCCTATTTGATTTATTAAAGAACACAAGTTATAATTCATGCATTTCGAGGCGTATTAAAATCGTAATTATCTCATTAATCACGTTTAAATCCGCAGTTCCCGCAACAGTGAATATAGTCATATTCAAAAAGCCATATCTTGAGCAAATAAAGTCCAAATTTAGTAAACTCAAGTCCTATGGTTTCCTTGTTTAATGGGAACAAAATCCAATTGAAAATTTCGTGTTTAAACATTTTAAACAGTGCCGAAAAATTCAATTATACAGAGGTGCGAAAATTGAAATGCAGCAAAAATTTCGCAAGCCTTTCAAGAACCAAATTGTCTAAGGTAAATGGATCATATCCAAAACCTTATTCAACCTGACTCTGATACCACTTAAAGGATATTGACAATCCTTAAGCGCATCACGGAAGCGTGTCGATCGCATCGTATGCAATCGGAGCAACTAGTCGCACTAGATGCTAGATGCAGCGGAAATTAAAATTTTTTAAATCTAAAGATGAAACCACATGATCACGAGAACACTTCTCGGATCGTTTCATCAAACCACAAAGTATAAGGAATACCTCTTGAAGCGTGGTTGTGATCGCGAGATCCCAAAGTAGAGATCCTCCTGTCTTAAGCCCGATCCACGAAGAACGCACTTGCGGGCGCGATGATGAGTCACGTTCCTTCCCGCAATCCTCGATGAAGATCCAAGCGATGGCTCCCCCGATTCGTCAAACGAAATCCACCGTCTTCCTTTAGAGTAAGCACTCCAAAGAAGATGGAGATCTACAAGTCGTCGAAGGCGAAGCCGAGAGTCTCTCCTTTCTCAACACAAGATGGACGACCATCTTTCGGAGGAGAGAAAGAGAGAGGGCGAGAATATGAGAGAGAGAGAGAGAGAGTTGTAACCTTGTACAACTCTTAATGATGTACCATGGAAGGCTACCCTAGCCCTCCTTTTATATTAGTTTAGGATCCATTGGAACTCAATCCATGGACTCATAGATCCAACGGCTAGGCTTGGTCTATGTAAGATCAATGATTATGATTGTTGTTGGTTAAAACCAACAACATTTATTTATGATTAAATTAAATATATGTTGCAACATTATCAACACATTTATAAATTAACATAAATAAATTAGTTGAGAGATCAATCATCATAATAAAATGGAGTAAGTATAGCCTCCTAAAATTAAGGGGCGTCACCCATGACTCATTCATGGGTAACGCAACCTCTAAATTTGGTGGCTCTATTTCTCCTTTTTATTATATTACATTATCTCTCAATTATGACAAAAATATCCACCAAATTATTTCTAAATTAATTTGTGAATATTTCAATCATGCCATTGAAAATTATGTGAATCATATTCACATCCCAAACTAATTTGTAAATCACATTTCCAATTAATTAACAAATGTGAATCCAATCCACATTTAATAATTAACAAATGTTATTTAATTTACTAAATTTCTCTCTCTTGAATATATGTATATTATAAATCATATTTATAATACACAAATATTATGGATAGTATTATCCACATTCTCTAATCCTTGATAATTAAATCTCATTTAATTATCTTGGATAATAATATGAATCATATTCATATTATGCTTGATAATTAAATCTCATTTAATCATAAAGTCCTTGCTTGGATATACATTTCATCAAATGAATTATTCTTGAACCTTTCAAGAATAATGTGCTTTCTCCGCAGATACTTGGAGATAAGGACAGGGCCGATTGTATTGTTCCACGTATAGTGACTTGGATGTTGAGATTTCATCTCAAATCCAGATCTTACGAACCTCCCATAGATGCTTGATTAAATCAAGACCGATCTAATCTTCTAATTGCATCTGAATCTCATTCAGACCAATGTCCAATACTTGACTAAGATCAGATTGCTTCTCTACTGAATGGAGTCACTAAATCCAGACCTGTTTCATCACTCCCTCGGAATGGAAGCGTCATGGATGATACAATCATTTATGATCACATCTCCCTCAGGTATTCCCAATACCTGAACATCCTGCATACTGGAAGACCCATGATCAACCCGAAGATCAAGATCAATTTTACACTGTCTTCTTCAGGGTTTGATCACTAAGTTTCTTATTTGATCATTGGGATTTGGTATCGATCATATACTTTCCAAAAGCATATATCATACCTAGATCTTGATCATATACTTTCCAAAAGTATATATCGAACCTACAAATTCAATCAAACTTCCAAAGCGAGACGACCGTGCACGGAATTTGATTCTTCCCAATATCTCATGAGTGAGCTCATGTCTTCCAGTTCAGTAGTGAACCTGTATGATCCCTTTGAGAGATCGTATTACTTATATGCCCTTATATGCACACCAACGCGCCGGTGTATAGACCTTGATTAGGTCATCAACCTATTGGTCTTCAAATGTACATACTCAGACATATAGCAATACATCTGTCTCCGGTCAGAGGATGCGTGCCTATGCTGTGACAGCATTCAACATAGGACTTAGGTTATCTCGATCTCGTTTAAGTCAGCCCATTGACCTAACTAATCTGACACCTCCAAATCTCTATTCCTATACACAGGACTAGCATCAGAGGTCGGTCAGATATCAGCCTATGTGAGAAAAGGATTGCCATCTCCTACTCAGGCTGGAGATCACATCTTAACAATCATTTGACGGTGCTTCGATGAGTCCTCAATCTAACTCTTTAGATATTCATCCAAGCATCAACCTCTATGATTCAATAATTGAAATCAACAACTGTATGACCATTAAGACAGCCATGGTACGTAACCCTAAATTGTATAGAGGGACCTATTATGCAAATTATTTATTCTTCATTTCAGATCAGGGAATGATATTTGCAATAACATTTATTGCATAATGGCTCGCCGTGGGCTCATATGTCCAACAGGTTTTTATAGGTAAAGGTTTGGGCGTTACAGATCGAGATCTCACCAGCCCTCCGAGGAAGGTGGAGCTATGATGAGGTGTATTGACAGATGCGCGAGGTTGTGAGTGGTAACGGCTACACAAGGGGGCGTTTGGTAGCGGAAAAGATGGGTGAAGGTGTCAGGCATAATTGGAAGGGGGAAAAGTTCTCACCAGGCGTAACGCCTGGGAAGGGGGGCATTGGAAGGTAGGGGACGATGATCTAGTTGTTTGATATCACGATCTAACGGCTAGGATGGGGAGCGCGGGCAGAGGGCTACGATTAGATTCAAGGATCTGATCAAACTGCTGAGGGCTAGGCACAAACGAATGGGTTGGATGGACCTTAGGTCTTGATCTAAGGGTGGTGAGAGTGGGGGCGATGTGGAGAAATGGTGGCCATAGGACGAAGAGCGATCGAGTGGCTGAGAGAAAGAGGTGCGAGGGAGTTGCTCAGATATGATCTGAGATCAGATCAGAGGGCTAGAGATGATCATGTTTGTGCGGATATGATTAAGGCGGGTGGAAGGAGATTGGATGGCTCCAAGAGGTTCCGGGTAGCGGAAGGAGAAGGTAGTCACATGGGCGACCCAGAGTGCACCACGTGACTGCACCAGAAAATTCAAAAATGTTAAAAAATGAAAACTATGAAAGAATTAGTTAAAGTTAAAATTAGGAAAAAAGTCAAAACATGATAATTATAGATCTCGATGTGATCTATAAGTTTCATGTCGGAAAAAATCCAAACGAGGTCATTTGTACCACAAGTATTTGTATGGGTATTTTTTTAAAGGTTAAAAACACATGCTTTTTGGTTTTGAGTTGTTTTTGTAGTTTTAGTCTTTTTAAGGGTCATGAACTTATAGACAATTAATTGACCTAATTTTTAGGGGTTTTAATAAAAAATCATAACAAAGTAATTAAGTAAAATAACTATAGGTAAAGTATACACAATATATTGCACGATAAAATGGATGAATTACTAGTGAAATTTATTGGGTTCTTTAAGCTAGGGGATTAAAAATGGACTTTTAGTGTGATAATACGAGATTCATCAAATTGATATTTTATTAACAATCCAGGAGACTTGAAAATTTCACAAAAAGGTATTCATAGATTTAATTAAAAATCAATTAAATAAATGACTCAATAGTTTAGTTTTAGGAAAAAGATATATCCTATTTTTATGAAATTTGTAAAGTAATTAAAGATCAACTAGAGGCATCAACTGTAATTTTTGCACAATTTTTGAACCAATATTTAAGCACTTGCGAATTTCAGAGCATAAATAGAAAAAATAAAACTGTATTTAAAACTCTGACTTTTAGTAAATTATCCAATCCTCACAAAAATATAAATAAATAGCCTAGAAAGAGAGAAATTAAATGTCCTACAACATGTAATTTCATTGATAAAAATTGATGAAAAAATAATATTCGAATTTGAGCATAAATGCATGGATGTCTTTGCATTATAAAAATAAAAAACAACTTAACAAAAACGTGCACATGGGCACATTTGTAATTAAAGTACTTCAGAGAACTCAATGTGCAAAATTTCCAAAATAAATAAAAAGGGTAATGACCTTCTCCTTGTTGAAACGTCAAGCACACTTAGGGCAAGGTGGGGGTGCGGCATACGTGTGACGGCGGGTGGTGCAGTAACTGCGCGGATGTCGGTGCAAGGTCGACGTGGCGGACGTGCGTGGGTAGACCAATCGTGATTTGAGTGGTGCTGTGATTAAGGAGAGAAGCCCCGTGTGGGAGACACACATGGCAGTGATGAGGAACACAACCGGGAAGGTTGGCCTGCTGAGGCGTGGGGGAGGCTGCTAGAAGGATTGATGCGTATGGAGGCTGCATCTGGGAGCTGAGTGAGACATGCGGGCGGGTCGTGCGAAGGCTGAGAATTGGTAGTTGCGATGGCCACTGGCACATGAAGAAGGCAACCTTGGTGGTGGTGGTGCGACCGGTGGGGCAGGAGGTGCGGTGGCGACAGTGAGGTGCAGTAGGGCGGTCAGTCGTGGGCAAGCGACGCGGTTCCAAGGGGCAGCACGGCTGTTTGACTTGTGCAGGTGGATGCACAGGCAACGTGAGTTTTGGATGCACGATGAAGGTTGGTGGAGAGGCTTCTTGCGATGGATGTGGCGCAATCAGTGGCGGAGCGAGGTTGCGAGCTTAGGGGCGCTAAACAGGAGGGCGGCTGGGACCTGCTTCTTTTTTAAAAAAAATTGTTATTTTTTGTATATTTTTTATAAACAAGAAATGAAATTATAGGAATGAAGATGTGGTGTTGGTGGTGGTATGATGAATGTGTTGATAACAATGGTGATTGAGATGATTGGTGGTAATGGTATGAGGTAGAAAAAAATGGTGTAATGATGAAAATGCGATGATGAAAAAGATAAACAAATAATGTTAAATAAAAAACTGATGAAGTAAATATAGAGAGATACTTACCTATGGTTTGCTGGATATTAGATGAGGTGGACCTCAACTCCTGTCGTCACTTCAAGGAGATGGCGGGATGCTCCGAAGCTAAACGATCATTGTGAAGCTCGTGACAGTAGTGCATACCACCAGATCTTGCCTTGAGATTGTCATCGCTCATCCTATCTCCTACAACTGCCACTTGAAGGTTAAAGGGGATCGAACACTCTTCACCTGCAATGGCGCCATTTGAAAAGTCTGAGAATCACCCTTTTAGTAATGTCGAAATTCATTATAGGTAGGTAATTTTGGATAGTTCAAAAATCGTCAATTAATGAATTAATCAATTAAAGTGAGTGGTCATATATATATATATATATATATATATATATATCCCAAGGTCGAACTCAAGGAGGTCACTATCTCCTTAGGTTTCTTTAAAGTCGATCTATGATGCTAGGTTTTCTGAAAGATTTTTTTGGTATTTTTAAAATACAATAAATGAAGGATTTCCAATTTCAAGCCAATTGAGGGACTAAAATGCAAATTTATATAACCTCAAGTCAAAAATCCTCAAACTTAGTAAGTAAAAAAATAATGATGAAGTTAAGCTACTGCAATTTTTTTGGAATTTTCTGACTCAATATAAATTAACTATAAATAAAATATGCAGACTAGGTGATTTTTGTAAAGTTAATTTAATTAATAGAAAACATTTTTTTCAAAAAGCAAATTATCCTAGATAAGTCTATGTGAGGGGAATCCAGGAATATTATTATATCCTAAAATAGTTGATATGTGATATATGAAAATTTAATTAAGAGAATCACCACAATTTATTCTAACCTCAATATGCGTGTAAATATGATGATTTTTGTGCATACTTTAAAACAAACTAAACTCTACCTACTGTGATTTTTTTCGTAATTTTTAGAGCACAGATTAATTTAATATTTCAGAATAAACAGTGGGTAAAATATGCATTATTTCACCAAATTAATTCTATAAATGAACAAATGTACAAAGAATTAAAAATATATATCCATTAGATAAAGAATTTATTTTTCTACAGTGTGCAATTTTCATAATAATAAAATGATGATGAATGAGAGTTCGAAATGACATGCACACAAAGGGTTCTATATGGAAATGCAGAATTGAAATGAATAAAAAATAGTGCACAAGGTGCTTCTTTACCAAGACTCACAGGGGAAATTTCGCAATTTCTCGGGAATGGTCATGCATTTCACGTGGGAGTCTAGAGGTGGGGACGAAATGGAGAAATTCAGATGCTCATAGGATCTCTTGTGCAATATCTCCAATAGGGCACATGCCAGGCAAGTGCCTGCTTGAAAAGGGGGGCTTGTTATTTGCTCGAGTACAAATCTGAGCATAAATGATACTCCCAACCACTGATGCATAAGAATCCCCTTCATTTCGTTACATTCCAATTCATTCTTTGGACATTGATCCAAACTGAAATATATCCTCTTTCTGAATAAGGACAATCCTGTAGAGCATTTGTCCATCCTAAATCTTTCCAAGATCTTTTCAATATATGATTTATGAGAAGATCCTAATAATCCTTTTGCATGAAATATTTATATTCCAATCACATATGATACCTCACCCATATATTTGATTTGAAAGTTCTTAAAAATATACTTCTTTGTATCATGTAATAAATATAAATCATTCACAACCAATAGTATGTCATCAACATATAGGACTAATATAATAAACTTGCTCCCGCTGACCTTCACGGTAGATACACCTATCTACAGTATTTTCTACAAAATCATAAGATGTAATGATATTGTTAAACTTAATATATCAATGATGGGAAGCTTGTTTAGGAGTTTGTATAAAATAAATAAAAATAGGATGATGTTAGCTATTATATAGGTGAATTAAAACAAGGAATTTCACACTTATTGTTTACGAAAATATGAATGCTAAATGCATATATTATTTACATATGTATGAATTCTAATTATGAAATATAAATAATGAAATGAAGCTAAATACTCGGGAATGAATCTCTATTTTCAACTTTTAGAGTGACGAATCACTGATTCATCAATGGGAGTCGCCTAGGGTTGAGGAGGACGGTGGTCCTCTCCCAATGATCGCCTCAAGAGCTAGTAAAGCCTCGAAGATCGATACGATCGTGCCTGGGGTAGTCTTCGCTGGAGAAAGAGGGGCCCATTTTAAGCATCTTCTCCAGCACACTCAGTGTCAATGGCGGATACCTCAAGTCAGTGGAGGTGTAGGGGCTTAAAAAGGAGTTAGTTCTACATCAGCCGATGAGGGGACAAGGTAAGGGACGGCTGACAGTTGCGTAGATTTGGTGGCGAGAGATGGGGGCTGTGGATGCGGCACGCATGAGAGGAGGCAGAGGTTAAGGAGGCGCAAAATAGGCAGATTACGAGAGGAGCAGCGGGCGGCACGTGCTGGCATGTGAAGAGGAGGGCATGTGACCCACACGTACAATGGTTTTTTTTTATAAAATGAAATAAAAATAATGTCAAAATGAGTGAAATGTGGCGTCTCCAGGAGCTACCACGGTTCACTCCTGGAAAATTTAAAAAATAAATATGTAGATTTATAAAAAATAGCAAACGACCTCAAATCAAATTTTTTTCTTCACAAACGTTGCTTGTCTCAGTGAGATCTACATTTTCATGAAGTGGCCGAAAACAAAATAAGTCATTTGTACAAAATGATATTTTTGGGGTACTCTATGTACATAGAATACCTTGATTTTTAGGTTAAAAGACACATATTTCTGCATTTTTGGATTTTAATAAATAATAAATTAGGAAAATAAAACAAAATGGAGAAAATAAGATATTTGTACACTCATAAGGGACACTCAGACTCGGTTGGTTTTCTTTGATTTCAATCTTATTTTGGATTTGGATGTTTCTATATTTAATAAAACTTTCATCAAAGAATATAAATGAAAATAAATAAAAGAAAAACTGTTAAATATGAACATAAAATATCATGTCAAATCGCTAAAATACATAATGTGTAAAAGAGGCCCAAATCATAACTTCACGTATGAGCTCTGATTTTTATGAATTGGCCTTCTTTTGAATTTCTTTGAATATATTACTTTAAAAGTGAGAAGACTGAAAATGGACACTTTATGAGGAAGATATGCATGTTTTAATCTGTCTATCTTGAAATTAAGGTTTTGTTTGACTGGCTAATTCTTTGAGTTAGCAATTTTTTGTATTTTTCCCTTAATCTGCTAGTAATATGTACACAATGGAATTGGGTTTAAAGTCAATTATAGTTTAGCAAGGATTAACTAAAAATGCATGAAGTTAGGTGAAAATGTGATGATGATTATGAATGCAATATGCATGCTAAAATGCATATATTAATTCTAAGTGCACGAGGGATAAAAATGAAGAATAGATAAGAAATGAAGCTAATTACTATGGAATGAAGATCTAGTTTTCAACTTTTAGTGTAATAATTATGGATTCACCAACCCCCTATGCTTAAACCTTGCTCGTTCCCGAGCAATAAATGAAATGTAAAAGTGAAATAATTTTGGTTCCATACCAAGGTCATAAATAAAGGTGAAAATGAAGCTAGATCTGACCTTGGGATTAAATAGTGTGGCGGGAACTTCTGTGAGAATTAGGGTTTTAAATCAACATCCCTCTACTTCTACATATCATTGTAACAGTTCCTTCTCAGAAGTCATCTTAGATCAATCCTTCTCCCAATGCATATCCCATGAACATTGAACAACTGTCTCAGTGTATGTGAAACATTTTGTCTCTTCCCATCAAGAAATGCCGAACTACCATGCAAACCTCTCCCCAATAACTCGTCCTTGGAGAGTCAGGTATTTCCTTCTAAGGTCTGTCATGCGGTGTTCACAATCGAAAAGAGGGAGAAATTAGAAGAAGGAGAAAATAATTGGAGGTGACTAGTGTAGGTACCTCTTCGTGTGAAGCTGCCATTTTAGCCAAGTCTCCACCAAATTTGCAGGTTTTCTTTAAGATTGGACCTTTTTGGTCAAATATTTATTTGATAGTTTGGCTACTTTTTGTATGGATTTTTTGTAACTCTACATGGATCTTGTTGCGCTCCTACGGAATGGAATCTTTTTTTTCCGTACATGTTTTGGAGTCTTCGAAACAATTATGCTCAGTCGTCCATCCCTTTTACGAAGCTTAATTTCAACCCGTACTCTGATCTTTAGATGTCCATGCTACCAGAAAAAAATAATAAGAAATCCACACATCTTCCAACACACCGTCTGAGTAGAGCTAAGTGCATGGTGTAAGAGTACAAATTAATTCCCTACTCAGAAGTCATTCCCAGGGTTAGGAGACCAGATTAGACACTAAGATCAAAGTGTGCGCGTTGTCATGTGGAAATAGACGAATTAAGTCAAAGATGTGAAGCTTCTGAAATCCACTATCTTGATGAAGTTCTATAGAAATTAGGTAGATTAAGGCCATTCAAGACCACTCTCTACTCCTAGTCATAACTCAATCAGAACCCACTAATAGGGCTGCTAACTAAACTGAATCGTTCGAATTCGATTAGGATTCGTTCGATAAAAATTTGAAAAAAGTTCGATTCGAAATCAAATGAACTGAATTTGAATTTAACTTGGAGATTCGATTCCCAAATGAATCGAATCTTAATTAACTTGAATTCATTTGATAATAATTAGACTCAATATTTTATATCCATACATATATGTATATATGTAGATGTATTTATATATACATAGTACATACATATAGATGCATATAATACAAACATATTTACATATATACATGCAACAACCACTCTGAGTTGATTAGGATCTTTTCTGAATATTCTTGTGCAAGTAATTATAGTATAATCACATCAAAAGGTTGACATGCATCTATTTGAATTCACTAATAAGTAAATAGATGTAGAAAAGACTATACGAAATATGGACTAAAAAGCTACTACATTTCATTTACATTGAAAGATTTAGCATTTGCATTACATCACTAAGCATAGCATGTGCATGGAACTAAAGATACTCTCAAACCAACTTACTACATTTATTAAGTGGTTAATTTTAAACTTATAATCATATCTAGGGTACACTAATATGATTTACCATGTTCACCCTTCACTGCTATGATTTCCGTACTCATAGTATCATGCTATACCGATGTGACTTGTCAATGCGTGATGTGTATACGCAACATTAGGCCCCCTAATGAGATCCAATCTCTTTTCCTTTCCTCTTTATAACTAAGTTCAAGTGGTTTGACTGCAAAATATTAGGAGTTAGAAATGTGGGTCCTTCATGTGTCAGTTATACAGAACATCTAGGTTCATGTCTTTACTTATTATTTTATTCTAGTGACAGTAGCTTAGGTATGACTTACTTTGTATAAGTACAATTATTCAAAAATTTTGAGGCATTAAGAGTCTACAAAGAACACTAAGACATAAAAAATCTTAATATATATGTATAAAACTATTAGTTAGACTAAATATCAAATATAAAAAAAGTAAAAACATTAGTCTTGAAATCTAATAGGAAATATCAAATGTTGATTGTTATTATAAATGCTTCCAACACATTTATTTTCATGTTCCCACATTCCTTACACTGCCTTTTCCATTCTCCATTTCATTATCTACCAAAGACCCTAAATACCAACTATAGATTATGGTGGCCTTTCTCCTAGCATGTGAAAATGATGATTTTGCTACTTCATGTTCCTCCTTAACATTGTCGTGATTCAAAATTTATTAAGATATATTCCCCTTTACTTTTTTGTTGTTTGATTCCTGGCATGACAATCCACGATTATTATCATTGTCAAGGTGACATTTATCATCACATGAGTAATATACATGTTCTTCTCACCATAATGTAAGTTATTTCATTGTACATCAAAAATTCATATATTTCATTTTCATGGCACGGTTTTTGATAATGAAAATCCTCATGCTTAATGAAGACATGTTATCTTGCTACATTATTTTTTTACTATTTTCATTATTTCAAATAATAATATTAATTTGTATCAACTTTCTATATAAGTCTGATCTTGTCTTGCTTTAACATCTAGTGATAATTATAATGTGTTCAGTTTTTCGTCAATGATATTATATCTCTAAGACAGGCTCATATAATTATACTATTTATAACATTTCTTCTTCATTTAAAAAGAGTTTATTTAGATTATAAATGGCATAATAATTATAAACATTATGCACTTTTATCTACTATGTTGTATTGGTTTGATATTTCCTCGATTTTCTAGTTTTTTTAACTTAACTTTAGTAATATACTTTCAAAATTTGATTTATACAATAAAATATTTATATCATATTATTCTTCACATAATATTATTTATATAAGCTTTAAATACATCAATTAACATTTCAAATTCGAAATAAAATGAATCGAATTTGAATATTCGATACTTCAAATGAATTAAATTTGAATTCAGGTAAGTAAATTCGTTCAAAATTCAATTCGAGTTCAGAATCGAAACTTTTGTAATGAATTGAATTAGATCCATGAAGTATCGATTCGATTAACACCCTTATATGCTATATATGCAAATGAATGCAGATGCTATGAATTGTATTTGTATATGAGGTAAGAGATGCTTCTCTTATCATATTTTTTTGTATGATTATAAGCATTATATGCAAGAGTAAAAAGTTTTTTTACACTTCTACCCATCCCATAGTTATTGCATAATATATACAAAAACAAGTGAAAGTACAAGCTATGGGTAAAAGTATATATGTAATATACACACCCCCCCTAAAATTAGCATGTGATATGTCCTCAGAGCACAAGAAGCGAGGAAAAAAACATAGCTCGTGCTAAGTGTAGGATAGTGAAAAATAAAAAGGAGTATAGAGGTCGACGTTCCCCTATACTTAGGCTCTGATCAGCCAAAGTATGGAGATAAATAAAATTGAGCGGTCGAGGATAAGAGGAGAAATGGATAATTATAAACAGGGTGGACATCGGTCCTCCCTATACTTAGCTTTGGTTAGCCTATGTATAGGACAATATTGAGTATGAGAACCGACGAGATCTGGACAATATACATATCGGTGTGGGACTGGAGAATGGAAAATACAGATGGCGTCGACCCCCCTTATACTTAGGCTTTGGCCTAGATATAGAATAGAACAAGAGTCGATAGCAGGGGAAGGGTGGCCAATGATCGAGGTTTACCAGTAAATAATTTTTGAAGCATGTGGTGGAAGGGAATATTGATAAAAAGGAGATAAAGTCAGAAATTTCCAACCATTGTCAGAGATGTCATAAGAAGATAACATTAAAGGTCATGCCACTCCAACTATTCTTATTATTGAGTTGTTTTCTCAGAGTTCGCTCATTTTCGGGTCAATCAGTTCTTCCTCTGAATATTCAGATGAATAGGTATTAGTCTGGTCATAACAAATTGTTCCAATGTATTGAATGGGACAAGGGGAGTATGCCATAGAAGAATAATAGTAAGGTGCAGGGAAAGTCTAACGTGGGTCGACGAATGACTTCTTGTTCTGATTAGGCCTCTAAATCATTGAACTGATCTCATTCGCAATGATTGCATCCTCCGAACTTGATAAGGAATCCTCGGAAGATTCCTTTTTTGAAATGTTAAAGGTGACATTCTTAGTCGCTTCAAAAGGTATTCTTTTGTGAGGTGCTCACCATATGGTCCTTATCAGATGAGTCTCCATATACATTGTAATACTCTTGTAGGGTCAACACATGTCTCGAGTAGGTGTTCTCTATTGGCTTTGCATTCGTGGACTCAAGGAAATCTGAAATAACTTGGCTGGTGCGGTCAATAGGGATGTTGTCTCGATAGATTTCATTCACCTTTGTAGCCTCGTCAGCCGCTCATATGATGTCTCTCTTTGATTGTGTCTATGAAAAGTGTAGAGGTCTAGGCATATGAGGGTTACTCTCATCACGATTGTCTGTTTCTTATTCGGTTGCTCAAGGTTTGGTGTGTCCTCAAGAATTTGATCGACTTGGTTCGGGTTCAAGAATATAATGTCTCGAGTCTCACAGTGAATAGTCATTTTATCAGAAGCCAAAAAAAACTTTCCCAAAATAATGTAGACTCGGATAAATATCCTCGGTGTTTGATGTCTAGGACAATAAAGTCCAATATATGTGTGACACCTTGGAGTGTAATGACGACGGGAAAATTTCCTCCTAGTCTTTTTGTGGATCGGTTGGGAAATTGAACGATCACTCTGGTCTTTCTGAGGCGTCCGAGTTCAAGTCGATTAAATACAGACTTCATGAGAATATTCAGGGTAGAATCATCGTCATTTGAAGTATTATTAAAGTCAGTATTATTAATTTCACAAGTTACCTTGGTCAATCGTATGACTTTATGAACCTTGCTTGTCTGGTTCAACGCCATTGAACTGACCATAGTAATTAAATGATATTCAGTTGAGATCTTTTCTTTCCCGTCCGCTTAGCTGATAAATGACTCTTCACAAATATCTAAAGATCGGGTACATATTCTATGCCCTCGATTAAAGGAAGCTCTAAGATCAAACTTTTACAAAATGCTTCCATTTGATGTTGTCCAATTTTTTTGAATTTATGATGTTTTATTTTTCTTTTCAGAATTTCCAAATAAAGTCAGTAAGGTGTTTAGTCGACTGGTCAGATGTGTGTGGTGTTTATATGTGGAAATCAGTTACTTATATTTTTCGAGTTTGCTCTGTGATCTTCTCTATTCCTCTTGGTTAGTTCTCATGTCCTTTACTATTCGGATGACATTATCAAATTGTTTTGTCAAAACCTCGACTCTCTTATTGATACAGAGCTATGTCATCCACTATCATCTCATGACTCGAAGATGAGTGACTATGCTCGGTATGTCGTGACATCAGCATTTTCTCTTGAATCGAGAAGTAGTCAATCTCTGTGATCAGGGTCTAGTCATGAGTCCTATTTCCTTGACTTTAGGTGTCATTTGTGTGGACAAAGGAAAAGTGATCATATTCAGGCTGTGATTCATCCCAAGTAAAGGATAGTTTAAATAGTAAATTATCGTTTGTTGTCGAGAATCATGCTCCTCTATCAAAGTCGATTACGCCTATATTCATCCTCGAATTCTCTCACTCCATATAGTACATGTTCGGTTCTGTGAGCAGGTTCTTATATCAAAGTTCCAACCAAGGGTGGGTAGGTGGTGAAAAAAATGATGGATGGGGAGGAACTATCTCAAAGAGAGGGTTCATCTGAAAGGAAGAGCATATGAATATTGGTAATTAGTCATGTGAGCGCAACCCTAGAGTCTGGGTATGAATGCCAATATTCTGTCATCTTCGAAGAGAATGGTAAAATTGATTCTCGATACCATGATCTATGTGTGCAAGTACATTGTCACATAATTCAATATGCAAATGCAAACCCAAATTTAACCAACTCAACACAGTGAAGGCAAAGACCAGCCAATTATCTTTTCAAATTTATTTGGCGATAATTTCAATCTTTGAAAGAATTAATGAGTTGTTAGGTGCTCGTATATCCCTAAAGACTGGCCTGACTCTTACGACTAGTTGTATCCATTTTCAGTCAGTATGGGAGTAAGTACGGACCATATAAATACGACTACCCGTTACTTGAGGACGGTACCTAACATGATGTCTTCTAAACCTCCACTCTACTAAGGAAATCTAGACTATTTACTGGCTACCCGTAGATCTCACTGAGAAGTAGCTAATCATTTTTGTAGAACCAATAGTCAATTTGAAAATATTGGCTTGGCTCTATCTCTCTCTCTCACTTGCAAGTAGATTCAATCAATGACAGGGGTACTCTCCCATAAATAAATGATATTCAATTTTATATGATTTTTAATTAGTCAATAATGTTATCAGTCCCCTTGTTTTAATTTGGTTATCACTTTGAATTTGAGTGGGGAGTTAGTACACGTCTACATGAGGATCTAATTTTCCTTTATTCTTATGTGAAAGAGGATTCTAATTTCCTTTATTCTTATGTGAATGAAAACTGAGGGAGAATCGAAAAGTTGTGCAGTGGGAAACGTGATAATGAATGCTGAGTTAGAGATACTTACAGTGCTTCCGTGCAATCTTCGTGCAATATTCTAAAGAAAATTGAAATTTTCATTGAAAAATAAATCTAATGCATGCATGGGAAATCGCACCTACAACATGAATGTCCATTAGTGAGTGATAGAGCAATTTAATTTGGTTAAGTGAAAATTGATCTGGTGGGTATAATTAAGTACAATGTAGTATTAATCCTATGAGCATAAAAACTGTAGTAGCTCTAATAGCTACAATGCAATCCTAGGACTACAAACCACTCAAGTCAGGCCCCACCCTCACTGGAGAGTGAAACGAGTCCAACACACCACAAAGAGAAGTCTAGTCTCTTCACACACATACGAGAACCTGATCAGGAACCATTGTAAATGAGAAACTAATTACAAATTAGAACACCCACAAACAAACACACACACACACACACTCTCTCTCTCTCTCTCTCCAAAAATTGAATTCTTGGTGCGTCCAATCACTTCGAGTTGCATCATCTTCCAAGAAAACACTCCAAGTCTACCGAGTACCCTGCACGAAAAATGAAAGATTGAATATTAGAGAGATTCAACGAAAATAAACAAAATAAAGGTAAAATGTTGAGAAAATAAATAGAGAATTAAATATAAGAAAACCTAGTATCAGACTACTCGGTGATGGAAAACCTTAGTTGTGCCTCCCTGGTCATGACACCATTTGAAGAATCGAAAATCGCTCTTGCTTAATTGTTGGAATTAACGTGCAATTTTGTAGCGCGGGCAGGCAATTCAAGATTGATCAAAACTACCACTAATTTTAATTATTAGTCTAGCTAAAGAGAGCAGTAAATTTATATTTTTTTACTTAGGAAGTCCAAGGTCGAACTCATGGTGGCAATTGTCTCCATAGATTTATTTATAGTCGATCTTGACTTTAGGTTTTCAAAGAGGCATTTTTGTTATTTTTAAATATGATAAATTATCTAAATGCAAATTTGGTGAAGTTCAAGGACTAAAATATAAATTACAATTAAGTCAAAAAATCCTCAAACTTTGCCACAATGTGCAATGTGATGAAATTAGGCTACTATATTTTCTGGAATCTTTGGATGTAACATGAATATTCTATGATTTAATGAATGCAGATAATGAGATTTTCAATAAATAATTATAATAAATAATAAATCTTGTTATTTTCAAGAAATAAATGTATCCAATTAAAACACTAGGTGATCTATACCAAAAAATACTAAACCCTAGAATTGTTGAAGTTAATACCTATCAAAAAATAATTACTGAAATACACAAAAATATTTTTCTAGAACAAAGTATGCATGTGAATGAAATTCCTTTTTTGCACAATGTAACTACCAATTAACTCTATGATCTGTGAATTTTTGGAAATTTTTGGTGTGATGGTTAATTAATTATGAGTTTCTAAGCATAGATTGGGAAAAATATGAATTTTACTCACAAATAATTATTATTAATTAACAATAGATGATAAATATATTATTTGCATGCCACAATATAAAGAATTAATTGAAGGACATAATGAATTTTTGGAATAATAAAATGATGTAATTTAGATGTTCAAAATAAATAAAAACATAGGGTTCTCTTCACAAATTAAAATAAATAAGTAAAACAAAGAAAATGCAATACGACTAAATTTTGATTATCTAAACCACTGAGGTAGTTTCTGCAAAAAATACAAGGGGCATGTGCACAGCATGCGCCCTTGGATGGGAGGGACTTCTGATGAAATAGGAAAGCAGTGGGGTCTTCTTCCGCAATTTACTCTCCTGCACATGTAGATCACATGGGGGCATCCTTGTTAGAAGGTCCCTCTCATCATGTACCGCACAAGCGGGGAGGGACTCAAGCCTCCCACCCAGTGGTGGAGGTGCGAAGGAATGAATTATGGCGAAAGAGCTCCGTTGGATGGTCTGCATGGGCTGCTCCGGAGGGCCAAGGCATAGGAGGTTGTCGTAGCAGAGGTCCTGATGGCAGTTAAATAGCAATCTTCCGGTGGTGATGAAGCCCTAGTATTGGTGAACGGGCGAGGCGCCAAGGAGGGAGATGGGTGGAGCTCTTGGATGGTTAACTATACTAAAGATGGCAATGCGAGAAGTGGAGGCCTAACAGTCGATGACGATAGAGGATTGCTCCAACATGGTGGCAAAGATGAAGAGACGGAGTAGCTTCTTGGAGCAGGCCTGATGTTGGGTGAAGTGGGGTAGTCGATGGAGATAAAAACTCATGTAGCGGGTGAAGGCGAGGTGGATGGGTGGCGTACAAGGCTCAATGGTTGTTATGGGGAGGTTACAAAGCTTGCTGCAGGAGCTTGCGGAGGTGAGTGGAGATGGAGGTGTCGATGTTGATATAGGGTTGCTCGACGGTCGGTGTTGATGGTAGAGGAGTTGCAAGTGGAATTGAAGAACAGAGGAATTAGCGTGAAAAACAGAAAAAGGGGGAAGAAAGTGGAATGGGAAGTCACCTAGGGTTGAGGAGGATTGTGGTCCTCTCCCTTTGATTGCCTCAAGAGGCCTTGGAATCCTTGAAGCTCGATACGATCACACCTAAGGTGGTCTTCGCAGGAGAATATAGCCACTGTCATAGGCGTATTCTCCATCTCACTCGATCGGTGGCTATTGTGGATATCTTGAACAGATGGAGGCATAGCAGCTTAAATATGAGTCAGTTATGGGTCAACCGGCAAGGGGATAAAGTGAGAGGTGGCCGACAGTTGTGGAGGTTTGGTTGTGAGAGATGGGGCAATTGGAGAAGGCACACACAAGAGGAGGCGTAGGTTCAGAGGCACGAAACGGGCGGGACTGGGAGAGGGAGAAGAGCACTAGGCAGCACGTGCTGGGCATTTGTGGAGGGGGCATGTGACCAACACATGTAGTGGTTTTAAATTATTTTTTTATAAAACAAATAAAATAAGATAAAAAATGAGTGACATGTGGTGGCTCTAGAGCTGTCACGTGTCATTCCCAGAAAATTAAGAAAATAAATTAATAAGATAAATAGAAAATAACAAGCAAACGATCTCGAATTGAAAATTTTTCTCCCTGAACATTTCTTATCTTGATGGGATATACAACTTTCTTGAAGAGACCAAAACCAAAATAGGTCATTTGTACAAAATGAGATTTTTAGGGTACTATATGTACATAAAATACCTTGTTTATTGGGTTTGTAATTTTTTATCATTTTTAATTAAGTTAGAAATCACGGAAAATTATGATAAAATAAAATTCACATATTTACACATTATTATATTTTTGTAATTTTATAATAGTAAATAAGAAAAAATAAAATGGAAAAATGAGATATATGTATAGACTCATAAGGGACACTAGACTCGATCAGTTCTTAGTCTTTTTTTGGATTTGGATGTTTGTATTTTAATAAAACTTAAATTGAAAAATGCAAATAAAAAGAAATAAAAGAAAAAGTGTTAAATTTGTACATAAAATATCATGTCAAAAATTGCTAAAATACACAATGCGTAAAAGAGGCCCAAAACTCAACTTTCACGTATGAGCTCCAATTTTTATGAAATTGGTTTTCATTTGAAGGTCTTTGGATATATACTAATTTAAAAGTAAGTAGATCGAAATCGAACATGTATGAGAAAGATAAGCACATTTTAGTCTGTCTATCTTGAAATTAAGGTTTTGTCTCACATGCCAATTATTTGAGTTTGCAGAATTTTTTGTATTTTTCCTATAATCTTGTTAGTAATATGTACACAATGGAATTGGTTTCATGTCAATTGGAGTTAGCATGAATCAATTAAAATTTCATTAAGTTAGGTGAAAATGTGAAGATGAATATGAATAAAATTATGGATGCTAAAATGCGGATGTAAATTGTAAGTGCATGAACGGTAAAAAATGAGGAATAAATGATGAAATGAAGCTAATTACTCAGGAACAGAGCTCTATTTTTAACTTTTAGTGTGATGAAACACAGATTCATCACCCTTCCTCCACGTAAGGCACCGCACTTGCAGAGCTCCAGTAAGTGCCCTCTCTCTTCTTCGTGTTATTCCAAGATGTCTGAAGTTCGGTGACCTTCCTGATGGTTCTGCGAAGGAGACGATGAACAATGAAACTCTAAATGGGCAAGGTTCATCTGGTTAATAGAGTGAGGTTGGAGAAGAAAACTAAGATCGGACTTCTACCAAAAATCCGATCATTAAAGACCTCCATCTTTCAGCAAGTGTTAGAGCATAGCTGAACCAAGAACAAAACTAATGACATTGAAATGGGATGAAGTGGAGGGCTTCTTGGAGGTCAAGGAATAAAGCCCTAATGTATCTTCTTCTTTGTGAAAAAGAGGAAGAGGGATAAGATGATTAACACATATAGAGAAGCAGAATGACAAAACAGGAGTTCACGAGTGAATGATGAACTAATGGTGATGATGTTAATGATCTTAGGTTCGCGAAAGAAAATGTGCTTTTCTCTTGATAAAATAAAGAACAAATGAGAAACTTAAGTTTGAAGGTTTACCTGTAATTGAATCTAATGAATATGATGGATTTGATGATGAATTTTGAGACCAAGAAAAGCGTTAAATCTTCACTGATCCTCGCTTAAGGTTCCGGGCCATGAAACCAAGCTCGAGCAACTATGGAAATGGCTGCAGCAAGGCGAAAGTGCTTTGGATCTTGCCGGAGTTGGACCTTCATCGTCGCTCAATCTCATTGTTGCTCATTTTCACAAAAGTGTAGGAGAAGGCTAGGAGGTACTCATAAAACAAACTGATAGAGATTACAATGGCCAGAGAAGGAGTTTTGGTGGAGGAGGTTTGGTGGTTCCATGTGGTTGACAAGGTGGTTTCAACAACCATTAACCGACAAGGAAGTTAGGCTTAGGTTGGGATGAAGGGTTGGCATAGAAAAGGGGGTTTAGAGGAAGAAGTTGGCAGAGGAATTTAATTAGAGTGGTGACCGTATAGGTTGGGAAATTAGTGAGATGTAAGGTGGTTGAGGAGGTTCACAATCTCTAGAGATTGAGGGTTGGAGGTTGGGGACAGTGCCCCAACTACAGTGGTCAAAGGGGTGCTAGCATACGACAAGGATGGCCTAATTTGAGCGATCAGGCAGTTGGGGATTACATGGCTACGAGCGAATCTGGGTGTCTGATCAATTATCAAAAGGTCCAGATGGAGACAGTAGGGAAATGGAATCAGACCACGCCTCAAAGCGAGTGACGCCACATGGCCTAATAAGATTTAAAAGAAATCAATAAATAAAAATATTAATTTAGAAAAAAATCGGAGTGGAAATTAAAAAATGTCAATATGAAAGTTTTAGATCTCAACGAGATCTACAATTTTCATGTAAAACTAAAAGAGAAATAAAGTCATCTATATACGTAAAATATTTTTACAAATAATTTAAAATAACAAATTACTTATTTTATTTATTTTCTTACTTTTATGATTTTTATTTTATAAAGTTGGTTCAATTAATTATGTACAATATTATATTTATTTTTATTGGATTTTTATAAATAATAAACACATAAACTATAAACATAATAATATGATAATTAATATATAATAAATATAGCTATTTATTTACAACACAATGTTAGTTAAATAATATTAATTATTAAGGAGATTTAATGATTTTCTTAAGAAAGGGGGATAATAAAGAAAAATTAAGTAGATGAATTGAGGATTCATCAATAAACCACACTTAACAAAAACTTGAGACACCCCCATCCCACACACACCCACCATCCCTTTGCGATTACCATATCTACCAGCTACACCCAAAACCTATAAAATCCCATTAAGGTCAATGTGGAAACCTTCGAGGAATAATAAATATTATAATATGTCAAAGAAAGCTTCTCACTAGGGTCCCACCCACAACTCCATTTGAGGCATGAGACCTAACCCATTTCTGAACCCATTACCTTCGAACCCTTTCCACATGGAACTTGGAAAGAAATTATTGATACATGCTAACTAGACAAAACCCTTCTAGGACCCTTACTATCCCTAACTCAATCAGATTAAAAACCCAAGTCGGTAACAATCTCATTGCTGACGTAACATATTGGCATTCCCCTGAAGCATATCCAGGATCCTCGGGTTACATGGAGGGACATCACACCAACACTTGCGCTAAGGCATATCAATCAAATATCACCTTCCTAGAAATTTAAGCCAAGGGTCTCGCCTTAACCACATATCCCTTTTTTATTTCAAACAAAGATATGCCACATACATAACCCTTTCATGCCTCACACAAACCACCACTGCCTCAACTACCACTCCATACCTCGTTGAGCATGCCTGCTTCAAATTCTTTAGAAAGGGGCATATGAAGCAATCTTTCACTCTCCCTATTATGTGATTCAACTATCGTCGAGGAGGATATATGGCGAGGCACTGCATATATCCACCCTGTATGGTACTGCCACCCCCCAACTGACCAACAAGCCTCCTCCTCTTAACAAAGATAGCGCAGTCTATTACACAAATTGCAACATTAGTCTTATGTCTCTAAGGGGTCATTTGTCCATCAATAACTAAGGACCATCCCCACCTAAGTCCATGGTCCAAGCTCTATGCCAACACAATCGTATCCCTCATTTAGAGAGAAGAAGTGTGCTCCAAATCCATGAATGCATAACATTAACAACTTTGTTTGATCATAGCGAAGTTCTCCAAAGAGATCCCATCGCTCAAATGGGCGAAATCTATACTAACCAACAAATTCGATAAGGATACTTTACACTACTTCTGAAAAATCAACAAGAGATAAATCATTGTAGAAGTCACCACTAAGCATACTTATAAGAACCTAGTTGAGAGAAATACTACCTGTCAAGAAGACAGCATCATCTGGTTTTACGGCTAGTCCCTCCATTGGGGCCAAGCATATTGAAGAAACAAACCCTTACTGGATCGTGGTCATTAGACTGCCTCTTCATAACTGCTATCCCTACAGACTAAAAAGTTTCATCCACAACTTCGACAATCTGTTAGTGTACGAGGTCCCTCCTCTCACCAAGGACTGCGATGAGGTTTCAATGGTGAAATGCCTTGTTGATATCCCCGGTGCTCAGGCCATCCCACAGAGAAGACGATGATTCTGTGATTAATCGCTCTAATTAGCTGAAAATAGTGCTCTATCTCAAGTACTTAAATGCATTCATGTGTTTATAAATCATAATTAGCATTCATACATTTGCAAAATAATTTACGTAAATTGGCATTTCATTTTGCATTCACATTAACTTGTATGTATTCACCAAACTTCACTCTTTTTAGTTCATTCATACTAAATCCAAAATGACATGAAACTAGCGTCACTATGAACATATCACCAATATTAATCAATGAAAAATGCCAAAAAATACTAACTTGTATGCATGTGAAAAAAACCCAAACCCTAGTTTGAGATTAATGAGCCATAAATGTTGATATCTCTTACATACATTGTCTGATTTCACTCTACTCACTTTTGAATTAACGTAGACTCGATTATCTCTAAATCAATATCAAATCGAAAGAATCAGAGCTCATAAGTAAAACTTGGATTTTGAGACTGAATTGTATACTATACATATTTATTGATTTTTGACTTATTATTTAATGTACATATTTTTCTCTTTTTTATTCATTTCTTTTACATTTATTTAATTCATCACACGTTTTCCATAAATGATGTATAAAAATACCAGAAAATCCATAAAAAAGAGCAATTCTGAATTATGCACGTTGATTAACTCATTTGTAAATAATTGACTTCACTAATTTATGTAAACCTTTTTTAACAAATAAAAATAAAAATTGCTTTCGTGGTCATCACATCATTCTACATCATGTTTAATTTTGGCATGTATTTATTAAGCACATAAAAACCAATAGAAAATACAAAACCTAGAAAACTTGATATTTTATATATAGAGAATATCACAATATATATATGTCATGTTTGTTTTTATATGGACTTTGGTCCTTCATGAACCTTGTAGATTGCATATACGACTACACTTTTCATTTTGGTTATTTTCACATTGGAGGCCATTTGTCATTTTAATTTATTTTTCATTCATTTTAGGGCATCTGGTCAAAGTCAAAGCACTATGTGGCGTTCATTCATTCGCTCCCAACATGCCATCTCACATCTGCACTCAAACCCCACTCTTATCCCAGTCACCCTCACCCCAATCTATTCAAGCCAATAGGAGCCCTTGACCACACGATTAACAGACCCTACTAGCACCCTTATCCTCCACACATTAGGAACCCAAGGAATCTGTGGTCCGACTCTATCTCCATCCAAAATGCTCTCATAACCAACACAATATTAATCCTATAATTGAAATCACATCCAATCTCCCGTAACCACTCCTTCTCCTTTGTACTTACCTCCAAATCCTCCTAGAAATCCAACTTCCTAATCCTCTCTGATCACCATCAATAGACCTCCTTATCCACTTCCAGAAACTCAATTTCCTACGAAAAATCCCAGCTCCTCATACCTATTCTCCAGCAAACCAAACCCCCTATGGCTGTGACTAAGTGGAATCAAATGAAACCTCAACCAAATTCTCCTTCGTCCCTAACATATCCACTTGTAAATCCTCTAAAACCCAAAATTCAGTGCCTCTTCCTCCTTACGACTCTTCGCGATATAACCCAATCTCCAAAACCATGCAAATCCATCTGCTGCATCCATTATCTTTTACACATGTCAAGGGATAGATGAATCAAGGACGTGGTGATAGCACAACCACAGTTCGTCGGGCACAACCCCTCTATTGACGAGATCCACAGGTACCAACCCCTACTGTTACTTCTTCAATGAGAATCAACGAAGCTTCGTGGTGCACTCCATTGAGTACCACTTGGAGGCGACAACCCAGGACAATTCTGAGACTCAGCCTACCTTCATCTACAAAAATCCACCATGTAATCCCCTATTCATGTACCTCTCTTCTTCCTCTCCCTTTTTCTTCTCTTTCTTCTTCTCATTTTCTCCGTCATACAACCATCTTTGATTCAACACCCTTCAACTTCTAACCATCATTGTCACCTCCTTCGTCCCTCCACCTTCTATTCTCTCTCTCTCTCTCTCTCTCTCTCCATAATCCATTCATCATTGTTGATCTAGTCCTCCACTACCATCGAAGCACTACCACGCAAATCCATATTCTCTACACCTAATGCACGATCGAGCGTGCAGCCTCAAGCCAATCCCTTTTACTTACAATAACCAACGAAGGAGCATCGAGACAACTTTTCCTATAGAACCTCGTTGGTTCTAGAGCTTGACAAGTAGAGAAGGAGAATGGAGGTAGGCATCTATGGCTCCTCCATATCAAAAAGGAAGAGGAGAAAGCCATGACGTACAACAACCCTTAGATTAGGGCATATACCCGATCCTCACAGTTTAATTCCTCTCAGCAACATGGATACCTAAGTGACATGTGGCAAACATGGATCAATGTAATTATACAAGGTTCCCAGCCAGTGCTTCAAATTGCACAAAGGCCCCCGCCCTTGGGGATTTTATGAAGACTACCAGGCCACTCCATATAATTCCTAAAGGTTCTTTTCCATTAGGTTTCGGGACATTTATTACAGATATGCCCCTAGAATGATCTCTTTATATCTTGAAAATCTGTTATCATAATATTATAATATTTGGGCTATTTTGTAGATGATTTTATGCTCTAACATTTCATATATTGTACACAGTCATTCCACATATATTTGATTAATTCTTTATATTTGAAGTTAACTTGATTTTGATCATATTTAATTCATATTAATTTCATTTTTCTCAGAAAAATGTGCGAAAATATTGATTAAAAATATAATTAAAAACACAAACTTTTCGTACTGGAATCATTGAATTTAATTACATATTATTTTATGAATTAGTTATTTGGTGAACTTAGTATTTGATTTTTAACTAATTCAAATGGTAATATTGTTAAAAAATAAAATTTCCTTGTATGAATCATTGATTGAGGTATCATTGAGATTTTTTTATGTTTTATGATATTATTTAGTTGGGTTAAAATTTCACAATTATCAAATATGGTATTCATGCATCCACATTTTTTAGTTCCTTCGTACTATTTCAGAATATTCTAAAAGCTATGGCTTGTTTTATTTTCTCTCCAAATTTGCTTGACACAATTTTATTGCATATAAAAAATTCTAAAAAATCATTCATCATGTCTACATCAATTCGTCGTATCTTTTATTTAAAAATTCCATTCAAATTTCAAAAATTCCAAAACACATAAAAAATTCATCTTTTGAAAACTAACCCTAAGTTATTTTAAAAATTAATTATTGACTCTCATATTACCTGTCTATGTTCGACTTTGGAACTTGCCCAAGTAAAATAAACAATCAACCGCATAGATTAATGTTTAAATATCCAGTTTTTATCACTTGATACAAACGATGTGAATCTTTACAAAATTAAAAATGGTAAAGGGTGATGTATATTAAATGACATCTTTGCCAAAGAGGTATGCAGTTTAGGATTGATTTTAGATAATTTGGTGCATAGGGTTTTTTTCCACCCTAAGGTAGTATGACCCATGGTTTTCTTGTGAAAATTTTATCAGCTTATTTTTTAGCATTTTATTTATTTTTTTGTAAATAGTTGTGTATAATTTTCTAATATATTTATTAATCTTATATGTGAGGGACCCGATGAACTTGGATCTGTTGTTTCGTGAGCTGATGTAACTCGAGGAGATTAGACGCAAGCAATATTGTAGATCGAGCTCGATTTGGAGGTGTTTAATCGACTGGACAAGGGTTCCTAATGCCTTGTCTTGGAGGGCATGTAGTGTCCAACAAGTTGGATCCAACAATCATTATACTAGCCTCCCTCGCGGTATTCGGAATGTGAACAATTAACTAAGACAACAACCAACACATAATAATAAATAAACAATGAATAAGATATAGGGTGAAATTTACTATACCCTGCTAATAAATGTTTATAGCAAGTAAGTGTAGTGGTCAAAACACAAGAAGCAAACAGGAATAGGTGTAATTATTATCAATTAATAAAAATCAATAAATAATTATTTTTATATTTTTACTTGTTTATTAATTTTTTACGCGGTTTAAATTATATTTATTTTGTATGTGTTTTTTAAATTATTTATATATTTTTAAAGTTTTAAAATTTAATTCCTTTTTAACTTAGTAAATTTTAAATTTATTTTTTTATAAGACAATATATATCTATATATAATAATACTCATAATATCGATAATATAAATAAAATATATATAAGGACATATATACATGAACAATTATTTTGTTTTAAAAATTTTTTTATTTGTTTATTTAGTATTTATAACTAATAAGAATAATATAAATATAACAAAATTCACAAAAATCAAATGTTTTTGTATTTTTAATATTTTCTCTATTTTTAGATTTTTTACATATTTTTTCTAATTATCATGTATTTTTAAAATAGTTAAATATACATAATAGTGGGTTATATAAATAGGCTGGATTATTTTGGGTTCTTAAAATATATAGTAAGTCCAAAAATTCCCAAAACAAGTTTTAGTATGCAATATATGATATAAATATATAAATAAGAAACATCAAACTAATTATATTTTTTCTGATTTTTATAAGATTTTTAAGGTTATGCTTTTTCAGTGTTTCCTTTTTTATTTTTATGGTTTTTGGTCTGGAGGTTTTATATATAGTAATATATACTATATAATTTTTTTGGGATTTTTAAAGAAAGTTTTTTTAATTTTTTTATTTTTATAATCAAACATTGAAGATTTAGCTCCTAAATGATTTTTAATAAATGGAAAAATTCAAGTAAATGACAAATAAAAATGTAACATGCATGAACATAAAATTAGGCATTTATCAAATTTTCCCAATTATTTAGAGCACATGATCTAATTAATAAAAATATATAAGAAATAAATTAAACAACCTTGAAGGGGTATTTTTGATATAAAAATAAAGTATGGGGTACTCTATACAAAATACCCCAAAATATTACACATATATTACAATTGGTAGGACTTCAACTAAATAAGGGAAGCCAGAGGGGCTTCTTTGCAAAATTCACCTGCCTCTCTTATGGGTTTACGTTAGGTGAGCTAGCGTAGGGCCCACTTGCAATAACTAGAAGTTCTGGGGTCAAATGGATTATTTATGAAAATTTCTAAACATTACTTAATAATTACAAGACTAAAATGAAATACAAAAGGATCTAGGGGTTATATCCAATTTACCCTTAAAAGCACTTAGATCGACTAACTCTTAACATGCCACGTAAGGTAGTCAAGTTCAATCGTGCGATGAGGAACGCACAACGCTTCAGCTGGAATCAAGGGACCAAATTAGATATGGGGCCTGCTCCTCGATCCGATGGAAAGGAGGGCATGTCGGAAGAACTCGGAAAAATATGTACTAGGGCGAGCTTTGATCTACCATATCTCCATCCTATGGCCTTCACCTTTCTCGCTGGATGGGTTCAACACGTTCCTGGAACTTCCTCGCATCTGTAGGATTCCTCGAATGGGTCCGGGAGCTATCGGAAGGGGCCTGGAGCAGCAAGCCACCAGGAACTCTGGTTTAAACTTTTATTTATCTTGAGGGGACTCCTCAGGTGCTTCCTTCTACACAAAAAGATCTACAGGCTCGAGGCGAATATGGTCGACTTTCTAATGAAGCTAGGAAACACTTGAATGGAGGGGATGGGGAGCTCCTATGAAAAGGAGAGATGAGAATCTTGATGGCTTGGATCCTCGCTGAATCCAAAGTGGAAATATAGGTAAACATCGGAGAAGGTAATGGGGAGTGAAAGGATTATGAAAATGGGTCTAGACACAGTCGAATCATTGGTGAAATCAAAGCTGAAGATGAAGCTCCAACCAACCTAAGATCTAATAAATAAATAAATATACGGGAATTGGAGTAAACTGAAGCTAGATCGAATCTGCAAATTGAAAATGCCAACTAATTAAACTACTCCTAGTAGCTCAAGCAAGGTGTTTTCCTAGAGTAGAAGAAGGTCATCGGAGAAGCTTTGGCAAAGCTAGAGTAAATCAGGGATCAAAATGGTCAAGGAGGTTGGGAGGTCTTATTTCTATGTAGGTAAAGGGGCAAAAGGGTGAAGAGGGATGCATAAAAAGGGAAGGGGGTTGGTGAGATCTAGGTGGTAGGCATGGAGTAAGGACGAGGTGGGAAAAGAAGGTTCGTGGTCTCAAGGATCATGGAGGCATGGATGAATGGGAAGAAAATGGAGAAAGTTAGAAGTCATTATCTTTTTAACGAAGGAGGTAGAGGGAAAGGAATGTTGACCAAGTGGTTAATGGTCGTAGCGCCCTAGTTGATCGATGTGAACCAACAAGAAAATTCCAAGGGAGTATTCCTTTGGAAAATCAACAAAAAATAAGAAAATATTTTATTTTTTATATCAAAACATGAAAAATATTTATTATTTTATGTCGTATTTTATCATGATTTTTATTTATTTTTGAAAAGCTATTTATTAGATGTTAGTTTTTACATGTATATTCGTAGGTATATTTACATGTATTTAGTATATTTTGTTTTTATTTTTTTCATATTTATTATAGTATTTACATATTTTATATACTTATAAGTATTTAATTACACATTAACATATTTTCATTGTATTTTTCTGATTTTATTTATTTATTTAGATAAATATGTACATGTATTATATATGTATAGTTTACATATATATTTCAACACTTCGTTTATTTTTATGTCTTTTTGATGGAGTCCATGTTTATTATTTACATGTATTTTAAATAATATCTATTATTATAAATATAGAGACTAGATGGGAGCAATACTTCCATAAACTTTTCATCGAGGATGGAATTAGAGAGATCACTTTGGGTGATCTAGCTAGTAGTGAAAGTTACTTGAATCATGCAAGCTATAGACGGATACAACGAATGGAAGTAGAGGAGGCTTTGAAGGTTATGAGACCTGGAAAAGGTGTAGGACCAGATGACATTCCTGTAGAAGTATGGAGAGTTTTAGGTGAGTGCGGTTTTACTTGGCTTATGATTATATTCAATGTTATTTGATGAAGCAAGAACATGCCTAACGATTGGAGGAGTATCGTGGTTCCTCTTTATAAAAATAAAGGAGACATTCAAAATTGTTCAAATTAGAGAGTTATCAAGCTGATGAGTACATGTCCTATACATTAACCTCATAAGGGACATGTACGATATGGCTTTATCTTGTGTAAGGACCCTGTCTGGGAAGACTGACTATTTTGCCATCAACATTGATTTACATCAAGGCCCAACGTTGAGTCCATTTCTTTTTACTCTGATTATGGACGAGTTGAAAAGTCACATTCAGTATGAGTTGCCTTGGTGTATGTTATTTGTTGATGATATTGTATTGATTGAGGAAACTAGAGATGGAGTAAATTTAAGGTATGGAGACATGAGTTGGAGACTAAAGGATTTCGTATAAGTATGGCTAAGACGGAATATATGGAGTGCACCTTTGATGGAAGCAATGGTGAAGGAATCGAGGTTGGCGACGATAACATTCCAAAGAGAGATTCTTTTAGATATCTGAGATCTACTTTGCAACATGATGGGGAAATTGATGGAGATGTTACTAATAGAATAAATACAAGATGTCTAAAGTGGAGAGGAGCCTCTGTTGTTCTATGTGATAAGAAAATTACTATAAAACTAATAGAAAGTTTTACAAAGCAACCGTGAGACCTGCTGTGCTCTATGGATCTAAGTGCTGGCCTGTGAACCATAGACATGTTCAGAGAATGGCTGTAGAAGAAATGAACAATACTAAAGTGGAGGTGTGTACAAACATTCATGTAAATATCATATTCGGAACTATGCAATTAGAAAGAAATTTGGTGTAGCTCTGATTGAGGAAAAGATGCGAGAAAATTGCTTAAGATGTTTGGTCATTTGCAAAGAAAATCAATTGATGCACCAGTTAGGAGATGCGAGTGTTGGGATTTCGAGTCGGCTAAGATAGAGTTAGGACGACTTAAGAAGTGTTGGAAAGATACTATATGAAGGGATCTTAGTTTAGTGGATAAAATCCCGAGATTGATCCAAGATAGATCTCAATGGAGGCAAAGAATCTATGTAGCCGACCCTACTTAATTGTGGGAAATGGCTTTGTTGTTGTTCTTGTTACTATTATAAATATAAGGAAAGTAAAAATATAAAGAATGAATATAATGAATATTATATACATGTATATAACACAATAGGGACCCAAAAGACAACTTTTGTATCTCCACCTCATGTTAAATGAAACTACCTTCAATAAATAGATAATTAAGTTTTATCAATGAAGATGAGCTTGGTCGATTTCGAGTCTGTCTGGAGGAGATACATGTCTGAGAGTATTTGCAGTTCTTTGTTCTATGTGTCCGGAGTGCATTCTGAATTATTTTGTAGTGAAATAAATTTTGTAATTTTATTTGTATTTTTATGTATAACTTTCATCTTGAGGGTTTTTAATTGAGGTATAAAAATTAGAAAATAAAATAGGACCCAACATAATATTTATTGACTAAAAGAATTATGGTTTTTAATGTATTGTATGTACAATTGAGTACTCTATCTCCCTACTTTATTCCTTGTCGATCAAGTCATTATGATGACTGATCTCGATGCATAGCGTCACTCAGTGTCTTTGACACTTAATTTCTTTTTCATTTCTTTTTTTCTTTTATTTTGGAATTAAATATTTGAATTTATGTAGTATTTAAAAGTCATTTATTGGGTGTTTTTTTTACAAATTAATGCAATATACATGCATTTAACTAGGGGTTTAAGGCCAAAATGAAAGAATAAAGGTGATAAATGGAGATCCATCACCCTACTATACTTGCCTTTGCTCGTCCCTAGAAAACACTTATGACAATGAGTGCATACAAAGAAAATAAAAAGAAAGAAGTTGGATTGATTTTGACTTTTAAACTTGTCTTAATAAAATGAAAGTTTGGAGCTTAGATAAGATCTCTGGATTTTAGGTGAGTTCGAAACCACATTCATGTTAGGAATTGTGACTTAACAGCCGTTAGGTTCCTTGATCCTCTATCTACTTCAATTCATAGCCTAGTCAAAACTATCCTTTTTGTCGCATACTCTTGCATCTTTTAAATGAAAAAATAGCATGTGAGTGGATTGTGTTAGCTCTTCCCAGACAAATTGCTGAACTATCAAGTGGTCTCCTCCTCTGGCAACTCATCTCCAAGGTGTGTGCTACTTCACAACTAAAAAGGGAAGAAGATAGAAGAATATGAAAAGAAGTGGAAATGGACAAGTGTAGTCAAAGACTTCTCCAAGAAACAAGCCTTTAATGAAAGCTTATTTTTTTGGAAGTTTTTGCATAGGCTCCTTTTTGGATATTTTCCTTATTTGGCATTCTTCACATTCTTGTTTTGCCCCGACAGATATATAATCTTTTATTTTGCCCATGTTTTGGAGTCTTGGAAAATTTTGTGCTAGCAGACAATTCCTCATATGAATCTTATTTTGAATCCAATCTCCAGTCGATAGGTGTCCATGCTACTAGAGGAAGTGGCTTGAAGTACTGTTTTGGCAGTCTCCAATAATGGTTCCTGAGCCACCCTTGACGAAGCGACCCGGTATCGTCCTGACTTAGGCTCTTAGATCTTGCAACAATCCATTTGGGTTGAGCTAAGTTTTAAGTGTGAGGTCTAGTCAAGCCATCATTTTAAGATTCATACGGATGACATGAAGGGTTTTAGTTAGATATATTGAATTGAATCATGAACATAGTCTCATGGAACCTAAAGAATTAAGCAAAGGTGACCTAAAGTGTCACAATTCCAATTCTTAATAGGTTTCTCTATATTTAAGTGGATTAAGGTATAGTCCAAGCTCTAATCATTAGACTTTAATTAGACGTGTTCAATTCTATATCATTCTGAAAAATAAAATTGTTGTGCAATGTAAGGAAATTTTTTTGTGAAGCTATTTTCCAAATTTGAACATTTTATGGAATTTTGAAAGCAAGTTTTGCAAATTTTTATGCAAGTTTTGAAATTATTTTGCAATATTTTTATGATGTTTTGAAAATTTTGAAAATTTAGGGATTTTATAATAAATGTTAGTGAAAGAATTATGCATAAAAATTTACATAGGAGTATGTGCATATTTCTAGGAATTTGTCATGTATTTACACTAGGAATTTGCATAGGTTAAGTCCGTTGTTATTTATTGGTTATATATACAAGGGTTATATATATATACTTATAAAAAATCTATTTTTTATAATTATATACACGTTTTTCAAAATAGTTGGAAAAGATTTTAACAAACATTTTGAAAATCTATTTTGCAAATAATGTTTACAAATAATTTTACAAAACCTGAAAATCATTTTGCAAATATTTTTCAAAGGAATGAATAGATTTTTTTAATATATTTTTACAAATATTTTCCAGATCATTTGCAAAGTGAATTTTCAAAAATATTATTGAGATAATTTATACAATTTTCTGCAAATACTTACTAATATTTTCACTAAGCTTTTAAAACATGTCTAAAAAGCCTCCCAAATGGGTTTTAAATAATATTTCAAGTCATTTTACTACCATTTTTTAATTCATTTTGCAAAATATTATTAAATCGATTTATTCATCATATTTAAAAGAATTTCGGAATTTTTTATGCATCATTATTGTGTAATTTTTACAACTGATTTATTGTATACCCTGATTGACGAATCTCCATTTTATCACCTTTATTCTTTCATTTTGGTCTTAAACCTTAGCTAAATGCATGTAAATATCATTATTTTTCATGAGATAAATACTGTATAAAGACATTGTTTATGGCCAAAATAAAAGAATAAAGAAAAGAAAGGGAAACAAATGCCAATGATATTTTATGACCCTAACCTCGAGACAGGCATCTTGATGACTGGATCGACAAGGAATAAAGTACGTGAGATAAGGGTAAAAACACAATAAAAACCCTAATTTTATTCTCCAATTTTTTGGGACTCATTTTATGCTTTCTCAGTTATGCCTAAAGAAACTTTGTACTTGAAACTTGTAGATAAAAAATATAGAAAGATAAATAATTAATTTCACATAAAAAATATACAGTGCAATTTTTATACTCAAAATAAAAAACCAAAATCCAATCTTCCATACCCATATCTTCTCCATATGAACTCAAAATGCACCAAAATGACCTTTTGTGGTATATAACTTTTAATTAGATATTTAGTAAAGGTGCTTTCACTTAATTTGGGATGAAGATGCAGAAGTTAGGTTTTGGACATCTATTTTGCAAAACAAAAATTTCATTTTATTTATTCATTATAATTTATATAATTATATATTTTTATAATTTTATAAGTATTCTTTATAAAATATGTACATATTTATAATACAAGAAAACCATAAAGAAAATGATAAAATAAATTAACATATAAAATTACATAGATGAATATACTATACTTATATAATAAATAAATTTATTTATTTAAATGTACAAAATACATCAGAAAAATAAAGGGAAATATATTTATGAATATAAAAAAATTATAAACGTATAACTTATGAAAATAAAACAAAAATAGCAATTACAAAATAAAAAATTTAAATACCCATAATATAGGTAAAACTATAAATGGACCTCTAAAAATAACTTGTAATAAATTAAACCATACAAATAAATAAAATTGGAATAAAATTTTTTATGTCTTAACAAAAGATTAAATAAATAATTTATTATTTACTTTTCATTTATTATTATTTTATTTTTCATTTTGTCCTCTTGTGGATGGTGTGGCCTAATCAGGGCTCGTCGTTTACTGAACTCTGTCAACTCTCTGACCGAGGCTCTAATATGCGTCAAACCTCATTTGAACCCACTTTATCAATTTTTTATCTTAGTCCTTGCATCTATTTAGCACGATCTATGCTTTACTTTTGATCCTCAATCATTGAGCTTTCACGCCACGATGATTCCTTGGTTGAGGAGCCTCTAAATCGATCACCGCTCCATGAGAAAGATGACATGTATATAGAGTATCCTCCGAACTTCCTTGACTTCTTAATCCCTCTACTGACTAAAGCCCTAACTTTAGCCTTAGATCGAGTCCTGGTGACAACAACACTCCCTCTAGTCGTCCAGCGATGTAGTTTGGCATTGAATCTATTGATCTGGAGCTCTACCGCTTCCTCCGCCCAATGTTTTGCTCTAGGTGGTTCAAACGCGATAAGCTTCTCTTTTCCTTATTCTTTCTAGTCCGCAACATATTAGTACCATTGGGTTAGTTTTTGTTTGATTTTGGTTTAATTTTTCATAAAATCAATAAAAGCTATCTCACTAGAGTGCCATCTCCATCGTTCATTTCCGACTATCCTAACTATCCTATGATTCCGCTCTCACTCCCATCACCTTCCACTTTCATTGATGAACTCCCCAAGTCACCCTCTCCTCATGATCTTGCTCAGATCAGATTCCCAACACTTCTCCTCACCACTCATCGGAGTTGTCGCTTCCATAACTCATCCTTACTCTCCTCGACCTGACGAGACCTCCAGATCCCTTCTTTTTACGTACATGAGCTTCTGACAGGATTTGTGAGCCAAAGGACCCCTTTGGGGTTGATTTTGATAGCAGAAGGAGTACTTGGTCTGCCATTCTTCCTCGACCTCGACATACTTCACTAGAGCTCCTGTCACCATTCTGACACTACCACTCAATGTGGATGAGCCATAGATCCATTTTGCACCAACCCAGAGCTTCCCAAGTGGCCGAAGAAGCGAGGAAGATCTCATAGAAACTCAGCCCAACTGAGTTCTTGCCCTGTTTTTCTAACCTTCGCCTCAAATGTTCGATCAACTAGTCGTGCCTATTCGTACAATTATCTTTCGATACAGCATGCCTCAACCATAAATCTCATCTGAGGGATTTGATCTCAACCATGCACATGAAGCATCATCGCCTCTTCTTTATCTCTCATATGTCAAGTGGGAGAAGCATCGTCGTGGGATCGCGCCTATAGGGTATTTTGCGTGCACGCACACACACACACACACACACACTCACATCTTTTGTAGTTTTAAGTTCAGTCCGCAAACATCTATGTGTAGTTTAAATATTGTTATAATATTTGCATGTTATCCCCTGCAATGTTATTATTTGCATTTAGGACCAGGCCACGTCACCTCATGTCCCAATGTACGAAAGGGGGCTGGGCTTTATGCACCTAAGCCTTTATGCTTTTCTTATTCCATTTCAATCATGTTTTTTTAATAAATAATGTACTATTTTCTGGTTAAATTACATATGGACCCTTGAACATTTTATTAATTGCCAAAATACTCACCTGGGTATAGATTATTTGATATTTTGTAAGAATTGCTTGTTTTACCCTATACTTTCTGTTATGTTTGGATTTGGTCTACGAACTTTAATATATCCAAAAATGCCCCTGTTAGGATTATTTTCTTTTTGTAACTTTTATTTTATTAAAAACAGCTTAGGCCTTCAAAAATTTGTAGAAAATTACTATAAATACCTAACATATATTTATATCATTTATTTTTGTTTAAGTATTTTAAGGTTATTTTCTATTCATAAAAAATAAAAGTGAGCTTTTATTCTCTATTTGTAGTAAAAAATCCATAACAAAATATAAAATTTAAAACCCAAAAGATTCCAACTACCTTAAAAAACAGGAAATCATTAATTGTCTTTCATTGCCAATTATTTGATTGTCAATCCTCAGTTATTTCCTATTCGACCCCTACTATACTTGTCCACTATATAATCTATTGTAGGGTATAATAAATTTTGACCCCTTTGCTTAAGTAACGTAATTCTGGTGTAGGTGAATTGTTGATTAGACACAGTTATTGAGAGGTAGTCATAGGGACTGAGTTCTCTCCTTGTGAAGATCATTTTAGACCACTTGATGTCCACGTTTATCAAATGGCATCGTTGTCGGGGAGCAATGCATAGGATAGAATTTGGGTCATTTTTGTTTCATTATTTTTCATCATTTATTCTCTTCCATTTGATATTATTGTTCATTATGTTAACATCCATCTCCTCTCTTTTTCTTGCGAGGGGGCTTCGAGATGACGGCAACCGCTTAGGTGGTCGAGCCACTTGATTTCAAGAAGACTTGGTCATTCTACCTATTTACCAAGAGGAGATAGAGTATGACTTAGCATATATTTTGTTTAATTCTATAAGGGAGTGCTTTATTTTTGTATTAAACAATTTGTAATAATACACATAGCTTGGACTTTGGGCATTAGGGCCCAATTTCCATGTTTGTGTTCAGTTGGGGGCTTACCGGGTTTTTTTATGATTTTATCGCCTTTATTTTCTTTGTAACCTATGTTTTGAGTTTCCCGCCTTTGTTTTCTTTGTTTCTATCGAGCATTTCGATCTAGGTGTGCTTTCTTAATAGGTCGGTCCACATCCCTAAGACAATTCATGTACTTGGACTTAGCTCAAAATAAATTGTTAGATCTTGGACTAATTATCGAGTACCAAGAGAGGCACCATACAATGCGTGCATGACTTGTTGTGGAGGGAACCAAGGCTATTTTGAAGACTAGACTTTTGGGTGATCCTTCTAGGATTTGAAATTTGGTTCTTCATGCTAATAGAACTGCATGCTCTTAGAACAATTCCATCACTGCATTTGCATATAGACTAGGTTTACAAATTTCTACCTTGCATCCCATACAGGGAGAGATGGGAATCACTGTGAGTCTTCTATCTAAGCATTCACGATTGTTTTAGACTTGCATTGCATTTCCTCCTTCTCCCTCCGATTTTGACAACCGAGGCTAAAAAGAAATTAACAAAAAAGTTAAGCACGCGTATTAAATCTACTCAAAGCAAGTGATAATAAAAAAATAAAAAAGGGGCTGCTAAAAATACTTGACCTAAATAAAATATTTTAATTAAACTCATTGCAATGGGTAAGAAAAGATTTCCTCGTTTTCAAGTACTTTTTAGGAAGGAGGTGTCCTTCCAAGTGAGAGGGCGCTATTGTAAGGATTAGAGCAAAAAATCTATTATGTAACTGCCTTGTGTATCACCTAGATTTTCGAAGTTTTTTTTTCTATCGTACGTGAATGAGTAGGACATGGTCAACGATGATCTCTCTTTGTGTAGAACATCAACCTTGTCCCAAAAACTAAGCTTAGGCCACGCCTTCATGGGTGTTTCTGTCTCATCATCTTGCATTAGAGTAGGTCCTTGTGCGCTTGCAGGTGATTTCATTGCGAGCGAGGTCCGAAGGAGTGATTTCTCCCATCAGCTTCCTCTCTGTCTCATTCATTGGCTGAGTAGGGATCCAGGAAGGGTTACAAGGATCACAAAAAAGTACAAACCACATGTTACAAAGGAGGAGGAAAAGTACAAGATACTTTTCTTGCAATACTCTCGCTCCTATAAGATTAACACTTAAGGACTCGCGTGAAGATAATTGTCTAAAAATCAATCGAAAACTTATAAAGATAAATCTTCTAACCTTCACGGCATCACGAGTCGAGTTGGTGAATCCATTGTATTGTGGTTTGATTGATTAGTTTTGTTAAGGTCAAAATCAAAAGCATCGCGCCTTTGCGTCATTTTGTCACAATTTTATCTTTTTCATATTTTCTATTGAAGCCTCGCTCGCTTTGAGCCATCTACTATTTTACACTCCTTTTATTTCTTGTTCATCCTCATATCTTTCATCCTTCATCTATCTCCTTTTGATCCTCTCAGATGTTGTCCCACATATGGTTTAGTCAAGCCTCCACCGATACCCGCATCGATTCCGTGCCGCTCACATCTTCATAGTTGGTGTTCAGACAAAGTTGGATCAAGATTTATTCAACCATGCATATAAAGAACCTGATTTAGAGCAAGAATTCGAAGTAGATTAAAAAATGGCTCCTACCACAAGAGGAAAGGGACTATAGCCCCAACAAGTAGAGCAACCCCATCAGGGGGAGGGGCAGTATACATCACAGAATTATGTCAATAGTCAGTTCCTCTCTTCAATTCAAGCCATTCAACAATAGTTGACAAATCAAGGATTGGCACAGGTTGCCTTCCAGGAGATGCTTAATGATCGAAGGAGGAGGACTAATGAGAGGGATGCCAGATGAGAAGATAAGCAAAACAAAGAAGATGGGATGAAAATGTAGGATGCTGAAGACAACTACTATGTAGTGGACCCCATCATGGAGTAGGAGAGGCAAGACCCTCGCAGCCCACGCCCACACTGAAGCAGACTTATAACTCTAGGGCAGGCCTTGTCACCGAGTGGATTCATATTCCACCCATCCCTATCCATTTTGAGCAAAAGCCATAGTTCTTGTCTCTACTCCCATCCTTCCACGAGAACACATCTGAAGAGCCATCATACCCCTTTAATAATTTGGCCACATATGTACAACAACCCACTACTCCAGCATTCCTCTGTGAGGTTAAGATGACTGCCTTCCCCTTCAGTCTCTACAACAAGTCCCTTTATTGGGTAAACCATCTAGGGAAGGAAGTAACAACATGAGAGGAGCTAAAATCCACATTTCTTCACAAGTTCTATCCTCTCGGTCGCTTGAATCAGATGCACGCCCACATCTCTAGCTTCATCCAACAACTCCACGAGGTGATCCATAAAGTGTGGGAATGATTCGAATATCTGCAGAAGAAGTGTCCCCACCATGAAATTCTGAAGCCTAGTCTGGTTAAACACTTCTTCGGTGGGTTGGAACTTGAGAAACAATGATTGGAGGATGATGCATGTTGTGGCATGCATTTTAACAAAGATGAGGACGTTTTTTTGGGAAATTTTTGAGGAAATGGTTGAAGGAGGGGCGACCTAGTCCTCATCACGTGCACACATAAAGATGCCCCCATCCAGCCATAAGCATGTCTTTATGGCAGCTCATTCTGAGGACAAGGACAAGAGCTCCAAGCTGAGCATCTAATGAATCCATGATTCAATAACACTCTATTTGCATTTTTTCTTAAAACCCTTAATAAATACATGTAAATATCCATTAAATTCAAAATTTTAACAAAATCCTATTCATGAATAAGAATGCACTTTTATGCATTAAAATCATGTAAATAAATAAAATAATAAAAATAAATAAAATAAAAATAAAGGACAATTGTACATATGTATATATGTACAATATGACTTGGAAAATAGATATAGCTGAAAGATATATTTATAAAACAAATCCTTGAGACCAAGACAACATGGATTGGTCGATAAATTAATAAGTAGGGGGAGATAAGGAAGGAAACAAATAAAATTAATTAATTTCAAACTTTATACACTATCTATTAATTATTCAATAAATATCGAAACTTCAATGATTTTTAATGCCAAGAAATCCTACTTGCAAATTTTTAAAATCTCAAATTTCGAACATCATAACTTTCTCATACGAAATCCAATTTCACTCTACTCACCTTTAATGTCCATAAGATAATATTATGAAATTAATGAAGTTGATTTCACTGAAATCGGAGTCCGTTAGCAAAAAGTCGGTTTTGGGACCTAATCACAAATTGGTTTCTATGCTATTTATTTTATCTAGAACACATTACTTATTGTTTTAATGACTTTATAATTCATAATTATTACCTTGTTCTTGTATTTTGACCCTGATTTATTTACATATATTTTGGAGATTATTTATTATTTTAAATAAATAAAAAACTCTAATTTATAAGTAAAACTGAACGGTATGACTTATACCCTTATTTATTAATACACCTAAATTAATTTATTAAAATTTACAAAAATTCGTGTCTACTTTATTTATTAAACTAATAACTAATAAAATATAAAAATAATATACTATTTAATTAATTGATTAAATTAAAAAACCGAAACCTCTTTAATAAGTATTATTTATACTTATTATTAAAATTACATTTATATTCCATAAAATAACTTCTATTTATTAAAAAAATTTATACCATAATTTAGATAAATTATTTATCTATATTTTTTGTTCTTATATTTATTTAAAATAATGTCATCTATTATTTATTCCTTAACTATTAAGTCATTTATCAAACTAGCTAACTAGATGTTGACACGTGTCAACACCTGGTGCCTTCTTCTTCAAGAAGGTCGGCCGGTGTCTGTTCTAACCTCCAACCTTCTCCCATTTCTACACACCACTTCATTACCTCTACCTCCGATCTCCACCCTCCATCTTCTTCCTCCAACAACCACCTATCTCGCTGACCGTCGATCCTTCAACTAACTTTTTCCGATCATCTATAAAATCCCCTCCAAACCAGCCTCTCCAACTAACTTCTCCTAACTCATGTTACAAGCATTACCTGACCGACCACCCTTCTTCTCCGCCTTGTTCTAATCGACTCCGGTGATGGCAACGCTCGTCGACCAGCTCACGAGGAAGCTTGGAGATCGGAGAGATGTTCCAAGGACTTTTCCGGCCTTGCATCGCCTCCTTCATATGTGTAGAGCTATGCGAATGCTGCCATGTTGAGCGACAACCAGCAGAAGCCTACATCTTGCTATAAGTACTCCTCCATTCATTTTATTTCTCGTATTGCATACCTCAATTAGCTATCGTTATTACATCATTAGGACCCAAATCATCTTTCTCAGATGCCACCTTCTAATCTCCTTTCGAATCTAATTCCAATCCCTCAAAGTTAGCCTTCCATTCTAGCATTTTTTTCATTAACACACTTTCTGGAAACGAATTTTATAACTTGCAAGTCAGAATCTCTTACCTGATTCACTTGTGGATCGAGCATTATCATACTTATTTGCAAGTCCATCTTCTATCTGGAGCAACATTTCACCGTTTGGAACTCAAACTTATTGAAGAACAATTGGATTTAGATAAACTTTCATCAACAACAAGACGTCACTGGACCACCATCTTCTTTGGCATTATATTGCCATGATCCTCCACCTTTGGAGAAGCTCACCCATAGGTGAGCTCGGAGGGAGAAGGAGTATCCCTCCTGGCCCTACCGAATGCCAAAGGGATGCATCAATTGCCTAAGCATCGCTACCTGCGCAAGGACTCAAGAACAAACTCAAGAACTCTAGAGTGCATAGTCTTGCGCCACGTGTCAACAGTGGATGACCAAGATCACATTCTAGAATCTAATCGCATCTAAATCAAAGACGAAGGGTGGAATATTTGCAATATAAGTCCAGACGAGAATCCAGAACTTCCAATCCACTCTAAAACTTTCTGGAAATTACATTTATGTCCCCATTTAGGATCTAAATGTAATACAATTATTTCTTTTACAATCTAGTCCCTACCAATGACCTTAATGTAGTAGACTCAAAACATTTTCTTTACATTTCTACCCTTGCGTTATAGGTGTGTTTTGGACCTTTATTTTGTTGTAATTTTCTTCGAATTTTCTAGGGTAGTTACACAACTACCCTAGCAACATTTCTACTATTTTCGTAGATTTTTGTCGAGTATTTTTGTCGCTTTGATTTTTGTAAGTTCGTGTAAATTTTAAAGTGTTCTTGAGTATTGTTGTAAAATCAGGAAGATAGTGTGATTCTCGAGATTTATTTCTTGCATCGAAAACCGTCTTACATTATTCTGACTCATCGAGATCGAACCAGGCACACTTACCTGGATAAATAATATAGTCTAGATAACATATGAGAGAGAAGTTGTTTCTCCTTATTCTTTGTCTCTCTTATTTTATTGATTTTTGTTTGATCAATCAAAATCCGATCTCTGCGGTTTTTTCTAAAATCGGCAACTCTCTTCTTTAATTAACCGTACGCTGGATTTCGGTTATCAAAATGGCTCCATTGCTGGGGAGGTATTAGCTCTACTTCGATTTTCGAAATTATTTCGAGGTTTTTGATCTTCTTGATTTTATGTTTTTTGACATATTTTTTTATTTTATTTTGTTTTTCGACTTTTTATCGAGTTTCTATGATTTTATGGTTTTTGTTTATAGTTTTTTTATTGTTTCTTTTTCTAACTAAATTTTTGTTAGGATCGCAGTGTAACGACCCCGTTTCCTGGGCCGTCGGATCCTCCCATATCCGGATCTGGTTACTCAGCAATAATTTATTCAGCAATCACAACTAACATTCAGAAATATACTGCAAATAAAAATACTCGGAAGAAAGTATTTCAACACTTTTCCATTCACAAAATAAAGTTTAGAGGATACATTGTCCCACTATAACCATTACATGTGCATCAGCTTGAAAGGAAAATATACAAAAGATTACTAACTACCTTAAAGAGTAAAGCTACTATGGCTGGCTGGATGTCTAGTATGTAAGCCGGATGAATTTTTAAAGTCCTTGCTATGGCTCACCGATACCTGTTGGGTTTTCCATAAATCATAGGATAAAAATTAGCGAATGCTAAGTAACGAAGAAGAGAAAAGCAAATAAATTGTGTAATTTTTTCCAAAATTTGATATCACAATATTTCATTCCTTTTTATTAATTTAAGTCCTATTCCTTTCTATTCCACATCAGGGATTAGTCCAGGGGAACCCCACCATTCTTGGACTCCGTAGCTGTGGATGCTTCGGGATTGGAGATTGTGTTGATCTTGGTAAGCTTATGCCGCCGCACGTCGCCTCAACCAATCCTCCAATACTACCCTGACAATTTCCTTTTCTTTTATTAAACAGGGTCTCAACCCTCAGACTGGAAAATCAAATGAGCACACCGTCCTCGAGGACTCGGTTGCTTAAAACCTCAGGCTAACATTTAATCATATAACCTAGCGGCTTTAAATACATGTTATCGTGACCCAGCCGCTATTGAACCGCTCGTGACTCCACATGACACGACCACATCTTCCGTCGCTCCAACCCGAATATATTGGCTCCCGGTACCACGCGTTGCAAAACATTCAATTTGTGCGCACTTGTCATAACAGGGCAACCGTGTACCACCTAGGTAGGGAAATGCCAATACGGGTTCCTTCCGACAACCTACAGGTTGCATGCCCGACCTGTAGTACTACTCCCAGTCATCCTTATCGTGACACATGATCCTTTTCAGGATCCAACTCAAATCACACCAATTCACATGATGTAATTCTTTCGTTAAGTCTTTGATTTGCATAAATCGCAATACTTGGTATCAACTCACATATATATTATTCATAACCATATGTATACTCCTATTTATGCCTATTTTAACTCCCAAACCCTAACTTTCAGAGCCAACGCATCAATTTGATGTGTAAATCTTATTTTAGTGGGAATTACAAAGCAATTCTTCATACTTTTTCAAAAATAACCAAAATTAGGGTTCTTCGTAGCAAAGAACACAAAATCAAGAATTTCGATAATTTCGTATGAAAACCCAACAGCAAAAAGAAGGATTTCGTTACCTAATCGAGCTCTCTCTCGTGTATGCAAGGCTTTATCGAGTTTCGTTTTTGGAAAGGCTAATTTAAGGCTCCTGAAAAGATCGAATTTCATTTTTCGTATCAAAATGTTAAGAACATGTTAAGAACGCGAAGAACGAACGGAGAACGTGAAGAACGCGAAGAACACGAAGAACGTCAAGAACATATTTTCTCTTAGAAATTCGGCAGAGTTTCCCCTTATATTGGGATATATTTCTCGGAAAATTTCGGCAGAGTTTCCCCTTATATCGGGATATATTTCTCGGAAAATTTCAACAGAGTTTCCCCTTATATCGGGACATATTTCTCGGAAAATTTCGGCAGAGTTTCCCCTTATATCGGGACATATTTCAAAATAAAAACGAAAAGAGTTTCCTCTATAAAATCAATCGAGAGGAAAATAACAATGAAACTGAAAGAATATACTCAACAACAAGAGATGAAGAACCGGTAGACACCACACATCTTAGGTGAGTGAACGTGTGACGAATCACAGGGTCACTGACGTGCACAGCCGCCCGCACCTAAGTAGGGTATTACACAGATTTCTCCATCGAAATAACTATAAAAGCATAATACGGAGAATAGAAACATAAACGATGGAGAATCGGTAGACACCACGCGTCTTACATGAGTGAACGTGTGACGAATCACAGGGTCACTGACGTGCATAGCCGCCCGCACCTAAGTAGGGTGTTACACAGATTTCTCCTCGAACCACAACAGGAAAACGAATCGGAAAGAAATATGAATCAAAAACAAAACTTGGAAGAACAAGAGTATGAATTGAAAGCCTAGCTTACGAAGCAACGAAGAGAGGATCATACCTTTCTTCTCCTCGTTCTCCCGGCAGCGCTTCGCTAGCGCTCCTCCCTCGCCTCCCACTCCTCCTCCCAACCTCTCGACCCTAGCCCTTGGGTGGTGGTAGTGTAAGTTGTAGAGAATGAATGGGTAGGGGGGGTCTATTTATAGGCCCCAGAAAACCACTAACCATGGTAGAAAACCATGGTTTAGCGGCCCATGGTTTTGACCCATGGTTTTAGCCAAAACTTATCCCAAACTTGGAGCTTAAGTTAGAACATTCTAGAGGATTCTAGATTCGCTAATGACGCTTAATTAACACTAATCGTGATTAACTTTCACTAATCGCGATTTAACTTTCGCGGCTTACGCATATCTTTTGTTAACTATTGATTAGTGTTTACTAATGATCATTAGTGGCTTTCAATCGTCATTAATTTCTTTAATCATGTTTAATTAGTCTTAATGATAGTCATTATGGATTAATGACATCTTAGCCTTCCTTACTTATCTTTCTTCCGAAATTCATAACAAATGGAAACGAAGTCCGATTCACACGAAACAAATTCTGTCGGTTTCCTCTTTACGAGCCGGATCTTATTATATAGGATCCGAGATATGCCAAGTTCAAGGCTTTACAATTATAACAACCTTAAAGGAAGTCTCGTCCTCGAGACTAGAAATGCAGACATAACATCCTTAAAGAGGATTGAAACCATAACAACCTTAAAGAGAATGAACGTCATGTCATTTAAGATGAACATATACATAATACATAATTTTATCATTCAAACAAGTACGGGTATTTCTCTCTCATTTCTGCCTCAGGTTCCCATGTGGCTTCTTCAAACTCTTGGTTCCGCCATAATATTTTAACTAGAGGCACCTCTTTGTTTCTCAACTTCTTGATATCCCTTTCAAGTATTTGCACAGGTATCTCTTGGTATGTCAAATCTGGCTCAACATGTAAATCATCATAACTTATCTTATGCTCTGGATCCCTAATGTACTTTCTCAGATTTGATACATGAAATACATCATGTATTGCCGAAAGATGTGGAGGAAGTGCAAGTCTATAGGCAACTTTTCCAATCCGTTGAATAATTTCAAAGGGACCCACGAACCTGGGTGCTAACTTCCCACGCAAGCCAAACCTCTGAACACCCTTCATAGGTGATACTTTGAGAAATACAAAGTCACCTACCTCAAATTCAAGGTCTCTTCGCCTGGTATCACTGTAACTTTTCTTGCGACTCTGGGCAGTTAATAGTTTTTATCTAGCAAGTTCTACAGCTTCCCGTGTCTCCTGAAGTCTATCTGAATCATAAAGGTTCTTTATTCCGACCTCTTGCCAACACAAAGGAGTAGTACACCTTCGTCCATATAGTGCTTCAAATGGTGCCATGCCAATACTTGTATGGTAACAATTATTGTAGGTCAATTCCACAAGAGGCAAATGTTTAATCCACGATCCCTTCCATTCTAAGGCACATGCTCGTAGCATATCCTCTAGTGTTTGAATCGTACGTTCTGACTGCCCATCTGTTTGTGGATGATATGCTGTACTCAAGCATAGTTGTGTACCTAAATCTTTCATGAAGTTCTCCCAATAGTGTGAGGTGAATCATGAATCTCGATCAGAAACTACTTCCTTCGGGATACCATGGAGGCGAATCACATGTGTAATATATAACTCAGCCAGCTGGTCTGGAGTGAAAGATAAGCTTATCGGAATAAAGTGTGCTACCTTTGTCAGACGATCTATTATAACCCAGATACTATCTTTACTACCAGTCGTCTGAGGTAAGCCAGTAACGAAATCCATGGAAATGCTTTCCCATTTCCATTCAGGTATAGGGAGGGGTTGCAATAATCCCGGTGGCTTTTGGTGTGAAGCCTTTACCTGCTGGCAAGTGAAACATGAATTCACAAACTCAGCAACATCTTTCTTCATTCCTGGCCACCAAAAGTATGAATGAAGATCCTTATACATCTTCGTAATTCCTGGATGAATAGATAATCTAGAACAATGAGCTTCTCGTAAGATGTCTTTCCTTAGTTCAAGTGTGTTTGGTACACAAACTTTGTGATGATTATACAGTAAACCATCTTGTATCTGGAATCCCTCTATCTCATTCTTCTCAAGTTGTTGTTTTAAGTCTTTGAGGACTGGATCATCCTCCTGTTCTTTCTTTATTTTATCCCATATTTCTGGTTTGTATCGATGGGGAATAGTTATAGTATCAGCACTACTATCAAATGGTTTCCATTCACTTAACGTTGATAGTAAACCCCAGAAGTGGATAGCACTCACTAACCCGAGTGAATAAGTTCTTCTGCTAAGGGCATCTGCTACGACGTTCCCCTTACCAGGGTGGTAGGAGATAGTGCAATCATAGTCTTTCAGCAACTCTAGCCACCGTCTCTGTCTCATATTGAGTTCCTTCTGATCAAATAGATATTTCAAGCTTTTATGATCGGTGAAGATTTCAAAAGTAATACCATACAGGTAGTGTCTCCAAATCTTTAAAGCGAACACTACGGCAACTAATTCAAGGTCATGTGTTGGGTAGTTCTTCTTATGTGTCCTGAGCTGTCGTGATGCATACGCAACTACCTTACCATGTTGCATAAGAACTGCCCCAAGTCCTTCTTTTCACGCGTCAGTGTACACTGTAAACCCTTCACTCCCGGAGGGTAGAGTAAGGATTGGTGCAGATGTTAGGCATTCTTTTAGTGTCTGAAAACTAGCTTCACATGTATCAGACCATAAGAATGGGACCTCCTTTTGAGTTAGTCTAGTCATTGGAAATGCTATCCGTGAAAAGTCCTTCACGAATCTTCTATAATATCCAGCTAAACCCAGAAAAGATTGTATTTCTGTGACAGTCTTCGGGCGTTCCCAACTCATCACCGCACTAACCTTTGTAGGATCAACTGATATACCTTCCCCAGAAATAACATGGCCTAAGAAAGATACTTCAGATAGCCAGAAGTCACATTTTCTATATTTAGCATACAGTTTGTTCTTCCTTAGAGTTTCAAGTGCCTTCCTGAGATGATGTTCATGCAGATACTTATCCTTTGAGTAAATAAGCACATCATCAATAAAGACTACTACAAAGTGATCTAAGAACTCCTTGAATACTCTATTCATGAGATCCATGAAGGCTGCTGGGGCATTTGTTAGTCCAAAAGGCATAACTAAGAATTCATAATGCCCGTATCTAGTCCGAAAAGCTGTCTTGGGAATATCTGTATCTTTAATTTTCAACTGATGGTATCCAGATCTTAAATCAATCTTGGAATACATAGTTGAACCTTGTAATTGATCAAAGAGATCATCTATTCTTGGCAAAGGATACTTGTTCTTTATTGTCCTCTTGTTTAGTTGTCTATAGTCAATGCACAACCGCATCGAGCCATCTTTTTTCCTAACAAATAAGACAGGTGCACCCCATGGTGAAGTACTAGGACGAATGAATCCTTTATCTAACAGTTCTTGCAATTGTACCTTTAACTCTCGTAACTCAACTGGTGCCATCCTATACGGAGGGATAGAGATAGGCTGAGTATCAGGTATGAGAGATATTTCAAATTCAATCTCTCGCTCAGGTGGTAATCCAGGTAGTTCCTCTGGAAATACATCAGTAAAATCGCACACTATAGGCACATCTTCTATCATTCTTTTTGACCCTGATGTTGTGGATACATAAGCTAAATAACCTTGGCACCCTTGCTCTAACAACTGTTGTGCCTTCAATGTAGAGATATATTTGATATTATCATTGGATGTCTTTCCAATGAACTGGAACTCTATCGAGTTAGGAAGGTGGAATGTTACTGTCTTCTGGAAACAGTCAATACATGCATGATGCCTTACTAACCAATCCATTCCTAGTATAAGATCAAAGTAATTCAATTCGATAAGTAGTAGATAAGCAGGTGACAGATGTCCTGCAATTTGTCCCACATAGTTGTCTAAGGTGTCCTTGAATTATAATTGACCTCCTAGTTCCTTACTGAGATAATGGTTTTGTGCTTGTATCGGAATCTTACCTCACAATAGGAATAATATATTATTCTCCTTCTCCTTCTCTCTCTTCTTTTTCCTACGAAGCAGCTCCTCTATGCTCTTCCAAATGGAGTAGGAGCAAACAAAGTCTATAGATCGGTGGTATCTAGACTTATTCTTATAAGGGTGAATAGAACCCTCTACTCTAGCATCTACGAGTCTGGAAGACTTTGATCTCTCATTGTGGCATTGAGTCTTTGCTCTAATGCCAACTACCTTTGACCCATGTCTTGAAGTATTGCCATTATAGCCGCTAATTGTCTAGACACGTCTTGGTCTGCCATGATCCTGGGATGAGTCAAGGTCAAAGGTCAGATCCTATATGTCTTAGCATGATGTACATCAGGGACAATGACTTGTGAATGGTACTGCAGTCATTTATTAAGATCAAAGGATCTTAATGCAACCTTAGTTTTTGAATACCGCTCATAGTTATTAATTACTAAATAAATTACTGGAGTAACCGAGCTCTGATACCAATCTGTAACGACCCCGTTTTCCTGGGCCGTCGGATCCTCCCATATCCGGATCTGGTTACTCAGCAATAATTTATTCAGCAATCACAACTAACATTCAGAAATATACTGCAAATAAAAATACTCGGAAGAAAGTATTTCAACACTTTTCCATTCACAAAATAAAGTTTAGAGGATACATTGTCCCACTATAACCATTACATGTACATCAGCTTGAAAGGAAAATATACAAAAGATTACTAACTACCTTAAAGAGTAAAGCTACTATGGCTGGCTGGATGTCTAGTATGTAAGCCGGATCAATTTTTAAAGTCCTTGCTATGGCTCACCGATACCTGTTGGGTTTTCCATAAATCATAGGATAAAAATTAGCGAATGCTAAGTAACGAAGAAGAGAAAAGCAAATAAATTGTGTAATTTTTTTCAAAACTTGATATCACAATATTTCATTCCTTTTTATTAATTTAAGTCATATTCCTTTCTATTCCACATTAGGGATTAATCCAGGGGAACCCCACCATTCTTTGACTCTGAAGCTGTGGATGCTTCGGGATTGGAGATTTTGTTGATCTTGGTAAGCTTATGCCGCCGCACGTCGCCTCAAACAGTCCTCCAATACTACCCTGACAATTTCCTTTTCTTTTATTAAACAGGGTCTCAACCCTCAGCCTGGAAAATCAAATGAGCACACCGTCCTCGAGGACTCGGTTGCTTAAAACCTCAGGCTAACATTTAATCATATAACCTAGCGGCTTTAAATACATGTTATCGTGACCCAGCCGCTATTGAACCACTCGTGCCTCCACATGACACGACCACATCTTCCGTCGTTCCAACCCGAATATATTGGCTCCCGGTACCACGCGTTGCAAAACATTCAATTTGTGCGCACTTATCATAACAGGGCAACCGTGTACCACCTAGGTAGGGAAATGCCAATACGGGTTCCTTCCGACAACCTACAGGTTGCATGCCCGACCTGTAGTACTACTCCCAGTCATCCTTATCGTGACACATGATCCTTTTCAGGATCCAACTCAAATCACACCAATTCACATGATGTAATTCTTTCGTTAAGTCTTTGATTTGCATAAACCGCAATACTTGGTATCGACTCACATATATATTATTCATAACCATATGTATACTCCTATTTATGCCTATTTTAACTCCCAAACCCTAACTTTCAGAGCCAACGCATCAATTTGATGTGTAAATCTTATTTTAGTGGGAATTACAAAGCAATTCTTCAGACTTTTTCAAAAATAACCAAAATTAGGGTTCTTCGTAGCAAAGAACACAAAATCAAGAATTTCGATAATTTCGTATGAAAACCCAACAGCAAAAAGAAGGATTTCGTTACCTAATCGAGCTCGCTCTCGTGTATGCAAAGCTTTATCGAGTTTCATTTTTAGAAAGGCTAATTTAAGGCTCCTGAAAAGATCGAATTTCATTTTTCGTATCAAAACGCTAAGAACATGTTAAGAACGCGAAGAACGAACGAAGAAAGCGAAGAACGCGAAGAACACGAAGAACGTCAAGAACATATTTTCTCTTAGAAATTCGGCAGAGTTTCCCCTTATATTGGGATATATTTCTCGGAAAATTTCGGCAGAGTTTCCCCTTATATCGGGATATATTTCTCGGAAAATTTCAGCAGAGTTTCCCCTTATATCGGGACATATTTCTCGGAAAATTTCGGCAGAGTTTCCCCTTATATCGGGACATATTTCAAAATAAAAACGAAAAGAGTTTCCTCTATAAAATCAATCGAGAGGAAAATAACAATGAAACTGAAAGAATATACTCAACAACAAGAGATGAAGAACCGGTAGACACCACACATCTTAGGTGAGTGAACGTGTGACGAATCACAGGGTCACTGACGTGCACAGCCGCCCGCACCTAAGTAGGGTATTACACAGATTTCTCCATCGAAATAACTATAAAAGCATAATACGAAGAATAGAAACATAAACGATGGAGAATCGGTAGACACCACGCGTCTTACATGAGTGAACGTGTGACGAATCACAGGGTCACTGACGTGCATAGCCGCCCGCACCTAAGTAGGGTGTTACACAGATTTCTCCTCGAACCACAACAGGAAAACGAATCAGAAAGAAATATGAATCAAAAACAAAACTTGGAAGAACAAGAGTATGAATTGAAAGCCTAGCTTGCGAAGCAACGAAGAGAGGATCATACCTTTCTTCTCCTCGTTCTCCCGGTAGCGCTTCGCTAGCGCTCCTCCCTCGCCTCCCACTCCTCCTCCCAACCTCTCGACCCTAGCCCTTGGGGTGGTGGTAGTGTAAGTTGTAGAGAATGAATGGGTAGGGGGGTCTATTTATAGGCCCCAGAAAACCACTAACCATGGTAGAAAACCATGGTTTAGACCTTAACCATGGTTTAGCGGCCCATGGTTTTGGCCCATGGTTTTAGCCAAAACTTATCCCAAACTTGGAGCTTAAGTTAGAACATTCTAGAGGATTCTAGATTCGCTAATGACGCTTAATTAACACTAATCGTTATTAACTTTCACTAATCGCGATTTAACTTTCGCGGCTTACGCATATCTTTTGTTAACTATTGATTAGTGTTTACTAATGATCATTAGCGGCTTTCAATCGTCATTAATTTCTTTAATCATGTTTAATTAGTCTCAATGACAGTCATTATGGATTAATGACATCTTAGCCTTCCTTACTTATCTTTCTTCCGAAATTCATAACAAATGGAAACGAAGTCCGATTCACACGAAACAAATTCTGCCGGTTTCCTCTTTACGAGCCAGATCTTATTATATAGGATCCGAGATATGCCAAGTTCAAGGCTTTACACGCAGGATCAGCTGGTTTCTTTGGAAGCTGATTCAAATAAAAGTGCAAAGACCACCCCTTCTCTCACGGGTCAGTTGCAGAGGGCAGAATCAAATAGGACTTTTCTTGGAATATTTTTGTAAAACAATTAAGGTCACTTGCTTAGTTTTTTTGTATTCGTAGAAAGGGCCCCTGTAAGGGCATCCTGACTTGTACCTCCCTCCCTCTTTTCTCGGGGTCTGTTTTACCGTGTGTCGTGCATTCAGAGGAGCATTACACCCACCACAATTTTCTTGCATCATAAGTTTTCCTTGATTTTTTACAAGGCTATGTGCTTGTTTAGATGTTTTTCATTTTTTTTCTTTCTCTACTTGTGCCTTTGTAGTTAGTTCTAGGACTCGTGACCTAGGTGCATGCTTATCTAGGATAAATAAAAATTATAAAAAATCATTATACGTGTTGTTTGAAAAAATAAAAAAAAAGATAACTAAAAATAAAATTGGGACTTCTTAAATATCTGACCTAAAACCTACATAAAGGATCATTTGATTTGGGAGAGCAACCCCTACACATTAGCTGCAGGTACACTTCCATATTTTGTGAATAAGGGATGACACTTAAGGCTAGAACTAGAGTCCAGCTGTCTCTCGAAATACTACTTAGTTTATACAACTATTCACGGTTCTTCAGTGGGTACACTCGGGTAGCTGGAAACGGTACGCGTTTACGTATTAGAGTAGGGGGTTTAGAGGACACTGCGTAAGGCTCCATCCTCAAGTAACACGGGTAGACGAAATCGGTCCCTACTTACTCCCATACTTGCTAAGAATATTTGGTTTGCTGTAATGGCACGGGACAATATTGAGGGGAAATTCCAGGCACCTATCGGCTCATGATAATCTATGAAAAGACATGTTGCCAAAATAACCCTAAATGGACATGATAAACGACCAAACTCTTACGGTCATCATCTGGTTGTGTTGGTGAATCTGAGGCTTGCGTTACCACATCTTATTGCCCTTTACTCTCGATCTCTTGATTTGACATCGTGCTCTCCTGATAATTTCTTAACATCAAAGATGACGACTCGACGATTTTTTTGCTCAGACTTTGTGAGCTCTCCACTATGCACTGTCCGTTGTACTTCTCCATAGACTCGGTATGACCTTCTTCCCGAGTCGATCCCATCAAATCCTGAGGAGAAATAGATCCAGACTCCCTTGCCTCCCAGTCCTTCTTTTGAGGTAGACCTCTGCCTTAAATTATTGTCTATTTCTCCAGCACACTTTTTACTGAGTTCTTACAAGACTTTTTCCTTCCTAGAAGATTAAAAGGATATGGCTCGCGGGAAGGGATCGGTCGAGGACAGATCATCGGAGGACTGTTAGACTGGAGAGAAGCACATCGATGGAAGACCAGATCCAACCGCATAAATCACAACCAGGATTCTAGACCTACTATAGCAGATGAATATTCATATCTGAGATCAGTTTAGAGCCCAGAACGAGCTGTGAGCCAAGATCATTGCACTAATAGCAGGAGCCGAGAACCCACCACCACCTACTGAAGTTTCCGCAACAAGATTAGATGAGTACGACCCAGATACCAGAACGCTACATCACTATAGTCGCTTACCACAAAATCAAGGGCCATACGAGTTACACCCATCCTTTATTTCATTGCTTTCCAAGTTTTACGGGAATGCCACAGAGGAGTTGTTTACCTTTTTGCAACAGTTTGAGATGATTTGCATTATGGACAATTATCCAGGCGTTACGCAGGAGGCCATTCGCCTCAAAGGCTTCCCCTTCTCCTTAGCAGATAAGGTGCTTTACTGACTAAGTCATTTGGGAGGGAAATCTCCATGTGGGATGACTTGAATTCCACGTTCCTGTGTAAATTAGTTCATCTAGGACAGAATAACATGATGAGGAGCCATATCACCAACTTCACTCAGATTCCACGAGGTGTGGGATCGATTCAAGAACCTTACTGAGAGATGCCCTCATCGTGATATACAAATAAAGGTGCTAGTTCAGAATTACTTAGGACGAATCCATCCGCATGTCCAGGGCCTTGTAAGTACCGCATGTGGATGCAGTTATTTGAATGGGGATATTGACTCTTTTTGGTCCATATTTGATGGGATGGTAGAGAATTCATGAGTTGTCGACTCTACTCAGGCATTCTAGAAGGCCCTGCAACCACCTCATCACCGAGAGCATCACAAGGTGGTGAATATTTCAGATTCTGAATCAAATAACAACATGGGATATATTAGTGAAAAATTAACTTTGGTAGATGTGATTAAGAAGCAAGTTCAAGACCTATAGCTGCTGCGAGAGTTGGAGAAACTCTTATCACTTCCTCAGCATCTGAGTGATCTGACGAAGAAGGTGACAATACAAAGTTCTCACAGGATCTCCTGAGCTTTAGACACCCCATACTATGCCAATAACTCGCCAATAGAGGACAGATCTCTGTCCCCTTGTGCTATCGTGTTTGCTTTTGTATTTGTAGGATCTGAAGGATCCTTCTATAGGTCAAACACGTCTAGCCAACCATACCCAGGTGGCCAGAAGAAGCATGACTCCAAGGGGCTTGTTCAACAGCCCCCCCAACATATTTGAGCTTCCTGAAGGCTCCGTCGAAGTCGCAGCAACGTCAGGAGGTCCTCGATTGGGCATCATGTTGTTGGAGAAGTACACAATGTCAAATCAAAATCTCTTAGGGGCCAGGTCTTCCTCAGTTCATCCTCCATCATCGAGAGTCGCACGATCTTCTACTGTTCTAGGAGAGCTACAACAATCATTATATCCCCTCGTGCCATGATCGTTCATCACTTCGTAAGGATCTAATCTCCATCGTTCATCACCAAAGCGACATCACGCTCTCCTAGAACGACGCCTGTCAAGTGATTAGTTGTGGGTCGTTCGATCAAGTTGCTAAGTGGGGGTAAACTTCACTCGTACCCCCTACTTTTTGTTATTAAAATTTAGTGTTGTAAATTAATTAGGCTATGTAAATATTTTGGTATATTTGCATTGGAACCCTAGACAATCCTGTATTTTCTATTTGGTCCATGCCACCTCACCTCACGTGGCTCGTCATGTCAGGTGGTGATCTTATAGGCGGACCCCTACAGTTTTTTAGATTTACTTTTGGTACATAAACTCTTTATTTATGTGTAAATATTTAGGTAAAATTGCAGTGAGGCCCCATTCTATCATGCTTGTTCCTTGTGTTCGACCTCTAGATTCCTGCACACTATACAGATATATTGTACAGTTATAATAAATGTCAACTCCACAAAATTTGCTCTTTATTTGCTTAATTATAATTGTGGTAATTGTTATCTTAATCTGGATTTCGTATTGGTCACCTCGACTACTGTTTTCCCACCTTGTGGGGAACATACAACCGCCTGATTTCTGTCTTATACATTGTCCACCAAAATTGAATCAACCAAGAATAGAAATATATCATGTTCAAGATAGGGCTTATATAACTATCCATTTATTACAAATGGTTGTGCGACAACTGATAAAATGGATATGACGATGCTTCCATTATCACGCACATGCTTCACTATAAAAGGCCCAGTCCACTTTCACTTCAACTTCCTGGAATAATTTGCACTTTGCATCTAATAACTATCCCTTCTGACCAGGTTCAAAAGTCGTGCGACAGATGTGCTTGTCGTGCCACTTATTGACCTTCCCCTTATAAATTATGTTATTGTCATATGCATAGTCGTAAATTTTAAGAAGTCAATTCAGATGCATCTTTCTGTTCTTTATGGCCTTCCTGGAATCCTAATTACATAAACTAGTTACCCAGATTGATTTGTGAATAAGTTCCATGGGAATATGGCATGGTTTGTTGTACACTAGGTAGTAGGTAGACATTATTAATGGTGATTTGTAGGTAGTCTAATAGGCCTAAGAATCGAGACGAATAGCTAATACCAATTTTTCTTGTCGGGGCATATGAGCTATTGGAGAATTGTCTTAACCTCCTTATCTGAACATTTGGCTAGGTCATTGGATTGTTGGTGGTCGGAGAGGTAACACAATGTTGAATGTAAGTTTGCATGTTAGCTTATTCACCAACCTATTGATGAAATGGCTATAACATTGGATATTAGAATTTTGGGGATCCTGAACCTTGCAATGATGTGTTCCTTCAGAAATCAGTAGGTGGTGCAACCGTCAGTGGCTCGGGTAGGGATAGCCTCCACCCAACAACTGGCATAATCGACAACTAGCAGAATATACTCATAACCGTACTATTGGGAAATAGGCCCACGAAGTCAATGCCCCGTGTATAAAAAAATGTTCGAGATCTAAATGTACTTCAAGTGCATGGTATCACTCATTTCTATGGCTCCTCCAATCATCTGACGATTAGTACAATGCTTGCAAAAGTCTTTTGCATCTTTGAATAGAGTTAGCCACTAGAGGTAGTGTTATAACACTTAGTTACTGTTCTTTTTCCAGAGTGGTGTCATCTTGATTTTCTGGCATGGAAATGTTTGAGGATACTTTGGGCTTCCTCCTAACGAATGCATCTCCTCTAGATGCAATCATCCCCCCATGAAAGAAATAAGGATCCTCATTGTGATAGAAATGAATATCCGATAGAATTTTGTCAAATTTCAGCTTTGGTTAATCTTGTGGAGTTCTTTTGGGCACAAGATAGTTCACAATAACAATGAACCAGAGGAACAAGGTAACTGATAGAATATCTTCATCTAGAACGATTTTGGTTATCAACAATAAGCTCTTCTCAGGAGTATCAGGGTCTAGCAATCTTGATAAATGATCTGCCAACACATTTTTAACTCTAGGTTCATCACGGATTTCAAGATCGAATTCTTGGAGCAGAAGGATCCATCTGGTGAGTCTCGGTTTGGGATCCTTCTTGGCTAGAAAGTATTTAATGGTAGAGTGGTCTGTATGTGCACTTTGAATCCAAGGAGATGGGATCTAATATTCTCTAGGGTGAAGACAACTGCTAAAAGCTCTTTTTCAGTGATAGTGTAGGTTTTCAGAGCTTGATCTAGAGTTCTGCTATCATAGTAAATATCATATGGTAGATTATATCTTTGTTGTCCTTGAATCGCTCCAAAAGCATAGTCGAAGCATCTATCATGATATCAAATGAAAGAAACCAATCGGGCGGTAAAAGGACATTGGCCTAGGTGATCAGTTCTTTCAGTTGATTAAAGGCTTGGAGGACTCTAGCATCGACAATGAAATCAATCTCTTTTCTTAGAAAAGCTCAATCAACGGTCGGACAATTTTGTTGAGATCTTTGATGGAATGTCAGTAGAAACTGACATGCCCCAGAAATGACCGGACTTTCTTTAAATTTGTAGGTGGCTCAAGTTTGGAAATGATGTCCACCTTCATAGGATTCTACCTTCATTTAACGTTTGATATGACAAGGCCTAGCATGATCCCCTCGATCACCATGAAATGTTTATTCTTCCAGGAAAGACCGGTTTCACTTCATAGCATCTTTTATATGCATTGATCAAAACTGTCGCTATAGATAGAGAAATCATCAATGAAAATCTCGAGAAAACTACCAACCATGTCTGCGACCATGACCAACATGCATCACTGAAATGTCGTTGGATCATTACACAAACCAAACAACATTCTGTGTATGGTGTATATCCCAAATGGACAGGTCAAGGCTAATTTCTCTTGATCTTTATGAATAATTCAGCCATATCTTGTATTTCGATTATATCCATCCCAGAAGTAGAAATACCCCTTCTCGGCCAGTCATTCGACTATTTTATCATTGAAGGCGAGCGAGAAATGGTCCTTCTTAGTCGCTAAATTCAATCATCTGTAATCATACATACAAGCCAAGATGTTGGAACTATGGTTGTGATCTCCTATACTTTATCATTCTTCACCATGGTGATCCCTGATTTCTTTCGCACAACAAGAAAGGGACTCACCCATTTTGAGTCAAATATGGGATAAATGAATTCCACATCATACCAAATTGTTATTTGATTCATCAAAACCTCCCTGAGATATGGATTTAATATGCACTAACACTCTCAAGATGACTTGCAATCCTCCTAAAGGTATATGTGATCTGAGCACAATGCTGGATTGATCCCATGGAGATTTGAAATTTTCCATCCTATTTCCTAGCAGTTTCTTTTGAGAACCTCGAGCAGGCAAGATTCTTGTTCCTTGGTCAGTTGGGAATTGATGGTCACTACGAACATTTTTTGCACACCCACAAGAAAGGTGTATTTCATATTAGCTGGAAGTGGCATGAGCTCAAATCTGGTCTCATTTAGTTCGGTGGTGACCTTAACTAATAAAAAGTTCAAGAAGTTAAAGGACATAGAAGCAAGTTTTATAGTGCCTCACAAAATGTTACATGTGAGGCAGAATTACTAAATAGAAAATACAATAAAATTCGAGGTCATTATTGCAAATAAACCTTAAAGTTTTCCTCTCGATACATTATTTACATTACTAAAAGGAAATTACAAAATGCACATGGGTAGACTCAAAATTTACCCAAGAGCAGGCATGCAGTGTGTGTGGCACTATTAAAGGTTAAAGGTGCGCCACACGTTCTCACTTTTGATCTGTCGTCTCTGGGCGCACATTGTTTCGGTTGAGACCAAGTACGTAGTTTAGATCCGGGCCCGCTCCAAGATCAGATGACTTAAGGGCTAGAAGGAAGATCATAGTAGAACAATTTTCCTACTCACCTATGATCTTCAATATCTTCATCCTCGATTTCCTCCTCTCCTCTTGATCGGCTATTAGCTTTCTTGAATTGCAGGTGGCCTTCAGATAGTCCAAGCCTCAGTAGAAAAGGCCTGGAAGGTTGTTCTTCGACTAATGACATGGAAGTCAAAGAGAGCTTTGATTCCTCCTCTAGGTACTCTATTTGGTGCTCCTTCCTCTCAAAAATCAAAAAGGGTTCTAGAGGGAACATCCTCAACCTGTTGTGAAGCTGGGTTGCACGAGAAAAGTGGTAAACGGTGATCTCCGGTGAAAGGGTGACTGATGGAGATATGAATCCTTGCATAATCAAGGGGATTTGGGTAAAGGAATTTGACGAAGAAATGATGGGGATTGGAGTGGAATGATTTGGGAGTCAGTACAGTGGTCGGATCACAACGAAATAGGTGGCTGGAGTAGAATCTCAAACCAACTACGAATCTAAATTTTATGCTAAATAACAAAAACTTAAACTAAACTAAATCTAAATCGAAGCTAAGGATTTAAAATGCAATTAAAATACACTACCCTAGTAGCTCAACATGACCAGAACTGAGGACTAGGGGACCTTCAGTGTATGACATCAAGTTCTAACATGTCCTTTAAGGAGACTTGGGCAGAGTTTTGTAGTTCTTAAAAGCTATTGAGTTTTAAGTCCGCTTCCCAATAAGGTTCCAATCAAACCTAAAATCCAGAAGTTCAATAAAGCTCCAAACTTTCATTTTACAAAGACAAGTTTAAAAGTTAAAGTCAATACAATTTATTTCCTTTTCTTTTCTCTATTTTATTTTTCTATAGGGGGCTGATGAACCTCCATTTCATCACCTTTATTCTGTCTATTTGCCCCTAAGTCCCTAACTAAATGCATGCATATAGCATTAAATTGTGCAGTATAACACTCATTTATTGAATCACATATATAGTATCAAATAATGTATTTAATTCTAAAATAAAATAATAAATAAATAAATGAAATATCATAGGTATTGAATGGCCCTAGACCCCAAGAATAAGTCAAGAATTGACTTGGTCGATAAAGAATAAAGTAAGGGGGATAAGGGACAATAATTGCATCAAAAACCTAATTTCAATCCTCGATAAATACATTTCTGGACATATTTTATTTTCTTATTTTATATCTAAAATCAATAAAAATTGAATATAAAAAACTTGTACATAAAAATGCAAAGAAACATACAAAATTCATTTATTAAAAAATAAGGCATTGTGTGCCTAGGACACACAAAATAAAAAGCCACAAAGAAAATTTTACAGGCATATATCTTCTCCATACATAGTCAAAATTGACCACACTCACTTTATTATTCATAAAGCAAAATTATCTATTTAATGAAGTTGGTTTCATTTAATTTTAAACTAAGATAAAAAAGTTAACTTTTCGGCCCTCATTGCGTAATATATTTGTATATTATATCCATTATATTTATCTTTATATTTCTAGGTTTCTTATATTTATATAATTGTAAATATTATACAAAAAACTTTTAAATACTATAAATAAATAAAAACTAGTAAAAATACATTAAAATAAGTAAAGCTATATATTATATAGATAAATTATACCTATATTATACTAACATAATATGTACATCTAATTATTTAAGTATATAAATAAACTCAAAAAAATTAAAAATATGTAAAAATGTATTTAAATAATTTATAAATATAAAAAATATGTATATAAAATATATAATATAAAATAAAAATAAAAAATTAAATGTATTAAATACAAGTATAAGTACCTATAAAAACTCACACCTAATAAATTAACTTGTAAAATAAATAAAAATCACCATAAAATACTACATTAAATAAGAAATATTTTTTGTATTTTATCTTAATATTAATAAAATCGATTGATAATTTTTATTGATTATGTGGACCAACTAGCTTCTTTCTTGTGTTGACCTAGGGTCAATTGCCCCCTCCGCCTATTCTGACTTGTTAGGTGCCTCGAATCCCAAACTTTCCTCGATTTCCTAGCTCGATCACTTCATTATCTGGATCTTTGATCTAAATGAAATCTATCGATGGCACATCCCAAAATTTCACCATGAATTGAGATTCCATCGATCTTCTTCGACCTCACCGTGTGTGACGTCTCGTATCCGGGCACCCATTTACGACGCATTCGCAATACTACCTTCTCGAAACATCACATTTGGTATATGAAATTATAGGGAAAATTTTCACGTTGTTGTTGCATATGACATTCAATCCACATTTCATAACCACAAGACCAATAAAGACAAGTGCTACCAATCATCGTATTTCATTAATTTCCATATTCTTTTACATCATATACAAAAAGGCTGACAATACATATAGTGTCCCAAAAATGTGCTGAAGAGAAAGACATTTACATTAACTGAATAAAAGCTGAGACAAAAGTGACAAAATCTATAGAAGTGCTCTCCCAATTTTTTCCCTTTTACATATAAAGCCTCATTAACGTAAAGCCCATTTCCTATTCCCTTCTAATTCTTGTTGCTCCCCATTTCCAACGTGACTTCCCTCTCTTCCCTTTCTTTCCATTTTCCCAATTGCCTCCCCACTTTCCCTACGAAGGCCCCAAACTTCCTTCCAATTTCCAACCTTCTCGAGCTGCTGTTGGAGGCCATCTTTCTCTCCATTGGAGCAACAATTCAGCAGCTCAAGACTTTGTTGCTGTCCTCAAGCACACTGCTCCAAGGATAGCAATTTATGCTCCAAATTGAAGGTGCTGGAGCTTCAAGATAGCCAACCCTGCATACAACTTTAGTTGTAAGTTTTGAGGATTTCAAAAGTACAATCCTTCTCCTCCCTTCTTGCTACCTTGCATGAAATTTCTATACATTGAAATCCCATGATTAAGGCCTTTTCTTATAGGTGATGTGGGAAGTTAATTAGTATTAATCTCAGATTGTAATTCCTGAGTGGGGTTTAGTGATTCTGTTAGAATTAAGTTAAAATTAAGATTAATTCTCAGATTTTTTTTCCAGGAAGTTTAAGTTATTATCTAGAAATCTTATGTTGTAGGATTATTTGAGATTTTAGATAATAGTACAAGGAGTAGAGAGTATAATATGTGCATGTACTGGTATCAACCAAGAGGAGGTTCCACTTGGAAGCAACAACTAAATAATCTCGGGGGAGGGGACAAGAAGCAATAAATATGGTTATGCTATACAAAGAGAAATTTATGCTGAACGTTTTCTTTTAGTTAATCTAGTAGTCTTTATTATTATACATATGCTAGATGTTTTCATTGTTACAAATATATACACACACAGTTGCAAATGTGAACAATATGGTTTAAAAGGTGAGCAGTATCTTAGATAACTAGTAATTGCAGAAATCACGGGGTAATTATAAATTTAAACAATATCTTACTGATCGTAACTTTGCGGATATATATATATATATATTGTACAAAAATCATAAAAGTATGATGAATAAGTTGGACAATAAAAATTTAATTGACAAAAGAGAAGCCAAACATGAAAAATGTAGATAAGTCCCCTTTATACAACTGCCATGAATATTTAATTGAATAGAGATTTTGGTAACTAAGGAAATATACCAATAAGGATTATGTAAGTGACACAACTTATGTTGTCATGACCTTGGCATAGAACTAAGCTATTGTTGAAATAATTAGACTAGCTGACAACTGCCTAAACTATAATTTCAAGTAATCAAGTAATGAAACATCAAATTTTATAGTCATACTCTTCTCTTATAAAATTACTAAAGGATTTCCTAAGATCTTTTGATTAAAATGTCACCAATCATATGATTTTGAGTAGAATCTACTACATCACCAATAAGAACTTGTGACAAAAATACCTAGATCTGAAAAGTTAATCACAAAAGAGTTTGAGGAAGATATGTATCCTCAAGTAAGTAAAAGTGACAGTAAATAAGCGATATCAGTTAATAGCGCCGGTCATGGTGACTTTCATACCAAATGTATGAGGGTGCGGTGACCCTCAACTGGGCAGGAGATAGGGAGCCCAGTTAGGATAGCGGTCGCCATATGCGTGGGTCTGAGATCCTAGTCCTTTTCACAATTTTTACACGAGCTCTCAGTATTTTTACACCTTGTCTGGATCCCGACTTTTGACCAGTTCTGCTAACCCTTTGTTTTAGGATACCCATGCTGGGGATCCTCAGTTTTAGTTTTTCGTACAGGCTTGTAGCCTGTACTAATCCAGCCGGTTTTCTAAAGTGACTTTTCCGGAGAATCTCTCTCACCCTCTCTGGGGCGTAGTTTTGGAGTAGACCTTTCTCTCTATTGGATCGCACTTCTAATTATATGGTGAGACGGAAGAGTCTCCTTAGGAGATTACCTCACCGCTTGAGTTTTTGGTTACTTTTTGCCAGCAGACATGGTGATGCTATATCCGAATCATCCATGTCTACATCTAAGTCATCTAGGGTTACATCTAAGGCAGTTGTAGTTGAGGTTTAGAGGAGTTACAAATCAAAGTTGAGTTAATGGGAAGTGACTATAATTAAATTGGATTCGAAATCCCTATAAGTTAGTGGACGTGTTGATAACTTAGTTAGGATGCATTATACAGTACTGCATACCTACGGAGGCGCCCCAACCCTAAGGCATTATTCATGCCTTAGAGTAATATTGTGAGATTATACGAAGACCAAGACCACAAACTATCAACTAGACTTTAAAAGATAAATAGAATTGAAAATCTGTTAATATATTATCCTTCCCATCGTAAACAAATTAAGATTAAAATAAATTATCACCTCACTAATTCCTTACCAAGATACATAACTTGATCTCAATGACAAGATAATAATTTATACATACTGGCCTAAATTTTTATGGAAAGTATAAGAAATTTTGGAAAAATGAGTAATAAGAGGGTAAGGCTTGTAGAATAATTTGAAAACCTATTTCCACGTAGGTAGTGGTAGATTTTCATCCATACATGTCTATATACTTGCTTTCTTTTCACATAATAAATTGCTTGCTATTCTAAAACTGCGGATTGTTTTCACAATTGTAGCACCCTCTTCTTCCCTACATATTTTAGCAGGCAAGGAGCCTGCAACACAGTAGCAGGTTAATGACTTTTGGAGATCGTGTTTATACTAGACGGTATGGTTTCTGTTGTCATCTTTGTTGTAGCTTTTGTTTTATTATAATGTAAAATGCCTTTTCTTTCTCTTCTGAATATGTTAGGATATATGAATGTACGGTTAGCCCTTATTGTACATATTGTATATATTATGAAAGATAATGAATTGGAATTTTGGTGGCATATGTCTTTGTCAAATATGTGGTGGTGATTGTGGTTTAAATGTCATATGTGATAGCGACACGAAAAAATTCCCTGATTTTCAATACTTGGTGAGATCGTTGTATATGTAATAGTGTAAATGTGTCATAAACAAGTACCCGGATCCGAGGGCGTCTCCTCGTCATCCTCTTCGCAAGACTCCCTCTCCCTTTGTCTATAAATATTCTCCAAACCCTTCAATTCTAGTTTTATCCCTCTTCATCATCCGTAACCCCAAAACTCCTAGTGCTTGAGCTAGTCGGTGATAGCAGCAAGCTCACAGAGGCCCTTGACACAGATAAAAGAGACCAGAGGTAGGGATCCAGCTCATCGGAGGTTAGCTCTGACGAAACTTCCTGTCTCCTTGAAACCTTCAGGTTAGAGCTGCTTTCCTTTCAATTTCATATTGCATTTTCATTTCTTAGTATATGTCTAGCTTTAGTTCCCTTAACTAGAATTAATCCTACCATAATTTTGAAAATAAAAAATCGCTCAAGCTGAAAGCTTCAGCCCCAAATACATTGTCTCCTTCCCCTATTTCGACCCATAACTGCCTCCTCCATCTTATTCCCCTCTATCGGATTCACAAAAGCCCATCTTTTCACCCTGATTCTTGAAGGGAATTAAGATATCAGATCTCCTTCCATCATCGATCGTCGGAGTGCTCTACCCCTCCATTCCCCTAAGCAAATCAACTTCATTTTGGTTTAAGCATCTTCGGCTTGAGACCTGCAAGATTTTGTGTAGGTTGAAGATCTAAGATAGGCATGGAGAGAAGCTTTGGCGCTTTTTTAGCAGTAAGTCATGTGGAGCATCTCAAGATCCAGGTCCCCATTGTTGGGACCTAGACACTTTTGGTGGTCACATGTAGGAGCGGAAGTTCCCTCGGAGTTTTTTTGTGATTATCAGAGAAATGAATGAATCTCGAAGAATAAAGGAATTAGGGATTGAAGCACAACCAGGCACGGTTCTTATGGTATTTATCCAGACACCTCCCAAGACCATCCTATCAAGATCAACTACCCTAGCAGCACAACCATCGTCAGATCAACAATGTCTTTGATTGTTAGGTCCTCTACCATGATCTAATCTCGAGCGTCATCCAATGAAGGGTATCGACCGTTGAGGATACGTCACGTGGATAAATCAAGGCTATACAATCGTTTGTGAGTTCCTCTTTATGGTTAAATTGCATAATCAACCCATCCTTTTGTATTAAAGATTAATATTTAATATTTCATTTACAAGTGTAAAAGTTATGTTGAACTCAAACCCTTTGAACTTTTTTCTTATTGTATTTTGGTCGGCGCCACATCAACTCACATCGTGGCCCACGTACGTGGGCATTTTGCAAGAAGTCCCTTGTAGTCTATTTTATTTCTTTTTAGTACTCCAAATTCAAATACTAGTGTAAAAGTTTTAAGATATTTTCATCGAAGACTCTAGACTTTATTTTTATTGCAATATACCCTACTAGATTATTTTATTTTATTTATGTATATCTATTTTGTTTGTATAGCTCCACTACATCAAAATTTATGGAAATATTTGTGTGTGACATTGTTCTGATGATTATCATATTTTTTTATCATTTCCACACATTATTTAGCATTTCCACACATTTTTATTTTCAGTAAAAATCATTTTGGAGTTATTCATTCCGTTTTAGCTATAAAGATATAAAAAACATAAAATCACTTTTAAAAAATCCAAACAAATCAAAGTACCTTTATTAATGCATTTTATCACTCTAGATCAAAAATCACAAAAAAACTATAAAAGAAAAACATAAAATTGAAAAACCCTCCTAACCCTAAAAACTAGCAAAAAATATAAAATATCAAAAAAATATTTTTTGTTGCCCATTTTATTTATACTGTCTAGCATATATTAAAATTTGTTTTGAGAATTTTTGATTTATTTATCTATTTTTGAAACTATAAAATATTTATTCTATTTATTAAATCATAATTTTTCTATATTTAATAATTAGAAAATACATGAAAATTAGCAAAAATAATATAAATCACAAAAATAGAGAAAAAATAGGAAGGCAAAAAAGGATTTTATTTTGATAATTGTATATATATTTATATATTATAAATAAAATCCTATATATAATGTATATGCATATATACTAATGTACTTATGAATATTACTATTATTAATAATAATACTTATAAATATATTTAATACCTTCAAACAAGAAAAAGTACTGTACTTAGTTATGCTTTCTTGATTTTATATATTTATTATATGTTTATATCATATATAGTTATCATATTATGTATATAGAATTATATATATAATTACTACATATTAAAAAGGAAAAAGAAATTTAAAAATAGAAGAAATAAAAATAGAAAATAGAAATTATAAAATTTTAAACATAATATATATATAATTTAAACCCTTTAAAAATCATATAAAATAAAAACCCCCGAAAATCATAAAAAACAAAAAAAAACATACAAAAACACATGAGTAGGCTACTCATTTTTTCTCCACTCCTGGTTGATTCGTGTGTTCGGCGCTCTAGTGCTTAGCACTATACATATGTTGAAGAGATATAATAAATTTTGACTCACTTCACTTTAATTGCACTTATTCGTCTATGTGGGCTAATTGTTGTTGGAATTCAGGGGTTTGTGTATGGTAACCACATCAACAATAATAGCTCAGTGACTGCCCAATGTGACTTATGCTTGATCTCTACAGGCAAGTGGCATGGCTTGCCATAAACGATATGAAAGGGAGATGTACCCAAAGGTATCTTGAAGGAGGTCCTATAGGCCCACAAGACCGAGTCCAAAAGCTGTGACCAATCCTTTTGGTTCGGGCAGATGACCTTCTGCAATATTGTCTTAATCTCCCTATTCCATAGTTCAACAAGACCATTGGTCTAAGGATATGGAGTGGAAACTCGATGGTCAATGATAAGCCCGTTAGTAAGGGCTCTAACCTGTCGTTGATAAAGCGAGCCCCCCATCAGATTTCAAAACTTTAGGTATCCCGAACCGTGAAATGATATTTTTCCTCAAAAAACTGCAAACAGTTTTAGCATATGCGGTTCAAGCGGGGATGGCCTCAACCCAACGACTCACATAATCAAAACAAAACAGAATGTACTCGAATCTCTGACTCTTACGGAATGGACACATGAAATCGATGCCACATGCGTCAAAAACCTCACTTAAATTAATGGGTTGCATCGACATCAGATTACGCTATCCACAAGTACCCATCCTTTGACAGTCTGTACACCTCTTCATGAATTCATCAGAATCCTTGAAGAGGGTAGGACATCGTAGTCTGGATTGGAGCACTTTATGTGTTGTCCTCCTCCCAGAATGATGTCCTCCTACCTCAAGCTTGTGGCAGTATGTGAGGACATGTTGGTGCTCCTCTTGAGCAATACATCGAAGATAGACACAATCCCCATTCATGATAAAGGGTGGGATCCTCATAATGGTATGACTTGGCCTTTGCAAGGAAGGTCTCAAGTCGCTATCGGGGCCAACCATGTGGAACTTCTCTTGTCGACAAGATAGTTCACAATGTTGGCATAACATGGGAGCGAGGTGATAGCAAGGATCTCCTCGTCTGGGAAGATCTCTGTAATAGGTGCAATATGACATGAATCCTAAAGATTCTCTAATCGGGAGAGGTGATCTGCCACCACAATCTTGACTCCAGGCTTATCCTTAATGTCAATACAATACTTCTAGAGTAGAAGGATCCATCGGGTCAATCTAGATTTGGCATCCTTCATAGCCATGAGGTATCGAATGGTAGTGTGATATGTAAAAATAGTCACTCTAGATCCAATGAATACATGATATGAACTTATCTAAAGCAAAAACTACGGCTAGCATATCGTTCTCTATAACAATATAATTTCGCTGAGCGACATCCAAAGTCTGGCTAGCATAGTGTATGGCAAAAGGCAATCCATCCCTACTCTATCCTTGCATAACCCCTAAAGCAAAATCGGAAGCATCTATCATGATCTTGAATGGTAGAGACCAATCAGGTGGCTGAAGGATGGGAGCCTCAACAACTAATCCCTTGAGAGTCTCAAATAATGCTAGAAACTTATCATCTACAATGAACTCGATGCCTTTTGTTAGCAAATCAGTTAACAGTCCGGCAATACGACTGAAATTCTGAATGAATCATCGGTAGAAATTGACATGCCCCATAAAAGACTGCAATTATCACAAATTGGACAGTGGAGTGAGTTTCCTAATGATATCAACCTTGGACAGATCGACCACCATGTCCCTGTTGGAGACGATATGGCCAAGAACCATTCTTTGAGTCACCATGAAGTGGCTCTTCTCCTAACATAATACAAGAAGGACCCTATGCATTGCCAAAGTACATGGTCTTGGCAGTCAAGACAAGCATCAAACCTTTCATCATAGATCGAGAAATCATCCATGAAGACCTCTAAGCAATCACCCACCATGTTTGAGAAAATGGAAAGCATGCACCTACGGAATGTAGCCGGGGCATTACATAAACCGAAGATCATCCGTCTAACAGCATACATCCCAAACGGAAAGGCGAATGTCATTTTCTCATGGTCTTCAGGTGCTATGGCCACCTGATTGTATCCGGATTACTTGTCAAGAAAATATTAATGACTCTTCCCATCTAGCCTCTCGATAATCTGATTAATAAATGGCAGCGGGAAATGATCCTTCTTGGTGGCTTGATTCAATCGTCTATAGATCACACAAAATCTCCAAGAAGAGGGTACCGAGGTAGCTATCTCCTCTCCAGACTCATTCACAACTATAGTGATACTCGTCTTCTTGGGTACCATATGCAATTGACTAACCCACTTGGAGTCAGAGATGAAGTAGATAAAATCAACGTTCCACCACTTTGATATCTTCTTCATGACCATATCTTGAAGATTCAGGTTCAACTGTTATTACAACTCACGCGATGGCTTGGCATCCTCTTTGAGATAAATGTGGTGGGAGCATAGGGCCGAACTTATCCCCTGGAGATCAACTACACTCCATCCAATCATATTGTGGTTTCTTTCAAGAACCTCCATCAATTGAGATTTTTGATCTCTAATCAAATACGTTGAGATAATGATCGGGAACAGATCTGGCTAACCAGCAAGGAATCTATACTTCACCAACTAAGGCAAGGTCTTCAGTTCTGAATAAGTGGGAGCTGGCAAATCTGGCTTCTGAAATGTCTGAGTGAAGGCTACCATATCTTCATGGGAGAACTCTTGTTGTATATGTGCATCTAACGAAGACAACCCTGTTGGTATATCTATCATCTACACGGGCTCAATCTCTGCCCTAGTTGTTTGCTCTGTAGGGATCAGAAATGGAAAATAATCATCAAAGTCATCCCAATCAATGTCTGAATCCGACAGATCTGAATCATAAGAACATGAAATATACTCGTCGTCACTATCATGTACGCAATCAACAGTCTCACATGTTTCCGATGCCATGAGTGTGCTCTTCGAGCTCTCGTCTACTAATATATGTAAATTTGCAATATCTGAAGGTGTGACAAGGGCTCCTGCTCTTGGGTCTGACCATATGGCATCATCATCTGCGATTACAAAGTCGTACTCCTGGTGGACATCTAAATCTGTATCTTCCATCTTCTTTGAATCGCTCGACTGCTCTGAGCATGTTGATTCTCTTACTCTAGTCTCCTCGGTCATCTATCTTTGTATGCTTTCTCCCTTGAAGTGAAAGTATACCTCCCTGCTATCATGATTGGATACCACCTTGATTGTGTCCAAGAATGGACGTCCTAGTATAATGGGGGTATCTATCACAAACTCAGGGATCTCCATATCCAATACAACAAAGTCCATAGGGAATTTAAGGCCCTGAATTGTGATGACCATGTCTTTCAGTAACATCTTCTCCCTCTTGACAGATCTATCAGAAAACTGAAGGACTATCCTGCTCTATTGAAGAGGACAAAACTCGAATCAGTCGAGTAAGGTAGCCAGAAGAAGGTTAATTGAAGAGCCATTATCTAATAGAGTACGATCGAATTGCTGCTCATGAATTTGATATCTGACATATGGAGTTCCTGCATTAGGTCTCATGGCTAGAAATTGGTTTCGAATGGCGAAGCAAGTGGCACGAGTGAGCATATGGATCTCTACATTGTGGTTCCTTTTCTTCCTGTGAATGGTTGTCTTCTCTCTCAAGTTGTTCTGGAAGAGAGGGATGTGCTGTAGTGCCTCCTATAGAGTCAGTTATATCTATAATCGACCAATCATTTGAGGGTTGAAATCTAATTGGTGGATCTTTTTTGGATTTTCTTTTTTGATTCCATTTCCTAAGCAAATTGCGTGAGGGATGGGGATGGAAGGAACCTCTCTAGAGAGAGGAGGGTTAGGGATAGGTTCCTGAGCATGTAGAAGACTATAATCCATACTAAGGTCATCATCCAACGCAGAAGGATTCACACGGGATACATAAACATTTCGTTTATTCATATTTTTGTATTTTTCTATCTTGAGATACAAAGTGAGATGACGCAATTGAAGGAGAAATGGTGGCATCAATACCACCGACTACATCTGATCTTGTGGTATCAACACCACACTCTGGCTCAACAATTGGAATACTTGTGGCATCCATACCGCTATCTGCATCTGGAATAATGACGGCCTTAGTACTATTGTCTGGTTCATCGTCCTTGGTGGCTTCAGCACCACCACCATCATCATGATGAGTAGCATCAACATTGCTTTCCTCCTCATCTCGTGTTTCAAAATCTCCATGAGGTCGTTTGTCAGGCCGGCCGACATCGTATCATTCCTAGGTGTCACAAAATCAGCATAAAACACATAAGAAGATATATCACCCAACGTATCACTAGAAGTGGTAGTCTCTGTAACTATACTAGCTCAGATTTCCTCTTGAGATTGTTTGAATTTGGTTTGATTTGAGAAGGTATGGCGACCTTACAATTGATAATCTCCTTGATCTCATGTCGGAACTCATCCATCTCTCGCTGGAAGGATGCTTGCCGGTATAAAAGTATGTGGGCGAGGTCGTCAAGGGCTGGGTTCTCATAGACATGTCCATGAGAAACGGACGGGTTGCCACGTTGGAAATGAGGCTGAGACTTTTGATGATAATGAGGTGGAAGCTATGAATATTGAGAATGAGGTTGTTGTGACTGCCTCCACTATTGTCCCAAGTATCAGGGATGAGGACCCTGCTGCTGGTGGAACTGCGAGGAGTGAAGGGGTTGTTGTTGTTGCCGGTTGCTCTACCCTTCATGAGATAGAGGTTGTTGATAGGAAGAGGTTCTTCCAATGGACCATTAGAAACCCGGGTGATCATGACAAATCCATGGTCGTTGCTGGTAGTTGTACCGAATCCTGTTGACTTCAAATCAATGGCTCCTGCTCGTAGTGTGGAGGGGAAAGGGCTGTTAGGGGCGTATCCGACTGGTAGACCACCATCTATGTGTTTGCATGGTGGTGGCTACTAGTAGTGCTAGGGCAGCTCGACCTATTCTACCTAGATGTGATGAACCTAGCGGTATGTGATAGAGGGCTGGGTAGAGTTGCTCCCTGGATGGGCCCATAACTAATACGATGCTGGGAAGTTGTATGTGCCTCCTGAAGACATACGATTTGAGTCTTCAGGTCACTCAACGTCTGGACAACTGATAGATCTGATTTAGGCCTTGACACTGACTACTCGGTGAAGTCCTCACTGGAGAACAACCAACCACTAGACCAGTAGTCCGAAAGGAGTTCAAGTGTGGCCCTACCTAATGTACGGGTCACTCTCTCACTGTAGATAAATCAACAAATGAGGGGGTGGATCTCCCTAATATAAGGATTTTTAAGTGAAGTGTATTTTAGGGTCAAGTTTCCATTAGCATTCCCAATTTTATTTCGTTTTCCCTTTGTATGTATTTTTCTGAATAAGATAACAAGCATCTAATGAAATTTTTATTTCCTTGGTTATTTTAAGTACAATAAAATAGGGGCAGGAAGTCGAAAAAGCCGATGCATGATCAAATACAGTGATGCATGCAGAGATAGAAATGTGTATCTGAATCCAGCACTCCACGTGTAGAATGATCCACACATAAAATTAAATATATGAAATAAACTATCTATATGATGTGTGAGGAAATCTGTCTTAGACGAGCAATTTATATTAATCATGAAGAACAATAGCTAGATAATCAAATAAAAACCGGAGTCCGATCTTTGGAGTAACTCGGGGCCCACCTCAACGGGTCCTGCTAGTGTTGTATGTGACGCCTCACAAGATGTAATTTAATATCCAATTAAGCTATTTTTTTCAATTTTATTTTAACTAAGTCCAACTACGATCTATAGGTACATAAAAGCAATTAGGTGTGGGACCATAGCTAACTACGTCACAATCAACAAAAGTCCTATGATTAGGGGCTAAAACCTCATGAATCAAATGAAAATAAAAAAAGATAAAAATAAAAGCATGAAAAACTGTGGTGACGTCCCCCGGGTGCACTAGCACTCGACGGAATAGACCTCGAAGTTCAATTGTACAAAGGTAGTGTCCAAAGGTCTACAATTACTACTTCAATGCTATCATGACACATTCATACATTACAAATATTCGATTACAAATTCACATAACCAAAAAATGATAGGAGGAACATGTATTCCTATAATCTCAATCGGACATTACAAATGCTTATATTTTACTTAGGCGGTGGGTATTGGTGTGGGATGAGTATTCGGCTTCTAAAACCCAGACTTGGCCATCTCTTAGTTTCCTTCTTTGATCTTTGAGCATTGGTGCTGAGGATGTTCTAAAACAACTTTGGCTTCATGTTCCTGGATCTGTCGGCTTCAATCAATAGTTCAACAAGCATCTTCTTCTCACTCAACATCAGGATTTGTAAGTTCCAAGTACTTTTACCCCCACTTTCAAGTAACAATTCCAAGATTTCAATGACATCTTCAAACCTATTGGTCAAAAAATGTGTCCTTTGCAATAATTAAAATATAGCAACATAAGAACATTATACTTGTAGCCCAAAGGCACACTAAAGAAATCATAGGTTTATGGTGTTAAAATTTCATGAGTAAGGGTTCTTTTAGTGTGACGAAGCAGAATTAAGAAGTTGCCGCATTAAAAATTTGTCCCAAATAGTTGTCTTGCAAATAGCCAAGAGATATACATAGCTATATACTGGTTCAATTAAACATCCACAAAAGATTAAAACAAGTTAAAATAAGGTCTATGTAATCTCTCATAAAATCCATTAAATTTTCCAAGCGTGGAATCTCCCACTTCTGAAAGATCACGCTCACTCGTCGCTCACTGGTTATTTTGTTGTAAAAGAGAACAAGATCTCAAACGAGAATCAATGTGCTAGATTTCACAAAATTTTCACTTGATATTCAAGATGGATCAGTCCATACTGGAGTACTGATTGGGATGGGCAACCGATAGTAGTGGCTAAACACGAGTCTTGAGGGAGAATAACAAGCTAATATTGCAAATACACAAGATCTACATTGAGACTAAAACGAGCATCAGTGTGCTGATTTCAGATGTAAAAAAAATAAATACGATTAAGAAATGGGGTTTCCCTGTAAAGGGCATGTACTGCTTAATGCGGTGAGAAAGTCATGGTGAAGCAGATTTTCGTATGCCGCTTGTGAGGTGCCTCTGGTGAAGGAAGATGAGTGGGGGAGGTAGTGCACAAGGAGGAGGGAGAGCGGGGGAGTTTGCACTGGAAGGTGTCATTGGAGGAGGAGCACACATGGAGGATATTGTACACACAGAGGGGAGGAGGAGCACGCATGGGGAGGAGGAAGGGGTAGGGCACCACAACTTCTTACATCAGAACACGTGCGTAGGATAGAGAAGTTGGCGGGGGGAAGTACACGTTGTGGGGATCCGACGACATGGGTTTTTGTGAATGGACGGTTTGGACTGATGCAACAGGGAGTTTGGTACTCAACGTAGCAGGCTCCCTTTCCACACACACACATACACATACACACACACGTGCACACACACATCTCTGTGTGTGTGTGTTATATGTGTGTGTGAGAGAGAGAGAGAGAGAGTAAACTTGTGAGAGCAAAAAGTTGTAAGAGCATGAGAGGAGTGATTTTGGACCACCAGATTCAATTAGGAGAGAGAAGACAGAATATTGTGGTCCAGAATCACTCCTATCATGCTCTCACAACTTTTTTCCTCTTACAAGATCACTTATATATATATATATATATATATATATATATATATAAGAAAATGGGGTTGCTCCATGGGAGGAGCCAAGGGGCTGCTCGCACCAACATTTTCCACACATTTGTTTATTTTTTAGAAAATAAAAATATGTATATTAATTAATATATCCCTCTAATATTCCATTAAAATTTCGTCAGAAACAGAAACTCCTATACCCTCCATCCAGAACAGGTTGATTACAACAATTGTAAGACCGTTAATATTACATGTTCTGGATGAAGGCTATAGGAATCTTTGTTTCTGACAAAAAAATTAATGGAATGTTAAAAGGATATAGTGATGAATATACATAGTTTTAATTTCCAGAAAAGAAAAAAATGAGTGGAAAATGGGGTGGGAGCAACCCATTTTACTCACACACATGTGTGTGTATATAGACACACATGAATCCTTTTATAAAAATAATGAACTTACAATATTATTTACTAAATAAAAAAACACATTTAGAATCATAATTACGATTCTAAAAAACCATTATATTAAAAGACTATTTTTAAAATATTAACTAGTATTATATTTTAGATCCTTATGACAATAATCTCACCATTGTTTTCAATTTGATATATCTTGCGATGATCGTTTTTAAAATTATTTTACTGGATGAACATCACTGAAATATCATATTAAATATAAAATTTCATACACCCAAATTTTCCGTGATTCAAATGCACAACCTCGGTATTTAGGACATTGTCATTTTTGTCTTCTCTTCGTAACCATTAAACTTATATTACATTGTATATACTTGTTATATTTGATCATTTATTAAAATTATAGATAACATCACATTTCATATTCAGGTAAAACCGGGACATATTATTACTACGTTGGCTCAATTGTAAATCTAACAGGGGAGTGATCTAGATAAAACATTTAACACTATTACTAGTATCCCATACTCATAAATCACTTAGTCACACAACACACACACTCTCTTTCTCTCTCCCACACAAACTCCAACATGCAGATACACTATAACACGCATACTTTGTGATATTCGGATCCAAATAAATTAAATTCGACTCAATTAAGAGTCCGAAATTTCAATCAATGTCCGATTAATTTTGAATAAAATCAGACCGATCAGTTGATCGCAGATAAAAATTTGTTCGATCTTAATCGACCAAAAGTCTATTACAACATAATGCATGTCATCGAAAAAGCCACGATGAAAACTTGAAAATCTCAAAACAAAACAAGATCACACAAAAATCCAATTCGATAAAATAAGACCAACGAAACGACCATTCGTAAATCGGAGGCCATTTGATATCTTAAAATCACAAAATTTAGTTAGAAATAGAGACCATATCTCGAGAATTTTAGGAATTCATATCTGATCTAAATCATATGAATATTATACTCATTTTGGTTGACATTTAGAGACAATCGAAACAAGCCATTGTATACCAAATCAGAGACTCGAGGTGCAAGTACAGTCAACTTTAATTTCTCAAATAAAAGAAGAAAAACAATTTTAAAAAATAAATTAATTTTTTATTACAAATACTGCAAAGCCTCGTCATTTAGCCTTTTCTTTTCTCAACCAAAGTCTTCCCTCCATTTGGCAAATAACTAAGATCACTTTCCCTTATAAATATCACCATAAGACTCCCTCTTTTTCTCATGATTTCCCACAAATCCTCCCCAAATTCTTCAAACTTCTGAGCCGAAGGAGCAAACCCCCTCAGTCCCATTTCCACAAGCTCTAGGAGTTGTTGGGGGCCTTGCTACTGACGGTTTATGCTCCACAGTAGCAACCATTTCTGTTGTTCCAAAGTAGCAACATCTACTACTGTTCAATCAATTGTTGGAACCAACAATTGCAACTGCACAGCAATCCTACTGAAGGAGTTGTTGCTTCCTCCTACTGACCTCCTGGATGCTCCTGTTGGGGATGCTTCTCTACCAAGAAGCTGCATGCATATTGATTCTGCAATCTTGTAGGATCAGGTACAATCCATTTCTCTATTCATTCCTGTCATGCATGGTGTTTTACTCATTCTTTATCAACTAATTAATGCCTTTCTTGAGTAACATATGATGGGAATTTAGGGAATATTTTTCTTAGGAGCATGAGACATCGACATGCTAAGTCATCAAATCCAAATGTACAATTCTTAACCTTCCTCTTGCTGCCATATATGTATTGATCTCCTAAAAGATGATGCACCACTTGTGAAGATACATACATTTTTGAAATAATGGATCTTTGTTGTTGTTGTTCAGATCATTGATTTCGTATGTAATATATCTATATGTTATGATTTATGATTCACATCTATAAAGCATGTGATGAAGTCAACTAGGTTATAGATAATTTGAAAGTTTGTATTTTTTTGAGAGCTTGTGAGTTTGTATCTTACATGGATCATGTGTGATTAATTTTTGTATTCATTGAAAGGCATTATATAAATCTCATATTTAAAAAATGAATAACCTATTCTTTAAGTGTTCTTTAAAACAGCAACATGCCTCACTAAATGTTTTAACTTAAATGTGGAATACGAACATTGCAACCTTGACAGACTTTTTCTTTTAAGAGAAACGAATATGAGAAGTGGACATTCACATACCTTCCAAAGAGTAAGTTTGCAGTCATTAGCAACTACACTACATATCTTCTCGAAGCTTTTCAAATTTATACATACATACATACATATTTACACACACGCGCGCACATACACGCGCGCACACACACACGCACACATACACACACGCGCAGGGACAGAGTCAGAATAATTTTGAGGAGGGGATACAAGCTAAAAAATCACTTATCATTTTCAATACTATGATGATAACTTTATAATGATGACACTAAAAAGGGTAGATCATGTCACATGTATTTTTCCATATAAATATTAGTAATCATTTCAAACTCCTTTTTAGAAATCTCATCGAGGGTGCTTAATTTTTCTAATGATAGTTTGTATCTTTTTTCATAAATTATGTGTGTTCTAGTATTTTTATTTTTTAAATCTAATCTTATCAATCGACTCCTCATAACATAAACTATGCTTATTCCAACATGTACTAAATTGAAAATATATTATACATATTTTAATCCATTTTATTATGAATAATTTGAATACTAATTTAATGTATATGCATAAAATTACACGAATATGATACATCTAGATATATATTTAGCCAATCTAGTTATAATAATAAAAGTAATGATAAACTCTATAAGAGAACAACAAATTGTTAATTTTAAAATTTGTTAATAAAATTAGGGATCTAGTTAATATCTCCTTACTTGTAATCGGATTTGACAATACAACATAATGGGCCTGGCTTAAAAATCGTAACTATATCATCCATTATTTGATATGTAATGGTGATATTATCTTTTGTCGAATTATATTTTATACTTGAAATCAATGACGAGTGCCGTATATATTTTTATACCATTAGCACCGACACTATAACAACACTTATTTGTTATTATTCTAAATTTTACCTAACCATCGCTATTTTTTAGTTGAAAAATTAGCGACATTAAGCAAATTTTTTAGAAGTAACAATACATAAGCATCATTATATTATGGCATTTGTCACTGCTTTCAATAAAAAAATATTTTTTGAAAAAAAATATTGTGATTGTATATATAACAACATATAATATAATTGCAATTTTTAGAAAATAAAACATTACATAAACGCATTCTATTGTAGTGTGACAAATAGTTGATTAATTTTGTATGATTGTTTACATTTATGTGAATCAATAAGATAATCATCATATAATATTTATTACATGAACTTATACAAAGATTAGTAATAAAAGTTGATTCAAGATAAAATATACTGGAATTTGGTGATAATCAATGTTAAAAGATAAGTTCATTGAGGACGGTTTTTAAAACCCCAAGCTCTCCAAAAATTTAAGGGGGGCAGGTGCCCCTCCATGCCCACCCTTGGATCTGTCCTTGCACAAGCACGCGCGCCCGCCCCCACACGCACTTCACACGCGCGCGCGCGCACGCACATATGGGTAAAATGGGCATGCCCCCTTGGGTGGGCTAACATGGCTCCCCCGACCCATTTCGCCCATTTTTTTAAAATTACTTCCGTGAATTTTCATCAATATATCCCTATATTATGTCTTTCAAATTTGACGTGAAATAGAGATTCCTACGGCCTCCATCCAGATGGGTTCGTTTTTAGCAATTCTGTTACCGTTAAAAAATGTCTGTCTGCATGGAGGTTGTAGGAGTCTCTGTTTCGCACGAATTTGAATGACATAGTATAGGGATATAGTGATGAAATTTCACGGAAGGAATTTTCAAAAAAAAATAAAAAATCAGACGAAATGGGGTCAGGGACGGAGTCAGAATAATTTTGCGGAGGGGGCACAAGCTAAAAAATCACTTATCATTTTCAATACTATGATGATAAGTTTATAATGATGACACTAAAAAGGGTAGATCATGTCACATGTATTTTTCCATATAAATATTAGTAATCATTTCAAACTCCTTTTTAGAAATCTCATCGAGGGTGCTTAGTTTTTCTAATGATAGTTTGTATCTTTTTTTCATAAATTATGTGTGTTCTAGTATTTTTTATTTTTTAAATCTAATCTTATCAATCGACTCCTCATAACTTAAACTATGCTTATTCCAACATGTACTAAATTTAAAATATATTATACATAATTTAATACATTTTATTATAAATAATTTGAAATACTAATTTAATGTATATGCACAAAATTGCATGAATATGATACATCTAGATATATATTTAGCCAATCTAGTTATAATAATAAAAGTAATGGTAAACTCTATAAGAGAACAACAAATTGTTAATTTTAAAATTTGTTAATAAAATTCGAGATCTAGTTAATATCTCCTTACGATGTAATCGGATTTGACAATACAACATAATGGGCCTTGCTTAAAAATCGTAACTATATCATCCATTATTTGATATGTAATGGTGATATTATCTATTGTCGTATTATATTTTATACTTGAAAAATCAATGACGAGTGTCGTATCTATTGTTATACCATTAGCACCGACGCTATAACAACACTTATTTGTTATTATTCTAAATTTTACCTAACCATTGCTATTTTTTAGTTGAAAAATTAGTGACATTAAGCAAATTTTTTAAAAGTAACAATACATAAACATCATTATATTATGGCATTTGTCAGTGCTTTCAATAAAAAAATATTTTTTGAAAAAAATATATTGTGATTGTATATATAACAACATATAATATAGTTGCAATTTTTAGAAAATAAAACATTACATAAACACATTCTATTGTAGCGTGATAAATAGTTGGATTAATTTTGTATGATTCTTTACATTTATGTGAATCAATAAGATAATCATCATATAGTATTTATTACATGAACTTATACAAAGATTAGTAATAAAAGTTGATCCAAGATAAAATATATTGGAATTTGGTGATAATTAATGTTAAAAGATAAGTTCATTGAGGATGGTTTTTTAAAACCACAAGCTCTCCAAAAATTTAAGGGGGGCAGGTGCACCTCCATGCCCCCCTTGGATCCGTCCTTGAATGGGGTGGGGGGAGCTAAGTTACCTCCCCCAAGGGGCAACCCCTTAGTGTAAAATAATTTTTATCAAAAATTTGTCAAATTTTTTTATTTATAGAGGATCAATTTAAATTTCGTGATTTCTTTTGGATTCCATAAGTGTGTATATGTATCTCCATGCTACGATTTCTAAGAGTGGATATTCAAATTATAAGTTGTAGCAAAGAGATTGTATGCTTAAATGACACTAACATGATATTATTACAACTCCCTTTCTCATATCTTCATGAGTAGTCCACGAGCATCAGAGGACAATATGATTGGGAATAAGGAGATAAATTATAATTGATATCAATGATTCTTTTTAAGGAAAAACTACAAAAAGCTAAACATAACCATGACTAGTACGAGAACAAATAACTCATTCGAGAAATAAAGTGCTGAAAGCGTAATAAATTGCAAGTATTAAAAAAACGCTCATGCGAGCACTTCCGTGATAGATTTGAAGCAACACGCATCGGTTGAGATATGCTTCTCAAAATAATTAAAACGCTAGGTCATGATGACGCTATGAAGCGAAAGGGTAGATTGCAAATGAAAACCCTGGCAATAGAAATGTTAAAAAATTTCTACCGAAGCACATGGGGTTGGTCATAACAGTTCAAGACGGAAATGCAACAAGGATCAAAATCACCAGTATATAAAGTCATGCAAAGCATAAGACTATCTTTAGCTAACAACATATTCATGAATCTTAAATTCTAATTACTTGCTTTTCCAAGGCCAAAAAATGGCAGCTAAAGATTAATACTCAACTCAATAATACTATATTACCATCTGATAAGCCTCCCTCTATTTTCGCATCCTTTTCCCACCAATATGCCTATTTTCTATATATTTTTTTGACAAGATATCTAAATCTGTTAAGTTGACCATAGAAGATATTGTGAAAAGATTGAGCAATTAAAGTAAGTAATTATGATGATGAGTCAATGATATTAATTAATAATGTCGATCATGGGGACTCTTATACCTGAACGTGCGTGGATGCGGTGACCCTCAGCTGGGCAGGAGAAAGAAAACTCAGTTCGGCCAGCGGCCGCCAAGTGCGTGGGGATATGATCCCCGTCTTTTTTACATTTTTAACGTGAGGTCGTAGTATTTTTACACTTCGTTGGGATCTTGACTTTTGATCAGTTCCACTGACCCTTTGTTTTTGGATACCTAGGCTGGGGGACTTTGGTTTTAGTTTTACTTACGAGCTTGTTAGCCCATACCGTTCAGGTTGGTTTTGGGAGTGACTCCTTTGGAGATTCTCTCCCACCCGTCTCAATGACGTAGTTTTAGAGTAGACATATCCTTCTGCTAGACGTACTTCCATTTGGAGGGTGAGGCAGAAGAGTCTCTTAGGAGACTTCCTCACCGCTTGAGTTTAGTTATCGTACTGGCTATAGGTCTTGGCAAGGAGTTACAGTTGAAATTAGAGTGACTCACATATGACCTTGACTAGAGTTGAGATCAATTACGGTTGAGTTGGCTACAGTTGAATCTGTACAAAATCACCATTCATCATTAATCAACAATCATCGATCATCGATAATTAGTCAAATCTTAAAACTACTATTATGAGTGATAAGATAAGCTATGGACATATTGGAAACTTAGTTAGGATGCATATACTCCACTGCTTGCCTACGGGGGCACCTCAACCCTAAGGTATTCTTCACGCCTTAACGTCATAGTTTGATGTCACTTAGATCAAGACCATAGACTATCCATTAGATTAGACAATTAGACAGATTTGAGGTCTAGATCAAAGATTCATCATCCTCAATAACAAGATAACTCAACCTAATCATTAAGTGATAAAAAAATAATAACCGACTTATGGATGTATAATCAATATATGAAATTGATATATTCTAAAAGATTATGGATAACGAGTGAACATGGATATACATACAGAGCAGCTTGAAAATCATTTTCCATGCAAGTAGCTTGTACATTTTAAAATCAATGTCTTTCTACTTACTTTCTTTTGAAACCACTAAATTACTTGTTATATTTTTAGTATGTTGGATTGTATGAAATAATTATTGACATTCTTTTGTTCATTACATGCGTAACAGTCAAAGCGCCTGCATTGCAATAGTTTGACTAATGATCCCGAGCCACCTCTATTATACTCGACAGTATTCTTCTTGCAGTTTCAATACACAATATTGTTTATGCATTTCTTTTCTCTTTTGTTTTATTTTGGGATAAAATGTGTACACAGTCTGTTTCTTTTGTACATGTAATATATATGCAAATTAATGAATTCTGAATTGGTCACACTTATTGTTAGCTCAGTGGTTATTTACATTAAACGTAAATGCCATTTCAAAACATGAAAAAGTTTTCTAAATTTCGGTAACCTAATGCCATCCATTGCAAATACAATGTTGCGAATCATGCGTAAAGGGTATCTCAGATCTCGAGGCGTCACATACATACTAAGACACTCACTCTCACACACGCATCATAAACATGCACGCACATATACTATTACACATGCACACACTACTAGGCATAGACATAAACACACATGCTAATCAACACGCAAACACACTATCTCTAACACTCACATACAAACGTTACAATCATTAACATACTCTATACTTTCTAAAACACATATGCACATACTCACTTATCACGCACAACCTTACACCCATGCACACACTAACAATCACGCATGCACATAATAACACATTCACTAACATATACACATGCATACTTAAGTATCATGCATACACATAAACATTTACATTTAATGCCTAACTACATGGTCCCAAAAATATTGGTATAATATGGGCATTTTGTCATACAGACTCATATCGCAATACATATAATCATATAACGTCTCATTTTATCAAAATTTTCTTTTTGATAGTTCAATAACTACCTACAGAGCATCACAAACTTGATGATGGCGAACATGATGTGAGCTAATCTAAAGAGTACACAAAGGTATATAAACTTATATTTGCAAAGTCTAATAAAAAGGGATCATAACATATTACAAAATCAAATGAAATAAATAACAAAACTTAATTATATTACGAACGACAACATCAACCAATATAACATTTAACCTGATTGGTTAATGAATAAAACAGAAGAGATATGTGCAGTACATATATTAAGTGGCACGAAGGTGGGGATGTAGCAATCCAAGCTACTATGAAGTAGGAGAGGGCATCGTCCAATGAATGAGAGGAGAGGAGTGATGAAACTATGATTCATTACTATTATTCTTTAATTATGGCTAAAAAACTTGGTAAAATTCATGTAAATAATCATTAATCCTCATTGATTAGCATTCTAATCACAATTATTAATATTATATATTTAACAATTATTTTATTAGAAAAAAATAACAGTGAGAAAAAGAAAAATAAAAGAAAAATAGGCTGTAGATATAAATTATGTACAAACTGATCCTATTCCAGAGACTAGGGTCAATATTGACATGGTTGACAAAATAAATAAGGAGAGATAAGTATCCTAACCTATAAAAATGATAAAAAAGCAAGACCATAAATATAATTAAACATATTTTTAATTATCTACAAAATGACAATGATTTTACTAAAATCACTGTTAGTGTGAAAAATATGGGTTTCGAGACAGTATTGGTATATCGTACATTGTAGCATAATTTATTATTATTTAATATATATTATTTACTATATTTATATACTTTTTAAATAATTTCTAATTAAAAATTAATTAATTATATGTTTGTATATTTACTTATTATTTAATAACTACAATTATTTCAATCAATAAACACTTAATTGTATATCTAATTATTTACCTACTCGTTTAAATGTTTTAATTAACTAATTAATTATATCTTAATTATTCTTATTGTAATCTTTTACTAATTATTTTAATTAATTAATTAATTTAATTATTTAATTTCTTTCTTCGCTTCCTCCTCGGATTCTTCCGCCCGAAACCCATCTTCTTCCTACACGTCTTCTTCCTCCGCTTGTCGCTACCGTCATTCCTCTCCGCCTTTGCTCAACAGATCGACTATTAGGTCGTTCACTCAACAAGCCTGGTCATCAGATCCCATCTCCGATGACCGCAATCGCTTACTTTCTCATTGTGCCACCTTCATTATAAATAGGTACCCACCCCTCAATCTCCTGAGATTCGCCATGTGCATCATCTTCTATCTGGTGAGCTCCGCCCCTCCTCGAGAGTCATGTAGGATCCTTGAGTGTTTAGGCATCACAGCGAGGAGTAGAGGAGCAACAAGATCGACTCGACGATGTGGAAGCTTCGCTCCATCTTGCTAAGCCCCCGTGTCGTCATGCCTTGTTGGCCACTAATTAGAGATCCGTAAGCTCTGCCACATACGATTCAATCGTCATCATCATCGAAAATCATATGGAGTTTTGAATCCCTATGCGTTCCTCCATTGTCATATATACAGGTTAGCATTCTATCTTAGCTTCTCCAATCTATATTCTCAATCCACTCTACTTTTATAGACATTTTTGATCATTCATTCCACCTCTCGATCTTCTCGATGTTGTTCTATCATACACACACCTAACCCCTGTGGCCACGTAAGGTGGCCAGAGACCTAGAGTTCATTCCTCACCCGCCGGAGCTCCTCTTGTTCACAGCTCATTCTTTGATTTGGGCCAAGCATTTTGTGCTCGAGTCATTGCAACCATTGCAGGTCTTGAAGCATTTTCATTGTCGTCTGGAGATCAAATCTATTTCACACAACAATTATCCATGCACAGAGATTTGATTATCGAACCATCGTAGGACTATCACTTCAAGATTTCAGAGCATCGCTTTAAAACATATATTTACAAATCGCATCAGCCGAGTTGAGAACCACTGCAATCGAGATCGGTCAGACATCGGAATAACCAAATCTTCAACAAAGCAACCGTATAATATGGAGATCTAAAATCTCGCAATCACCTAAAGTTTGATCAAGTAGTAACTTCGATTGATCGAACACCATAGTCTAGCAACACCACCGCAAATTAGAAGCATCGCCTCGTCGTGTTCTACATATTTGGGAGCAACACAAGACACTGGGATCGTTCCATCAACTTGCGATTTAAGGGACAACAATGCGCCAGACGTCTAAACTAGAACATCCCAACCACCCCACCATTTAGCAAGTCACATGCATCACACGTGACGATCGGATATTTTTGGGATGATTTGTGCCGGTGTCCCTAATCCTATTATATATTACGATAAGGTCCCTGTTGAGCCTCATTCACGTGAGCACACACGTGCTTTAGTGGACTTTTTGCTTGAGAACAATTGGGCTTTATTATCATCACTTACAGGTCCCAAGCATATTCAGCACGTGGATCACACACATCATCAAGCACTTTTACTGCTCTTGCCCTTTAACTATTGCATCTTTACACATACACACACCTAAGTTTCTAGATAACTGAAGGATATGGAGAAATCCTTAAGCGCATCATGGAAGCGTGATCGTCGTATCGAATACGACGAAGAACGACTAGTCGTACTAGTTGTTCGGTGCAGCGGAATTTAAAAATTTTTTAAACCGATGAAACCACATGATTCGAGAACCATTCTCAAATCGTTTCATCTATAACCACAGCAAGTATAATGCAATACCTCTTGAAGCGTGGTTGATCAAGTCTCTACGAAAAGAGACCTCCTGTCTCAAGTCCGATCGTCGGAGTAACGGCTTGCGAGCGCGGAGATGAGTCGCGGTGTCCTCGCAATCCAAGTTGATCCAAGCGCGGTTGCTATTGATCTCGTCGCACGAGATCGAATGTCTCCTTCGTGAGTGAAGCACTCCAAGAAGACAAAGAACCGCAGAGAGTCGAAGCGGCAGCACGATGGCGCGGGCATCGACGATTCTCTCCACCAAGGTGGACAGCCACCAAGAAGAGAGGGAGAGAGAGGGTTGTCGTGTAAGAGAAAGAGAGAGAGAGTTTGTGCTACAATAGCATGTGTAAAGAGAGAGCCAAGTATGCCTCTCTATTTATAGGGTTTTGGGATCCATGGATCTCAATCCATGGGACACATAAAATCAATGGATGAGATTGATTTATGTTCATCCAATGGCTAAGATTGTTGTTGTCAAAGACAACAAATTTAGGTTAAAATATATTTGACAAAATCAAATATAATTCATTCCTAAATCAACCCAACAAATAAGGAGAGAAGACACATGGAGATTTCATCTCCATGTGCCTTCCAAGTGGGCGCACACCCATTCCATATAGGAATGGTGTGCCGTCCATGAGATTGCATGGAGATTGCAATCTCATGGAAATCCATGAGATTGCATATCTCCATGAAATCTCTCTTATTTATTTGCACCAAATTTATTTGGGTTTTATTCTTCAAAAATAATTCACAATTATCTTTGAGAATATTGCAATCTTGCCATGGAAAAATTGTGAATCATATTCACAACCCAAAACAACATGTAATTCATATTGTTAATTAATTACACAATCTGTATCCAATATACATCATAATTAATCAACACATATAAATTATAATTAACTCTCTCTAATACATTATAAATCACTTTTATAATATATTATGAATAATTGGATATTTCTATCCACATTATTCTTATCCAAAATAATTAAATCACATTTAATCATATTGGACAACTTCTCATACATCATGATAATTAAATCACATTTAATTATCAAATTCTCTTTGCTTAGATCTTATGGAATTGTTCTTAAACCATTTAAGAACAATGCTATTTCTCCTCAGATACTTGGAGATAAGGACAGGGCGATTGTATTGTTCCACGTATAGTGACTTGGATGTTGAGATCGTATCTCAAATCCAGATCCTATGGACCTCCCACTGATGCTTGATCAAATCAAGACCGTAGACTTAATCTTCTCATTGCGTCCGACGAGAAAGCTAGTTTCAATGATGAAAGTAGATTTCATACCTGTTGGAGGTTTACCTTTGTCTGAGGACTTCAGGTAATCTGGGCAGTTACGCTTCCAGTGCCCCGGCATCTTGCAGTGGTGACAGACGTCGGTTTTCTTCGACGCCATGAGAGTGGATGCATTGGAAGAAGAGGCAACACTTTGTCCCTTCTTCTTTCTCTTCTGGGCCGGGCCCTTCCGAGAACCATGCTTCCGACCGCGCTTCCCTTTGACCTGTGCAACCATTGCACTGCCACTAGGACCATCCTTCTTCATCACGTCCTCTGCGGACTTTAATGCAGCAAGGAGAGCAGCACTTGTCAATTCCAATTTATTCATGTGGAATGACACCACAAAGTTATTGAAAGACTTGAGCAATGACAGCAGAATGAAGTCAGCTTGCATGTCTGCATCCATCGTTGCCCCAAGAGTCTCCAGCTCCGACAAGTACCCAAACATTTTGAGTACATGTTGACGGACCGAAGTCCCTTCCTGCATTCTACAGCGAATGAGGTCTTTCATAACATTGTACCGCTGAGTGCGGTTAATGTCACCAAACATATCCTTAAGATTCTGCATTATTTCCTGACAGGTATTCATCTCCACATGTTGCTTCTGCAGAACATTGGAGAGAGAACCTAGGATATAGCACCTAGCCAAGACATGATCTTCATCATACTTGTCATTAAATGCTTTTTCTTCCTTGGACTTAGGGTTCTCATGCTTGTCCTCGGATAGCACATAACTTATGCGCTCAGCAGAGAGAACAAGCTCCAAATTTCGGATCCAATCCGAGTAATTTGGGCCGGTCAATTGGTTGACCTCTAGAAGCCTACTAAGTGGGTTCAAAGACTTCATTTTCTGAAATTAAGAATGCACTATATTAGAATATAAAAATTATATATTCAAATTTACAATATTTGATTAAGGAATTTTAAATCAAATTGTTCTTGCTATGTCAATCTTGAAAGTTTATTCCCTTATTTACTTTAAAAGTAAGAGATATACTTACCAATATATCTCAAGCAAGAACTGGGATCTCCTCCTTATCTTTGTCATATCCCAATAATATGAGAACCTATGACTCCAATAAAGAGAAGCGGGAACACATTCCGCATTGCAAGTCCAACTTGCATTTCCCAATTTGGTCTTTAATACCCGGGCCCACCACCCCTAAGGCGATGTTGACCCGTTATTAATTGAACCAACCGTCAACAGGAATACAACTTGCTATGCGCAATCCAATATCGCCCCAATAATATGAGGACCCGATATTGGGGTCACTACGCATACGTCCTTACTCTTTCGAGAAGCGACGAGCCCGATCCAAACGGATCGTATGCAGGAGCTGTCACTTCGTACAGGCGTCTCCTTCATATGATGTCTGGCGACGGAACTCTTCGCCTTGACGGGAGACCATGGATGTCACTTATGTGATCCTCCATATCATATTCAAATTTTAATTAATTATTATGAATCACATTCACATAATTAATTCTTCCAAGGGAATTAATAACTCTAATCATATTAGAGTATTTCAATTGGACATAATCAATTTAATCATATTAAATTAATTATCAATCCAATTCAATCAATCAAACTTGATTATTTTACTTGAATACATATATGGTAATATCTCAAAATACGTATTAATTCGAATTTTAATAATTAGAAAAATACATCTTAATCCCTCAGACATTATCCCGGCCCTACCCGCTGTCATGGCCAGTACCGACGACAGTGGGACGGACCACATACGTTGCAACCCGCAACCCCAATGCTCTCCGACTAGGCACCACATCCGCCTCGGGAAAGGATAATGCCAAATTGATTAATTTGTACTTGAGATGATCATCGGTTTTTCAACCGAAATTGTACCATATAGTAATAATCAAAACATTTTTGATTATAAGGAAATTTGCTAGACAAATTCCCAAATCCTATTCAAGCATCAAGTTTGAAAGATTGTGGTTTCCAATTATGATTTAGATCACATCTTAATCAATTAATTGGTTGGGTCCAAGTCAATTAGGCAAATAATCATGTTTCAATATTTCACAAATATTTTCAAGATTATTTCACGAAATTAACAATTTAATTTCTCTAATTGACAACCACTTGGTTCTAGATTAGGAATGCAATTTCAGTAATGACCCCTATTCACTAAAATTGGCATATCTCAATCAATTTAAATCCAAATTAAGCGAACTCAATTTTCATAGATTGCTAACTTGATTTACAACAGAACATAAGTAGATTTGCACGCATTTAGAGGCAGATGATAACAGTAATTAACTCTTTAATCATGTTAAAATCTACTGTTCCCGCAACAGTGCATACATGTCCATTAAAACAACCATAACTAGAGCATACGAAATCCGATTTACGCAAACTCAGTTCCTATGGTTTCCTTATTTAATGGGGAACAAAATCCAAGTATTAAATTCGTGTTTAAACAATTTAAACAGTGCCGAATTTATTTACTAAACAGATCTGCGAAATCAAATGCGATGAAAACTTTCACGACCTAAACGAACCCAAGTCGTCCTCGGTTTTTCGAATCATATTCGAAACCGTCGACCTAAGGCTCTGATACCACTTGAAGGATATGGAGAAATCCTTAAGCACATCACGGAAGCGTGATCGTCGTATCGAATACGACGAAGAACGACTAGTCGTACTAGTTGTTCAGTGCAGCGGAATTTAAAAATTTTTTAAACTGATGAAACCACATGATTCGAGAACCATTCTCAAATCGTTTCATCTATAACCACAGCAAGTATAATGCAACACCTCTTGAAGCGTGGTTGATCAAGTCTCTACGAAAAGAGACCTCCTGTCTCAAGTCCGATCGTCGGAGTAACGGCTTGCGAGCGCGGAGATGAGTCGCGGTGTCCTCGCAATCTAAGTTGATCCAAGCGCGGTTGCTCCTAATCTCGTCGTACGAGATCAAATGTCTCCTTCCTGAGTGAAGCACTCCAAGAAGACAAAGAACCGCAGAGAGTCGAAGCGGCAGCACGATGGCGCGGGCGTCGACGATTCTCTCCACTAAGGTGGACGGCCACCAAGAAGAGAGGGAAAGAGAGAGGGCTGTCGTGTAAGAGAAAGAGAGAGAGAGTTTGTGCTACAATAGCATGTGTAAAGAGAGAGCCAAGTATGCCTCTCTATTTATAGGGTTTTGGGATCCATGGATCTCAATCCATGCGACACATAAAATCAATGGATGAGATTGATTTATGTTCATCCAATGGCTAAGATTGTTGTTGTCAAAGACAACAAATTTAGGTTAAAATATATTTGACAAAATCAAATATAATTCATTCCTAAATCAACCCAACAAATAAGGAGAGAAGACACATGGAGATTTCATCTCCATGTGCCTTCCAAGTGGGCGCACACCCATTCCATATAGGAATGGTGTGCCGTCCATGAGATTGCATGGAGATTGCAATCTCATGGAAATCCATGAGATTGCATATCTCCATGAAATCTCTCTTATTTATTTGCACCAAATTTATTTGGGTTTTATTCTTCAAAAATAATTCACAATTATCTTTGAGAATATTGCAATCTTGCCATGGAAAAATTGTGAATCATATTCACAACCCAAAACAACATGTAATTCATATTGTTAATTAATTACACAATGTGTATCCAATATACATCATAATTAATCAACACATATAAATTATAATTAACTCTCTCTAATACATTATAAATCACATTTATAATATATTATGAATAATTGGATATTTCTATCCACATTATTCTTATCCAAAATAATTAAATCACGTTTAATCATATTGGACAACTTCTCATACATCATGATAATTAAATCACATTTAATTATCAAATTCTCTTTGCTTAGATCTTATGGAATTGTTCTTAAACCATTTAAGAACAATGCTATTTCTCCTCAGATACTTGGAGATAAGGACAGGCCGATTGTATTGTTCCACGTGTAGTGACTTGGATGTTGAGATCGTATCTCAAATCCAGATCCTATGGACCTCCCACTGATGCTTGATCAAATCAAGACCGTAGACTTAATCTTCTCATTGAATCTGAATCTCATTCATATCAATGTCCAGTTCATGGACTAAGATTAGGTCACTTCTCTAATGAGAGGAGTCACTAAAATCCAAACCTGTTTCATCACTGAAGCGTCTTGGTTATACAATCGTATATGATCAAATCACCCTTCAGGTATTCCTAATACCTGCACATCCTACATACTGGAAGACCTATGATCATCCTGAAGATAAAGATCACTTTTACACTATCATCTTCAGGGTTAGATCATTAAGTTTCTCAGTCTTGGTCATTGGGATTTGGTATAGATCATATGCTTTCACAAAGCATATATCTTACCTTCAAATTCATGTCATGCTTCCAAAGCACGACGACCATGCGTGGAATTTGTTCAGTCCCAATACCTCATGAGTGAGCTCATGTCTCCCGGTTCACAGGTGAACCTGTATGATCCCTTTGAGAGATCGTATTACTCATATGTCCTTACATGCACACCAGCTCGCCGGTATATAGACCTTGATTAGGTCATCAACCTATTGGTCTGCCAAATGTACATACTCAGACATATAGCAATACGTCTGTCTCTAGTCAGAGGATGCATGCCTACGTTGTGACAGTATTCAACGTAGGTCTTTGATTATCTCGATCTCGTCAAGTCAACCCATTGACTTAACTAACCTGACACCTCTGAATCACTATTCCCATGCAGAGGACCTGCATCAAGAGGTCAATCAGATATCAGTCATATGAGATAGGATTGCCATCTCCTACTCAGACTGGAGATCATCACTTAATGATCATTTGATGATGCTTGATGAGTCCTCTATCTAACTCCTTAGATATTCATCCAAGCATCAGCCTCTATGATTCATCCAATGAATCAACAGCTGTATGATCATCAAGTTGGCCATGGTACATAACCCTTATTATACAGAGGGACCCTATAGTGCATTCATTCATTAATCTCAGAAAGGGAGTGAAAAATAATCAATAACTTTCATTGATAATTTATTCATTACAATAACATTTATTGTAGAAATGGTTCGCCCGGGGCTCACATTGTTAACAATAACTACATATATATCCCTATAGTGTATAAAATACTATATAGTATTATAATACATATAACACAAAATACAACATATAAAACATATTAGAAATATGTATAAATCATATTTTAAAAAATAAATATATTTTCTTTCACTAATTAAATAAGCAAAATCCCTTAAAAATAAAACAAATTATAAAAATTAAAATATTCTAAAAATAATTTTAAAATACTTTAAAAATTAGCATTAGTATATTTTATTGTATTTTATATAATAAACCAAAAATAAAACAAAAATAAAATATTTAAACAAAAAAAAATTAAAATACATAAAAACTTTGAAAAATCATAACTAATAAAAGAAAAACAAAAAATTATCCATTCGCACAGCTCATCACCACCCTCCGATCTTCTCCAGATCGCATCTCCTCCATCTGTTAGCGCCTCGCCCTCAACACGACAAGTGTTGGGTTGTGAGCCCTCCGATCTTCTCCAGGAGCCTTCATCCTCGTCACACATTTCCACATTATCCCTGACCCTTCGATCAGATCCTACAGATCTCATCCCATCCATCCCTCTGTGCCATCACCTGCACCTGCCACATGTCACTTCCCTAGACCTCCGATCAAACTACTTCGATCTAATCTATGCCCTCCCCTTATGCCCTTCTCCTGGCCATTGGATCACTCGATCCAACGGTCCAGAGACCATCTTCTACCTTGCACCCACCTTTCTCGCCCACGTCGCCCACTCCACACACCCTCCTCCCCCTTACTATTTTCGTCCCCACTTCAGCCATCCTCTCCGCAGAGACATACCCTGAGCTCCTATCCTCCTTTTGGTGACAACAATTAGGCAAGAGATCGAGCAATGACGACCCTATCTTCTCCACTGCGATCCACTGTATCCCCAGGAGCTCCTCTCTGAGCTTCTACCCCAGTTAACACCCTCCATTTTCCTCTATGATCTTCCTCTTTCTTCCTTTCATTTTTCTCGTAATTTCTCCGCCTACCCCGATTACTCCCACTCTCTCCTGACCATCTGTCGAGCTATACCTCGAAGCTTTGATCTTCCTGATCTATTTCCTTTACCCCGATGACACATAGCACCACTTCCGACCACTAGCTCTGCTGCCATGGCGGAGGACCACCATTACCCACCTCTCGCTCAACCCTAGGCCTCACTCACACAGACACTCACTCCCACAAGCACGAGCCCCCTTTTTTTTGGTATGATTTAACCCTGCATGATTTTGATCTTCACTGATCGGACGTCTCACCGGACCTTCCTCGAGCTACATCGTCGTTGGCTTCCAGACCGGCCCAGCTTCATCCAAGACCCCCGGACGCTCCGTCACGCCTTCACGACCATTACGAGCTGCACAGGAGCCTCCAGCAACCTTCATCGACTACGAGCGAAGGCAACAGAGCAAGGAGCTCGACGCTGGAGTCCCGCCAAGTTTGTCGCAGGAGGCGGCTGTTGAGCCGGAATTTTTAGGGATTGGAAAGTTAATTGGTGAAAATAGGTCGTTGTTTTTCCCCAAAATCCTGCGTCAACAAAAGATTATTTTTTTTATTTTTGCTACTTATTAACCTGTATAGCGGACAGGGTCGAACTCAGGGAGGCTACAATTCCTGAGGGTTATTCAATTAATCGAAAATCAATCATGAGAAAACAGGAATCTCAAAGGACAACTATCCTTGGTTTTTGTGATTTTTTTGAATCTTTTATTTTTTATTTTTTTATTTTTATTTTTTTTTATATTTTCTGATTTTCAAATTTTTAGTGATTTTGATGTTTGCAATTTTTTTATTTTCCAAAAATAATACGAAGCAATATAAACAAGATCAAGAATATGCACACCGACTCTTTTTGTAATTTTTCAATTAGTCAAAAATGCTCAGAAAAATTCAAAGAAAATATTTTTGGGTTTTAAAAAGTTTGAAATGTTTTTAAGAATTTTTGTATATTTTTCGGATGTTTTTGTGTTTTTTCTAAAAATCAAATAGTGGGGAAACAAGAAAATGTGCACAGCCTGGAGTAATTTGCAATTTAAAAATATTTTAAATGTCTAAAACTCCTGACAATTATTTTTAAGACAAACTAGAAGAAAATATCTACAAACAGGAACTGAAATCACAATTTTTGGATTTTTGTAGAATTGTTTATGATTTTTATAAGGTTTTTGATGTTTTTCAATTTTTTTTGGGTTTTATAAAGAAATAATGCATGAAAATTGGTCAGAAATTAAAAAACAATGAAATACAATTACTCTAATTTTTTTAGAATTTTTGGAACTATTTTCGAATTTTTATGAATTTTCGAATTTTAAGAAGACAAAAGGCACTTTTTTTGATTTTTAAATAATACCAAATGAAGACCAAATGCAATGAAAAATTTATGCTAAGAATATAATCACATGAAGAGCATAGCACAATTTTCACAAAATTTTTGGGTCATGAATAGCATTTATTTCAATAAAAGATCATGCAAATTCAATGTTCTGCAGTTCAGGACTAAAAAGTAAATATGGAAAAGTTCTGAACTGAACTATAAAGTTCGAAATTGTTGCCTCAAATAAACAATAAAAATGAACAGATAGAAAAAATATGTAATTTTACCACTGTGTCATGTGCATGCCATGTGCTCTGGAGGCTGACAGGGGCTTCTTGGCGAAAATGGAGACTTTGGAGGGTGTAACTGTAAATTGCCCCTTCTTTTAATTATATCCCAGGAAGCCTAGGGCTTATTTCGTATCTTGCAAGGGAAACCAAAGGAGACAGAGGTACCCGCCGCCTCCACCCTCTTCTTTCTTCCGCACGCGGGGGGCGCGAGAGAGGCGGCGGCTTCAGGCGTGGATGGCTTCAGGCGGCGCGGTGGCGTGGCTTCAACAGAGAAGGTGGCGCCGCCGTTGGCGGTCTGGAGGAGATCAGCGATTTGGAGGAGCGCGGGGACTTCGAGGCGGCTGCGCGACCCTTTCGCGGGGGCACTGTTCGCTGGAGGAGCGGCGGCGACCCTGGCGATATTGAGGGGCAGCGCGGGTCAGCAGTCGGCGGAGGAGGCCGCGGTCGGCTGGAGCAAGGGCTGGAGACACGACGCCTGTTGAAGGCAGGCGGACGGCGGCTGGTCTGGGATCGGCGGGGCGCGGGAGCGCGGTGGCGGCGGCTGGAGGTCCTGCGGCGGGTGAAGACGGTGGCGCGAGCGGGGGAAGGGGCGGCGGTCCTCCTGGCTACCGTTCTCTTTTTTTTGTTTTTTTTATTTTTTTGTAATTTTATTATGTAAACAGTAAAGAAAAATCTCTTTTTTTTTTAATTTTCAATTTTCTTGTAAATCCGAAAACAAGAAAAACGAGAAATCCGAAATAAGAAAATGAAAAGGGAAAAGAAAATTCTCTTTTTTTTTAATTTTTTTATTGTTATCCTACAAAACCAATGTTAGAAACTATAAAGGAACAAAAATTTTTTTATTTATTTACAAATTGGAAAATGAATGGGGATCCGTAGAAAAATGGAAGAGTGGATCCGGCTCTCCGGCCACCGTACGCGGCCGGAGTTGAAAGATCGTGAACGATAGAATAGAACGCGTGGGGATCGAGAAAGTGAGATGAAAAATCGAGTCGGTGGCGGATGAAATCGAGATGGAGATTTTTAAGATCTAGAAAAAAATGATGATAAAAAAATGCGAAAACTAAACTACGATTTAAACTAAGATAAAATGCGAAGAAAAATTTGGATCTCACCTTAGGAGCGGAAAATGGATCCTAATCGCCTCGACGAAGGCCGTCGCGCTGTCACCGGTCGGCTCGGAGGCTAGACACCTTTTCTCGACAAGAAGACTCTCAGAGATCGGGCTCCTCTCTCTAAAGATTGATCAGGTTGGAATGAGGGAGATGGAGCCATATAAATAGAAAAGAGAGACATTTGAATTTTTGAATTTTTGGATAAGAAGATAAGAGAGATTTTTTTGGTGGAAGAGATAACATGAGAGATGAAATAGAGAGATAAAATTATTTACAAAATTATCTATTTTTTGAATTTTCGTCACTTTATTTTTTTTGAATTAAAAAATGTTATTTTTTTATTTTTTTATGATGGTTAGTTAAAAATAGCAACTATATACATGTACTATATACATATATGACATTATATACAAGGATAAATGGGGAAATTAGGTTCTTTTTTTTGTTTTAAGAATTTTATTATTTTTTTTATTTTTGTTTTAAGTAATTAGTAAAAATATTTACAAATATATATACAAATACAATATACACAAAATACAAGGGAAAATTGCACAAACCACCCCAGAAAATCGACTTTTCAACCGTAACTCCAAAAATTATAAAATCACAGTCATTTTGAAGATAATTTAATTTAGAATTCAATGGAAGTGATATTGGTTCAATTTGAGATCATATGGAGCCGGAATTAATCTTTCAATTAGTGCTTATTGGCTTTTTCCAAGTGTGGCTACTTTTATTCTGTACATGATTTAATTGTGCAATCAGTTTTATTATTTAGGACCCATTTTTATTTACATCTTTGGTTTTGAATGTTATTTGATTTGGGGTCAATTAATGTACAAATAAATTAGTGTCAGTTTTATACAGATATACACAAAATAAGTGAGAAACACATTTTTTGGATTTTCTGGTTGAGGACCCTATCTCCCCCTACTTTATTCCTGGTCGATCAGGTCAAGTCTTGACCTTCTCTCTGGGTTGGGTCAGCCTGTATACAGTCTTCCTTTTTTTATTTTCTTTTCTTTATTTATTTATTTTAGGTTAAAATTAGTAAGAAATGTACAATATTTACACACAAATGCAAGTTGGTAAGAATATTGAGTTAGTGTTATATGCAGGTGTTTTATAAGGGATTTTAAGCTAGAATAAATGAATAAAGATGACGAATCACAGATTCATCAGCGGCGGACCGGAGAAAATGATAAGAATCCACCGTTGGATCGTCTTGATCCGACGGCCCTGGCCACGCCACATCTCCTCGAGCCTGGATCTCATGTATCGTGTATCGCATGTGTGCCAAAATAATGATATTAAATAAAACACATATCACAAAAATATATTCAATTGCCACAGGGATAAAGCATGAATTGTTCTATAATGAGCAATTTTTTTGAAGAATAAAATAGTGCCAAATGCATGTTCGAATTAAAGCTCAAACACAAGGGTCTAAATGCAAATACAGAAATTAAATGATTGAATTAAATATGCATGAATGGACTCAGATGCAATTACCTAGACTTGGGGGGTATGAATGCAATTTGATAAGGGGTGCACGTGTATTGCATGTGCGCTAATGTCACCTGGTTGGCAGGGTTCTTTGGGAATTAGCGAACCTTCAGAGTATCCCTTTGTAGAATCTCCAAGCGGTCACATCCATAACACTTCACCCTTGGGCCTTGTGATGATAAGAAGGATATGTAGGGGGTCTCTCTGTAAAATCTCCCAGGTTTCACATGAGGAGCACGTGAATGCCTAGGTATCTTGAACTCATTGCAGTAAAGTCGAGGCATCTATCGTGGATGATGAGTGCGACTGAGCTATGGTCGACGGCGATTGCAATGGGTTCTACAAGGCGGATTAGGCCCTTTCCAGCAATCAGCGGATGCAGAAGGTGATTCTCGAGGTGACTCCATGCGGCATATGGCGGCGTACGATGGTCGCCGAGGTAAATGGGCAGGAGGCCAGCATGGATCGGTGGCGCTTATCTTGGAGAGGTTTGGATGTCGAAGGTGAGCAGTTGTGAAGTTGATGCAGCTGGAGGCAGGTGGTTGAAGCACAATGAGGTGCATAGCTATAGGTGTCGTTGGTGTTGCAAGCAAAGTGGACGATAGTGGTTGACGGTGAAGGCAAGGTGGTGTGTACAGATTGCATTGCAGGGGCAAGTTAGAAGGAAGCGGCTAGTGGCACGAGGCTTACGGTAGTGATGGATGAGGAGGAGCCGATTGATTATGGTGCTAGGTAGAGATACGTGAATGTGAGGGGGTGATTAGGAGAATAGGGGAGTTGGCAAAAAACAAGAGAAGGTGATGAGTGGTTATATCGCCTAAAGATGTGAAGGTGATCGTAAAGAGGAGTCAAGGCAGAGGAGATAGAGATGAATTTGCAAAGGGGTATTGAAACCTGGGGAGCATGGAGGAGCCACGTGGATTAACTCTAGTTATCGCCTTGAGCGCATGGCAGAAAGCACGAGGATTAATAGTAGCAATGGGAACTACTGAAGCAAGGGAGGAAGCCGACCATTGGATCTCTCCTATCAATGGAGACGTCTTCATCGCTTTTAACGAATCCTCATGCGTCTGTCACAGGCAGGAGGCTTAAAGCTGGTTGCTTGAATTCGCGGGAATGGAAGATAATCCTGATTGAAGGTGGAGCGAGTCCCTTTATGGGAGGTTGAACAGGGGGCCGAGATGTGCGGTGGTGTGGGGAGGAAGAGAGGGAAACGCGGAGGAGGTTGGCGGAGTATAGATCATGCGAATGGTCATCGGTGAGCAGAGGGAATGGTGGAGGTGGCGAGCGAGGATGACGTAAGTAGATAGTTTCGTGGGGGGATACGATTGTAGATGCTGTCGCCACGAGAAGGGAAGGGTTGGTTGAGTAAGAGATCGAGGGGTGCTAGTCCTGCGGAGGTGGAGGTACGACGGCTGTGGTCAAGGCGGGCGAGCGAGGCACGACAGTTGCGCGACGTGCATAGGGTGCTGAGAGCGCGGGGAAGGAGATAGGGGGGAGGTGCACCGCAGGAAGGGGGGAAGAGGTGTCACATGGTGCACAGGGGCGGCCACACAGTGAGTCAAAGTTAATTTTTATTTTTTTACAATAAATAGTAATAGATAAATAAATGTAAATCATAAAATGAAAATAATAATAATAATTAAAGTAAAATAATTTAACATAATAAAAATAATTAGAGTACATAATTAAAATAAATAATCATAGTTAAAATTTATAAGTAATAAACATGATAATTAAAGTAATAAATAATAAAAAATCAAAAATCAAAATGGGGGTGACACATGGAGGCTTCAGGAGCCGCCACATGTCACTCCCAAAAAAATGAAAATTAAATTTAAAGAAAAAATGAAAAGAAATAACAAAAGGGTCAACTCAAAAAGTGGTCAACATGAAAGTTACTCATGTCGACGAGATCTATAGCTTTCATGAAGGACCATAAATCAAAAGAAGCCATCTGTATAAAAAGTATTTACGAGGGTACCTTAAAGATATAAAATACCGTATTTTTATTTTTTGCAGATTTTTTATTATTTTAAATGAGAGAAAATCAAAATAAAGTTAAAGAAAATAGAAATGAATATTTAGAACTTAATCTATTTTTTGTATTTTTAATAATTAAGAAAATAAAAAAAGATAAAAATAAAGGGTATTTTAGTCAATATGTACACTATACAATAGAGGCCCAAGACCCATGTTTCACATACGAACTCTGATTTCAATGAAATCAGTCTTGTTTTGAAGGTCTTTAATTATATATTATTTTAAAGTTAGTAGACCTAAATCGGACATTGTATGAGAGAGATATTCACATTTTACGGTTCTTAGTCTCAAACTTGGATTTGGGTTTTATTCAATAATTTTACAAGTTAGTAATTTTTTGATATTTTCCCTTTATTAGTGTTAGTAATATGTACACAATGGAGTTGATTTTATTTGTATTTAGTATAAAATAGATACAAATAGATGAATTTGGATAATATACAAGTGAATATACACAAGTGAATTTGGCTCCTTATCTAATGCAATTATGCACGCTAAAATGCACATATTATTAACACATGCATGAATCTTAATAATGCACAATAAATATAAATATGCATCTACTTTCTCAGGAACAAAGCTCTATTTTCGACTTTTACAGTGATGAATCATAGATTCATCGATCCCATATATTTAAACCTTGCTCTTCCCTGAGCAACTAAAATGAAATGAAGAAGCAAAATGATTTTGGGTTCCATACCAAGATCATGAGCATAATATGAAAATGGAGCTTAACTAGACCTTTGGATTAGTAGTTTGTAGTACCTTATTGAGATCTGAATTTAAGACCTAACAACCTTTAAGTTCCACAAGTCTCCTATTCAGGTCCTCTCAGCAGTCAGGTTAGAACAAATCCTACTACGTAAATTCTGATGACAATAAATCTTACTTGTATTGTATAACTGAAATATAGGTCTCCACATTAGAAATGGCAAAGAAATAGCCTCCTCTGACAAGGTAACTCTAATTCCCCGTTCTAACAACTTTTTCCTTGAGGAGCGGGGTATTCCCTTCTAAGTTCAAGTGCAGCTGGCTCAAGAAGAGGGGGTAGAAAGAAGAATGGATGGTAGACACTATAGCTACCTATCCTAGGATGCTTGGCTAGTGTAGCTAAGTCATCATCTCCAAGCCTACAAAAACTTTGAAGCTCTTCTTATTTTTCTATACTTTTATATACACTCTGATAGACATTTTACTTTTCAATCAGGCCTGTCTACTTTTGAAGACTGCATTTTTCTTGTTCTTGTTTTTTCCTTTTTCTCCATTTTTTGACATATATACAAGGTTCAACATGTACATAAGGAGTTTTTATTCTTGATCCAGTAGACTATCCCTCTTTTGAAGCATTATTGCGACCCACAGCATCCTGTCGTTAGACATCGATGCCACCAGACGAGGTTGGGATGCACTACCCTCCTTAGAGGAGGACGGATGTTTCCACCCGTGTGATACCACAAAATAAAGGATTCTACCTCCTCACCACCTCATCAATGAAGAGCTACATGCATGGTGCTTGTCCAAGTTAGCTCACTGTCTAAAAGAACCGTGTGTATATGTTTGTAAGAACTATTCTACTTAGACCAATCAAGATGACATGTGAACATATACTTGAGGACTCAAAGAATTAAGTCACTTGACTTGAAAAATCTTAACTCCAGCTCCTATAAGGTTCCTCTGAAATTTGGTAGATTAAGGTCTAATCAAATCCATCCTCAACTTCTATTCATAACTTGGTTCATGATCCACTAACTTTCACTTTGCATATGTTAGGTATGAAGATGCGATGCAGATGACATACAATGTAGATGAATGAAGTGTGACACACTTTTGTTTGAAATTCAAGGATGATATGCAATAGTAAATTAGAATCTTTTATTTATTTATTTATTTATTTTATATGTATATATATTGTTTGGTAAACCTCCTATTTTACAACAATTTACAAAAGTATTATTTTTACAAGAATTTCACATTGTACAATAAAAATACTCTACAAGTATACATGTATTTTACAAAATTTTTTTTCACTCAGTACCCACCTCAGAATTCTTGCATAATATATACAAAAATATATGAAAGTACAAGCTACAGGTAAAGTATATATGTAATATATACACACCCCCTATATTTAGCATGTGCTATGTCCTCAGAGCACAAGAATCGAAGAAAAAGACATACATACTAAGTGTAGGAGATCTATAATAACTAAAAATATAGAAGTCAATCCATCCCCTATACTTAGGCTTTGGCAGCCTAAGTGTAGAAGAAGATCAAAAATAGGTCGGATGGGGGCTAGAGGGGAAATGGATGAGTATATATAGATGATGGCCATCAGTCCCCCCTATACTTAGGCTCTGGTCAGTCTAAGTGTAGGGTAGAATTGAGTGTGAGAACCGATGAGATTTGGAGAATATACAGAGAATAGTGAAGAGACTTGGGTCACTCTACCCCACTATACTTAGGATCTGGTCATCCTAAGTATAGCCATAAAATGAAAAGATATGGAGTCAGGGCGAGTGATATGAATCACTGGGAAGGGACGGAAAGAAAATATAAACAAGGAGGAGTGAGAATTTACAAGTATCAAGAAGGCTTGTGACGAACTTTCTAGTTGGAGAGAGGAGGTGGATAATATGTGTGTGTGTATGTGTGTGTCTGTGTCACTGTCGGAATCATCCTCAGATAAATAATAGTGAGGTGTAGGGTATCTCCAACGAGCTTCGACACACGGTTGCTTGCTGGATATGGTTTAAGAACAATCGAACAGAGCTCACTCATATAAACCACCTCATCCAGACCCGATGAGGATTCCTCCGAAAATTCCTTCTCTGCTATGTTGAAGGAAACATTCTTAGTCGGTTTTCTTGAACATAAATGATTGAGAGGGAGAGGAGAGTGGTGCACCTTGAGGGGATCAAGGGAACACTTCAAGGAATCAATTCTTGACTTCATCTCATTAGAAAACCGAATACAGGAAGGAGCAATCGTGTTTTTGGGTGGGGTCAATTCAGTCATGGTTTTCTTCTTTGAAGGCCAGGGATGTGGTGCGGTGTTGACCATGGGTTCCTCATCAGATGAGTCACCATATAGATTGTAATATTCTTGAAGGTTTAGCACGTGTCTCGGGGAGGTGGTAGGGATCATAGTAGGCTTGGGAGTAAGAGTGATGCAAGCAGTGGGAGCCAATGATGTGTGGGGAGTCTCTAATCCAATGGTTGGCTCGATAGTCAGTGTCTCATGTGTAACAAAGAGGTGGGACTCATCTACCTCTCGATGGTCATGACTATCATCAACTCTGTTGGTTACCTTAGAGTAGTGTGTCTAAAAGAATGGGTGAGGTCGGAGTACTCCCAATGCTCTAAAATCGATCTCTCGAGTCTCGCAATCTATAGTCGCCTTAGCCGAGGTTAAGAATGGCTTCCCAAGAATAATCGGAGTTTGAGTAAACTATACTCGGTGGTCGATGTCAATAAAAATAATGTCTACCTCAAATAGAGCACCTTGGAATGTAATGACGATTGAAATGGTCCCTCTCGGCTATTTTATGGATCGGTTAGCAAGTTGCACGATCTCTTTTGATTTCATAAGTGATCCAAGTTTGATCTTGTCAAACACGGAGGTTGGGAGGATATTTGCCGATGAGTCATCATAAATTCTTGCATGGGTAAAAATGGTGTCTTTGATTTCACACTCAATACGGGGCAACCGCTTCACTCTGCAGCTCTTGGTCTTTCTCCCCATCACCAAGGAGGTGGCCATAGACATTATTTGTTTTTCAGTCCTTCTTCTCTTATTACCCAACCTTTTAGACATCAGTTTACTTCTCACAAATCATTTGAGGTCAGGAAAATGATAGTTCAAAAATGAATTCTTCATCGAGTGCTTCCCTTAATGTAGGATCCGATTTTTTATGTCGTTTTCATTTTCCATTTTTATGAGTTTTTTCTGATTTTTTTGTATTTTTGGTTTTTTTGGGGATTTTTTTTTTGTTGTTTTGAATAGGTGAAGGAGGAGGATGTACATACTCTAGATGGGAAGATAAGTGGTTAGTGGAAGAGGGAGGTAGGATGGACTCCAACTATATAGTGTGTCTGGGGGGGGTGTTTTTCCTTGTATCCTCTGAGTTTTCAATATTGAATCTGCCTCTTCCATTCTCCACTTCCATACCTGAGATGGAATAAATTGAAATGATTCGGTCCATGACATTTCTAAGTTCATTGTCAATAAATTCATATCTCCTCACAACATCTAAAGAGTCCTCATATAAAATCATTGAAGTAGTTTGTCTTCTTGGAGGATATTGTTGAGATCTTGAAGTCTCATATTCAACATGCCTACACTCCTGCATGAAATATTGGGTCAAGTACAGACCATCCAAATGGAAGATATTACTCGGAGCCTCGACTAATGGAGTCAATGAACGGGGTACTAGTACGTCTAGCTCATGAGTCCAAGCTCGTGCATGTATAGGCTCTCCTAATGTGTAATATGAAGGCTGGTCAATGTGGTCTTGATTACTAGTGTCAATCAAGTCAAGAAGATCATATGGGGCAAGCCTCTCCATTCAGTTTTTTCAATTGACCATGTTATGCCCTAATGTCAAGTCGGGATGTGCATATGTAAATTGTTGTTCGGTTCCTACTAAGGTGTGAATGAAGTTTGTGGGGCACATTATAATGACATTCATTTGTGTCAGCAATGGCTTGCTCTGCAAATGTTTCCTTCACTCCAAAAAGTGTCCAACTATAAGGTGAATTAGCCCAGGTTGGAAGTGGGTCAGGGGTGTAAGAAGGTGGGGTTGGTGAGAAGTACGAAGAAGCGGGGAACTTAGTTGAAGTTCTGACTTCACAGTCAGTATAGCATGTGAATGTGAATTACTCAGAGTGTAGATGTGAATGTGATGATAGCATGTATAGGTATATAGATGTTAGATGTGAGTGTGAATGTGATGATAGCATAAGAATGTGAATGATTTGGTTTGTTAGATGTATAGATTATAACATGTTAATGTGAATTACTTTGTGTGTAGATGAGAATGTCATGATAGCAGGTGAAGGTGTATAGATGCCTGGTGTGAATACATGTGTGTATACATCTGAATTTAAGGGTAGTAGGTATAGATGTGATCAAAATAATGGATAAACCCTAGTCATTGTTAAAGAAACATCAAATGGTGAAGATGAATGATGTCATTTTGAATTTGTACATGTGAAGACGTGTGTGAGTATGATTATGTGTGAGGAGATGGAGGTGTGTTCCTACAATTATGCAGTCCTATGGGTGTGTATATACATGAATATTTCAGGATAGGAACTTATGTTGTGATAAATATTTTGTTACATTAAACATTCATTAATGTGGCCAATTGTGCCAGATTAGTTTATTGCCAGTTATATATTGCTAAAACATTAGATTATTATTAAATCACACAAAATTAAGCATACATCGTACGTCCCTTCGCACCAGGTAATGGCTGGCCTTGCACATCAGGAAGAATCTGCAATACATTGGTAGATTTCATCACTTCTAAAGTGTTATACTTTTTAAATTTTTTTATAATAACATTAGACTCACTTTGGGATGAGATATCCTAGTCCAATGGATGTGGATTTTGATGTGTGAAGGTGGAAGAATATTATTTTGCACGTACATTATCGATAATGACTATTGAATCACTTTATTTAGGCACCGATTTAGGGTCTCGTAGGTCCATATCCCTATCCTAAACCAACCAAATATAAGTAAATACCCGATCAACATAGATGATAAAATATTTTAAGAATATCTCAAAGTTTTCTTGTGCAACACGTACAAATGTATGATGTAAGGTGACCTTAAAATATTGCATTTATGTCGACTTTTCATATTTTGGAGGTCCTTGACTAAGGGGGTCCATAAGGATTCGAACTTACTATAAGGCGATCGTTATTACATGTTACAGTTTATATCTGAGGAACATTCTGTCACATAATCCCTTCTCTTCAGTATACCAAATGAATCATAATCTACTATTAATATTGTCACTATGTTGATATTCTTAAGAGTTTATTGTGATTGATTTCTGAGGTATAGTGGAAGGGAGTGAGGTTATGTTGTTGAATTTTCCTTAGATATAAACTAGCACGTGACAATGATCATCTTGTAGTAAATTCTAATCCTTATGGATGGATGTTGAATGCAAGGATTGATGGAAAAATCTAGTCTTCGAACGCCTACAGTATCGGACAAATCGGATCAAATAATCGTTGTATTTGACACACTCTCGGCATAAGGTACTCATCTCAAGCGAATAAACAATAATTAACCATAGTATGAATGAAGAAATCAAGTGTGTAGTGGGTTAAAATTTATTTTAAACTCTACAAAAGATGTATAGTGACAAGTGTGTAGAGGTCGAACACAATGAGCTATGGGAATAGATTGAAAAATTACAACTAATCAAGATTAATAATTCTAAGTTATTTGTTATTTTCTTTTTGTGAATTTTCTTTTTAATTGTTTTTTGTTGATTTTAATTAATATTTAACTTTTATTTGATTTTTTATTTTTTAATATTTTTGATTAATATAGAAAATAAAATATATATAATATAGATAAGGATAATAAGATAGATATAACAACAAGAAAAAGATTTTTATATTTTTAAATTTGTTAAATAAAGTTAAAATAATGGAAATAATATATTTAGGGGAATTTAAGATTTTCTTTTGTTTTGGTGATTTTTTAGGATTTTTATTGATTCTAAATGAGGAAATACACAAAGTAAAGTAAATAGAAAATCTAAGAACTTGAAATAGGCTTAATAAGTATCTGTCAAGTTAGAACGAGCCTCAATATATTTTACTAGCTATTATAGAATACAAAGGAAATTAAAGAACTTAAAATAATTTTTTTATTTTTCTTTGATTTTCTATAATTTTACGAAGTTTTCTGTGTTTTGTAATTTTTAAGAGTTTGGTTTAATATTTTTCAAAAATACTTGTAAAAATGATGAAATATAACGTAATATGCCAGCATGAAATTTTTTAGAAGTTTTCAAATTATTTTATAATTTTTTGGGCTTTTAAATTTCTAAACAAGAGAAAACAAAATATTTTTGAATTTTTATAAATAAAAAATAACTTTAATTACCTTATAAAATATATGTGATAAAATATGATTTTAGGTACTTATTATAATTTTCCTATCATTTTTAGATGCAAAATGATATTTTAATAATTAAAATATATGCATAAACTTAAGTAGGAAATAGGGGGACCTATTTGCAATTTCCAAGAGTTCACAGAGCATTTAATAACACATTCATAAAGTTTAAGGGTATACATGCAATATTCATGCAATTAGATGTAATATCGGCTCGGTAGGGGTACAAATATAAATAAAACAAGCAACATGTCTGAGAATGCAATTTATCCAAAAACTTTTGTATTGATATTTAGAGTTTGAGATCTAAACAATAAGACACAACTTAGAGGGTCCACACATAATGTCCTCCAACTCATGCGCACAAGTATATGAGTTTACCTAGTGCTGGACTAAAGTGCAATAAAAGAAAAGCTTGGGTGCCATTGTGCAAATATAACAAAACTATTACAATTACATATGAAAGTTTTAGGACTAAATTGAAAATGGAAAAGGTAGAGCTCGATTCTGAGTGTGGTGAATCTCCTCCACCACTCCTCCTCTACATCGTGAATCAAGGAACGCCTCTTCCTCTCACGAAGGGCGAGCTCCAACATGTGATTGTTCGGAAAATAATGTGGATAAAAGGGATTGAAAATTCAAAAATGGGACAGAAGAGATGTTTTATAGGTAGGCAAAGGAGGCCTCAAATCTTAGGGATTTCATTTACCTCGATCGATCATTGACTAAAATACTAGTCAGGCATGGGAATTCATACAATGTGGAAGCATTTCTGTGAAAGAATCAATGGATTTCGTGCAGTGTAGCAGATGCAAAAATCGGTGAAGGGGTGAGGTCAGTGCACTAACATGCTACAGGCGTAGCCTAGGACTAGTTGACCATCGGGTCAACTAGGGGTGACTCCTGATTGGTCCACATACGATCAAGGCAGGATAAAATAGAAAATAAAATAAAAATAATTCTAAATCAAATAGAAATCGATTTTATTTAATAAAACTCAAAAAATTAAAAATGCTTACTATTTTATAAACTGTTTTATAGGTATTTTTATTTATTTTTACAAATATATTTATTAGATGTTAATTTATACAAGTATAAAGATAGATATATATACCTATATTTTAGTTATTTTTATCTTATTTTGTATTTTAAATTTATACTTTCATATGTACATATCTTATATATTTATAATATATTTAAATACAAATTTACATATTTGGATTTTATTTTTATGCTTTTATTTACATATTTATATTAACATATAGTGTACACATATGTTTTAATGTAATATTTATTTTAATATATTTTTAATTGTTATTTTATGCTTATATTTTTAATATGTTTCAAATAATATATATAAGTATTTAAAAATATAAGGATAATAAAAATATAAAAGATAAAATATAACAAAAAACGAAAAAAATGAGAGTCCCTAATAATGGCCTAACAAATCAGGCTTCTTGTCGTTGAAGCGACTACACGAATCTTCATGTCGTTTCAGTAAATAAGTCATATAGATAATCAAGCAATTAAGAGCAAGAGTTAAAATTTATTATTCCCTACAAAAAATGTATAGTGACAAGCAAGTAGGCGCCGAACATAGGAGGAAATAGAGTAGATTGGGGAAGATAAATAATCAAAGCATGATTTATCTCTTAACTACTTAGCCAAAATAATATTTTTGTGGGTTTTAAATTTTTTTAATTTTATTATTGTCTTATATTTTTGTATTTTGTTTTCAAATTTATATTTTTATATTTTCTTTTTGGATTTTTAGACTTCTATATTTATTTTTTCTTTTAATATATACTATAGTTGTATATGGAGTATATATACAATATATACTAATATAGAAATAAATACTAAAAATAGTTAAAATAAAGGAAATAATTTTTTGGGTGCTTTAAATAATTTTTTATTGTTTTTTGATTTTCGAAAAAATTTTGCTATTTTTTATATATTTTTAATGTAAAAAATAACCTAAATCATGGTTTATTTAAATTCCAGCACTTTATATGAATGGAAAGGTAACAAACTTAGTTCAAATTCCTTCAAATCAATTTATTAAATAGATAATAATATAAATAACATTATAAACAAGAATCATGATTTTTGGAATTTTTGTGCATTTTATAAATTTTTATAATGGTTATTAGAGTTTTTAATTGTTTGAGATGTTTCTTTTGTAATTTTTATGGATTTTTTGTATGGAGTTGTAAGATAAATAAATAAATAAATAAATAAATAAGAATAAAATTTTTTTTTGGAATTTTTAGAAATACTTTTTATTTTTTTATGTATTTTATACTTTATGCTTGAATAAATAGTGTTTTTTTTATTTTTAATAAATAATAAAAGTCCAAAAAATGCTGAAATAAAATATGCAATGTTGGCGGGGATTGGACCGCAAATAAATAAAATCTAGAGGCCAAGATGCAAGTTATCCAAAAAAGTTACGACATGCTTAAAAAGTTATAGGTCCAAATAGCAATGCGAGAAATTCTAAGGGTCTTGCTGCAAATTTCCAACAATCACCCCACATTCATTCGCTCGTGCGGTGACGTGGAATGGATGGATATGAGGCCACTTACCACGTGTCGTGCCCCTTCCCTGTGATGCCAGTTCGCTGATGAATAGTCTGGATTAGATCATCGAGGATGATGTGACGGTGATGAAGCAGCTGGATCCAACGGTAGCTATAGACCACCAAGAACGCGCTCAGATTGGGCGATGCTGGGCCACCCTGAATGAAATCGTGCAGAATGCAAGTCGGATGAGCTTCAAGCGGCCAGATCCTTGAGCTCCGACCTTCTCCCGTGTAGCTAAGGTGCATGGCAGAGCAGGAAGGATGCTAACAATGTTTTGCATTGGGGAGGGGTCTTCGAATGGAGCGAGGAGATCTGGCGAGGCCTGGCAGAGCAACAGACTTGGAGGGTCTTCTCCGAGATTGATGAGGCTCAAAAAGCCTTGTGTTTGGATCTTTCTTATAGGAGATGATTAGAGGGGAAAAAATGAAGCTCTAGAGAGCTTCAGGTGGTCGGATAAACGGAAGGTGGCATGGGTGAAGCTCCTCTAGCGATTGGTGGGAGAGGAAGAGCATGTCGTATGTTCTATGAAAGAATACGGTGAGCGGTTGTGCATAGAGAGGAGAGCAGGTTAAGGGGGAGATGATGAAGGTGTTGGTAAAAATGAAGGGGTGTTAGAATGGTCAGAAATGAGTGGGAGAGCTGAAGCTCCGTCGTGGGATGCGATTAGGTTTTACACGAATATAGATGGAATTAAACGAAATAAATGACGAGCCTAAGCTACTGCAATGCTAAGAAATAAATAAAACTAAGAAGTCCGTACCGAAGTAGATAACCTCGTGGCGGAGATGGTAGCGAAGACTCGGATCACCTCAATTCGACGCTAAATAACGTGGCTAGACCTCCCCCAAGATGCTTGTTGTCACTAGGTTCCTCCAAATGCAAGAATTCTAGGTTTGAGTTGCAGAAGAAGGATCAAAAAGTCAAGGTTGAATGGAGGCGAGATTAATTAGGGGTGAGAGGTTGATTGGGAAGATCGAGGGAGATCGGGTGAATCAACTATCCATTCCCCGAGGTTTCATGCTGGCGTGAATCACCCATTATTAAGGAACAAAAGTATAGAAGGCATCGGGCATAGAAAATGCAAGGATCATGAGTGAAAAAATCGAGAATTATAGGTCAAACGAGGTCTCACAAAGGCCGTAAGTGCGATTTGAAGAGTTGACTGCAAGTCTAGACACAATCTGGTTGGTCCAAGTGGACCAACCAGGAAAAACCTAGCCTAAAGTATTTATAACTTCTAATATAAATAGTAATGATTTTATTGTTTAAGGTCATCAAATTAAAAATATTTAGTATTTTTAAAATATATTATTATGAATTTTATTTATTTTAATACGTATTTTCTTACAAATTAGTTTTTAGGGATAATATATAGGTATGTTTATCTATGTTTTTGTATTTTATTTTTATTTTGTAATTTTGATTTATTAATTTACTTTATTATTTTATAAAATTATAACTTATTTTTCTGTACATATAATTTTATTATAATTTTCTTTAATATTATTTACACTTAGATAAATAAGTATACTTATTATAGAGGTATAATTATAGGTATTTCAGATATGTAGTATATATAATTTTTCTTTATGGATTTCTTTTAGTTTTAATATGTACAATTATTATAAATACTATTTAAAAATTATAAAAATATAAATTTACAAAAATAATAAACAATAAATCAAATAATTATTTGAATCGGTCATAATATACAATAAGGGTCCAAAACCTAACTTTCACTCCTTAGCTCCAAAGAATATGAAGGCCTTCATTAAATAGCTCATTAAAAGTTATATACAATTAAAGTGATTTTGATATATTTTGAGCTTTTATTTGAGAGACACAAGTCTGGGAATTTGGGATTTTGGAATCTTATTCAGAGTATAACTTTATTATGTATATTATTTTTGTTTGAAATCTATTTTATATTTTTTATATTTTAATATCTACAATTTTCATGTACAAAATTTATTTATTTGAGGTATAAAAACAAGAAAATAAAATAGGCCCTGAAAAATGAATTATTGATGAATTTAGAAATAGGATTTTCAAGAACTTAAGACTTTATAGATAGTGATCTAAAAAGGTCATAATTGCAAAAACCTTAGGTGATAGAGATTTACTCGAATAAGGGTATTTTGATAAGGATAATGGAAATAATGGTTATAATAATTATTGAGTTGTAGTGACAAGGATACTATAACTGACAATATTGGGTATTGGTTGCATAAGATGCAACATTCGAATTGGATACGAGCATTGTTATTGGGAGATATGCAAGTGTCATAAAAGGACTTGGTGTAGTCTCTTGGGAACAAATTGACTGATCAACTTACCTAGCTATTTTTCAAAATAGCCTATGATGGTGACATGAGTGTGGGTATAAAATATTAGCCCATTAATAGCTATTTGAGATAGTCGGAGATTGTTGGACATGCGAGTCCACGGCAAGCCATTATGCAATAAATGTTATTGCAAATATCATTCCCTGATCTGAAATGAAGAATAATTAGCTTGCATAATAGGTCCATTTGTACAATTAGGGTTATGTACCATACCATCTTAATGATCATACAACAACTGATTCAATTATTGAATCAAAGAGGTTGGTGCTTGGATGAATATCTAACGAGTTAGATTGAGGAATCGTCAAGTATCGTCAAATGATTGTTAAGAGAGGATCTGATATTGAATTTCATTCCTATGGGAACGAAGCTCCTTGAGAATCTTCTACTGAATATCTGTAAGTCCTTACGAAGAGGTGTAATGCAATGAGGAAGACGAATGCGAAGTTTGACCCTAGTGGAACTGGTATTGCAACTGTTATCTTTGTTGTTGGGGTAATTGTTGAGATTGCATGCCCTGCAGGCTCACTTGGTATCGGAATTGTTGGTCATACTGCTATTGTTGCCTCTTCTAATGGCAGGGATATGAATCTGAGTTATGTTGTTCTAGATAGGGTGTAGAGGAGAATGTTGTGTTGTAGAAGGTCAGGGGACATTGCTATGACTGACAGTCCCCGTGTTTCTCTACCGAGCAAGATCCTGTGTATACCAAACACCATTAACTTCCCACATTGGGGGAGGCTCCTCCTAGACTGTATCAATCGATGATATCTACTGATGGAAATATTGGGCATATGACTCATCCTGAACCCAATCAGTTGTTCCTGAATATGGTGTACACAAAAGATACGGGAAGAAGAAGCAGTCATGGTAGGTATCTTAATTTGGGATACCTTCTTAGCAAACTCCTCCATCTGCTTCAGAATCTTGGAGATTCTACTGTCAAGTTCATCTTTCTTCTTGTCGATATGCTCCATAACTAATAATTTGTATGCAATGATTCCCATATCCTAGGAGGAATCAACCATGGCATGTTTCCCTTCTCATGGAAGATTCATAATGAGGGAATCAATGTATGTCGTGCTGGCAATCAGTGAGCAGCTTATCTCAACCATCTGCTCGAATACCTTCCAGACGATATCTGCTCCTCTTGATGTCTAACTGCCTCCATAATATATGCTCATCAAACCCTGCACCTTATAGTTGAGACCAGCGTAAAGATATTGCACCAAGATGTTACCATCTGTACCATGACATGGACACTTTTGTAAGAGATCCTTGAACCTATCCCATGCATCACCAAGATGCTCACTCGGAGGATGAGAAAAGCATGTAATGTGTGTCCTCATCTGACTAGTTCTACATAGAGGTTAAAACTTCTTTAAGAACAAGCCCTTGGACTGGGCATATATAGTGACAGGCACTCCTATGTTCTTCACCCAATAATCTACTTTACCTCCCAAGGCAAAAGGAAGGGTAGTAAATCACATATAATCCTAGATAACTCTAGGGTGTCTAAGGTTAGTGCAGATGAGATCAAAGTCCCTTATGAATGCATAGGGTTCATCGGTGGCATTTCCATTGAAGTGTGCGAACAGGTGTAGAAATTGCTGCTTCAATTCATATTTAATTTCTAGCTCAGGAGGATTCAAATAATCTCTCACTTTGTACTACCCTAGATTGTATGCCACATCCATTGGTGGGTCAGCTCAACATTTAACTGTGCTAACTAATCTTGAAGTAAGGATTGTTGCTGCTTAGACGTTGTTAATCTTGCCAGTACCATATCCGTTTGATCCTCATGCGAATTGAATCTTGTGAAAAACATTCATCAACAAATGGGTTTGAATTATATGCGGCTATTGAGTTTAAATAAACCTCACCAAGGCGAAGGTTTTTCTAAGTGAGTATGGAAGAGAGGAAGGGGTTGGTTGGTGTGTGAGCATCCCCGAAGTGAGAGATCCCGAACTCAAGAGAGTCATGAGTTTGGGGTGTCTAATAAGTGAAGGAACTTCGGAAGACGTACTCTTTGGAGGGTTCAAAGATAGGTTCACAACGTCCAGATAAGAATATCCCAACTAGTCATCTTCGATGTCAAAAAGAATCGAAGTTTGAGCCCAACGACAAACACAAAGCAAACCCCAAATTCACCAATTGAATGTGGTGATGGCTGCAAAAATCTGGCTAATTATCTTTTCAATTTTAAATTGGTGATAATTCAATCTTGTAACGAGTCCTTAGTGGCTAGACCTATAGGAGTGTGAATACTGCTGGAAAAGTATAATGTACTCGTCCACCTCCTTTTCAACATGTAGCCTAACTTTTTGAGGTCCCAGCTATCAGATCTGGATCCACTACTCAACCATAGAAGTGGGGAGAGGAAACCGATAGTAGCAAATCAGGTACTTCGGACCAAGCTCGAAACGGAATCACCCATTATCGTGCTAGTCCCTACTTGGACACGAGATGATGAGACAAACACCCCCATAAGAACATGACCTAATCTCAATACTTCAGAATGGGTCGGTGTTCTACACAAAGCGAGAACACCATCATTGACCCGGACGTACTCATCCATGTACGATAGAAGCACTTGTACTTCATGAATCCAGGTGATAAACAACAAAGTATTCAAGCAGGTTTTGGGCTCTATTCCTTAGAGAAAGTCCTTTTTAAAACACACACACATACACACACACACATATATGGATGGGTCTTGCCTTGCTCTGTCAGAATGGTGTCACACCATGAAATGTACCTAAATACAAGCAAAGGGTTGTTCTCCCGCAAAGATTCTTGACTTTATGGGTTTGATTAAGTCGACCTTGTTTAGTATTCTCAATTTTAATTGCTGATCACTGAAGTTTTAAGAGAGCAGAAAATACATATCTACCATCCAGTCCCAATTTCCTTTAGATCTTAAGTGGCAAATTCATAAGGAGAAATCGAGAAAGCCAATGCAACATGAAAAATAATTATATATGCTCAGTTAGAAGACTTATAGTGCTTCCTCGCAATCTCCATGTGGGATGTAATACAAGAAAGAAATTTTAGTCTACATGAAGTGGAAGCTGACAAAATCTCTCGTGTTAGAAAGTTCTATTAGCCGAGAAGAAATGGATATGAATTTTGACTAAGTTGAATTATAAAAGGTGTATCTCATTAAGTGTAGTGTGGTCTTAGCTTCTACGAGCACAAGCAATATAAACTTTAGTAGCTCTAATAGTCGTAAGTGTAGGTCTATCTTACGAACCACTCAAGTGGAGCCCACCCTCACTGGAGAGTAAAACAAGCCCCACACACCATAGAAAAATTCAGGTATTTTTACACACATGAGAGTCCAAACGAACATCGATGTAACTGAAAAAAGTAATTACAATTAATTACAAAAATAAAATTGCTGAAAATACAACATATACTCTACACTCTCATGACTTCACTCAATCTTAATTTTTATACAATTTTTTAGCTGGCTGTCGAGATGTGTTGATTTCAAGAAAAACCGATCCACGTTCACCGGGCTCCTCACCCAAAACTAAGAGATAAAATGCAAGAGGGTTAACATAAAAATGAATAAAAAAATAGAAAATAAATTTTTAAAATGAAATAAATGTTGGATAATAAATAGAAAAAGTACAATGGCAAGGTTCATCGGTCAGACTAATCGAATGTATGTAAAACCTAACACTAAATTTTCCAGACAAAAACCCAAGTTGTTTGCCTCCTCGACCACTTCATCATTTGTTTAATGATCCGTAATTCACCCTTGTTAATGCCTGCAAATTAGATATCAATCGAAAATATCCACACTATTCGATGATATAATTGATTAAGCACAATGTGATTTTCTGTTTATTTATCTTAGGCAAGTCGCAAGGCCGACTCAAGGAGGAAAAGGAACGACCTAGGTTAATTTTATCAAATTTAGGGAATGATTTTCAAAGAAAAGAAGATGAATATTGTTTTTATCTTTTCAGCTTTTTATGGATGAAAGAGATGTAAATAATTCAAAAAGCAATATGATGAATGAATTTTACAAAATAATTTTCTGAATGTAGAGAAAATAATGTTATGTTATGTGGTGAGAGAAGCAATGTAAGAGCAATTTTTAATGATTTTTAAATAATGAAATGATATACTGATGATGCCAAAATAAAGGTGAATCCGGAGTAGCAAACCAATCCAAGCCAAGTCAATTAATTCAAATAGCATCCGTCTTATTTATTCTTGTAGATAATTGATCAATTAATATCAAATTAATCTTCCCCAAAAAAGGTCCCCAAATTAATAAGCAAATTAATGAGTAATAAATCATCGAATAGGAATGAAGATGCCCAAAGTGAAGAAAATAGAACCTCAATCAATTACTATCAAATAATGTTTCAAAAATAGAATATCAATATTCAATATTATAAAGGGTCAAATAAGCTTCAAAACGACACCAAGTGCGCAAAAATCCGATCACCTATGCTCATGGACTAAATAGTAAATAGTAAATAAATGGAAAATAAATAAATAGTAAAAAAGATATGAATTAGTAAAGTTCAGAGAATAAATAGTAAACAAAATAAAGAAATTCTTGAAGTTATATCTTTTGAAGGACCTTTCAGAGATTTGTTGAATCTGATGGGTTCTCTCTTTAATTTGCCCTGGCATGGGGGTATATATATAATTTATGAAAATTTGAAGTGCCCGGATACAAATTACGCAAGGTCACATGTGAGGCGCACACGACTTGGACCTTCTGGAAATTCTGGAGAATACGCAGGGTAGGACCGTAATTAGCCCAATGCACATGTGACGTGTGTTGGACATGCGAGCCCATAACGAGCCATTATGCAATAAATGCTATTGCAAATATCATTCCTGGATCTGAAATGAAGAATAATTAATTTTCATATTAGGACTCATATTACAATTAGGGTTATGTACCATGGTTATCTTAAAGATCATACAATCGGAGGTTTTGGATATGATTCATAAACCTAGGATGACACATCCATTTTAGGTTGTATGTAGTTTCATCACATTTTATTCATGCAAACATATTTTGTGCATGTTTTTTGCCCTTTTTAATTATTTAAAACGTGATTTCATCACTTAGATTATGTCTCCAATTAAATTAACAATCCGTAGGACTTGAGTTTGCGTGATTTGGAATCTGTTTGCCCAAGTTATGACCATTTTAGTATACATGTGTCCACTGTTATGAGAATGTTATTTTAGAACATAATCAAGATATAACCATTGTTTAAAATGCATATAAATGTGTGTTTATCACTTGGATTATGTTTGAAAACAAATTAGCAAATAAATTAAAGTTATTTTCTTATTTTCTAGTTTATTTGCTCAAGATTTGTTAGTTTTAGTAAACATGTGTCACTACTAGAAACTTAACAAATATGAGATCGAATCTTATGATTATCATTCAATTAATTCATGAAAATTAATGGTTAATATCCTGAAATAATTAGTTATTAAATACTTTTAAAATATTTCATAATTCTTTTTGAATGACCATAACCAACAAGATAAGTTAACTGATTTTAATCAATTTGATTATAATGAATTTTACAACAAACATTGATACTTGAATAGGATTGGGGGTTTGTTTAGAAAATCTCCTTATAATATTAATTAAAATGATTTTGATAAATATTATATAGTATAACACCGATTTAAAGAACAAATATCATCTCAAAGATAATATGATAAAATCACATTATCCTAACCTGAGACGGATATGGTGTCTAGTCGGGGATCGTTGGGGTATTAGGTTGCTCAGTGAGCGGACTGTCCCACATCTTGTATGTACTGATCATGACAACGGGTAAGGAAAGGATAATGCTTGAAATGATCATGAGGTATTTTTCTAATTATTAAAATTTGAATAATATATATTTTAAGATTATACTATCCTTCAAGTAACAATCAAAATGATTTCCTAGTTAATTGATTGGATTAATATTGATTTAACATGATTAAATTAGTTATATCCAACTAAATCAGTCTATTATGAATAAAGTTGTTATTTCCCTTAGAATAAATAATTAAGTGAATATGGTTCATAATAATTAATGAAAATTTTAATATGATATGAAGGATCTCATAAGTGACATCCATGGTCTCCCATCAAGGTGAAGGGTTCCGTCGCCTGGGATTGTATATAGGAGACACATGTTCGAAGTGACAACTCCTACACACAAGTGCATATGGATCGGCCTATTAGCTTCTCGAATGAATAACGTCGTAGCATTGTAACCCCAATACTGGTTTCTCATATTATTTAGGTGATATTGGATTGCCCATAGCGAGTTCTATTCTTGTTTACAGTTGATTCAATTAACAATGGGTCAACATCACCTTAGGGGTGGTAGGCTCGGGTGTTAAAGATCGAATCAAAAGATGCAAGTTGGACTTTTAAGGCGGAATAATTTCCCGCTTTTTTTATATGGATTACAGTCTCTTGTATGATTGGGATGTATAAAAGATAAGAAATGAGATCTCAGATCTTGCTTGAGATATAATGGTAAGTATATCTCTTAGATTGAAAGTGAGTAAGGGAATGAACTTTCAGTGTTGACAAGGCAAGACAAATTTGATATAAAAAAAATTCATAAATCAAAGTAATATATATGTAAATTTCTTATTTCAGATAACCTACATCAAACCCACTCAAAATTATACTCAGTAATAACTAGTAAAATATCATGGATTTGATCCATGATCAAGATATTATATTTGCAGTTGGACACATAATGTATGTGATTGCAATACGCAAGTTTTCTCATAATAATAAGGAATAATAATTAAATAGACAATAGGACAACAACATGAAGGATATGGGATAATCCTCAAGCGCATCTCGTAAGCGTGAACATCGTATCGAATACGATGAAGAACGACTAGTCGTACTAGTTGATCTATGCAGCGGAGTTTTAAAAATTTTCATATGATGAAACCATATTATCCAAGAACGATTCTCGGATCATTTCATCTATAACCACATCAAGTATATAGGAATACCTCTTGTAGCATGGTTTATCGAGTTTCTACGAAAAGAGACCTCCTGTCTCAAGTCTGATCGTTGAAGAAGACGTTTGCGAGCGCGGGGATGAGTCACGTAACCCTCGCAATCCAACGAGTTGATCTAAGTATGGTGAACTCTTGATCTCGTCATACGAGATCGAATACCTTCTTCAAGAGCAAAACACTGCAAAGAAGATGGAGAACCGAATAATGTCGATGCGGCTTTGCGAGGCGAAGCATCAACGATGGCTTCTCCTCTAGGTCTTGGTGGACGACCACCAATGGAGAGGAAGAGAGGCTTGACGTGTGGAAGGAGAGAGAGATAGAGAGTTTTATCTCAATTGCATAACCTTAGAGAGCATGATGTGCCTCTCTATTTATAGGGTTTTGGGATCCATGGATCACAATCCGTGGGATACATAAAATCAATGGATGAGATTGATTTATGTTTAATCCAATGGTCAAGATTGTTGGTGGTAAAAGCCAACAACTAATAATTTAATTTAGATTAACTATATTTGATAAATCAAATATAATTCAATTTCAAATCAAATCATCAAGCATTGGAGATAATGGAGATGGAAATCTCCAATTCCATATGGGGATCATGGACAACTACCCTTTCCTTGTTGGAATAGGTAGTCGTTCCCACCCCATTATGGAATGGGAGATTTTCCTATGTAATCCAAGATTACATGATTATATGTATCTCCAATTACAACAACAATTGTTGTAAAAATATTCTACAAAAATAATTCATAATTAATTTTGAGAATATTGCAATCTTACCATTGGAAATTTGTGAATCACATTCACAACTCAAGACAAATAATAATTTACATTTTCAATTAATTACGCAATGTGTATCCAATACCCATCAATAGTTAATTAACAAATATTAATCATAATAAGCTCTCTATAATATATCATAAATCACATTTATAATATATTATGAATAATTGCATATCACTATCCACATTATTCTTATACATATGTATCAAGATAATTAAATCACATTTAATTATCATTTTCTCAATGCTTAGATATAATTCAACTATGGAATTATTCTTGAACCCTTTAAAGAATAATGAGATTTCTCCATAGATACTTGGAGATAAGGACAGGGCGACTGCATTATTCCACGTATAGTCACTTGGATATTGAGATCACATCTCAAATCCAGATCTCATGGACCTCCCATAGATGCTTGATTAAATCAAGGTCGCAAACCTAATCTTCTCATTGTATCTGAATCTTATTCAGATCAATGCCCAATACATGGACTAAGATTAGGTCACTTCTCTAATGAGAGGAGTCACTAAAATTCAAACCTGTTTCATCACTCCCTTGGAATGGAAGCATTATGGTTATACAATCGTTTATGGTCACATCACCCTCAGGTATTCCCAATACCTATACATCCTGCATACTGGAAGACCTACGATCATCCTGAAGATATAGATAAATTTTACATTGTCATCTTCAGGGTTTGATCACCAAGTTTCTCAATCTTGGTCATTAGGATTTGATATAGATCATATGCTTTCCCAAAGCATATATCATATCTTCAAATTCATGTCATGCTTCCAAAGCACGATGACCATGCATGGAATTTGATCAATCCCAATACCTCATGAGTGAGCTCATGTCTCCCGGTTCACATGTGAACCTGTATGATCCCTTTGAGAGATCGTATCACTCATATGTCCTTACATGCACATCAACTCGCCAGTGTATAGACCTTGGTTAGGTCGTCAACCTATCGGTCTGCCAAATGTACATACTCAGACATATAGTAACACATCTGTCTCTGGTTAGAGGATGCTTGCCTATACAGTAACAGTATTCAACATTGGTCTTTGGTTATCTCAATCTCGTCAAGTCAACCCATTGACTCAACTAATCTGACACCTCCAAATCACTATACCCATGCAGAGGACCTACATCAAGTGGTCAGTCAAATATCAACCATATGAGAAAGGATTTCCATCTCCTACTCAGGCTGGAGATCATCACTTGACAATCATTTGATGATGCTTGATGAGTCCTCGCTCTAACTCCTAAGATATTCATCCAAGCATCAACCTTTATGATTCAATCAATGAATCAATAGTTGTATGATTATCAAGCTGACCATGGTACATAAAACTTATTGTACTAATGTTCCTTATACTGTATTCATACGTTTAATCTTATAAAGGGAGTGAAAAACAATCATTAACTTTTACTGATAAATCATTTATTACAATAACATTTATCGCATGAATGGTTCGCTTCGAGCTCACATTGCTAACAATCTCCCACTAGCCCTCAGAACCATTCAGGAACAATCCTTAAACACATACTCATTACATGCTGGTCGAAAATCTTCTGTGTGAGAGGTTTGGTAAGAGGATCAACAACGTTGTCACCAGAGGCTACCTTGGTGATGATGATGTCACCACGCTTTTGAATTTCATGAATGATGTGGTGTTTCCTTTCCACGTGCTTGCTCTTCTGATGCCATCTGGGTTCCCTTGCCCGGGCGATGGCTCCCGTGTTATCACAGAGTAATGGGATGGGAGTATCATAGGAAACTACACCAAGCTTCAGGATGAACTTGCGCAACCACACCGTCTCCTTTGCAGCATCCGATGCGGCAATGTACTTAGCTTCTGTTGTTGAATCTGCTGTAGTGCCTGCTTGTTGCTTCTCCAGCTCACAGCACCACCGTTCAACATGAATACAAACCCTGATGTCGACTTTCGATCATCAATATCCGATTGGAAGTCAGAATCTGTATATACCAAGACTTGGAGATCACCATCTCCATAGACTAAGATGTAATCTTGCATCCTCTTAGATATGTGAATATGTTCTTTACTGCATTCCAGTGTTGTTCTCCAAAGAAGGATTGGTAATGACTTACCACTACCACTGCATGGCAGATATCTGGCCTAGTACATATCATGGTGTACATTAAGCTTCCTACAACTGATGCATAAGGGCATCCAACCATGTCTTTCTTTTCCTCAACAGTTTGAGGAGGCATCCCTTTAGACAAGTGGATACCATGCCTTAAGGGGAGAAAACCTTTCTTGGAACTATCCATACGGAATCGTTCAAGAATCTTCTTAATGTATCCATGTTGTTATAGTCCCAATATCCTCTTTTCTCAGTTTCTGAACAACTTCGGACCTAAGATGTAAGAGGATTCTCCAAGATCTTTCATCTCAAATTTGTGGGATAGCAAAATTTTCACACTGGTCATCATCCTTGTATCATTCCCAATGATAAGGATGTCATCTACGTAAACCACGACGAACACAATGACGTTCCCAATAAGCATATTTTACACACAAGATTCATAAGGATTCTGCATAAGATCATAACTCTTTATGGTTTCGTCAAATCTGATGTTCCAGCTACGAGAAGCTTGCTTGAGCCCATAGATGGATTTCTCCAGCTTGCATACTTTACCATCCTCAGTTATGAAGCCCTGGGGTTGCTCCATACAGATATCCTCCTAGAGGTATCCATTGAGGAAAGCCATCTTGACGTCCATCTGCTAGATGCCGTAGTCAAGATATGCAGCTATAGCGAGCAATGTCCTGATGGATTTAAGCATAGACACATGAGAGAATGCCTCATCGTAATCGATGCCTTCTCTGTGTGTGTAGTCCTTGGCTACGAGCCTTGCTTTGAAAGTCTCTACATTCCCATTGGGTCCCCTCTTTCTCGTGAAGATCCATTTACACCCAATGGGTTTTACCCCTTTAGGTGGATCCTCTAGGGTCCATACACCATTCTTATGAATGGAGTTAATTTCTGACTTCATTGCTAGCATCCATCTATCCATGTCATGATCCGTAAGTTCTTCATCAAATGAAGAAGGATCATTGTCAGTTTCACTTGACACATGGAATCCATACCTTTTAGGTGGTGCAACCACCCTCGAACTCCTTAGAAGAGGTATGGGTGTTTCATCTTTATTTTTCTCTTCAGTTTATGGCTTAGGAAGCTCAGAATCCTCAGGCGATTCAATGAGTTACTCTACTTCATTCTTGTTTTGACCTTTAAGGAAATCATTCTCCAGAAATTTCACATCCCTAGAAATAAAAACCTTTTGGGTCTCAGTGTCATAAAGTTGGTATCCAATACCATCTTTAACATACCCAATGAAGTAACACTCATGAGAGAGATTCTAGCTTACTTGTGTCCACGTTCTTCGTAGGGACCAAGCAACCCCCAACCCTCAAGTGATTAAGATTAGGTTTGGTTCCATACCAGAGCTCATGAGGATTCTTAGTTATAGATTTGCTAGGAATCTTATTCATGATATATATTGTAGTCTCTACTGCATATCCCAGAAACTAAGTAGTAAATGTGCTTTGCTCATCATTTAACGGACCATATCCATGATAGTCCTGTTGCGTCTTTCAGCAACACTATTAAGTTGGGGAGTTCCAGGAGGAGTGAGGTTGGCGACAATTCCATTCTCTTTAAGATATTCCTTGAATTCATCTGAGAGGTACTCGCCGCCTCAATCAGATCGAATCCATTTAATCTTCCTATCGATTGGTTCTCAATCAAAGCCTTGAATTCGTTGAACTTTTCAAAGGTTTCAGATTTATGACGTAATAGGAAGATAGACCCATATCACGAATTGTCATCAATAAACTTCAAATAATATCGATATCCATTTCGAGTCGCGATACTGAAGGGATCACGTACATCGTCGTTATGTACTAGGTCAACAATACCTTCGCATATTGTATCTTTGTTACGGAAAGGCGTCCTGATAATTTTACCTTGAATGCAATGTTTGCAGGTAGGCAACGGTTGAACCTGTAGAAAATCCAAAGGTCCATCCTTTATCAATCTATTGATCCTATCAATAGATAAATGACCGAGCCTTTGATGCCAAATATCATTCGAAAGATTTCCATCCTCCCTAGAATGTTTAGGGTTTTATTATTAGTAGTAGTGACATTCATGATACATTTATCAATGCACAATTCATAGAGTCCACCAGAAGTCAAAATACCATTTGTAATATATTTATCATAACGATGTATTACTAATTTATTACAGAAAAGGAATGAATATCCGCTTCTAACAAGATTAGATACAGATAACAAATTCCTTCTGACTACGGGTATATAAAGACACTCTTTAAGTATTAAGACTCTACCACTAGATAATGTTAGCCGACAGGTCCCGACGGCGACTTCTGCAACACTTGCATCAGATCCCATCTGGATGACTATCTCCTCTTCTTCCAGATTCCTAGTTTCTGGAAACAAATGCAACAAATTGCATACATGAACAGAAGCACCAGACTCTACAACCCAACTTCCTTATCGTCTAACGAGAAAGCTAGTTTCAATGATGAAAGTAGATTTCATAACTGTTGGGGCTTTACCTTTGTCGACCGACTTCAGGTATTCCGAGAAGTTATGCCTCCAGTGCCCCGGCTTCTTGCAGTGGTGACAGACGCCGATTTTCTTCGACGCTATCACTATGGATGCATTGGAAGGTGAGCCAACACATTGACTCTTCTTCTTTCTCTTCTGGGTTGGGTCCTTCCGAGATCCTTGCTGCCGACCGTGCTTCCCTCTGACCTGTGCAACCATTGCATTGCCAACGGGATCATCTTTCTTCATTACGTCTTATGCAGACTTTAATGCAACAAGAAGTCCAGCATTATTCAAGTCCAACTTATTCATGTGGAATGAACCCACAAAATTATTGAAAGACTTGGGCAAAACAACAGAATGAAATCATCTTGCATGTCTGCATCCATGTTTACCCCTGGGTTCTCCAACTCAGACAAGTACCCAAACATTTTGAGTACATGTTCTCGGACCGAAGTTCCTTCCTGCATCTTACAGCGAACAATTTCTTTCATAATGTTGTAACGCTGGGTGTGGTTAATGTCACCAAACATATCTTTCAGATTCTGCATTATTTCCTAGCATATGCTCATCTCCACGTGTTGCTTCTGAAGAACATTGGAGAGAGAACCCAGGATATAACATCTAACCAAGATATGATCTTCATCATACTTGTCATTGTATTGCTTTTCTTCCTTCGATTTAGGTCTTTCATGCTGGTCTTATGTGAGAACATAACTTATGTGCTCAACTGAGAGAACAAGCTCCAGATTACAGATCCAATCAGCGTAATTCGATCCGGTCAACTGGTTGACCTCCAGAAGCATGCTTAGTGGGTTCATGGAATTCTTTTTCTGAAATTAAGAATGCACTATATTAGAACATATAATAATATATATTATTTAAATTTAGGAAATTTGATTAAGGCATTTTAAATCAAATTATTCTTGCATTATTAACTTTGAAAGCTCATTCCCTTAATCACTTTCAAAGCAAGAGATATACTTACCGTTATATCTGTAGCAAGAACTGGAATCTCCTCCTTACCTTTGTCACATCCCAATAATATGAGAATCTATTACTCCAATAAAGAGAAGCGAGAACACATTCTGCCTTGCAAGTTCAACTTGCATTTCTCAATTCAGTCTTTAACACCCGAGCCCACCACCCCTAAGGTGATGTTAACCCTTTGTTAATTGAACGAACCGTCAACAGGAATAGTACTCGCTATGCGCAATCCAATATCTCCCCAATAATATGAGGATCCAATATTGGGGTCACTACGCATACGACCTTACTCTTTCGAGAAGCAAAGAGCTCAATCCAGATGCACTTGCACACAGGAGCTATCACTTCGGACAGGCGACAGAAACCCTTCGCCTTGATGGGAGACCATGGATGTCACTTACGCGATCCTCCACCTCATATTCAAATTTTAATTAATTATCATGAATCATATTCATATAATTAATTATTTCAAGGGAAATATACATCTATTCATAATAGAGTGTTTTAATTGGATATAATTAATTCAGTCTTATTAAATCTATTATCAATCCATTTCAAACAACAAACTTGATTGGTTTTACTTGAATACATATATGGTATTATCTCAAAGTACGTATTAATTTGAATTTTAATAATTAGAAAAATACATCTTGATTTCTCCGACATTATCGAGTCCCTACCCGCTGTCATGATCAGTACCAACGGGAATGGGATGGATCGCAACTGGTGCGACCCGCTACCCCAATGCTCCTTAACTAGACACCATATCCACCTTAGGAAAGGATAATGCCAAATAGATAAATATGTACTTGAGATGATCATTGATTATTCAACCTAAATTATACCATATAGTAATAATCAAAACATTTTTGATTATCAAGAAATTTGCAAGACAAATTCCCAATCCTATTCAAGCAAGTTGTTTGTTGACTGTATTTCCAATTATGATCTAGAACAAATCTAATCAACTTACTGGTTGAGGCCATATAAATTAAGGAAATAAGAATCATTAAATATTTCTAAAATATTTTCCACAATTATTTCATAAAATTAACAATTAATTTCACTAATTGACAATCACATAGTTCTTGATTAGGAATGTAATTTCAGCAGTGACACCTACTTACTAAAATTAACAAATCTCAATCAATTTAAATCCAAATTAGATAACATCAGTTTCCAAAGATTTCTAATTTGATTTAGGACAAAATCTAAGTGATGTTTCACGCATTTCTAAGTGCATCAAAACAGTAATTAACTCATTAATCATGTTACGATTCGCAGTCCCGCAACAGTGAATACATGTTCATTAAAACAACCATATTTCGAGCAAACGGATCCAAATTACGTAAACTCAGATACTATGGTTTCCATATTCAATGGGGAACAAAATAAAAGTGATTAATTCATGTTTAAACATTTTAAACAGGGCCGAATTCATTCACTAAACAGATATGCGATAATGAAATGCGACAAAAAAATTTCGCGACTATAACGAACCCAAGTCGTCCTAGGTTTACGGATCGTATCCAAAACCTTCAACCTGGATCTGATACCACTTGAAGGATATGGTATAATCCTCAATCGCATCTCGGAAGCGTGAGCATCGTATCGAATGCGATGAAGAACGACTAGTCGTACTAGTTGTTCTATGCAGCGGAATTTAAAATTTTTATATGATGAAACCATATTATCCAAGATGATTCTCGGATCATTTCATCTATAACCACATCAAGTATATAGTAATACCTCTTGTAGAGTGGTTGATCAAGTCTCTATGAAAAGCGACCTCCTGTCTCAAGTCCGATCGTTGGAGAAGACGCTTGCGAGCGTGGGGATGAGTCGCGTCACCCTCGCAATCCAACGAGTTGATCCAAGCACGGAGAACTCCTGATCTCGTCGTACGAGATCGGACACCTTCTTCAAGAGCGAAACACTGCAAAGAAGATGGACAACCGAAGAAGGTCGATGCGCCTGCGCGAGGCAAAGCGTCGGCAATGGCTTCTCCTCTAGGTCTTAGTGGACGGCCACCAATGGAGAGGAAGAGAGGCTTGACGTGTGGAAGGAGAGAGAGACAGAGTTCTATCTCAATTACATAACCCTAGAGGGCATGGTATGCTTCTCTATTTATAGGGTTTTGGGATCCATGGATCACAATCCATGGGATACATCAAATCAATGGATGAGATTAATATATGTTTAATCCAATGGTCAAGATTGTTGTTAGTAAAAGCGAACAATTAATAACTTTAATTTAGATTAACTATATTTGATAAATAAAATATAATTCAATCTCAAATCAAATCATCAAGAATTGGAGATAATGGAGATGTAAATCTCCAATTCCATATGGGGATCATGGATGGCTACCCTTTCCTTGTTGGAATCGGTAGCCATCCCCACCCCATTATGGATGGGAGTTTTTCTTATGTAATCCAAGATTACATGATTATATATTTCTCTAATTAAAACAAAAATTGTTGTCAAAATATTCTACAAAAATAATTCATAATTAATTTCGAGAATATTGCAATCTTACCATTGGAAATTTGTGAATCACATTCACGACCAAAAACTAATAATAATTTACATTTTCAATTAATTACACAATGTGTATCAAATACATGTCAATAATTAATTAACAAATAAAAATCATAATAAGCTCTCTCTAATATATCATAAATCACATTTATAATATATTATGAATAATTGGATATCACTATCCACATTATTCTTATCCACATGTATCAAGATAGTTAAATGACATTTAATTATCGTTCTCTCAATGCTTAGATATAATTCAACTATGGAATTATTCTTGAACCATTTCAAGATAATGTGATTTCTCTGCAGATACTTGGAGATAAGGACAGGGCAATTGTATTGTTCCATGTATAGTGACTTGGATATTGAGAGCACATCTCAATTCCAGATCTCATTGACCTCCCATAGATGCTTGATTAAATCAAGGCCGCAAACCTAATATTCTCATTGTATCTGAATGTTATTCAGATCAATGTCCAATGCATGGAGTACGATTAGGTCACTTCTCTACTGAGAGGAGTAACTAAAATCCAAACCTGTTTCATCACTCCCTCGGAATGGATGTGTCATGGTTATACAATCGTTTATGATCACATCACACTCAGGTATTCCCAATACCTGTACATCCTGCATACCGGAAGACCTATGATCATCCTGAAGAAATAGATAAATTTTACACTGTCATCTTCAGGGTTTGATTACCAAGTTTCTCAGTCTTGGTGTAACGCCCCGCAATTTTCGATTTTCCTGAAGTCTTAAAACCTTCATTATACTCAAAAGAAACGTCTCGTCGCAAGCTTTCCAACGAGTCCAAAAATGCGTAATTCCGACTTTGGATGTGGGAGATATGCCTATTTTTGTGAAGAGGGGTCATGGATATTGTGGGGATTAATGGTTACGGGATTAGAGAAGTTAATTACGTGTTAGGGCTATTTTTGAGATTCTAAAACTAGGGTTTTAGTCCTAGCCTATATTAAGACCCCCATCCTTCATCTCCCCTCATTCCCACCTCTTTCCAAACCCTAATCCATCCCTTTCTTCGGTGCCACCACCATTATCAAAAGCTCTCGAAGCCACGTAGCTTCATGACAAGAAGAAGACGAGGAGGGCCATCGCAAGAGAAAGGCAACCCTCTCATCGGGTTCGTGATCGGGCGATTGAGCACGTGGATCAAAGACGTGCACGAGTTTTGGTAACGGATCGTCGATATCTACCTTTCATGTTCACATTTCATGATCTGAAGATTATCGATTTTGGGGGATAACTATCCGATTTCGATCCATCCCCGGGATCACCTTTTGCTGTTGGTAAACATGAAATCTTTTACTATCGAATCACATCCTCATGTTTCATTCTAACCATTTTTGCAGTTGTTCGTCATCGTTAATGGATAATCTAGAATGTTAATGGATAATTTAGATTCTTTGTTGCACTACTCTTTTGGTTATAGTCGGGTTGTATGCATTATCATCGTAAGATCATCATATTACGATATGGACGATATGCATACGTTGGGATATGACTTTGTTGTGGATCAATATAAGATAGGAACCCAAGAATGATATCATCCTTGTACGTTAGGAGTGCACCAATTCTATTAACATATAAACTATACAATATAATAATATTGAATAATATCGACAATATTACTCCATGAATTATGTTATTACGTAATAAAATTTTCCTGAATCCTTTCTCACTAAACCGTGGAAAGTTTCGTTGCAAGATAGATGAAAGTATATGCTTTATTATTTTTTTGTAATCATAGAATTTTGAGAGGGAAAGGCGTATCAATCCGTCTCCTGTGAATTTTTTTTAAATCTCTTCCATAAAGATAAACTTAATCTTAATCTCGAGGTATGAACGGGGACGGGAGCCTGGACACAGTCACAACGTGTCTAGGCAGTTATTTTTTTTAGCATTGATGTCCACGTAGATCTCATATTTATAGTATAAAGTTGTTATATCACATATCTATATTATTTATAACGTGATTATCAAATATGAAAAACCAAGTGCACTTAGTAATAAATATATCTTTCAGTATGTGACCATCCGTTAATGCTCTCTTTCCAAACAAATATTTAATTTATTTTTTTGTTTGTTATGTATACTATCTATAGTACCGAATACGATGGGACTTCCCTGTTTGGTTATGCCATTTACGTATTTATTCTTGTCTACACCTATTGGTAGTACCATCTGTTTTATATGACATGTCTATAATATATATGTTGGATTATCATTTACATCTCATGATTATCAAGCTGTCGGATTTCTTGCATATACTTGTAATAGTGGATATATCTAGGGTCCTTGCGACTTGGTATACTTGTAATAGTGGATATGTCTAGGTTCCTTGCGACTTGGTACTATATATATGATATCTCTTGTATGAACGATATGAATCAAGGTGCAGAAGTCTTCGTAATAACAGTTGGGTCGAGGTCTATGAACAGACCCATTATGTCAAGTACAATGTTGATGCTTGTGACATGGTTTAGAATCAAATATGTTGTGTAGTATGTAGGTGAAAAGATAAATACCACAAGGTGGGTGCACATCCTTGTGGTCCGGTTGAGCCGACAGTGAGTCACCCCCACTCGAGGGGCATCAAAGAGTGGGGTGGTGGTAGGTACTCTGGTGGAGTTGAGGTGGATGCACGCGTGCATCGCACCGGACGGATCAGTTTTGTTGCACTTTTTAGGGAGCGAGCGAGACTCCTCCGGCAGACTCGATTGACAGAGTTACGATTCATGAGGCTTATATGCCCGTCTCGAGTGTCAGAGTACTACCAACTAGACTAGCTGAAGGATTACGCTTGCGTACAGGTCTTAGATTGCACTTTGAATGGAGTGTTGTAGGCTTCATTCCTAGTGCAGGCTTTCTCCTTTGACGGGCGAGTCCGGGATAAGTAAATGAAAGTATGGTTCAAGATATGTCAAAGAATTGGTTTTGATTGCGTACGCGTTAAAGGTCTAGAATATAACTGTTTATATATTGCTATTTTTTTATTGAAATGTTCTCTTCTAAACTAGTTCACTTACTGCATCTGCTTTGCCTACTTATAAGCTCTTAATTTACAACATTTTATCCTTACTGGGTCAGTTGACTCACAAGTTACATTCTTTGGAAATCCAACAGGAAGTGTAGAGCAAGAGACAGAGGCTCACATCTTTGGTGGTGCATCTGCAGGACGTTGTTAAGGATGAGGACCAGTTTCATAGTAGTTTATGTTATCCTTCTTTTCCAATTATTTATGATGTAATAAAGAGACTCCGAGGATTTACCCTTATGTGGACTTTTGTTATCAATGGAAACTTAGATTTTCTTCCCTATTTCCTTATTTGTATAAATGGTATATCATGCAGGTTGTTTATGATTGTTGTTGGGTAATACTGAGAACGGATGTTGAGATGCGCTCCCGTCGAGGTGGGGCGTTTCATTTGGTATCAGAGCCCAATTACCCCATCAGTCATAAACAACTGTATGGTAGGAGAAATACCATTGTACATTAGACAAGTAGATTTTTGACTACTGTAAAAAAAATGTATTGATCAAGGTTGACTAGTGACCTCTACTCTAGGATCTGATTGCAATTCCCTTTTATTTCTGCACTTGCAGAACATGCCGCCTCGTAGAGATCAGACTGCACAGCAGTTGGCTGCGATGATGGCGATGCTGTAGGATGTGCAACAGAGACAGCTTATGCTCGAGGAGCGATTGTCGAGATCTGCGTCCGAGGGCGGGTCTGGAATGGGTGGGGGAGATGGCGATCCACCACCACCACCACCTCCTCCTCCTCCGTCGCCGCCACCACCGCAACAAGAGGACATATTTTCAAAGTATCACAAGGAGAAAGTTCCAGAATTTCTGGGCAATACAAGTCCAGATGTGGCAGAGAGATGGCTGAAGCGTGTGGAAAAGGTATTTCGCACCATACATGTATCGGATGAGGAGAAGGTTACCCTTGCCACTTACTCCTTAGCATGCTATGCTGAGGAATGGTGGAGTTCTATGGAGCCGCAGATTACAATGCCAATTACTTGGGAGAAATTTACTGAGGCATTCCGGGAGCATTTCTATCCGGAATACTGGCTAGAGCAGCGCCGCGTGGAGTTCACACTACTCGAGCAAGGGAACAAGACTGCGGCTGCTTATCTAAATAGGTTCACGGAGTTGCTGAAGTATGCTGCTAGCACTGTGCCGATTGAGGCTGACGAAGCATTCAAGTTCTTTCGAGGTCTTCGTAAGGAAATTCGCGAGAGACTAGTACCCCTTAGATTGGTTACTATGAAGGAAGTGGTTGATGCTGCATCACGAGTGGAGGAGGACTTGCGTGAAGGCAGGTCAGTACAAACTAGGCAAGGAGGACCGAGCTATTATGGGAGGACTGCTCGTAATGATCGTTCGATGGCACGTAGAGGACAACGTATCCACCACTACCGGCATGGCATGTCTACCAGGTCTGCACATGGAGGAGCTCCTACCTTTGGGCAAGCACTTTCCGATCCATCACGACCAGCACATCCAATGGTGAACACCATAACCGATGCACGTGTTTGCTACCGATGCAACCAAGAGGGGCACATCAGGTCCAACTGTCCGTTGGGAGCTTCACAGATGCGAGGTACTGTACGAGGGGGACGTCCGCAGCACCAAGGACGTGGTTCTACCTCACGCGGTGGTAGGGGACATCCCAACCAGACTCGAGGCACGATAGGTTCCAGAGGGCCCCGAAGACAAGGTCAACTCAATGCCATCACCGATGGGCAGGCACATGCTTCAGAATCAATAGTACGAGGTATGATTTCAGTAGGCGACTTTACAACTCATTCTCTTTTTGATTCGGGCGCATCTCATTCCTTCGTGTCATGGAGTTTTGCGGATACCTTAGGCCGAGAGCCTACCATAGTTTCAGACCCTTATCTTATTAAGGGACCTGGAGGTCAGGTGTTTGTTGTCCATCGGGGGTTTCCCGATTGTCCAGTCTATATTGGAGGTTATATGCTTGAGGCCTACTTGCTGCTTATTCAGAAGTAGGATTTTGATGTTATTCTTGGCATGGATTTGTTAGAGACTCACCATGCATGTCTAGACTGTTTCCAGAAACAAATTATTTTCAGGATACCTGAGCTACAAGAATTTGTATATGATGGAAGCACCTCGTCGAGAGGGGTAACCTGCATATCAGCATTGCAAGCTCATCGCCTGCTATCTCATGGGTGCGAAGGATTTATTGCTCACGTCATTGGGAATCAAACTCCCATGGAAGGAATAGAGGCGATTGAAATAGTGAAGAAATTTCCGGATGTATTTCCTGCAGATTTACCTGGACTTCCCCCACCTCATGAGGTGGAGTTTGAGATTTCTATTATTCCAGGAACTCAACCAATATCTATGGCTCCATACAGGATGGCACCAGCTGAGCTGAAGGAACTCAAGGTGCAGTTACAAGAACTGCTGGAGAAGGGTTTCATACGCCCTAGTACATCTCCATGGGGAGCGCCTGTCCTTTTTGTTAAGAAGAAGGATGGATCTATGCGCATGTGTATAGATTATCAGCAGTTGAATAAAGTAACGATCAAGAATCGTTACCCTTTACCGCGCATTGACGATCTCTTTGATCAACTACAAGGGTCATCCATCTTCTCTAAAATTGATCTACGATCTGGTTATCACCAGTTACGTATTCGGGATGTGGATATACCTAAGTCTGCATTCAGAATCAGATATGGTCACTACGAGTTCTTGGTGATGCCCTTTGGCTTGACAAATGCCCCAGCAACATTCATGGACATGATGAATCGAGTTTTTCAGCCTTTCCTCGATAGTTTTGTTGTGGTTTTCATTGATGATGTCCTTATCTACTCTCGAGATGAGAAGGAACATCGCACTCACTTACAGACAGTGCTGGAGACCTTGCGGAGGCACAAGCTATATGCAAAGTTTAGTAAGTGTGAGTTTTGGCTTCAAGAAGTATCATTCTTAGGCCATGTTATCTCAGGTGCAGGAGTGTCTGTGGATCCAGCAAAAATCGAAGCAGTCCTCAGTTGGGAACGACCGAAGAACGTGTCTGAGATCCGAAGCTTTCTTGGTTTAGCCGATTATTACAGACGGTTTGTGAAGGGATTTTCTCAGATTGCCCTTCCCCTCACCCAGCTGACCAAGAAGGAGATGCTATATGCTTGGTCAGAAGAGTGTGAGAATAGCTTCCAGACACTGAAAGAAAGGCTCACTACAGCTCCCATCTTGACAATTCCGTCGGGTCCAGACGGATTCACAGTTTACACTTATGCATCAAAGGAGGGCCTGGTTGCGGTTTTGATGCAACATGGTAAGGTTGTTGCATATGGATCTAGACAGTTGAAGCCACGCGAGAAAAACTACCCAACTCATGATATGGAACTGGCAGCAGTTGTCTTTGCTCTTAAAATGTGGAGACATTATCTTTATGGTGTTGCTTTCGAAATCTTCACAGATCACAAGAGTCTCAAGCATCTTTTTGATCAGAAGGAGCTCAATATGAGGCAAAGGAGATGGCTGGAGTTGCTAAAGGATTATGAGTGCACCATCTCTTACCATCCTGGTAAGGCAAATGTGGTTGCTGATGCCCTTAGTCGTAGGCCTCATTCAAGTGAATCTCGTCCTCAGCTTAAAGCATGGGATCTTCTTGCAGCTTTCAGTGATTGGCATCCATTTCAGAGTAGTCGAGAGACTGTCATAGTTCCATCCCCTTCTCGTTCAGAGTTAGTTGAGCGAATCATCCAAGGGCAACATGAAGACCTGAGTATGCAGAGACTCAAGGAGAAGGCTATCACAGGAACCTTAATTGGCTTTTCTTATCAAGATGGTGTGCTACGAAATGGGAATCGATTGTGTGTTACAGCAGATGTACAATTGAGGGAAGAGATCATGCATGAGGCACATAGTTCACGGTTGTCGATACATCCTGGTGGTACAAAGATGTACAAGGATTTGAAAAAGGATTTTTGGTGGAAGCAAATGAGAAGGGATGTGGCCAAGTTTGTGGCAAAATGCCTGACGTGTCAGCAAATTAAGACTGAGCATAAGAGGCCACCTGGACTTTTGCAATCCCTTCCTATTCCTGAGTGGAAGTGGGAGGGTATATCTATGGATTTTGTGACGGGTCTTCCTAAGACCACTAGTAGTCATGATGCCATCTGGGTCGTGGTTCATAGGCTTACTAAGTCAGCACATTTCATACCTGTGAGTATGGCATGCACTCCCTTACAGCTTGCAGTGATCTTTATTAAGGAGATTGTCAGACTTCATGGGCTGCCGAAGCAGATTGTATCTGATCGTGATCCAAGGTTCACCTCTCACTACTGGAGGGAATTCATGAGTTCTTTAGAAGTACAACTATGCCTCAGTTCTACTTATCATCCATAGACCGACGGACAATCCGAGAGGACAATTCAGACACTGGAGGATCTTCTTCGAGCATGTGTGCTGGAGTGGAAAGGGTCGTGGAAGGACCATTTGCCGTTAGCAGAGTTTACGTATAATAACAGTTACCATGCCAGCATAGGCATGGCTCCTTTTGAAGCATTGTATGGAAGACGATGCTCTACACCTCTGAGTTGGTAGGAGGTTGGACATAACCTTCTACATAAGGTAGAGTACTCGGAGGAGACTGCTAAGGCAATCAAGATAGCTCGAAAGAAATTGCTTACTGCACAGAGTAGGCAAAAGAGCTACAGCGATAGACGACGCACTGATCTTAGCTTTGAAGTTGGAGATTTTGTCTTCTTGAGAGTGTCTCCCACAAAGGGAGTTCAGCGATTTGGAGTGAAGGGAAAGTTAGCACCCCGGTTTGTCGGACCGTTCGAGATTCTCGACAAGATTGGTAAAGTTGCGTACAGGATTTCTCTTCCTCCTCACCTTGCTGGTGTGCATGATGTTTTTCATATCTCCAACTTGAGAAAATATGTGCATGATCCATCGCATGTGATTAGTTATGATGACCTTCATGTGGACACTGACCTGAGTTATCCGGAGGAACCAGATCGGATCATCGATCGTTCAGTGAAGAAGTTGAGGCATAAGGAGATACCTTTGGTGAAGATCCTTTGGCAACGTCAAAACTCTAAGGAGGCCACCTGGGAACCCGAGGAGGATATGCGACGTGACTACCCATACCTATTTGAAGGTAATCTATAAGCTACTTTCATTTTTTTAAGGTTGTTATCTTTTACTCGATAGGATCCAACCTTTTAAGGTTGTTATGATTACACCTTTTGCATCCCAAGTCTCGGGGACGAGACTATTTTTCAGGTTGTTATGATGTAATGCCCCGCAATTTTCGATTTTCCTGAAGTCTTAAAACCTATTCAATATTATACTCAAAAGAAGCGTCTCGTCGCAAGCTTTCCAACGAGTCCAAAAATGCGTAAGTCCGAGTTTGGATGTGGGAGATATGCCTGTTTTTGTGAAGAGGGGTCATGGATATTGTGGGGATTAATAGTTACGGGATTAGAGAAGTTAATTACGTGTCAGGGCTATTTTTGGGATTCTAAAACTAGGGTTTTAGTCCTAGCCTATATTAAGACCTCCATCCTTCATCTCCCCTCATTCCCACCTCTTTCCAAACCCTAATCCATCCCTCACTACAACAAAATACACTAAATTCGACCTTTTGCAATCTCAAATGTCGATTTCAATAATTGCATACTCGACATTTTTTATTATGTCGAATTGCAAAGAGTATTTTCGACGTGTGGAATTGATATGATACGTGCGACATTTTTATGCGTCGACCTTCTCTTCGGTCCTCCCTCTTCTCTGAGCCGAAAACCATTCACACATTCCCTTCGTCCTCTAAGCCGCACCTCCTTGATCGGCCTTCGTCCTCTTCGACGTAGGAGGTATATAATATAATCCTATTACTTATCACATTCCCTAATCCCTCATTTTCATGTTCCTCCGCCCTAATTTCATGTTCCTCCGCAGGTCATCGCTCTTACTCGAAGATCGTGGCCAAATCTCATCATTCACCGGTAGGATTCTTATAACTCTAGGTTGTCTATGGGGTTTAGATCATATTCTATGAGTTTTCTATGGATTTTCTAGATTTTATATGTATTAGGTGCACTTGTCTAAGCATTTAGTGCTCCTGTGGGCACTGCACATTTGCTGTAGGAGGTATTTGCGATTCTCGCACAGCTGATATGGAAGGTATTGATGCACCACCCAGGTTGGTGGTGGAGTATGTGAGTAAATACTCGAGTGCTATTGGGATGTTTTGGCCCTTTGTTTTAGTGGTTTTTGGTAGAGTGGTTGTGAGGTCAATGGTCGGTCACACAAATCTATGTGAAGAATTTGTTTTGGCTCTTTGTTTTGCACTATGGATTGTGATTTATTAACTAGGGCAAACCATTCTGTATGACAAAATTTGCCAGAATATTATCTTAACACATGTGGATGTAATTTATTAATATGGACAGTGGGTAGCATTCTGCCACACAAATCATATAATAACACAAATTCTTTTGCCGTTGAGATTTTAGATCTAGGAAGTACTCCATTATAATGAGTTAGATGAAGCACTACTTGTGCACAAAAGTTGTTTCTTGTTGTATTGATTAGTGTGCACGGAAATTCAGTTTCTTCCTCTAACTAAAACAGTGTATCTTGAATGGATTGCATTTCAATTATATTGTTGTGGGTTTTATTAAAGTACATTTTGGAAAAGTGAGGAGCAGATGTTGAAGGCATCTAGAAGAAGTCACTATAAATGGCATTCAGTTGAACCTGCAAATATAGATATATTTAGAATATTCTTTTGGTTAGAGTATGTCCCCCTTGAAGGACACACTTGTGCAATCATCGTGTATGGAATACAAGCAGATACTTATGAACCAACGATACCATATCTCTCCTATACCAAACAACTTTGGGAGTGGAGAGATGACTTCAGCAAGGGAAATTTCAGAATTAGCGTAATGTGCTAAGAGGTTGCTTCTAATCCATCATTCTCACCACCTTTATGCTATCAGAGCACTCTCAGGTTCGATATCTAGGCTTCTGTATTACTACTAGTAGTTCAGTTTCTAATTGTTACTGTTTCAGATATGGTTTTGAGATAACATTCTGTTTCGGATATGTTTCAATTATGTAGGACATTTTGGTGTGCCTCTGTTCTTTGAAAACAATCCAATGTGGATTGCTACTGTGTCCATCAAATCAGATTATCATAACAAAAGAAATAATCCTTTCAGATCATGTAATTATCCTCTATTTTACCATTGTTTTTAGGGATATTTACCCAGCGAACCCTGAAATCTTTCAAAATTACCTCTACGACCTTTGAAACATCGATATTCCTCCCTAGACCCCGTAATCTTGCTCCGTCTTACCCTATAGACCCTACCGTTAATTTGATATTTTTTAAGTTAACTTGTTTGGGTTTAAGTTGAGTTAATCTAACCCTAGCAAATCCAAGGGCCCTCCTTTCTTCTTCTCTCCCCTCCTTTTTCTTCCACACTCTCTCCTTCTTCATTCTTGCTGGACGAAGTAAGGGTTGGGCACGGCGGGGGGATGGGTTCCTTTGATCGGGGTGGGGAAGTGGACGGGAGGAGCATCCGCGCGCGGGGAGGGGGGTCTCCATCGCCGGGGAGGGAGCAGGACTCCGGGGGGTGGGCACGGCGGGCGGGGCTCCAGGGGTCGCACCGGGGGGCGCGGGGGAACAGAGGAGGGAGGAGTTGAGGGCGAGGGAGAGGTTGCGGGACTGGGCGAGGGCTTCGAGATAGGAGTCGAGGGTGGAGAGGAGGGGACCCGCGGCGGACTGGAGGCGGGAGTTGACGTCGGAGAGGGAGGACTTAAGGGAGTCGACGTCGGAGAGGAGGGAGCGGAGGTCATCGACGGCGCGGATGAAGTCCTGGTAGTGGGCGCGGCAGACGTCCTCGATCTCCAGCTCCTTGTCGCGGGAGACCTTGCGGAGGGACTGGAGGAGGGCGGCAGACGTCCTCGTCCTCGTTGGTAGAAGATTGTTTACGGGATGTCAAAGATTCCGTCTTTGCATTTGTTGGGTTTTCTGTCGTTCTTCCGGTGTACAGTTGAGATTTTTCCTGAGAATCTGATCAAGTTTTTGGGGTTTTTTTCTTCTTATATTCATATTGGTTTTGCTTCCGATTCAATATCCCTTCATTCTTGGAGATCTGTTATGGGTTCTCTGTTTCTTTAATTTGGAAGGAAGAGTTCACAGTTCAATAGAGGTTTCTTCCTTGTGCTTCACTTTTGATGCGTTTGGGATAAGCCTTTTGCTGTTGCTTGTGGGATTTCGGAGGCGTTTTAGTCAAATCTTTCAAATCCTTGTTAGAAGTCACCGGAGATCCCAAGAGGGTGGGAGGGAATGGCACTTGCCGTAAATTTGATAAATAAAATGGGTATCATGTAAAGAAGATAACAGAATCTGGTCACTTTTAACGGGGCAAATGGATGGGAGTTAACCACAGGGTCTGTGGGATAAGGGTTAGCAAGATTACGGGGTCGAGGGAGGAATATCGATGTTTCAAAGGTCGTAGAGGTAATTTTGAAAGATTTCAGGGTTCGCTGGATAAATATCCCTTGTTTTTACTCATTTCTGCATTCTTCACATCTCCACGCTTGTTGTTGTCTCACCACAACTGCTACACAACAGCTCACGCTACTCCCTCTCACCACCTCCATCTTCTTCTGTTGCCAAAACCAGACGATACAATGTAATTAATTCCAAATTATAGCTACAGAAGTGCCCAGCAACACTACTAATGGCAGCATAAAATAAGACCACCCTATGGAGCTGTGAAACTCAGAGCAAACTCAAAGGAATCTCTGGTTGATGTAGTCCTTGGATCTGCCATTATCATCTAACGTGTCTCTGCTAATGGTTGGCAGATTCGAACTTTAGATAACAAGTGGATAACACATCCTAGAGATTTATAGCTTAGAAAAAGTTTAACTCTGGCTTTCCATCGTTTACAGTAGATGGTCGAAATATTTACCTTGCATTGGCATCCGATGGATTTAATCCATTTGTGCGTTTAAGCTTGTCATGTAATATGTAGCAAGTAATCTTGACAACATATAACTTGCCCCTTTAGATGTGCTTAAAACCAGAATACTATATGATGTGTTTATTGATCCTGGCTCCGATGCTTCAGGAATGGATATATATATATATATATATATATATATATATATATATATATATATATAGATGTATTCCTGGGCCCGATTCCTGGACCCCATGCTCTTGGAAACATATTCTTCTTATTGTTAGTGTTTACCACTTGCATATTTGATGACCGTGCAAGTGTATGATGTATATTTGATGATCATGCAAGTGTAAGATGTATATTTGATTGTACTGCTTGCATATTTGATGATCAGCAAGTGTAAGATGTATCCTATGATTGCTGGCTGTTGGAGTACACGTATACAGAAAAAACATATGGTGAGATTCTGATAGAGAATATGTTGCTTGGCCTTTTCTTTCCATTGTGATTTTGTAGCTTTATTCTCTTATAGTGTATAGATAGGGAAAGATGCCTTGGTATTCTTATGGTAGCTCCCTTGCCTTTGCCACAAGCTGAACAACAATGCCTTGTTCTCCACCATTGACTGCTAAGATGGAGGAGCCTCCAACAAGTGCGGTGTCAACTTTGGCCCCTGCAACTGCACATCCGTCACTGGCGGTGGTTAGATCCAACTATACAAGCACGATTGCATTCATTTCTATATAGAGGTTGTTTTTGCAGATTAAAGAAATGGACTAAATCCTTAGAGAAAGGAAGCTCGAGATAGGAATAACTGCGAGGAGGAAGCAACTGGTCTTGTGCGATAGATCATTGGGAACCATATTGGGTATTGCATTGGATCTTCTTACTGAATTAATAGCTCAAATAGAGCCAACCACTGTGCAACAAATTATTGGTGATACAAACATCCTTCATAGTTTGAAAGATATCTTAACTATGTACATATGTGAATGTATCATGACTGCTCGCATTTTGAATTGCAGAACATCTGTGGATCAGATAGGAAGGTGAGACAACCACTTTGCTGGTTGGTTTCACATTCATATCCTGGTTGAGGGAAATGAGGGAGCTAAATAAGTGGAGCCATTTTGTGTACAGGGATTAACCCATTCTCAAGTTTGAACTAAACATGGATATGGTATGGTCGAAGTATTTATTGTTCGGCACTATCCAATTGGAGTCATCTTGTCTACAAGGTTTTCTAATTTTGGTTTAATGAGCAGCGTGACCTCTCTTATAAAGATGACATGAACAAGTACTTCATGGAGTTCATCGACGTGATGTTGCCGCTCAAAGGGTTCATCTTCATGGAGTTCATGGATTGTATTATTATTCTTTCCCTTGTAGAATTTCAATGTCATTCTGTATTATATTTGAGATTCCTATTGTTGTCTATATCAATTCACGTGAGTTTCTGTTGAAGGAGAATCGAGGTTGAAGGAAGAAGAAAGCAAACTAGTGCCATGGCTGAATTCAACATTGAGGTTTTTCATTTTACTAAAGCCACAAGTTTGTTTTATTATCTACTTCTCTATCCCGATATCTACAGCTAGAAAGCTACCTAGAAAGCAACATTGAGATTACTATAAGTGGTTGGATTATCTTACAATATATTCGGGTTATCTAGAAGAGCTACATTTTGTTTATGTCTATCTTAAAAGGTTTTGTTTAATATAGCGGTTACATATCCTTTTTATTGTTTTTTATGATAAGTTATTGCTGAGATGACAATCTTCTATGCTATTTTATCATTTTTACACAACAACCACACTCACAAATCCCTTTGTTGTGTACGACAGGCCTTGTTGTTGTTGTTTGCTCCACAGAGCGGCCACCTCTTCGTCCTCTTTTTGATATGTGTGCAAAAGCTAAGTTTTCTTTCTTCGCTTTGGGTTTCATTATCTTCTTGTCATTTTGAACTCTGATTTATTTTTGTTTGAACAACAATGATTCCTCTCACTCTTCACATTAGAAAAACATTCATACTGGTTGAGGAGATGGTCAGTATATATCAAGGAAGTGGACATTCTTGCTCTGCTTTGATAGTTTCTTTGCAGGTCTTGTGTTCACTAAATGGGAATTTTGTTGTCTTCTCAGGTGTCTAACATGCTTCCTGGAAGTGGATTTTCTAACTTGATAAAGTATGATTTTTGGCCAAAAGGAATGTGCGACACAACCTGGGAAATCAAAATGCTAGCGAAGATCATGCTACTTCTATGAGCAACTTCTCAAAGGATAGTTTATATGTACTGGATGTGATGGGCACTGGGCTCTCTATCATTAATTAAGAGGTAAATTCCTTTCGTATGAAGTTCTTTTATGGTTTCAAACTTTTATGTTTTATATTATTATTGCTCCTACTACTGCATGTGATGATAATTCCCACTTAAACAAGTTCTTTGCTTTTATCTGCAAACAATACCAATACTTAACGTAGATAGTCCATTTTCTGGAACTTGCCAAAGACAGTCCCTATTGCCATCAGTCCGTGCTGCAAAGGAATGGATCGCAAACTTGGGAAACCAATCTTAAAGATGCTAACGATGATCATGTTGCTTCTATAGGTAAATATAAAATGTTTGGGTCTTCAAAATGATGAAACTTTCTGTCATATATATTAATAATTTACAGGTGAGAGACTACGATATATATTGAATACCATGTTGCTTCTATATTAATAGTTTTCAGATGAGCAACATCGAGAGGCAGCTGATCTAAGACATTGTATACAAGTCAATCCATATAGCCACCAGCTAGAATTTCGTGATTTTGGAAGTGCAAAACTCTTTGGTAAGTATTAACATCTTACCGGAAAGTCCATTATATTGAACATATCAACATCTCACCAGAAAGTCCATTATATAGAACATATAACTAACTTAGATATGCTTCACTTCGTACAAGTAAAAGGGGTGCCGAAGATATCATATTCTACATATTTCTAAAGGGAATCAATTATACCATAGCTAGAGGGAACCTTCATTTCTTAAGCACTGTCCTAAGCCTTTGGTAAGTATTTTACTCTCTCAATTAAACACTGCTTTGTTTAATTATATATTGATCTAATGGCTTCAAATCAAGCTCGTCTAAGCAACATTTGTCCTAACATCTCTCCTCTTGGTATGAAAGGTTGGTGGGTGTATCTATTTTCTGTCTATGTATTTTTGTACATGTTTATGAGATATGGAAGTGACTAACAAAAAGCACCAGTAGTCTAATGGTAGGACGGTACCATGACAAGGTACAAATCTGGGTTCGATTCCCGGTTGGTGCATATATTTTCAATGTCTTACATGAAATTTATTTTCAATATCTCTTGTTTTTGCACATGTTTCAAGTCTATCACATTTTTATCAATGAAGTCTGGTGAGAATATGGTGCTTTCTGGGTCTCAGCATGACCACGTACGCCGTTGCTCTCAACTTCTAGGTAATTTGATATGAGCGTTCCCACATAATCATTCTTGCTATGATAAGGTCATCCTTTTCATCTCAACTTATACAGCTTTAGATTAGAAAATAAAGTGACTACTTTGAAGCTTTTCTTGCTGATTAAATTAGAACTTTTAATAGGTTGAAAGAAGGTTTGTCTATATATAAATAACAATAAAAGAGGGTTGTGCGTAAATTACAAAATGGCACCTTCAGGAGAGGTGACGAGCAGGAGGGGCTACAGGTAAAATACCCACTAAAGGGCATAATCGACGTTTATTGTCAAGCAACTTTCTTGTCGTCGAATATGCAAGACCAATCGACGTTTATAAATTTCAATATTCGACATTAGTAGTTTAAAAGTCGAAAATAAATATGACACTCGACGGTTACATGTCGAGTTATGGCAACAACATCGACGTTTAAATGTCAAATTTAAGCATTAAAACGACGTTAAATTTAATCAGGCTCAACAAATCGACATTACACTTTATACGTCGAATAAACTTAATTTCGACGAGCCTGAATCGACAGATTTTTTCGACGTAAACAAACGTCGAAATTAGCATTATTCGACGTTTAACTAGACCTATTTCGACGTTTGCAAACGTCGATTTTAATCCTTTTTGCTGTAGTGCCTTTCTTCGGTGCCACCACCATTATCAAAAGCTCTCGAAGCCACGTAGCTTCACGACATGAAGAAGACGAGGAGGGCCATCGCAAGAGAAAGGCAACCCTCTCATCGGGTTCGTGATCGGGCGATCGAGCACGTGGATCAAAAACGTGCACGAGTATAGGTAACGGATCGTCGATATCTGCCTTTCATGTTCACATCTCGTGATCTGAAGATTATCGATTTTGGGGGATAACTATCCGATTTCGATCCATCCCCGGGATCACCTTTTGCTGCTGGTAAACATGAAATCTTTTGCTATCGAATCACCTCCTCATGTTTCATTCTAACCATTTTTGCAGTCGTTCGTCATCGTTAATGGATAATCTAGAATGTTAATAGATAATTTAGATTCTTTGTTGCACTACTCTTTTGGTTATAGTCAGGTTGTATGCATTATCATCGTAAGTTCATCATATTACGATATGGATGATATGCATACGTTGAGATATGACTTTGTTGTGGATCAATACAAGATAGGAACCCGAGAATGATATCATCCTTGTACGTTAGGAGTGCACCAATTCTATTAACATATAAACTATACAATATAATAATATTGAATAATATCGACAATATTACTCCATGAATTATGTTATTACGTAATAAAAATTTTCCTGAATCCTTTCTCACTAAACCATGGAAAGTTTCGTTGCAAGATAGATGAAAGTATATGCTTTATTATTTTTTTGTAATCATTGAATTTTGAGAGGGAAAGGCGTATCAATCCGTCTCCTGTGGTTTTTTTTTAATTCTCTTCCATAATGGTAAACTTAATCTTAATCTCGAGGTATGAACGGGGACGGGAGCCTGGACACAGTCACAACGTGTCTAGGCAGTTATTTTTTTTAGCATTGATGTCCACGTAGATCTCATATTTGTAGTATAAAGTTGTTATATCACATATCTATATTATTTATAACGTGATTATCAAATATGAAAAACCAAGTGTACTTAGTAATAAATATATCTTTCAGTATGTGACCATCCGTTAATGCTCTCTTTCCAAACAAATATTTAATTTATTTTTTTGTTTGTTATGTATACTATCTATAGTACCGAATACAATGGGACTTCCCTATTTGGTTATGCCATTTACGTATTTATCCTTGTCTACACCTATTGGTAGTACCATCTGTTTTATATGACATGTCTATAATATATATGTTGGATTATCATTTACATCTCATGATTATCAAGCTGTCGGATTTCTTGCATATACTTGTAATAGTGGATATATCTAGGTTCCTTGCGACTTGGTATACTTGTAATAGTGGATATATCTAGGTTCCTTGCGACTTGGTACTATATATATGATATCTCTTGTATGAACGATATGAATCAAGGTGCAGAAGTCTTCGTAATAACAGTTGGGTCGAGGTCTATGAACAGACCCATTATGTCAAGTACAATGTTGATGCTTGTGACATGGTTTAGAATCAAATATGTTGTGTAGTATGTAGGTGAAAAGATAAATACCACAAGGTGGGTGCACATCCTTGTGGTCCGGTTGAGCCGACAGTTAGTCACCCCCACTCGAGGGGCATCAAAGAGTGGGGTGGTGGTAGGTACTCTGGTGGAGTTGAGGTGGATGCACGCGTGCATCGCACCGGACGGATCCGTTTTGTTGCACTTTTTAGGGAGCGAGCGAGACTCCTCCGGTAGACTCGATTGACAGAGTTACGATTCATGAGGCATGTATGCCCGTCTCGAGTGTCAGAGTACTACCAACTAGACTAGCTGAAGGATCACGCTTGCGTACAGGTCTTAGATTGCACTTTGAATGGAATGTTGCAGGCTTCATTCCTAGTGCAGGCTTTCTCCTTTGACGGGCGAGTCCGGGATAAGTAAATGAAAGTATGGTTTAAGATATGTCAAAGAATTGGTTTTGATTGCGTACGTGTTAAAGGTCTAGAATATAACTGTTTATATATTGTTATTTTTTTATTGAAATGTTCTCTTCTAAACTAGTTCACTTACTGCATCTGCTTTGCCTACTTATAAGCTCTTAATTTACAACATTTTATCCTTACTGGGTCAGTTGACTTACAAGTTACATTCTTTGGGAATCCAACAGGAAGTGTAGAGCAAGAGATAGAGGCTCACATCTTTGGTGGTGCATCTGCAGGACGTTGTTAAGGTTGAGGACCAGTTTCATAGTAGTTTCCGTTATCCTTTTTTTCCAATTATTTATGATGTAATAAAGAGACTCTGAGGATTTACCCTTATGTGGACTTTTGTTATCAATGGAAACTTAGATTTTCTTCCCTATTTCCTTATTTGTATAAATGGTATATCATGCAGGTTGTTTATGATTGTTGTTGGGTAATATTGAGAAAGGATGTTGAGATGCGCTCCCGTCGAGATGGGGCGTTTCACTTGGTCATTGGGATTTGGTATAGATCATATGCTTTCCCAAAGCATATATCATATCTTCAAATTCATGTCATGCTTCCAAAGCATGATGACCATGCATGGAATTTGATCAGTCCCAATACCTCATGAGTGAGATCATGTCTCCCGGTTCACATGTGAACCTGTATGATCCCTTTGAGAGATCATATTACTCATATGTCCTTACATGCACACCAACTCGCCGGTGTATAGACCTTGGTTAGGTCGTCAAACTGTTGGTATGCCAAATGTACATACTCAGACATATAGTAACACATCTGTCTATGGTCAGAGGATGCATGCCTATGCAGTGGCAATATTCAACATAGGTCTTTGGTTATCTCGATCTCGTTAAGTCAACCCATTGACTCAGCTAATCTGACACCTCCGAATAACTATTCCCATGCAGAGGACTTGCATCAAGAGGTCAGTCAGATGTTAGCCAGATGAGAAAGGATTTCCATCTCCTACTCAAGCTGGAGATCATCACTTAACAATCATTTGATGATGCTTAATGAGTCCTCTATCTAACTCCTTAGATATTCATCCAAGCATAAGCCTCTATGATTCAATCAATGAATTAATAGCTGTATGATTATCAAGCTGGCCATGGTACATAACCCTTATTGTATAGAGGGACCTTATAGTGCATTCATTCATTTAGTATCAGAAAGGGAGTGAAAAACAATCAATAACTTTTGTTGATAGATCATTTATTACAATAACATTTATCACAGGAATGGTTTACCTCGGGCTCACATTGCTATCACAACCTAGGTTTTGCGTATCTCTATAGTCTTGATTTCTCATCGAGTATGCTTCAGAAGTATCACGTCATTGATGACGGTAATTATCGAAAATCCTTATAAAACCTAAGAAGATGTTTTGGCATGCATATATGCACTCAATATTTAATCATGAATGACATGATTCACTGCATTATATAATGGTTTCTCGATAAGAGATTATGTACTCAAAATATTTGAGTACCTACCTGAACGAAAACTCTTTAAGAGTTAAGATGGATGTATATACGATGAGTGTCATCTTTCTACTATATATACTTGTGAATCATATTCACAACCCAAAATAAATATAAATTAAATTTTCAATTCAATGTCCAATGTAAATCCAATTCAAATTAACATTTAATTAACAAATGTAAATTATAAATAGCTCTCTCTTCTATATTATAAATAACATTTAAAATATATATGATTAATATAGATATTGATATCCACATTATTCATATCCGTGATAATTAAATCACATTTAATCATCTTGGATCTCTATCCACATGTGCCCAAATAATATGAATCATATTCACATTATTTTTATCTTTGATAATCAAATCTCATTTAATTATCTAAGTGGCTCTCTTTATAATATGAATCAAATTCATATTAATCATGATAATTAAATCACATTTAATTATCCATTTTCTCAATGCTCGGATACATATTATTAACAATGAAATTATCCTGAACCCTTTCAAGGATATTGCGCTTTCTCTACGAATACTTGGAGATAAGGACAGGGCGATTGTATTGTTCCATGTATAGTGACTTGGATATTGAGATCATATCTCAAATCCAGATCACGGGCCTCCCATAGATTCTTGATTAAATCAAGACCGCAAATCTAATTTTCTCATTGCATCTGAATCACATTCAGATCAATGTCCAACATTTGGACTAAGATCAGATTACTTCTCTACCGAGAGGAGTCACTAAAATCCAGACCTATTTCATCACTCCCTAGGAATGGAAGCATCATGGTTATACAATCGTTTATGATCACATCACTCTCAGGTATTCCCAATACCTATACATCCTGCATACTGGAAGACTCAAAATAAACCTGAAGTATTGGATCAACTTTATACTGTCTACTTCATGGTTTCATCAGCAAGTTTCTCATTCGACCATTGGGAGTCGGTATCGATCATATACTTTCCAAAAGCATATATCATACCTAGGTCTTGATCATATACTTTCCAAAAGTATATATCAAACCTACAAATTCTGTCAAGCTTCCAAACTGAGACGACCATACACATGGAATTTGATTCTTCTCAATATCTCATGAGTGAGCTCATGCCTTCCGGTTTAGTAACTGAACCTGTATGATCCCTTTGAGAGATCGTCTAACTCATATGCCTTTATATGCACACCAGCGCACCGGTGTATAGACCTTGGTTAGGTCATCAACCTATTGGTCTGCCAAATGTACATACTCAGACATATAGTAACACATCTATCTCTGGTCAGAGGATGCATGCCTGTATCGTGACAACATATAATATAGGACTTTAGTTATCTCGATCTCATTAAGTCAACTCTTTGACCTAACTAATCTGACACCTCCGAATCTCTATTCCTATGCAGAGGACCTGCATCAAGAGGTCAGTCAGATATCAACCTTTAGATATAAGGATTGCCATCTCCTACTCAGGCTGGAGATCATCTCTTAACGATCATTTGACAGTGCTTGATGAGTCCTCAATCTAACTCTTTAGATATTCATCCAAGCACCAACCTCTATGATTCAACAGTTGAATCAACAACTATATGATCATCAAGATGGCCATGGTACATAACCCTAATTGTACTAAGGGACCTACTATGCAAAGTATTTATTCTTCATTTCAGATCAGGGAATGATATTTGGAATAACATTTATTGCATAATGGCTCGCCGTGGGCTCGCATGTCCAACAATCCCCCACTAGGCCAAAGAGGCATTAACGGGCTAATCATTTATACCCACACTCATGTGACAATCATAGGCTATTTAGAGAATAGCTAGGTAAGCTGATCCATCACTCTGTTCCCGCGAGACTACGCCAAGTCCTTTCACGGCACTTGCATATCCCCAGTTACAGTGCTTGCATCTAATGCAAATGTTGCATCTCATGCAACCAATACTCAATCTTGTTAGTTACAGTGTCATTGACACTATAGCGTAACAATTATCATAACCAGTATTTCAATATTCCTTATCAAAATACCCTTATTCCTGAAGATCACTATCTCTTAAGGTATTCACAGTTAAGACCTTTTAGATCTCTATCTATAAAGTCTTAAGTTTCTGAAGATAAGACTTTGAGATCACTATCTCAAAAAATATTGCCATCTATGAAGATTTTGTTATTACTGCAATCAAGTGTTTTCTCTCTATATTAAAATTAGTAACAGTTTACTACTCCCACTACATGGCAGAATTCTGGCTTTTGTACACATCTAGCATACACTCAGCTTCTCGTAACTAATGCGCAAGTGCAAATAGTTCTAGCATTCACTTCCTCAACTCTTTGAGGTGCTATCTCTTTAGATAGGTCAGTACCATATCTTAAGGGATGGAAGACTTTCTTGGAATTTCCAAGAATGGAATATGTCCAAGGTGTACTACTATTGTGACTGTCCCAATACCCTCTTCTCTTTGCTTCTGAACACCTTCAGAACTAAGATCCAAGAGGTATCCTTGAGATCATATCTCAAGTTATGGAAAAACCAGATAATAAAACACTTATTATTATCCTTATATCATTTTAAATGATTAGGATATCATTTACATTTAGCATGATGAACACAAAGGCACTCCCACTAAGCTTCACATGGCTCATCAAGATTCTATCTGAAATCATAACATTTATAATTTCATCAAATCTTATGGTCCAACATCAAGAAGCTTATTTGAGTCCATAGATGGATTCCTTAGCCTCCACACCTTGATTTCGTCAACCATGAAGCCTTGGGGCTACTTCATGTCAATATCCTCAGAGAGGTATTTATAGAGGAATGCAATCTTGACTTACATCTCTTGAAGATCCATTTACACTTTATGGGTCTCACCCATATAGGTGGATCCTCGAGGGTCCATATACAATACTTGTATATGAAGTCTACTCTAGACTTTTATTTCTAACATCCATCTATCCATGCTATGATCTTCAGAAGCTTCATCACATGAAGTTCGATCATTGTCAGATTTCTATGACACATGGAATCCTTCCTCAAACTCATTTGAAGAGGTATTAGTGTTTCATCTTCAATTGTCCTTTTATTTTCCAATTTCAGAAGCCTCATTATCTTCTCAAGATTAAACGAGTTCCTACACTTCATTTTCATCTTGATTCTCAAGAGTCTCAACCTCTAAGAATCACATTATCAGAGATGAGATATTTTAAGAATCTCAAGGTCATAAAGTAGGTATCGAATACCATCCTTTATTTTCCTAATGAAGCAGCACTCTCAAGTGCTCAATTCCAGCTTACTTGCATAGAATTATATTAAGAATATATAATGTAGTCTCTACTACATATATACCTGGACGCTAAGAGGAATTTATCCTAAAAATTCATCATTGATCGAATCATGGCACACATGATCCAATTGTATCTCCCTACAACTCTATTGAGTTTAGGTTCATTAGGAGGAGTGAGATAGGAATGATATTCCTTTCTCCATAAGGTACATTATGAATTCGTCTAATAGGTACTGATTACCTAGATTAGACCAAATTCATTTTCATCTTCCTTTATACTTTGGTTCCAAACCAAAATTACGAAATCTTTAAACATTTCGAAGGTTTCTAAAGGGAAGAAATCTTATATCATACATAATCATCAACATATATCACATTTCCATAATGTTTACTATGGTATAGATGATCCGCATACATCAATATGTATGAGATCCGGAATACCTTGAGATCTTACACCTTTCCCAAAGAAGGATGTATTGGACATTTTTCTTTGAATACAATATTCATAAGTATGTAAGTTTTGAAATTTTGGACATTCTAAAGTTTCATCTCTTACTAGTCTATTGATCAAATCAATAGACAAATGTCCAAGGCTTGATGCTAGATCATTGTCAAATGTTCTTCATCCTCCTATTGATCTTTAGGTTCAATTTCAGTATTTAAAAATGTTAATGAACCATTCATTAATTTTTCTAATTTAGTGGAGTCCACTAGATTTTAGATTACTTTCTGAAATATCTTTATCATAACTCTTTATGATAGGTCCATTCCAGAATTCATGTTTATTTCCAACATTTAGAAACAAACAATTAGTGTATTCTAATGTCTAGGTCATAGAGACATTCTCTCAGAATAAGAGTTCTCCCACTGAAATTATGAAGTCTAGTGATCCAATGGAAATTATTGCAACAATTGCATCAATGTCCATCTGGATAACTATAAACCTTAAGATCAGTCTTCTAAAAGATGTACAACCCATTGCAAGTGTTGTTAGAAGATTGATATACAATTATTAGACTTTATCTTATTCAATAAATAAGTCAATATCAATGATTTATGTATATTATTCTGATGCTCCATCCGAGTCCTTCTCTAAGGATTCTAGATAGACTTGATAGTCATACTATCAACACATCAATTTATTGCAGTATCAACATTCATCAAACTCTTTGGATGTCATATGGAAGTCACAGAGGTACAATCAACTCTTTGACTATACTTCTTACTTGGGTCCAACCCATGCTTCCACTATGCTCCCTTTATCTGTGAGCAACCATTGCTTAAGACTAAGGATCTCTTACGTTAAATTCAAAAGAATTCAATGTAAGTTCATTTCAACATTTATACATGTTTCATTAAATTCACACAATATGAATATTATGAAGCTTCATGAATGACTAGAGTATAGGTAGTAGAATGATGACACTCATCATCTACATCCATCTAAACTCTTTAAACATAGGTTCATGTAGGTACTCAAACAATTTGAATACATCATCTCTTATAGAGCCACCATTCTGCATGATGCAATGAACCATCCCATTCATGATAAATGTCAAGAGCACATATGTATGCCAGAATATCTTCATTAATTTTGTAAGGATTATTTGACAATTGCGATCATCATCGACATGTCACTTCCAAAGTACATTCGATAATAGATCAAGGCTATAGAGACATACAAACCCTAGGGTTGTAGTCCTATTATCCATTTAATTGTCATTCCTCATTATTATGAGGAAACTTGCACATTGCAACCACATACATGATGTGTCCAGTGCAAGTACAATATCTGGATCATGAGTCCAATCCATGATATTTTACTGGTTATTATTGAGTACAACATTGAGTGGGTTTAATGAAGGATTATCTGAAATAAGAAATTTGCATAAATATATATATATATATATTTTACTTTGATTTAGGAATTTTTATATCAAAGTTGTCTTGCCTTGTCAACACTGAAAGTTCATTCCCTTAATCACTTTCAATGTAAGAGATATACTTACCATTATATCTCAAGAAGATCTGGGATCTCCTTCCTTATCTTTGTAACATCCCAATAATATGAGAATCTGCAACTCGGATAAAAAGAAGCGGGAACACATTCTGCCTTGCAAGTCCAACTTGCGTTCCCAATTAGGTCTTTAACACCTGAGCCCACAACCCCTAAGGTGATGTTGACCCGTCATTAATTGAACCAACCGTCAACATGAATAGTACTCGCTATGCGTAATCCAATATCACCCCAATAATATGAGGATCCGATATTGGGGTCACTACGCATACGACCTTACTCTTTCGAGAAGCAAAGAGCCCGATCCAGATGCACTTGCATACAGGAGCCATCACTTCGGACATGTGTCTCTCATATATAATCCCTGACGACGGAACCCTTCGCCTTGACGGGAGACCATGGATGTCACTTATGTGATCCTCCATATCTTATTCAAATTATAATTAATCACTATGAATCATATTCATTATGATTAATTCTTCCAAGGTAAATAACATCTCTATTCATAATAGAGTGTTTTATTTTTAATTGAATTCCAATCAATCTAATCATATTAAATTAATGATCCAATTAATATCCAACAAACATTTTATTGTTACTTGAATTATGGTATTTTCTCAAATACGCATTATTAAGAATTTTAATAATTAGAAATACATCATGATTTCTTAAGCATTATACTAACCCTACCCGCTGTCATGGCCAGTACCGACAAGAGTGGGACGGACCACATACGTTGCAACCCGCAACCCTAATGCTCTCCGACTAGACACCATATCCACCTCGAGAAAGGATAATACAAAATATATCACTTTGTACTTGAGATGATCATCGTTTCTTCAATCAAAATTATACCATATAATAATAATCAAAACAATTTTTGATTAACATTATAATGAGATTTGCTAAACAAATCCCAGTCATATTCAAGTAACATGTTTGTTGGAATGTTTATCATGTAACCAATTAGTGATGTAGATCACATCTAATCAATTATTGGTTAAGGCAATGTCATTTAAGGGAATAATTATCATCAAATATTTCACAAATATTTATGCACAATTATTCCAGGCTATTAAACAATTTAATTTAACTAATTGATTAAATGACAATCACTAGGTTCTTGATTAGGAAAGTATTTCCAGTAGTGACCCTCACATACTAAAAATACCATATCTCAATCAATTGAAATCCAAATTAAGCAAAGTAAGTTCCTAAAGTTTGCTAATTTGATTTACAACAGAAAATAAGTGATTTGCATGCATTTCAAGGCATATCAAATCCGCAATTAATATTTTAATTACGTCATGATCCACAATCCCCGAAACAGTGGATACATGTTCACTAAAATGAGCATATCTTGAGCAAATGTAATCGAAATCACGAAACTCAGATCCTACAGTTTCTTATTTAACGGGGAAGAAAATCCAATTGTTATTTTAGTGTTTAAATAATTTAAACAGTGCCGAAAATAATCTCAATACAGAGATGCGAAAATGAAATGCAAGAAAACTTTCGCAAACCCTAATGAACCCAAGTCGTCCCCGATTTATGGATCGTGTCCAAAAACACCGACCTAAGGCTCTGATACCATTTGAAGGATATGGTATAATCCTTAAGCGCATCACGGAAGCGTGAGCGTCGTATCGAATATGACGAAGAACGACTAGTCAGACTAGTTGTTCTATGCAACGGAAATTAAAAATTTTTCATGCGACGAAACCACATGATCCAAGAATACTTCTTGGATCGTTTCGTCTAAACAACAAACAACTATTAGAGTTACCTCTTGAAGCGTGGTTGCGATCGAGTCTCTAAATGAAGAGACCCCCCGTCTCAAGTCCGATCCGAGGGAGGAGACACTTGCGAGCGCGGGGATGAACCGCGTACTTCTCGCAATCCATGTTGATGATCCAAGCGGTGGATCTCCTGATCTCGACACATGAGATCCAACGTCTTCTTCACGAGCGAGGCACTCCGAAGGAGACGGAGATCCACGAGCAAACCATCAGGCATCATAACAACGACGCTGAAGGATATGGAATTTATCCTCAAGCGCATCACGGAAGCGTGATCGTCGTATCGGATACGACGAAGAACGACTAGTCACACTAGTTGTTCGGTGCAGCGGAATTTTAAATTTTTTAATCCGATGAAACAACATGATCCGAGAACCATTCTCAAATCGTTTCATCTATAACCACATCAAGTATAATGCAATACCTCTTGAAGCGTGGTTGATCAAGTCTCTACGAAAAGAGACCTCCTGTCTCAAGTCCGATCGTCGGAGTAACGACTTGCGAGCGCGGAGATGAGTCGCGGTGTCCTCACAATCCAAGTTGATCCAAGCGCGGTTCCTCCTGATCTCGTCGTACGAGATCAAACGTCTCCTTCGTGAGTGAAGCACTCCAAGAAGATGAAGAACCGCAGAGAGTCGAAGCGGCAGCACGATGGCACGGGCGTCGACTATTCTCTCCACCAAGGTGGACGACCACCAAGAAGAGAGGGAGAGAGAGGGATGTCGAGTATGAGAAAGAGAGAGAGAGTTGTTTGCTACAATAGCATGTGTAAAGAGAGAGCATGGTATGCCTCTCTATTTATAGGGTTTTGGGGATCCATGGATCTCAATCCACGGGACATATAAAATCAATGGATGAGATTGATTTATGTCAATCCAATGGTCAAGATTGTTGTCGGCAAAACCAAGAACTTGTGATTTAATTTTGATTAAATATATTTGATAAATCAAATATATAATAATACCAAATTAAACCAACCAAATAAGGAGTGGAAAAACAAATGAGATCCACCTTCCCCATTAGGGGGAGTGGACGGCCACCAATTCCATAAAGGAATTGGTGCCGCCCCCTCCTTCCCATATGGGGAGGGCAATCTCATGGATCCCCATGAGATTGCACATCTCCTTGTTTTTCTCTCAACTTATTTTCCAACAATTATTCGTTGGTGTTTTATTCACCAAAAATAATTCTCAATTAATTTTGGGAATATTGCAATCTTGACATTGGAATATTGGGAATCATATTCACAACCCAAAACAAAATGTAATTTACATTTTCAATTAATTAGACAATGTGTATCCAATACACATTAATAATTAATCTACTAATATAAATTATATTTAACTCTCTCTAATATATTATAAATCACATTTATAACATATTATGAATAATTGGATATTACTATCCACATTATTCTTATCCATAATAATTAAATCACATTTAATCATATTGGATAATTTCTCATACATCGTGATTATTAAATCACATTTAATTATCAACTTCTCCTTGCTTAGATCTTATGGAATTGTTCTTAAACCATTTAAGAACAATGCTATTTCTCCTCAGATACTTGGAGATAAGGACTGGGCGATTGTATTGTTCCACGTATAGTGACATGGATATTGAGATCGTATCTCAAATCCACATCGCGGGCCTCCCATAGATGCTTGATTAAATCAAGAATGTAAATCTAATCTTCTCATTGTATCTGAATCATATTCAGATCAATGTCCAACACTTGGACCAAGATCATATCACTTCTCTACTGAGAGGAGTCACTAAAATCCAGACCCGTTTCATCACTCCCTAGGAATGGATGCGTCATGGTTATACAACCGTTTATGATCAAATCACCCTCAGGTATTCCCAATACCTGTACATCCTGCATACTGGAAGACTCAGACTAAACCCGAAGTATCGGATCAACGTTATACTTTCTACTTCATTATCAGTAAGTTTCTCATTCGATCATTGGGAGTTGGTATCAATCATACACTTTCCAAAAGTGTATATTATACCTAGGTCTTGATCATATACTAAAAGTATATGTCAAACCTACAAATTCAGTGAAGCTTCCAAAGAGAGACGACCATGCGCATAGAATTTGATTCTTCCCAATATCTCATGAGTGAGCTCATGTCTTCTGGTTCAGTAACTGAACCTGTATGATCCCTTTGAGAGATCATATTACTCATATGCCCTTATATGCACACCAGCGCGCCAGTGTATAGACCTTGAGTGGGTCATCAACCTATTGGTATGCCAAATGTACATACTTAGACATATAGCAACACATCTGTCTCCGGTCAGAGGATGCGTGCCTATATCATGACAGCATAGGATATAGGACATTGGTTATCTCAATCTCGTTAAGTGAACTCTTTGACCTAACTAATCTGACACCTCCGAATCTCTATTCCTATGCAGAGGACCTGCATCAAGAGGTCGGTCAGATATCAGCCTTCAGAGATAAGGATTGCCATCTCCTACTCAGGCTGGAGATCATCTCTTAATAAGCATTTGACGGTGCTTGATGAGTCCTCAATCTAACACTTTAGATATTCATCCAAGCACCAGCCTCTATGATTCAATAGTTGAATCAACAGCTGTATGATTGATGAATCTCCATTTCATCACCTTTATTCAATCATTTTGGCCTCAAAAACCCTAGCAAATGCATGAAAATAGCATTAATTTGTATATAATAGCATTCATGATTCACTATAATAAATGTACATAGAATAAGGTTTTTAATGCCAAAATTATAGAATAAAGGGAAGAAAAGAAAAAGGAATAAAATATTGCAAATATTTTATGACCCTAACCCCGAGACCAAGTCCAGAATGGAATTGGTCGATAAGGAATAAAGTAGGGGGAGATAAGGGCCCATAATACAATAAATACCTCATTTATTCATGCATTTATTTATGATTTTTTTACACCTATTTTGTACATAATTATTCATTTATCAAATAAAGAAATTTTGTTCACGAAAGTTATAGATAATAATGTAAATAGAAATACAAAATTGAGTTTGTGTAAAAATAATACTCAGTGTACATTTTATACCCAGAATAAAAAGCCAAAATGTCAACTTCACAGACCCATATCTTGCCAATAAAAACTCCAAATCACCCAAACTCACCTTTAATTGTAGATAGCATTCCAATAACTATTTTATAAAATTGGTTTCATAATTTTTGGAGTCCATCTGTGGAAGTTAGGTTTTTGACCCTTCTTGTACATAATACCTGATTAAAATATTCATTTTATTCGATATTCAGTATTTTTATAAATTTATATTTTTAGAATCTTGTAAATAATGCATATAATACATGTACATATTAAAACTAAACTAAAAAGAATTTGTAAAATAAAATAAGCGCATGTAATACATAGACAAAATACCTATGTTAAGAATGTACATGAATAAAAAGGGATTTTATCCTTTTATTCTTTATTCCTCTATATTTTTATAATAATGTATATACTATACATAACTTATTAAAAATACAAATTCATAATAAAAATAAGTAAAATTCATTAAATAAATAAAATGTATATAATATATATAGGTAAAATACCTATAAGAATACTTACATATGCATATATCTATTTATTTAAAAATGTAAATGAACTTCTAAAAATTAAATAAAAATACCTTTCTACTCACAAAAATAAATTATAAAATTGTAAAATAAGCCAATAAAATAATAAAAGAAATTAAACAAATTAAAAATAAAATACACAAAAATACATGTAAATACATACATATACACATTATTAAATTAAAATCAAAATAAAACACTTCGAAAAATTCAATAAAAATCACAAATAAATACTATATGAAAAATACACATTTTTTGTGTTTTAAGAAAATTCTAATAAAATCATTTACTATTGTAAATAAATCAATTTCAACTCAAAATTCCCTGTTTTGTCTTCTAGCGGATGACTTGGACCAATCACAGGCCGTCAACAGTTGACCGCTCGGTCAACTGCTCCCCCAGCCGCCCGATGTGACACAGCCTGTCTCTTCGCCCGTCTTCTCCCATTTTTCCCGGGCACGCCATCCATCAATAGAAGATGCTTCCTTCACAAGAATTGCTCTCTAATCATCCTTAAAGCCCACCGATTCTTTGGATCAATCTGATACTCTTTGGATCATGTAAGAATCACCGGTCAATAAGGCTCCTTGCCATTGTCTATAAATAAGTAGCTCCGCCTTCTTCCTCGAATTTGGCCACTTTTAATCCAACCTTAAGCCTTCGCGGCGGAGCTCCGGCGTCCGCCCTGCTCCCTGGAGGCCCCCAGGTATAAGAGTTGTCCTTTCATGCCTTTTTAGTTAGCTTTTAATGTTAGTTTTTAATTCCAGTAGTTAGATTAGTCTTTAGTTAATTCCCGTAGCGTAAAAAATCCAAATTCGAAGTTCGCCGAAGCTCCGCTCCGGCGACTTCTTCAACGTAGACCAGACTGTTTCCAACCGCTCTGAGCACCCCATCTCGATTCCCCTCGCTTTCTCCATCGTTCTACCACCTCTGACCAACCCAGGACCTTCGGTCTTGGCGAATCAGGGCTCCACCTCTGCCGTACGCCAAAGCCCCTCCGCCTCATCCCATCTGGCTGCCCAGCTTCAAAACCCCGGATCGAGGAGGTAGCTCTCTTGCCCCCGGTTCTTCCTATGCAGGTATCACGAGGAACGGAGCCCATCTAGGCTCGCATCAAACCAGGAAGAGGTTCCTAGAGGTCCCCTTCTTCACCGACCTCGTCCGAGCAACTCGGACCCTCCAGGAGCCAAGAGAACACCATCAGTCGACGTGGGATGCTTCCAGCTACGTGCAGACCACCTCAGACGCGCCGGAGAGCCCTGGAGGAGCCCATGCTTCACGATCGAAGCTCGCCAGGCGCGAGCTTCTTCCCTGTTCTTCCAGGGAGCTCCAGCGCCGTCGGATCAGGAGGCTCGTCCCAGATCCAACAGGAGCCGTCCAATGAAGATATGCCCCAACCGTCAGATCAGCCAGAAGCATCTAATCCGCACTCTTCATCGGCGAATCGGCGTCGACCGTCCGATAGGCGGCACGTGGATAAGTGGCGCATCCAGCGCCGCAGGACGATGCGCCTTATTTGGGATAAATTTCACATCAACCCCCCCCCCCCCCGCTTTTTGTATTTACATTTTAATACCAAAAATAAAAAGTCACGTTGTAAATAAATTGTATAATTTGCAGAAGGACCCCTGATGTTTTATAGATTTGCAGTTTAGTCCCTCCGCGCCTCACGTGCAGTCCCCACGTGAGGAGCGTGAAATTTGCATGTAAACCCTGCCTTGTTTTAGTAATTGTCAAATGGCTGGAAAATAAAAGTTAACGTTCATTTTTATTGTAATTTTTGCATGGATGCACCTGCTAATTATTTTATTTGCAAAAATACCCTTGCTTGGCCATGTATTTTTTGTATGCTTTGTCCATTTATCTTGTGCTCCATATTAATTTGAAAAATCTTGCAAAAATGGACATATGCTCCTGTTAGTGTATCCTTGCACGCCATATTTTTGGATTTTAATTTTGCTATAGTTTTTCATTTATTAAAAATCAAAAACATGCTTTTTCTTCACTGTCAATTTTATAAAATCCCAAAAAAATATTAAAAGACCTCGAAAAATTCCAAAAAAATTCCCTAGTGTGTATTAGTTCCTATTTCAGTGTCAATCCAAAATCAACAAAAATCTCAAAAGGAAAACCATAAAAATTCAAAAATACACAAAAACTTCAAAAAAATATATAAAATCAAAGAAAAATCAGAAAAATATGAAATCAGTTCCTATTTCTGCTATATTTTATAAGCTTTACTAGGAAAATAGCTGGAAGAATTTTGAGGTTGTTTGCTGTTTTTAATTCCTAATTTTATCTCCATCCAGTAGCTTTCCCACTGTTTTGCTTTATTTCAGTATTTAAAAATACCAAAAACAGTTTGAAAAATACCCAAAAATCACAAAAACAGTAAAAAATCCTAAAAATATCAAAAACAGTTTATTTCTGACTTTTTGGTTATTTTTGCACATTTTTATAAATACTTTATCTTGTCTTTTATTACATTGCCCTTATTTTCCCATATTGAAAAAGAAAATAGAAAAATATAAAATACAAAATATAAAAAGCAGAAAATCAAAAATAAAAAAAAAATTAAAAATTAAAATATATATATATATATATGTATATATATATAAAATTCAAAAAACCCACAAAAATAGGCTTCACACATGGATGACTCTGTGGTACATATAGGCTTATGCATTTTTGAATAAATAAGACGAAGCGAGCAAGAACTAACTAATATATATTCTAATTCGCTTTTTAGCTATAAGTCGCGAGGCAGCGAGTCCTTCCTCACTTTCGTTCGTTGCTCGCTCCTTCCCTCCACAACGAGTAACAAGCGATAGCGAGGCTAGACTTGACAAACAGACTGGCTAGACCAATATCAACTTCTTATGGTTTCGAGGGTCATCCCTGACTTTTTAGAGATTGAGGATCAGAGCACAGTCTCTTTCCTACTCATGCGAACCTTCCTCACGGATCTTCTCGGCCTATAAACAAACAGAGGTCTAATTCTAGGCCAGCCTCTGTCTTTTGCCCTTCGGTCGTCGAGTTTGAGAACCCCCCGGAACGTGAACCTCCTCGATGTGCGGACTAGCCTTTCACTACTGAGATCTCTCCTTTGTTTGGTGGGAAGAAGCTAGGAAAGCAAGGGCAGCTGAACAGCTACTGAGAGAGAAAGAGTCTGATGGATTTGCCCTGATGCCTCCTGTCGAGAGGCTTTTTTGATCTCTCTTTCCGTCTCTCCGGTTCTAACAGTTCCGGGTCACCAATTTCTCTAGGGCCCTCACTATTCTTTTTCGGGCGAATAAGAACTAGAAACTCAATATGATGAGAAGAAGGAAATTGAGTTCTTTTTCCGGATCGACGGTCAAGGATCGAGGCAAGCAAGAGGACTAGACCTAGGATAGACTGATGCCTTCTTTGAATGAACTGCTCGTAGGGAAGACTAAATGCGGTCTGATTGACTTATTGCGCTGGAAATGCGTGAGCAAAGTAGAGCGGATAAGCGATGCGAGACCTAACCTAGTGAAGTTCTTTTATATAGTCTTGATTTGAGGTTCAGAAGCATAGACCCAGGGAGTCTCAGCGAAGAGAAGAGGTGCAGGTGGTGATAATCACCCCGGGGTGGCCTTTCTCGTTATGCAATTAGCGCAAGCAAATTAGTGTAGCCATTCGCACACTCAACTAAGAAGGTTCAGCGGGGCTTCAGCTAAACCCTACGAGACGTGAACCTCGCCGACTCGCGCACCTCCTTGAACCTACTCGCACCCAACTTTCATTAGCTATGATCTTTCCCGCGTAAAACATCTATCATTTCCTTGACATTCAACCCCTTATTAGATAGACGTGAATCGTCGACGGATTCTCCGGAATCTGTATTTAACAGCACCTTTTCCTTTCTCCCTTCACTTGACTTCTTTCATCAAGTTTCATCAAACCAATTGCTCTCTGTGGTTCGACCTCTACATGCTTGTTCCCTATACATTTTGTGGTAGAGTAATAAAATATTAATTCACATTTCTTTTTGAGCTTGATTGATACATTCTTTCATTGTGGGTTAATTGCTGTATAACTTGGGTATTCTGCGAGCGGTCGCCTCGGCGACAACTTATTTATATTATTCATGGTGACCCTCATGGAAAATCCTCGTTATCAGATGGCGCCGTTGCCGGGGAGCAATGAGCATAGCCTAATTTATTTTGTCATTCTTGTGTACATTTTTTTATTCATCATTGATTGATTTTGTGAGCAGCTATTCTTATTGTCATTAATCACCATGCTCTATCGATTGATTCAGATATTGTGATTATTTTATATATGCTCTAGTTTGATTGGTTGAGCTATACTAATGCAATTTGTTTGTGACTTTGATGCGAGGGCCCGCCACACGATGATGGCTTCCTAGGAGGCCAAGGCAGCTGAGCTTGGAGGAGGGTGGTCTTCACCTCATGACCACTTGGAGAGAGCATCAAGGAAGCAAGGAGATGGGGATTAGATAGGTTCAGAACACTTAGGATTATTTCTGTAATTTATGGTGAGAGAGAGACAATTTGGCATGTAATAATTAACAGGACTCTACTCTTCACAATGAGGTCCAGTGCCCGGGTGTCTGTTCACCTGGAGGCCTCATCGATGTTTTCCGTGATTTCTACCACCTTCTTTTCTTTGTTTCCGTTGTTCTGTGCTTTCCGCCTTTATTTTACTTTGTTTTGTGTGCTTGGAGACCCTAGATATAGGTTGCTTGACTCGGTAGCTAGGTCCAAACATAAATAAGAATGCATGTTCCTATAGTCTACTTCGTATGGATCTAGTCAAACTTAAACCGCTCGTCTATCTCTTAACCCATGTGCCGTGAGCGAACCCCATCAAGCGCAACTCCTGAACTCGAGTGTGTCGAGAAGAGGAGGGGTAAGACAAGACCGGACCCTTAGGTTAAAGATAAGTGACCAGCTTGTGGTTCTTCACGTTAATAGCAGCTAATGTTTAGGGCGATTTTGTCGAATGCACACCGCCATGTAGATAGGTTTAAAAATTCTGTTTTGTGTACCAAAGAGAGCTGGGATGCACTGTAAGTCTTCAAACTCAGCATGAATCATTCGGTTCAATGGTGAGATTTCCATCATAGAACCAACTTGCACGGCTTTTTCGCTATCTCCCTCTGATTTTGAGCACCTTGGACTTAAATGAAAATCTACAAAAACGTTAGGCACTGGTATGAAATAGACTCAAAAAAAAGTGAAACCCAAAAAAATTAAAACCATTAAAACCAGGGTACTGCTAAATAAACTTTGACCTTAATTAAACTCCGTAATGGACTATCATTATACTGGTTTCATAAAGCCCTCATTGTTTTCAGGTACCTTGGAGGGGGACCAAAACCCTACTCCCTTGAGAGAGTGCGACCCCCTAAGGATTAGAGCCAAAAACCCAGTCTGCAACTGCCTTGTGTATCGCCTGGATTTCCGAAGTAATGGCGCTTCTATCGTACGTAGGCAAGTAGGGCTTGGTCACCAATGATGACTCTCTGTTGTGTAGAGCATCGATCCTGTCCGAAGTATCGAGCATAGGCCACGCCTTCACTGGGGTGTCTGTCTCATTGTCCTGCGTCCGAGTAGGTTCTTGTACGCTCACGGGTGATTCCGTTGCGAGCAAGGACCGAAGTAGCGGTTTCGCCTATCGGCTTCCTCTCTCTATTTCTTTGGCTGAGTAGGGATCCAGGAAGGGTTACAAGGACTCCAAAAAGTACAGACTACAGGCTACACAGGAGGAGGACAAGTACGGGATACCCTTCCGGCAGTACTCTCTCTCCTATAGGGTAGCGTACTAAGGACTTGTTATAAGATATGCCTGAAACAACAACTCTAAAACTGAAAATATAATAAGTAGCCGAACCTTTACGGCTTCACATGGCGTGAGTTGGTGAACCCGATTTTGTATGTGTTTGTATGGATCTAGATTAAGGTTCAAAGATCAAGTCCCGCACCTTTGCGCAAATTCTGTTGTGTCACTCCTCTTTGACCCCCACTCAGTTTGAGCCTTTCTACTGTTTTGCACTCCTTTTTATCCCTTGTTGACCATAGTATCTTTCATCCAACATCCTATCTTCTCTTGTACTCCGCGAAGTTGATCCATGGATGGTTTCCGTCGGGAGCATGCCGACACTCACATCGATTCCATGGACTCAACTCCACCAATAAGTTCGAGGCAGATTCATGAGAACCCGATCCGGACTTTGCGGATCGATCTCTAGACTCCTCGTTTTCTACCCTTCTCTTGGCCACCTAATAAAATGGGATCACTTTTGTCCCACTTTCATCGTTGTGAATGAGAGTTTATTACAGTCTACATCCTTTCCCATTCACAACATGCTGGGGTTGACCTGAATTCCAGTTTCATCTCGGCAGCTGAACATTAAAATGCAAGCAGTCTGATCGGGACTATCTCATTATGCAGATAGAAGACAGTGCGAGCCCTGGAGACTACGCCGGAGTTCATCTCGTCCGACTCAGACCCTGACATGGCTCCAGGAGGAAAGGGCAAGGGTCAGCAGCCACCCCAACCAGAGGGACCGGTGCCAGATCAGAATCAAGTCAATGCACAGTTACTGGCATCTATCCAGGCCATCCAGCATCAGCTGACCGAGCATGCCCTCACACAGACAGCCTTCCAGGACATGTTGAATGATGTGATTAACCGAGACGATGGAGGAGGAGGCAGAGGCAGAGGAGACAGGGGAGGAGAAGGAGGAGGTGGAGGTGGTGGTGCAGATGATGATGATCTAGAATTTCCACCACCACCAAAGCCAACACTTAGAGAAATATACAATCCGGGAGACAGCCAGATGACCGAGTGGAATATCATTCCCTCGGTACACGCTCACTTTGAGCCGAAGCCCCAATTCATTGCTCTCCTCCCTAGATTCCATTGAAACACCAGCGAGGAGCCGTACATTGACCTGCAGCAATTCTCCCACATTTGCCGTACTACCCACTATCCCGATGTCCCTCTGGACATTGTCAAGATGATGGCTTTCCCTTTCAGCCTACAGGACAAGGCCCTCTATTGGGTCAATCATCTGGGGAAGGTTGTGACGACCTGGGAGGAGCTGAAGTCTGCCTTTCTGCACAAATATTACCCTATAGGTCGGCTCAACCAGATGCGAGCCCGTATCAGTAATTTCTCCCAAGGACCCCATGAGTCGATACATGAAGCATGGGAGAGATTCACTGATCTGCAGGAGAAGTGTCCCCATCATGATATTCCGAAGACCAGCTTGGTCCAGCATTTCTTTGGGGGACTGAACATTGAAAGCCAAAGGCTCGTAGACGCAACATGTGGGGGCTCACACTTCAATAAGGATGAAGACGTAGTCTGGCAGATATTTGAAGAAATGGCCGAGGGAGAGGCCGCCCTCTCTTCATCTAAGGCATATCAGAAGCAGCCCCAGATCCTTCAAAAACAAGTGCACATGGCAGTGTCCAAGGAAATAGAGAGAGAGATGAGAGCTCCAACCTCAGCATCATCGGGGGCCATCTCTCTAAAGTTGACATCATCGAGAAACGATCACAGGATCTCGAAAAACTCGCTGTAATCGAGAAGAGGACTCAGAATTTGGATAAGCTGGATCACATCACCAAGCAGTTGGAACTGCTGGTAGGTACCATCAATTCTGTTCAGTCGGCAGCACCACTTGAAGCTCCAGCTGAGAGGAAAGACGAGCAACCACCGCTACATCAGCCTCAGCCGAGCCAGCAACAACCGGTAGTCCAGCACGTGTACTACGTGCAGGCACCCGATCAGAGCCAGCCGCAGCAGCAGATGGTTGTGTATCAACAAGAGTTTATCTAAGGATCTAATTCAGTATTACCACCACCACCCCTGGTCCAAAAAGTGAACAGGGTTTGGACTCATGAAGCACAACCGACTGGTCCTACGGGACAACCCCAGGGTCAGTCATTTGCCAACTGGCAATACCACCAACCTCAGGGTGGTCGCTTTGGGCAGTCCTCTCAGCCTCATCAGAGGTATCATCAGCCTTCTCAGTATGCCAACCAGTGGAGGGAGAAATTTCCACACCAGCAGCAGCCGCAGTACCGTAATCCACAGCCGTTTCACCAGTATGCGGCTGCCCCGCCTCAGCAATACCAGCAGTATCCTCCTCCTTCTTATCAGCAACTTCAACTTCCTGCCCCACCTCAGCACCACCAACAACAACCTCAGCACCGGCAGATGCAACAACAGCGTGGTCTGCACGCTGACACCACCGAGGCACCTCCAGTGAACCCCACCATGGATTGTCTATCCCAGCTTGTCAAAGGGCTAGCGGAGATGACCAAGCGGCTTGATGACCTGACCGCCACCCGAACTACCATTCCTGCTCAGGTCGAAGCCAACCCCAATAATTTCAAGAAAAAAGAGCAGGTAGAAAGTAATGTCTTGTCCGTGTCAGAAAATGATATTACTGTGTATTCTAATGCCGTTACTCTCAGGAGCGGTAGGGCCTTGCCTCCGCCTGCTACAAAGATTGGGGTGAATGAAGAAACAGGTGGATCGTCATCTTCCGCATCAGCCGTGCCAGCTCCAGGGGCGGGCGAGGAGGAAGAAGAAGGAGAAGCCAGTCCAGCCGTCGTGCCATGTCATCAGCAACCTCAGCAAGAAATACAAAAAAATCAGCAAAAACAAAAACAACAAAAAGAAGCCTGTAGCAGAAGTGAAGCCGCGCCAGCATTGGAGGAGCCGCCAGCAGCAGCCGATCCCTCGCCAGCCGATGGAGCAGACGCTACACTTTTTGATCGCCCAACAGCACCAGCATGCCCAGATCCAGCTTGTACTCCTTTTTGTAGTTCGGATGTACAACATTCTGTGGGCGATGATTTTGATGTAAATAAGAACTCTCATTTTTCTGCCAGTGGTGTCAATATTCCTTTTCCTTGTGCAATACAAAAATCCAAAAAAATGCAAAACGAAAAAAGGCATTGTCTAATCCAGGTGTTGTGGATATCTTGGATAATTTGACTGTTGAGATTCCCTTGTTGAAGGCCGTGGAATACATGCCAGCTGTAAAGAAAGGACTGAAAGAGGCACGTACTAACAGGCGTCGCCCAGCGCAAGAAAACAGACGCCAGCAAGTAGAGAGGCATGTCCTCACCTTGGCCACGGTAGCAGTTATCAGCAATCTCCCCCAGAAGAAACAGGATACATGAGCACCTCTGATCAGTTGTGAGATCTTTGACCAGGTCTTCGAGCGCACTCTCTTGGATAGTGGATCTTCCATCAACCTTCTGCCCTCGTCCATAATGCAAGAATTCGGGCTGGGACCACTCAAGTAGACACACATGATCCTTCAGTTCGCTGACTGATCTGTCAAGCGGCCCCGAGGTCTTTTGGAATATGTCGTAGTTAAGGTGCAGAAATGAAATTCCCAGCTGACTTTGTAGTCCTTGATATGGACTCACCTGCACCCCTGCTCCAGACCCCTATCATCCTTGGCAGAACATTCCTTCGTACTTCAGGTGTCGTGGTTGATTACGGGTCTGGGAAGATCACTTTCAGCTCGAACACCCAGCAGATCACGATGAACATGAACAGAGAGCCGAATGCTGCAACTGATGAGAGCCAGGCAGTATCAGAAGCTGACTGTGATTTTATTGGGGAGACCAGAGACTCAGCCTTATCATTGGACAATCCATGGATCCGAGAAATCCTCACTCTTGAGGAGGACTTGGAAGGCGCAGTCACCTTAAGCTCTGACGATTCTTGGGAGACAGATTCTCAGATGCAGGTGCATCTACTTGAGCAGTCATTCCAGACCGAACATGATCAGCTTAGCGCAGAACCGTTCGGTGCATCACCAGGATCTCAACAGGGTTATGAGGATGGTAAATATCTCAAAGAAGTACATCCCACCACCAGCATGGTATCTGAAGTGACAGATAAAGGGGACAGATCAAAACCAGAACTCAAGCCACTTCCGGCAGGCCTGAAGTATGCTTTCCTTGCGGGTGAAGAACAAATGTATCCGGTCATCATCAGCAGCAGGCTGAATCCGGATCAGGACTCTCGACTTCTCGAGGTTCTAGAAAAGAACCGCAAGGCACTTGGTTGGAGTGTATCAGACCTCCGAGGTATAAATCCAGCCTTGTGTTCACACCACATCTATTTGAAAGAAGATGGCAAGCCATCACGTGAATTTCAGAGAAGGCTGAATCCTAACCTCCGGGACGTCGTAATGAAGGAGATAACGAAATGGTGTGATGCAGGCTTCATTTATCCCATCTCTGACTCGAAATGGGTAAGCCCACTGCATGTAGTTCCAAAGAAATCCGGGCTTACCGTGGTTATAAATGATAAAGGAGAGGAAATTTCTACTCGGGTACCAACCTCCTGGTGGGTGTGTGTTGACTACCGCCGTCTTAATGCAGCAACCAAGAAGGACCACTTTCCCTCGCCATTCATTGATCAAGTTTTGGAGAGACTCGCAGGCAAGGAGTTCTTTTGCTTTCTGGACGGGTACTCCGGTACAACCAAGTGGCGATCGCCCCTGAAGACCAAGAGAAGACTACCTTCACTTTCCCGTTCGGCACCTACGCCTTCAAGAGAATGCCCTTTGGTCTGTGCAATGCACCTGCAACCTTCCAAAGATGCATGTTAGCAGTCTTCGCCGAGATGGTAGGCAGTTTTCTCGAGGTGTTCATGGACGATTTCTCCGTCTATGGTAACAGTTTTGATTCTTGTCTTGAGCACCTAGACAGGGTGCTTCAGAAGTGCTGAGAAGTCAATCTAGTACTTTCATGGGAAAGAGCCACTTTATGGTCACAGAAGGTATTGTGCTGGGCCACGTCGTTTCCAAACGTGGCATGGAAGTCGACCCGGCAAAGGTGGATGTCATTTCAAATCTTCAGCCACCTCAGTCGGTAAAGAACGTGAGGTCATTCCTGGGGCATGTGGGATTCTACAGGCGATTCATCAAGGATTTCAGCCGCATTGCCCGACCTCTGACAGAACTCTTGTGCAAGGAGACTGAGTTCACTGTTGATCAGCCGGTTCTCCTTGCTTTCAATCAGCTGAAGGAGCTTATCACTCAGGCTCCAATCTTACAGCCGCCCGACTGGACTCTTCCTTTTGAGATAATGACCGATGCGTCAGACTTTGCAGTCGGAGCTGTCCTTGGGCAGAGAAAAGACAGAGCGCCCTACACCATTCACTATGCCAGCAGAACATTAGACGAAGCACAGAGAAATTATACAGTGACAGAGAAAGAATTGCTGGCTGTGGTTTTCGCCTTAGAGAAGTTCAGATCCTATTTGTTGGGCTCAAAAGTCACCATCTTTACATACCACTCTGCTATCCGGTACTTACATCAGAAGAAGGATGCCAAGCCAAGACTGATTCGTTGGATCCTTCTCCTCCAGGAATTTGATTTGGAAATAAAGGACAAGCCTGGAGTTCAGAATGTGGTAGCAGATCATCTCTCCAGAATAGAGCAGCATGAACTCCTCCGAGCAATGCACCTATCACAGAAACATTTCCTGACGAAGCCATCTTAGCTGTGGATTCTCTTCCTTGGTATGCTGATAAGTCAATTACCTCGCATCTGGGGTAATACCTTCGGATTGGACGAAGAACCAAAAGAACAAATTCATGTCGTCCATCCGCTTCTACCAATGGGAAGATCCTCTTTTATTCAGAGAAGGAGCAGATTGTATTCGGCGCAGGTGCATCCCTCAGACTAAAGCAATCAAGTGTCCTCGAGTATTGTCACTCGCTCGAATGTGGTGGACACCACTCTGGAGATCGGACGGCAGCCAAAGTACTTCAGTGTGGCTTCTGGTGGCCTAATTTATTGAAGGATGCAAATGAATTTGTTAAACGATGCACTCACTGTTAAAGAATGAAAGGTACACTCACTGCCAAAGATTCAAGCTCCTGAAAATCATTCAGATAGCAGACGTTTTTGATGCATGGGGCATTGACTTCATGGGACCTTTCCCTAATAGTCAAGGATTTGAGCACATCCTTCTCGTCGTCGATTACGTGAGTCGTTGGGTTGAAGCTATCCCCGCTCGAGCCGCCGACAGCCGAACAGTATGCCAATTTCTGAAGAAAAACATCATCTCGCGGTTCGGGATACCGAAGATTCTCATATCAGATGGGGGTAGCCACTTCATTAACAAAGAGGTCAAGAAGTTAACAAAGGAGTACGGCATCGACCATTGTGTCGCATCTCCTTATCATCCTCAGACCAATGGCATGGAGGAGTTATCAAACATAGAAATCAAGACTATCCTGCAGAAACTTGTTAGGCCAAACAGAAAGGACTGGTCTCAACTCTTGGACTCGGTCCTATGGGCTTACCGAACCGCCTACAAGTCTCCCTTGGGCATGTCGTCCTATCGTCTTGTATATGGAAAACCGTGCCATCTGCCCGTGGAATTAATTCACAATTCTTTGTGGGCTATCAACAGTTGTAATTTGGACTCAAGCAAAAGTGGTCAGAAGAGAAAAGATGATCTGAACAGGCTCTTGGAATTCCGAGACTATGCATACGATAACACCTTGATGTACAAGGAGAAGGTGAAACGCTAGCACGACTGGAACATCAGACGAAAGACCTTTGACGTTGGACAGAAAGTGTGGTTATTTGATGCAAAGTTGCGGATATTCCCAGGCAAATTAAAGAGTAAGTGGACATGGCCATTTCGAGTTTGTGAAGTGCGTGACAATGGAAGCATTGCCATATCAGAATTGTCCCCTGATGCACAGCCCTTCGTCGTCAACGGCCAACTCCTGAAGCCTTACTTAGAACCAGATGCATTCTTGGCCGTTGTTGACTCAATCCAGCTCGTACAACATGATGACACTTCCACAACTGCTGCAGCATCAACAGATTCAGACGATGTACTCCAACCACTGTTTATTTGATTTTCTTCTTCTTTTCCTTTTCTATCTTCTTTGTGTATCAAACAGGTGCCTCCCTTGTAGAAAGTTGTCTATACTTAGGACGTACTTTGTCCTAAGTATAGGGGGGATGTGCACCCCTAGTCTTCAGTTCATTCCGATCCTCTCCATTGTCTCCTCTTCTTGTATACTTAGGATTATTTGATCCTAAGTATAGGGGGAGACAATCTGAGCACGATCTGTGTATTCCCACCCTTGACCCTCCCTGCTTTGTGTACAGTCTGCTATACTTACGATTATTTCATCCTATGTATAGGGGGGACGGTCAACTTCTCATTCATTCATTCCATTCATATTTATTCTTTAGATATGTCTATACTCAGTACGAGTTATGTCTTTGCTTTTCCTTTCGATCTATGAGGACATAGCTCAAGCTAAGTATAGGGGGGTCGTATATAACATGTATATACTATAAGCCATAACTCATACTGAAAAATAAAACACCAATTCAATCTAAAGAGCAATAAGTATTCTTATACTAATAAAAGATGATTGTGAGCTCCTCAGGCTCTTTGTACTTATACTGATTATTAAGTCAGAAAAATGCTTTGTGAAAAACCTTGTGAAAACCATTTGAAAATAGTGTGTACAAGTATTCAACCTTTGAAAAATCAGTTTTGCGTGTAAAAGTTATTTCCTTTGCGTGAAAGCAAAATGTGTGAAAATCAGTGTGCAAATGATTGTAAAAATTTGATTGTCAAAACTGTATTGAAAAACTTATCTATGCTGTATAAAACCTTGGTAAAAGCATTTTCAAAGACGTGTACATTTTTGCAAAATTATTTTGGACTAGAGTTCTCAAAAATTCTTTTGAAAAGGATTCTCGAACTAGGTCTGAGGAGTCTGCACAAAAATCTCTTATACAAAAATAAGCATAATCCCAAATAAAGCTTATAAGAGCCAAAACCTTATTATACATCAGATACAGTTTTCTTCTTTTGTATATTCTGATTAATAAATCAGGTGAGATACCTGTAAAGTATGGTTTGAAAAATAGTGTGACCAGTTTTGAAAAAATTGATGTGAAATGATTTCAACCTGTGTGAAACTGTTTGGATTGCAAAAATTTTTCTTTGTGTGAAAGAAATGATTGGAAAAACCTATATGCAAATATTTTGGAAAATGTCTGTAAAAATTATTGAGAAAAATGTATATATAGTGTGAAATATCTTTGCAAAAATAGTTTCCAAACGTGTGTAAGTGATTGCAAAAATTATCGTGTACTATAGTCTGCAAAACTAGATCTGAAGAATAAGAGCACCATTACAAATATTTGTAAATCATAAATAAGACACATACAATTCTTTCTGTACAATACTAAACAAACTACTCAATTCAAACATGTAAAGTCTTTACAAACTCATATACTTTGTAAATAAAGAAGTACGCCCGTGTAAATAATTGTATGTACCTTTTTGTATATGTCAAGTTTTTATTTGCAAAAACTTCTTTTTGTAAAAAGATTCTTTAATTCTTTTACATTCTTTGTGAAGAAAATTTGCATCATTCATTGTGCATAGCATAAGCATACCATTCATATTCTTTTTGAGTGAGCTTGATGATTGAATCAGTCTAATAAAGTCTCAAGTTGGAGCTCGGTTGGACCTTACTGCACCTAACTGCACTGGAACCTTATGGGAACTAGGTTTAAGGTACTTCAGGTCTATTCAGACTTAATTCTTTGAGAAATCAGGGCTGGGTTCAAGTCACCTTAGTGGACTAACTAGAACTTTTCGAAACACACGCATGACTCTTGTCGGCCATGACCTAACTTGGACACTTGCACCTTTCACTTGGCTCAACTCAGTTGGAGTGGTGAGGGGATTGGATTTGCCAGTCTGAGACGCACACGGGTGGAAACATTCGTCCTCGTCTAGGGAGGGAAGTGCACCCCAACCTGGTCCAGTTTCAATGAAGTCGAATGACGGGAGAGTGTGGGTTGCAATAAAGCTTCAAAAGAGGGATAGTCTACTGTCTCAAGAGGAAAATTTCTCGTATATATGCTGCAACATGTACAGATGCACTTGAAAAAAAAAGCTCCAAAAAAGTGGTGGGTCGGATTGAAAATTTAATAACCCCACCGGAGTGTATATAGTCCAATAAAGCAAAAGCTTATGGTATCCATGTTACATCTCATGAAGCTTGCAGCGGGAGACTCAACTACACTGGTTGAGCTCCCAAAATTCTATACTTCTTATTCCCCCTCTTCTTGAGCCGGTTGCACTTGAACTTAGAAGGAAATACCCCGCTCCTAGACGGTAGAGGGCTGGATTGGGGAATCATTGGGTTGTCATTCTGGAGAAGTCAGTCCCTTTGACATTTCAGTTGGGGAGAGCCACCATCACTTACACTGTACAAGTCAGCTTCATAGTCATAAGGGTTTGCGTATGACGTAGGCTAGTTATGACCTGGCTATTGAGGTGATTTGAACCAAGTTCTGTGACTCTCGAAGGGTGTTGTGTTTTAGAGCTGGTTCCTAACTAGGTTCCACACACATCTACACTTAAGGTCTAGCAGGAGCTCCAAATTCTGATTTTGTAAAGGCATGCATTGCACTGAAAGCACCCTTATTCACTCTATCCTTCTTTAATTTTCCTTTTTCCTTTCTTCATTCTTTTTGCACTTATTGCATAAGTGTTTGCTAGGGACTAGCAAAGGCAAGTATAGGGGGGTGATGAATCTCCATTTCATCACCTTTATTCTATCATTTTGGCCTCAAAAACCCTAGCAAATGCATGAAAATATCATTAATTTGTATATAATAGCATTCATGATTCACTATAATAAATGTACATAGAATAAGGTTTTTAATGCCAAAATTATAGAATAAAGGGAAGAAAAGAAAAAGGAATAAAATATTGCAAATATTTTATGACCCTAACCCCGAGACCAAGTCCAGAATGGAATTAGTCGACAAGGAATAAAGTAGGGGGAGATAAGGGCCCATAATACAATAAATACCTCATTTATTCATGCATTTATTTATGCATTTTTTTACACCTATTTTGTTCATAATTATTCATTCATCAAATAAAGAAATTTTGTTCATGAAAGTTGTAGATAATAATGTAAATAGAAATACAAAATTGAGTTTGTGTAAAAATAATACTCAGTGTACATTTTATACCCAGAATAAAAAGCCAAAATCTCAACTTCACAGACCCATATCTTGCCAATAGAAACTCCAAATCACCCAAACTCACCTTTAATTATAGATAGCATTCCAAGAACTATTTTATAAAATTGGTTTCATAATTTTTGGAGTCCATCTGTGGAAGTTAGGTTTTTGACCCTTCTTGTACATAATACTTGATTAAAATATTCATTTTATTCAATATTCAGTTTTTTTTATAAATTTATATTTTTTAGAATCTTGTAAATAATTCATATAATACATGTACATATTAAAACTAAAAGAAAACTAAAAAGAATTTGGAAAATAAAATAAGCGCATGTAATACATAGACAAAATACCTATGTTAAGAATGTACATGAATAAAAAGGGATTTCATCCTTTTATTCTTTATTCCTCTATATTTTTATAATAATGTATATACTATACATAACTTATTAAAAATACAAATTTAAAATAAAAATAAGTAAAATCCATTAAATAAATAAAATGTATATAATATATAGGTAAAATACCTATAAGAATACTTACATATGCATATATCTATTTATTTAAAAATGTAAATGAACTTCTAAAAATTAAATAAAAATACCTTTCTACTCACAAAAATAAATTATAAAATTATAAAATAAGCCAATAAAATAATAAAAGAAAATAAACAAATTAAAAATAAAATACACAAAAATACATGTAAATACATACATATACACATTATTAAATTTAAACCATAATAAAACACTTCGAAAAATCCAATAAAAATCACAAATAAATACTATATGAAAAAATACACATTTTTTGTGTTTTAAGAAAATTCTAATAAAATCATTTACTATTGTAAATAAATCAATTTCAACTCAAAATTCCCTGTTTTGTCTTCTAGGGGATGACTTGGACCAATCACAAGCCGTCAACAGTTGACCGCTCGATCAACTGCTCCCCCAGCCGCCCGATGTGACGCATCCTGTCTCTTCGCTCGTCTTCTCCCATTTTTCCCGGGCAAACCATACATCAATCGAAGATGCTTCCTTCACAAGAATTGCTCTCTAATTATCCCTAAAGCCCGTCGATTCTTTGGATCAATCTGATACTCTTTGGATCATGTAATAATCGCCGGTCAATAAGGCTCCTTGCCATTGTCTATAAATAAGTAGCTCCGCCCCCTTCCTTGAATTTGGCCACTTTTAATCCAACCTTAAGCCTTGATTCCAGTCCTGGGACATTCCTCGTGACAGGGGGGGTGTGCTGGTGTCTCGAATCGGTCGGAGGGAGGAAGATTTTGTCGCGGCGGAGCTCCGGCGTCCGCCCTGCTCCCTGGAGGCCCCCAGGTATAAGAGTTGTCCTTTCATGCCTTTTTAGTTAGCTTTTAATGTTAGTTTTTAATTCCAGTAGTTAGATTAGTCTTTAGTTAATTCCCGTAGCATAAAAATCCAAATTCGAAGTTCGCCGGAGCTTCGCTCCGGTGACTTCTTCACCGTAGACCAGACTGTTTCCGACCGCCCTGAGCACCCCATCTCGATTCCCCTCGCTTTCTCCATCGTTCTACCCCCTCTGACCAACCCAGGACCTTCGGTCTTGGCGAATCGGGGCTCCACCTCCGCCGTACGCCGGAGCCCCTCCGCCTCATCCCATCTGGCTGCCCAGCTTCAAAACCCCGGGTCGAGGAGGTAGCTCTCTCGCCCCCGGTTCTTCCTATGCAGATATCACGAGGAACGGAGCCCATCTGGGCTCGCATCGAACCTGGAAGAGGTTCCTGGAGGTCCCCTTCTTCACCGACCTCGTCCGAGCAACTCGGACCTCCAGGAGCCGTGAGAACACCATCAGTCGATGCGGGATGCTTCCAGCTATGTGGAGACCACCTCAGACACGTCGGAGAGCCCTGGAGGAGCCCATGCTGCTCGATCGAAGCTCGCCAGGCGCGAGCTTCTTCCCTGTTCTTCCAGGGAGCTCCAGCACCGTCGGATCAGGAGGCTCGTCCAAGATCCAACAGGAGCCGTCCGATGAAGATATGCCCCAACCGTCAGATCAGCCAGAAGCTTCTAATCTGCACCCTTCATCGGCGAATCGGCGTCGACCGTCCGATGGGCGGAACGTGGATAAGTGGCGCATCCAGTGCCGCAGGATGATGCACCTTATTTGGGGTAAATTTCACATCACCCCCCCCCCCCCGCTTTTTGTATTTACATTTTAATACCAAAAATAAAAAGTCACGTTGTAAAGAAATTGTATAATTTGCAGGAGGACCCCTGATGTTTTATAGATTTGCAGTTTAGTCCCTCTGCGCCTCACGTGCAGTCCCCACGTGAGGAGAATAAAATTTGCATGTAAATCCTGCCGTGTTTTAGTAATTGTCAAATGGCCCTGAAGATAAATGTTAAAGTTCATTTTTATTGTAATTTTTGCATGGATGCCCCTGCTAATTATTCTATTTGCAAAAAAACCCCTGCCTGACAATGTATTTTTTGTATGCTTTGTCCATTTATCTTGTGCTCCTTATTAATTTGAAAAATCTTGCAAAAATGGACCTATGCTCCTGTTAGTGTATCCTTGCACGCCATATTTTTGGATTTTGATTTTGTTATAGTTTTGCTTTTATTAAAAATCAAAAACATTCTTTTTCTTCACTGTCTATTTTATAAAATCCCAAAAAAAATAATATAAGACCTCGAAAAATTCCAAAAAAAATTCCCTAGTGTGTATTAGTTCCTATTTCAGTGTTAGTCCAAAAATCCATAAAAATCTCAATAGGAAAACCTTAAAAATTTAGAAATACACAAAAACTTCAAAAAATATATAAAAACAAAGAAAAATCAGAAAATATGAACTCAGTTCCTATTTCTGCTATATTTTATTAGATTTATTAGAAAAATAGTGTGGAAAAATTTTGAGGTTGTTTGCTATTTTTAATTCCTAATTTTATCTCCAGCCAGTAGCTTTCCCACTGTTTTGCTTTATTTCAGTATTTAAAAATACCAAAAGTAGTTTGAAAAATACCCAAAAATCACAAAAACAGTAAAAAATCCTAAAAATATCAAAAATAGTTTAATTCTAACTTTTTGGTTTTTTTTGCACATTTTTATAAATACTTTATCTTGTCTTTTATTACATTGCCCTTATTTTCCCATATTGAAAAAGAAAATAGAAAAATATAAAATACAAAATATAAAAAGCAGAAAATCAAAAATCAAAATACAAAATTAAAAAAATTATATATATATATATATGATTCAAAAAACCCACAAAAATAGGCTTCACACATGAATGACTCTGTGGTACATATAGGCTTACGCATTTTTGTATTGCTCTCTGTGGTTCGACCTCTACATGCTTGTTCCCTATACATTTTGTGGTAGAGTAATAAAAGATTAATTCACATTTCTTTTTGAGCTTGATTGATACATTCTTTCATTGTGGGTTAATTGTTGTATAACTTGGGTATTCTGCGAGCGGTCGCCTCGGCAACAACTTATTTATATTATTCATGGTGACCCTCGTGGAAAATCCTCGTTATCAATGATCATCAAGATGGCCATGGTACATAACCCTAATTGTACTATGGGACCTATTATGCAAATTATTCATTCTTCATTTCAGATCAGGGAATGACATGTGCAATAACATTTATTGCATAATGGCTCGCCGTGGGCTCGCATTTCCAACAATCTCCCACTAGCCCAAAGAGCCATTAATGGGCTAATCATTTAAACCCGCACTCATGTGACAATCATAGGCTATTTAGAAAATAGCTAGGTAAGCCGATCAGTCACTCTGTTCCCGCGAGACTATGCCAAGTCCTTTTACGACTTGCATATCCCCAGTAACAGTGCTCTCATCTAATGCGAATGTTGCATCTTTTGCAATCAATACTCAATCTAGTTAAAAACTATAGTGTCCTTGACACTATGGCTTAACAATTATCATAACCAGTATTTCCATAATCCTAATAATAATACCCTTATTCCTGGAGATCACTATCTCTTAAGGTATCTACAGTTAAGACCTTTTAGATCTCTATCTATAAAGTCTTAAACTTTGGAAGATAAGACTTTGAGATCACTATCTCAAAAATCTTGTCATCTATGAAGATTTTGTTATCACTGCAACCAAGTGTATTATTTCCATACTAGGATTAGTAACAATTTACTACTCCCACTGGATGGCGGTCATCTGGCTTTTGTACACATCTAGCACACACCCGGCTTCTTAGAACTGATGCCCAAGGGCAAGTAGTTCTAGCATTCACTTCCTCAACTCTTTGAGGTGCTATCCCTTTAGATAGGGCAGTACCATATCTTAAGGGATGGAAGCCTTTCTTGGAATTTCTATGAATAGAATATGTCCAAGGCGTACTACAAATGTGACAGACCCATTATCCTCTTCTCTTGGCTTCTGAACAACTTCAGAACTAAGATCTAATAGGTATCTTTGAAATCATATTTCAAGATATGGAATAGCCAGTCCATAAAACACTTATTTATATCATTATAAATGATTAGGATATTATCTACATTTAGCGCGATGAACACAAAGGCACTCCCACTAAGCTTCACATGGCTCATCCTGTTTCTATCTGAAATCATAACATTTATAATTTCATCAAATCTTATGATCCAACTTAAAGAAGCTTATTTGAGTCCATAGATGGATTCCTTAGCTTGCACACCTTGCTTTCCTCAACCATGAAGCCCTGGGGTTACTTCATGTGAATGTCCTCAAAGAGGTATTTATAGAGGAATGCAATATTGACTTTCATCTTGAAGATGCAATAGTCAAGTTGTGTAGCTAATGTTAGCAACATTCTGATGGTTTTAAGCATGGTCACTGAAGAGCAAGTCTTATTGTAAGCAATGTCTTCTCTTCCAGTGTGTAGCTCATGGCTACAAACCGTGCTTTGAAGGTCTCTACCTTCTCATCAGGTTCCCTTTCTCTTGAAGATCCATTTACACCTTTACAGGTCTTACCCATATAGGTAGATCCTCGAGGGTCCATATACAACACTTGTACATGAAGTCTACATTAGACTTTTATTGCTAACATCCATCTATCCATGCTATGATCTTCAGAAGCTTCATCACATGAAGTTCGATCATTGTCAGATTTCTCTAACACATGGAATCCATCCTCAAACTCATTTGAAGAGGTATTAGTGTTTCATCTTTAATTGTCCTTTTAGTTTCCAATTTCAGGAGCCTCATTATCTTCTTAATATTAAATGAGTTCCTATACTTCATTTTATCTTGATTCTCAACAGTCTAAACCTCTAAGAATCTCATTCTCAGAGATGAGATACTTTAAGAATCTCAAGGTCATAAAGTAGGTATCCAATACCATCCTTTATTTTACTAATGAAGCAGCACTCTCAAGTGCTAGATTCCAACATACATGGAACCTTATTAAGGATATACATTGTAGTCTCTACTACACATATATACCTGGAAACTAAGGGATGCTAAAATTCATCATTGATAAGATCATGTCACACATGATCCAATTGTATCTACCTATAACTCTATTGAGTCAAGGTGTGTTAGGAGGATTGAGATAGAACTGATATTCATATCTCCATAAGGTATTCTTTGAATTCATCTAACAGATACATGCTACCTAGATTAGATCCAATTCATTTTATCTTCCTTCAAACTTTGGTTCTAAACCAAAATTATGAAATCTTTGAACATTTCAAAGGTTTCTTTAGGTGAAGAGAAGAAATCTCATATCATACATAATCATTGATAGATATCACATATCCATAATGTTTACTATGATATAGATGATCCGTATACATCAATATGTATGAGATCCTTAATACCTTGACATCTTACACCATTCCCAAAGATGGGTGTATTGGACATTTTACTTTGAATACAATATTCATAAGTATGTAAGTTTTGAAATTTTAGACATTCTAAAGTTTCATCTCTTACTAGTCTATTGATCAAATCGATAGACAAATGTCCAAGGCTCGATTCTAGATCATTTTCAAATGATCTTCATCCTCCTATTGATCTTATAAAGGTTTTAATTTCAGTATTTAGAAATATTAATGAACCATTCATTAATTTTTCTAATTAGTGGAGTCCACCAGATTTTAGATTACTATCTGAAATATCTCCATCATAATTCTTTATGATAGTTCTACCTCAGAATTCATGTTTATTTCCAACATTTAGAAATAAACAATGAGTGTATTCTAATATCTAGGTCACAGAGACATTCTCTAAGACTAAGGGTTGTCCCACTGAAATTAACAAGTCTATTAATCTAACAGAGATTGTTGCAACAATTGCATCCATATTCACGTGGATAACTATAAACCTTTAAGATTAAATTTTCCAGTCTTCTAAATCATATGCAACCCATTGCAAGTGTTGCTAGAAGATTGAGATACAATTATCTGACTTTATCTTATCAAATAAGAAAGTCAATTTCAATGATTATATGTAGATTATTCTGATGCTCTATCCGAGTCCTTCTCTAAGAATTCTAGACAGACTTGATAGTCATACTATCAACACATCAACTTATTGCAGTATTGGCATTCATCCAACTCTTTGGATGTCATATGGAAGTCACAGAAGTCCACTCAACTCCTTGACTTTCCTTCTTTCTTGGGTCCAACCCATGCTTCCACTGTGCTCCCTTTATCTATGAGCAACCATTGCTCAAGACTAAGGATCTCTTACGTTAAATTCAAAAGAATTCAATGTAAGATCATTTCAACATTTATACATGCTTCATTAAATTCATACAATATGAATACTATGAAGCTTCATGAATGACTAGAGTATAGATAGTAGAATAATGACACTCATCATCTACATCCATCTAAACTCTTAAAACATAGGTTCAGGTAGGTACTCAAATAATTTGAATACATCATCTCTTATAGAGCCACCATTCTGCATGATGCAGTGAACCATCTCATTCATGTTAAATGTCAAGAGCACATAAGTATGCCAGAATATCTTCATTAATTTTATAAGGACTATTTGACAATTGCGATCATCATCGACATGTCACTTCCAAAGTACATCCGATGAGAGATCAAGACTATAGAGACACACAAACCCTAGGGTTGTAGTCCTATTATCTTTTTAATTGTCATTCCTCAATATTATGAGGAAACTTGCACACTGCAACCACATACATTATGTGTTCAATTGCAAGTACAATATCTGGATCATGAGTCCAATCCAAGATATTTCACTGGTTATTATTGAGTATATCATTGAGTGGGTTTTAATGAAGGATTATTTGAAATAAGAAATTTGCATAAATTTATATAAATATATATATATATACACTTTTTACTTTTATTTAGGAATTTTATATCAAAGTTGTCTTTCCATGTCAACACTAAAAGTTCATTCCCTTAATCACTTTCAATGTAAGAGATATACTTACCATTATATCTCAAGCAAGATCTGGGATCTCCTTCCTTATCTTTGTTGCATCCCAATAATATGAGAACCTACAACTCAGATAAAAAGAAGCGGGAACACATTCCACCTTGCAAGTCCAACTTGCATCTCCCAATTCGGTCTTTAATACCCGGGCCCACCACCCCTAAGGCAATGTTGACCCGTCATTAATTGAACCAACCGTCAACAGGAATACAACTCGCTATACGCAATCCACTATCGCCCCAATAATATGAGGACCCGATACTAGGATCACTACGCATACGTCCTTACTCTTTCGAGAAGCGAAGAGCCCGATCCAGATGTGCTTGCATACAGGAGCTGTCACTTCGGACAAGCGTCTCTTACATACAATCCCTGGCGACGGAACTCTCCGCCTTGACGGGAGACCATGGATGTCACTTATGTGATCCTCCATATCATATTCAAATTTTAATTAATCACTATGAATCATATTCATTCTGATTAATTCATCCAAGGGAATTATCTAATCATATTAGAGTATTTTAATTGGACATAATCAACTTAATCATATTAAATTAATTATCAATCCAATTCAATCAATCAAACTTGATTATTTTACTTGAATACATATATGGTAATATCTCAAAATACGTATACATCTTAATCCCTCGGACATTATCCCGGCCCTACCCGCTGTCATGGCCAGTACCGACGAGAGTGGGACGAACCACATACGTTGCAACCCGTAACCCCAATGCTCTCCGACTAGGCACCATATCCGCCTCGGGAAAGGATAATGCCAAATTGATTAATTTGTACTTGATATAATCATCGGTTCTTCAACCAAAATTGTACCATATAGTAATCAAAACATTTTTGATTATAAGGAAATTTGCTAGACAAATTCTCAAATCCTATTCAAGCATCAAGTTTGAAAGATTGTGGTTTCCAATTATGATTTAGATCACATCTTAATCAATTAATTGGTTGGGGCCAAGTCAATTAGGCAAATAATCATGTTTCAAAATTTCACAAATATTTTTCAAGATTATTTCACGAAATTAACAATTAATTTCACTAATTGACAATCACTTGGTTCTAGATTAGGAATGTAATTTCAGTAAGGACCCCTACTCACTAAAATTAACATATGTCAATCAATTTGAATCCAAATTAAGCAAACTCAATTTTCATAGATTTCTAACTTGATTTAAGACAGAACCTAAGTGGAGTTGCACGCATTTCGAGGCAGATGATAACAGTAATTAACTCTTTAATCATGTTAAAATCTACTGTTCCCGCAACAGTGCATACATGTTCATTAAAACAACCATAACTAGAGCATACGAAATCCGATTTACGCAAACTCAGTTCCTATGTTTTCCTTATTTAATGGGGAACAAAATACAAGTATTAAATTCGTGTTTAAACAATTTAAACAGTGCCGAATTTATTTACTAAATAGATCTGCGAAATCAAATGCGATAAAAACTTTCGCGACCTTAACGAACCCAAGTCGTCCTCAGTTTTTCGAATCATATTCGAAACCGTCAACCTGGCTCTGATACCACTTGAAGGATATGGAATTTATCCTCAAGCGCATCACGGAAGCGTGGTCGTCGTATCGGATACGATGAAGAACGACTAGTCACACTAGTTGTTCGGTGCAGCGGAATTTTAAATTTTTGAATCCGATGAAACCACATGATCTGAGAACCATTCTCAAATCGTTTCATCTATAACCACAGCAAGTATAATGCAATACCTCTTGAAGCGTGGTTGATCAAGTCTCTATGAAAAGAGACCTCCTGTCTCAAGTCCGATCGTTGGAGTAACGGCTTGCGAGCGCGGAGATGAGTCGCGGTGTCCTCGCAATCCAAGTTGATCCAAGCGCGGTTCCTCCTGATCTCGTCGTACGAGATCAAACGTCTCCTTCGTGAGTGAAGCACTCCATGAAGATGAAGAACCGCAGAGAGTCAAAGCGGCAGCACGATGGCGCGGGCGTCGACGATTCTCTCCACCAAGGTGGACGGCCACCAAGAAGAGAAGGAGATAGAGAGGGCTGTCGAGTATGAGAAAGAGAGAGAGAGAGTTGTTTGCTACAATAGCATGTGTAAAGAGAGAGCATGGTATGCCTCTCTATTTATAGGGTTTTGGGATACATGGATCTCAATCCATGGGACATATAAAATCAATGGATGAGATTGATTTATGTCAATCCAATGGTAAAGATTGTTGTTGGTAAAACCAAGAACTTGTGATTTAATTTTGATTAAATATATTTGATAAATCAAATGTATATTAATATCAAATTAAACCAACCAAATAAGGAGTGGAAAAACAAATGAGATCCACCTTCCCCATTAGGGGGAGTGGACGGCCACCAATTCCATAAAGGAATTGGTGCCGCCCCCTCCTTCCCATATGGGGAGGGCAATCTCGTGGATCCCCATGAGATTGCACATCTCCTTGTTTTTCTCTCAACTTATTTTCCAACAATTATTTGTTGGTATTTTATTCATCAAAAATAATTCTCGATTAATTTTGGGAATATTGCAATCTTGACATTGGAATATTGTGAATCATATTCACAACCCAAAACAAAATGTAATTTACATTTTCAATTAATTAGACAATGTGTATCCAATACACATTAATAATTAATCTACTAATATAAATTATATTTAACTCTCTCTAATATATTATAAATCACATTTATAACATATTATGAATAATTGGATATTACTATCCACATTATTCTTATCCATAATAATTAAATCACATTTAATCATATTGGATAATTTCTCATACATCATGATAATTAAATCACATTTAATTATCAACTTCTCCTTGCTTAGATCATATGGAATTGTTCTTAAACCATTTAAGAACAATGCTATTTATCCTCAGATACTTGGAGATAAGTACATGGCGATTGTATTGTTCCAGGTATAGTGACATGGATATTGAGATCGTATCTCAAATCCAGATCGCGGGCCTCCCATTGATGCTTGATTAAATCAAGACCGTAAATCTAATCTTCTCATTGTATCTGAATCATATTCAGATCAATGTCCAACACTTAGACCAAGATCAGATCACTTCTCTACTGAGAGGCGTCACTAAAATCCAGACCCGTTTCATCACTCCCTAGGAATGGAAGCGTCATGGTTATACAACCGTTTATGATCAAATCACCCTTAGGTATTCCCAATACCTGTACATCCTGCATACTGGAAGACTCGGACTAAACCCGAAGTATCGGATCAACTTTATACTGTCTACTTCATGGTTTTATCAGTAAGTTTCTCATTCTATCATTGGGAGTTGGTATCAATCATACACTTTCCAAAAGCGTATATTATACCTAGGTCTTGATCATATACTAAAAGTATATATCAAACCTACAAATTCAGTCAAGCTTCCAAAGCGAGACGACCATGTGCATGGAATTTGATGCTTCCCAATATCTCATGAGTGAGCTCATGTCTTCCGGTTCAGTAACTGAACCTGTATGATCCCTTTGAGAGATCGTATTACTCACATGCCCTTATATGCACACCAGCGCGCCGGTGTATAGACCTTGATAAGGTCATCAACCTATTGGTCTGCCAAATGTACATACTTAGACATATAGCAACACATCTGTCTCCGGTCAGAGGTTGCGTGCCTATATCATGACAGCATACGATATAGGACTTTGGTTATCTCGATCTCGTTAAGTCAACTCTTTGATCTAACTAATCTGACACCTCCGAATCTCTATTCCTATGCAGAGGACCTGCATCAAGAGGTCGGTCAGATATCAGCCTTCAGAGATAAGGATTGTCATCTCCTACTCAGGCTGGAGATCATCTCTTAATAATCAATTGACGGTGCTTGATGAGTCCTCAATCTAACTCTTTAGATATTCATCCAAGCACCAATCTCTACGATTCAATAGTTAAATCAACAGCTGTATGATCATCAAGATGGCCATGGTACATAACCCTAATTGTACTATGGGACCTATTTTGCAAATTATTCATTCTTCATTTCAGATCAGGGAATGACATGTGCAATAACATTTATTGCATAATGGCTCGCCGTGGGCTCGCTTTTCCAACAGACATCGCGGCGATGGAGAACCTCTCTAGGGCATCCATGGTGGACGACCATGAGAGGGAGAGAGAGAAAGAGAGAGAGAGAGAGAGAGATTTTTTGTCTCAACTATTGTGTAATGAAGAGCAAAGGGGTGCCTCTCCTTTTATAGCATTTTGGGATCCATGGATCTCAATCCATGGGACAACACAAATCCAATGGCTCTTATTGATTGTGTTTCTTTTAATGGCCACGATTTGTGTTGGTAAAAACCAACAACAATTAGTTTAATTTAGATTAAATATATATTGATAAATCAATATAATTCAGTCACCAAATTAAATCAAGATCTCTTGGAGATCATAGGAGAGAGAGTGCCTCCTTCCATGTTGGAAGGAGGGGACGGCCACACATTCCTAATAGGAGTGGTGGTCGTCCACTCCATATATATGGAACGTGGCTCTCATCTCTATATTATAATCTCCAAGATTATGCAACAACTTTTGTTGCAAATTATTCTACAAAAATAATTCACAATTATTTTGTAGACATTGCAATCTTGCAGTTGAAAAATTTGTGAATCATATTCACAATACAAAATAAATATAAATTACATTTTCAATTCAATGTCCAATGTAAATCCAATTCACATTAACATTTAATTAACAAATGTAAATTATAAATAGCTCTCTCTTATATATTATAAATCACATTTATAATATATATGACTAATATGGATATTTCTATCCACATTATTCATATCCATGATAATTAAATCGCATTTAATCATTTTGGATCTCTATTCTCATGTGCCCAAATAATATGAATCATATTCACATTATTTTTTCTTTGATAATCAAATCTCATTTAATTATCTAGGTGGCTATCTTCATAATATGAATCGAATTCATATTAATCATGATAATTAAATCACATTTAATTATCCATTTTCTCAATGCTCGGATACATATTATCAACAATGAAATTATCCTGAACCCTTTCAAGGATAATGCACTTTCTCCGCGAATACATGGAGATAAGGACAGGGTGATTGCATTGTTCTACGTATAGTGACTTCGATATTGAGATCATATCTCAAATCCAGATCGTGGGCCAACCATAGATGCTTGATTAAATCAAGACCGCAAATCTAATCTTCTCATTGCATCTGAATCACATTCAGATCAATGTCCAACATTAGGACTAAGATCAGATTACTTCTCTACCGAGAGGAGTCACTAAAATCCATACCCGTTTCATCACTCCCTAGGGATGGAAGCGTCATGGTTATACAATCGTTTATGATTACATCGCCCTCAGGTATTCCCAATACCTATACATCATGCATACTGGAAGACTCAGAATAAACCCGAAGTATTGGATCAACTTTATACTACCTACTTCATGGTTTTATCAGCAAGTTTCTCATTCGATCATTGGGAGGTGGTATCGATCATATACCTAGGTCTTGATCATATACTTTCCAAAAGTATATATCAAACCTACAAATTCAGTCAAGCTTCCAAAGCGGGACGATCATGCGCATGGAATTTGATTCTTCCCAATATCTCATGAGTGAGCTCATGCCTTCCGGTTCAGTAACTGAACCTGTATGATCCCTTTGAGAGATCATATTACTCATATGCCCTTATATGCACACCAACGCGCCGGTGTATAGACCTTGGTTAGGTCATCAACCTATTGGTCTGCCAAATGTACATACTCAGACATATAGTAACACATCTATCTCTGGTCAGAGGATGCGTGCCTGTATCGTGACAGCATACAATATAGGACTTTGGTTATCTCGATCTCATTAAGTCAACTCTTTGACCTAACTAATCTGACACCTCCGAATCTCTATTCCTATGCAGAGGACCTGCATCAAGAGGTCGGTTAGATGTCAGCCTTTAGAGTGGATTGCCATCTCCTACTCAATCTGGAGATCATCTCTTAACGATCATTTGACGGTGCTTGATGAGTCCTCAATCTAACTCTTTAGATATTCATCCAAGCACCCGCCTCTATGATTCAACAGTTGAATCAACATCTGTATGATCATCAAGATGGCCATGCTATATAACCCTAATTGTACTAAGGGACCTATTATGCAAATTATTTATTCTTCATTTCAGATCAGGGGATGATATTTGCAATAACATTTATTGCATAATGGCTTGCCGTGGGCTCGCATGTCCAACAATACTCTAGTCATTCATGATGCTTTATAATATTCAAATTGTATGAACTGAATGAAGCATTTATAAATGATGAAATACTCTTATATTGAAATATTTTGAGTTCAACATAAGAATCCTTTGTCTTAAGCAATGGTTGTTTATGGATGAAGGAAATGCAGGGGAAGCATGGGCCTGGCCCAAATAAGAAGGAAAGTCAGAGGGTTTATTGTACTTCTATGACTTCCATATAACATCCAAAGAGTTGGATGAATGCCAATACTGTAATAAGTTGATGTATTGATAGTATGACTATCAAGACTATCTAAGATCCTTAGAGAAGGATCCGGATAGTGCACCAGAGTATTATACATATACATATAATCATTGAAATTGACTTACTTATTGGATAAGATCAAAGTCTAAAATTGTATCTAATTCTTCTAATAGCACTCGTAATTGATTGCATATGTTTTAGAAGATTGGAAAATTTGATATTGAGGTTTAATAGTCATCCATATGGATATTGATGCAATTATTGAAACAATCTCTATTGGATAGATAAACTTCATATTTTAAGTGGGAGAGACTTTAGTCTTAGAGAATGTCCCTATAACCTAGATATTAAAATATACTCATCGCTTATTTCTAAATGTTGGAAATAAACATGAATTCTTGAATAGACCTATCATAAAGAGTCATGATGGATATATTTCAGATAGTAATCTAATATCTAGAAAACTCTACAAATATAGAAAATTAATGAATGGTTCATTAAAATTTCTAATTACTGAAAAGTTAAATATTAAAAGATAAATGGGAGGAAGAAGATCATTTGACAGTTATCTAGCACCAAGCCTTGGACATATGTCTATTGATAAAATCAATAGACTAGTGAAGCTTTAAAATGTCTGAAATTTCAAATTTTACATACCTGTGAATATTATATTCAAAGAAAAATGTCCAATACACTCTTCTCTGAGAATGGTGTAAGATGTGAATGTATTCAAGATCTCATACAAATTAGTGTATGTATCATAGTAAACATTAATGATATGTGATATCAATTGATGATTAATTATGATATGGGATTTCTTCTCTTCACCTTAGAAAGCTTTGAAATGTTCAAAGATTTCACTTTTTGGTTTAGAACCAAAGTCTGAAGGAAGATGAAATGAATTTGATCTAACCTTGGTAGCATGTACTTACTAGATTAATTCAAGGAATACCTTATAGAGAAAGGAATATCGTTCCAATCTCACTCCTCCTAATATAGCTAAACTCAATGAGAGTTATAGGGATATGAAATTGGATTATGTGTGATATGATTTGATCAATGATGAATCTTAACATAATTATCTCTTAGTTTCCAAGGTATATATGTAGTTTATACTACAATATATATTCTTAATAATATTCCATGGAAATAATTTGGAATATAACACTAGAGAGTGCTACTTCATTAGGAAATAAAAGATGGCATTGGATACCTACTTTATTGAGATTCTTAAACGAATTCAACTCTAAGGATATGACTCTTAGAGGATGACTCTCTCGAGAATCAAAATGAAAATGAAGTGAAGGAAATCATTTAATCTTAAGAAAATAACGATGCACTTAAAATCAGAAAATAAATGAACAATTATAGATGAAACACTCATACCTATTCAAATGTGTTTGAGGATAGATTCCTTGTGTCAATTAAGTCTAACAATGATCTGACTTCATATGATGAAGCTTCTAAGGATCATGACATGGAAAGATAGATGCTACCAATAAAGTTAAAATTAGGCTACATATACAATTTTTGTACATAGTCCCTCGAGGATCCACCTATAAGGGTAAACACGTTAGGTAAAAATGGATCTTCAAGAGAAAGAGGGAACCTGATGAGAAGGGAGGGACCTTCAAAGCATGATCCGTAGCCAAAAGCTACACACAGAAAGAAGACATCACTTGTGATGAGACTTGATATTAAGTCACCATGTTTAGACCCATCAGAGTAGTTCTAACTATAGCTGCACAACTTGACTTTGACTTATACAAGATGAACATCAATATTGCATTCCTCTATGAATACCTCAATGAGGATATTTATCCCCATGGATTCATGGTTGAGGAATACAAAGTGTGCACGCTTAAGGACCTCCATCAATGGACTCAAATTATGCTTCTTGTAGTTGGAATATCATATTTGATGAAATTATAAATGTTATGATTTAAGATAGAATCTTGATAAGTCATGTGAATCTTAGTGGGAGTGTTGTTGTGTTCATCTGCTAAACGTAGATAAAATCCCAATCATCTGGAATGATAAAAGGACGAGAATAAGTGTTTTATAATCTAGTTATTTCGTACCTTGATATGAGATATCAATGATACCTCTTAGATCTTAGTTCTGAAGATGTTCAGAACCAATGAAAAGAGGGTGTTGGGACCATCACGTTAGTAGTACAACTTGGAAATATTCTATTTTTAGAAAAATCCCAATAAAGGTTCCCTTGAAATATGATACTAACAAATCTGAAAGCACAACACCTCAAGGAGTTGAGGAAGTGAATGTTAAAATTGGTTGCCCTTGTGCATTAGTAACTAGAAGCCTGGTATGTGCTAGATGTGTACAAAAGTCAGATGTCTGCCATGTAGTGGATGTAGTAAACTGTTACTAATCCTACTATGGAGATAGAATACTTGATTGTAGTAATAAAAAACAATCTAAGATGACAAGACTTTAGAGATAGTGATCTCTAATTCTTATCTTCTAGAACTTAAGACTTTATAGATAGTGATATAAAAGGGTCCTAACTACAAATACCTTAGGAGATAGAGATCTCTGGGAATAACGGTATTTTGGTAAGGGTAATAGAAATTACACATTGGTTGTAACAATTATTGAGTTGTATTGTCAACGACACTATAACATATTCAAAATTGAGTAATGATTGCATAAGATGCAACATTCGCATTGGATGCGAGCATTGTTACTATGAGATATGCAATTATCATAAAAGGACTTGGCGTAGTCACTCCAAAACGGAGTGGTTGGTCAACTTACTAAACCATTTTTCTAAATAGCTTTTGATTAGTACATGAGTGTGAGTTTAAAAGATTAGCCCATTAATTGCTCTTGGGCTAGTGGGAGATTGTTAGACATGCGAGCCCACAATGATCTATTATGTGATAAATGTTATTGCAAATATCATTCCATTATCTAAATGAAAAATAATTAATTTGCATAATAGGTCACTTAGTACAACTAGGGTAAGTACCATGGCTATCTTAATGATCATATAGTTGTTGATTCAGTTATTGAATCATAGAGGCCAATGCTTGGATGAATATCCAAAGAGTTAGATTGAGGACTCATCAAGCACATCAAATGATTATTAATAGATGACCTCCATCCTGAGTAGCAGATGGCAATCCTTTCTTTTTTGGCTGACATATGACATACCTCTTGATGTAGGTCCTCTACATAAGAATAGATATTCGGAGGTGTTAGATAAGTTAGGTTAAAGAGTTGACTTAACAAGAACAAGATAATCAAAGACCTATGTCGTATGTTGTCATGATATAGGCATGCATCCTCTGAGTAGATATAGATGTGTTACTATATGTCTGACTATGTACATTTGGCAGACTGATAGGTTGATGGCCTAAATAAGGGCTCTATACACCGGCATGATGGCATGCATACACGGGCATATGAGTAATATGATATCTCAAAAGGATCTTGCAGGTTCATTTACTGAACCAGAAAATTTGAACTCACTCGAGAGATATTGGAAATCAAATTCCGTGCACGGTCGTCTTACTTTGGAAGCTCAACTGAATTTGTAGGTTTGATATGTGCTTTTGGAAAGTGCATGATCAATACCTTGGTATGATATAAGCTTTTGGAAAGTATATGATCGATACCAACTCTCAATTATCAAATGAGAAACTTAGTCATAAAACCCTAAAGAAGACAGTCAAAATAACATCTAAAACTTTATATTTATTCTAGGACTTCTACTATGTAGTATGTACAGGTATTAGGAATACATGAGGGTTATGTGATCATAAACGATTGTATAACCATGATACTTCCATTCCGAGGGAGTGGTGAAATAGGTCTGAATTTTAGTGACTCCTTGATGAATCTCCATTTCATCACCTTTATTCTATCATTTTGGCCTTAAAACCCCGGTAAATGCATGTAAATAACATCAATTTGCACATAATAGCATTCATCATTTATTATATTTATTATACATAGAATAAGGCTTTTTAAGCCAAAATTATAGAATGAAGAGAAGAAAAGAAAAAGGAATAAAGTATTGTAAAGATTTTATGACCTTAACCCCGAGACCATGTCCAGAATGGAATTGGTCGACAAGGAATAATGTAGGGGGTGATAAGGGCCAAAATACAATAAATACCCCATTTATTTATTCATTCATTTATGCATTTTTGACACTTATTTTGTATATAAGTATTTATTCATCAAATAAAAATCGTTTGTACATGAAAGTTGTAGATAATAATGTGAATAAAAATACAAAATTGATTTTGTACAAAAATGATATACAGTGTAGATTTCATACTCAGAATAAAAAGCCAAAATCTCAACTTCACATACCCATATCTTGCAAATAAAAACTCAAAATCAACCAAAATCACCTTTAATTGTATATAGCTTTCCAAGAACTATTTAATAAAATTGGTTTCAGAATTTTTGGAGTTTATCTGTGAAAGTTAGGTTTTGGGCCCCTATTGTACATAATACTGATTAAAATATTCAATTTATTAATTACCCATTATTTTTTCAAATTTATATTTTTATAAATTTATATACATTCTCTATAACATATGTGTATATTAAAACTAGAATTAAACCAAGAAGAAATGCACAAATAAAATAAAGTCATCTAAATACATAGGCAAAATACCTATGTTATCTATATGTATGTAAATAAAAAGGGACTTTATTTTTTAATTCTTTATTCATCTATATTTTTATAAAATTGTAAATATTACATAATATTTATTAAAAATATAATCCCTAAATAAAAACAAATAAAATACATTAAATAAATAAAATGTATATATAATATATGTAAAATACCTATAAGTATACCTACATACAACATACACCTATTTATTTAAATATGAAAATCAACTCATAAAAAATTAAATAAAAATATCCTCACACTCACAAAAATAAATTATAAATTTATAAAATAAGAAAATAAAATAATAAAATAAAATAAATAAAAGAAAAATGAAATATACAAAATACATGTAAATACATGCATAAATACATTATTAAAATAAAACCATGATAGAATACATCAAAAAAATTAAATAAAAATCATAAATAAATACTACATGAATTAATACACATTTCTTATTTTATAAGTAAAATCTAATAAAATCATTTATTATGTTAAATAATTCATTTTAGAATAAGATCCCCTATTTTGTCCTCTAGCGTCCGAGGTGGACTAATGAGGGCGCGGCCTTTGTTGACCTCTGGTCAACTGTCCCATCGGGACCTAGCGCCTCTGAACCTGAGTATTTCCATGACTTGCGCCATTCTTCCCGGGCGTCTCATCCCTTAATCTCGCTCGCCGCCTTCACGAGATCTGTAGAAGGATCATCCATCTATCACGCAGGCTTGTTCGATCGAGGAAATAATCATTGTACTCGCCGGAAGATGCGGGCCAAGTAGGGCGCCCAGAATGTCTATAAATAAGAGCCCTCGACCTCCTCCACAAAGTTGGCCAATTTAGATCGACTAAAACGTCTCGAATCAGTTCCTGGGAGGTTCCTCGTGACAGGAGGAGCAATCCAGCAACGCGAATCGGCCGGAGGAGGGATCCGTTTTGACGCGACGGAGCTCCGGCGTCCGTCCTGCTCCGTGGTGGCCCCCATGTATAAGAGCTGTCCTTTATCGCTTTTTAGGTAGATTTCGATTCTAGTTTTTCATTCCCGTGCTTAGTTTAATCGTTAGTTAAGTAGTGTAGCGTAAAATTGCCAATTCGAAGTTCGCCGGAGCTCAGCTCCGGCGACTTCTTCACTGTGACATCGACCATCTCCGATCGCCATTCACCTCTCACCTCGTTCCCTATCGCATTCTCCATCTATCGATCATCTTTGTTCAACCAAGGACCCCCAGTCCTTGTGAATCGGTACTCCGCCTTCGCCTATCGCCGGAGCTCCTCCGCCTCATCTTATTTTGCGCCAAAGCTTAAAAACCCGGGGTCGAGGAGATAGCCCTCGTTCCCCCGGTTCTTCCTATGCAGGTCAAACGCAGCAGCGAGCCCTCTGGGGCTCCATCGGATCCAGGAAGAGGCTCCTAGGGGTCCCGACCTTCATCAACCTCGTCCGAGTCCTTGGACCTCCAGGAGCCTTGAGAAGACCGCCGGCAGACGCGGAGCGCCTCCAGCTACGAGCAGAGTATCTCAGATGCGAAGAAGAAGCCTGGAGGAGCCCATGCTTCACGATCGAAGCTCGCCTCGAGCGAGCTTCTTCCCTATTCCTCCAGACACCTCCCTCGCCGTCCGGTCAGGAGGAGCGTCCCAGATTGAACGAGAGCCGTCCGATGGAGCCGTGTCCAGACCGTCGGATCACCTCGGGTGATCTAACCTTCACCTACCATCGTCGAAGCATCATCGGCTCGCGTGGAGGCGACGCGTGTCAAGTGGACGAAGATCAACCATTGGCTCGCGTTCCTGAGGGGGTAAATTGTAAAACCAACCCCTGCTTTTTTGTATTTAATTTTTAATGCTCTAAATAAACTTTCACGTTGTAAATAAATTGTAATTTTTGCAGCAGACCCCCTGTGATTTTTATAATTACGATTTGGACCCTCCGCGCCTCACGTGCAGTCCCACGTGAGGCGCGCGATTTTTGCACTTTAGCCCTGGCGGTTTTTGTAAATTGCAAATTCGCCCCAAAAATAAAAATAAATGTTTATTTCAGTAAGTGATTTTTGCACTGATGCCCCTGAGAAATATTTTATTTGCAAAAATGCCCTATCAGGCCACATATTTTGTATGCTTTGTCCATTTATTTCATGCACCATATTAACTCGAAAAATTCTACAAAAATGGATATATGCTCCTGTTGGCTTACTCTTGCACACCACATTTTTAGTTTTTAATTTTGTCGCATTTTTGCATTTATTAAAAATCAAAAACATGCATTTTGTCTACCGTCTAGCTGAGAAAATTCCAAAAAAATAGTAAACCACTTCGAAAAAATCCAAAAAAATTACCTATAGTCTATTTTATATATTTTAGTGTTACTCCAAAAATCACTGAAAATCTCAAAAGAAAAACCTTAAAAATTCGAAAATACTCAAAAACTTCCAAAAAATATTAAAAATATAGAAAACTCTAAAAAATGCAAACTCAACTCCTGTAGGTCCTATATTTTATCCTCTTTATTTTAAAAATAGTTTGGAAAAATTTTGTGGCTGTTTTATATTTTTAATTCCCATTTTACCCTTAGTCAGTAGCTAACTCCCTGTTTTCCCTTATTTGGCTATTTAAAAAGACCAAAAACATTTTGAAAAATGACCAAAAATCACAAAAACAGTAAAAAACCATAAAAATACCAAAAAGATTTTATTTCTGACATTCTGATTATTTTTGTATATTTTTATAAATATTGTATCACCCCTATCTACGTTATATATCTATATTCCCATATCGAAAAAGAAAATTAATATATATATATATAAGTATATCTACATATATTTATGTAAAAAAAATATATTAAAAAAATATAATAATATATATATATATATATATAATACATATATATCCTTATTCTCTATACATTCCCCTTCATATCTTTATATATCTATATTTTATAAATCCCATATATATATATAAGAACATAATATTAAAATAATATATATATATATATTAATAAAAAATAAAAAAATAATAAAAAAACTAATAAATAAAAAGAATAACCCACAAAAATAGGATTCATGCAAGGATGACTCTGTTGTACATGGACATCACAGGCTACTTCATTTTTTCCATTCCTCTGTGGTTCGACCTCTACATGCTTATTCACTATGCATCTTGTTGCAGAGTAATAAATGTTAATTTACACTTTTGGGACTCAATTGGTTTATTCTTTTATTGTGGGTTAATTGCTGAGTAACTGGTATTTTGTGAGCGGTCGCCTCAGCGACATTATATATATTATTGTGACCCTCGCGGAATAGCCTGTTATCACTCCTCTCACTTGAGAAGTAATCTAATCTTGGTCAAAATGTTTGACAGTGATCTGAATGTGATTCAGATGCAATGAGAAGATTAGATTTACGGCTTGTATTTAATCAAACATCTATGTGACGTCCTCGAGTTCTATATTGAAGATGTGATCTCAATATACAAGTCACCATATGTGGAACGTACAATCGCCATGTCCTTATCTCCAAGTATCTGTAGAGAAAGTGCATTATAGTTGAAAGTGTTCAAGGGTAATTTCATTGTTCATAATGTCTCTGAACATTGAGGAAAACTAATAGTTGAATGTGATTTAATTATCATTAATAATATGAATTTGATTCATATTATAATTCATATTATTTGACCATATAAGGAGAGTTATCTAAGTTAATTATTAAGACTTAATTATCAAAGATGAGAATAATTAAAATGTGAACCATGTTATTGAGGAACATGAGAATAGAGATACAAGATTGTTAAATATGATCTAATTATCAAGTATATGAATAATGTGGTTAACACTATGCATATTATTTGTATGTATTATAAATGTGATTTATAATATACTAGAGAGACATTGTAAATAGTTTCTTCAAATTAATTGTTGACGTGAATTGGATTCACATTAGAAATTAATTGGAAATACAATTTACATTTTATTTTGGCTGGGAATATGATTCACAATTATTTAATTGCATGATTGCAATATTCACAAGATTAATTTGGAATTATTTTTGTGAATTTATTTACAACAAAAGCTGTTGTAAATATATATGAAGGATTAAAGGAGCCAACATCGTCCATTTAATGAACGGTGGATGGACACCCTTTAACTTGGTCAAAAGTGTGGTCGTTCCTCCCCATTTATGAGGGTGGGTGGTCCACCCCCATTTATGAGTGTGGGTGGCGTGCCTCCCTATACTTCTATGATAAATAATTTAGTTTAAAATAAATATTGATTATTCAATATATATTTAATTTACTATAAATTAATTTTTGTTGTATTTTTTACAACAAAACCATGGCCATTGAATAGAAACACAAATTAATCTCAACCATAGATTTTGTGTTTCACATGGATTGAAATACAGGGACTCCCAAAATACTATAAAAAAGAGGCAACCCTAGCTCTTCTCGAATATACTACAAAATATATGATCTCTCCCCCTCTTTCTTTCTACACACTAAGCCTCTCTCTCTCTCTCTCTCTCTCCTTAGAGTGGACGTCCACCCTAAACCCTAGCGAGTATGGTAGTCATCGCGATGTCGTTCCTCTGTCGGATTGACTACACGTGAATCACCATCTTCTTTAGTGTGACTGGCTCATGAAGAAGACTTTGGGTCTCCTGAGACAAGATTAGGAGATTCACCACTTTAATCATCAACATGGATTGTGAGGAGCATGCATTTCGTCAGCGTGCTCACAAGTGTCTCCTTTGTTGGATAGGACTTGAGACAAGAGGTCTCTTCATTGATAGACTCGATCGAAACTACCTTCAATAGGTAAACCTTATACTTGTTTGTGGTTTAGATGAAATGATCTGAGAAGTGTTCACGGATCATGTGGTTTCATCACTTTTTTTTCAATTCCACTTCCCTAAACGACTAGTATGACTATTCATTCCCAATCGCATATGGTGTGATCTCCAGGCTTCCGTCATGCGTATAAAGATTTTCCCATATCCTTCAATGTATGCTTGAGGGACACAAGCTTGTGTGGCAGCACAGGGTACGTGGATCTGGGTCCTGGGCGATCCTCCACATGTCAAGCATATGCTGCTTTGGGTGTAGTATAAGGCTCGAGAATTGGATGTAGCCTCGAGATCGATCAAAACCGTTTGATGCGGTCCAATCCTACATTGAGGTTTTGGGGATTTTCTGAATGTCTTAGATGCTCCCCATTATTGATTGAACGTGAGCTGTAGTTCCGGATATAGAGAGGATGCACATGTGATTCACCTGGTGTAGGGAGAAGGCGAGGTGTTGCGGGTCGAGAAGTTTATTTGGTGACAGTGTGTCTTGCAAGCGAAGTAGGTCATGGAGAGGTAGTGTTGAGGTGGTTTCCATCGAAGGAGGAGGTTTGGAACCACCAGAGTTGATGTTGATGAATATGGCCTGGAGGGTCGAAGTAGAGAAGCGGAGGCAGCTTTTATCGATGCTAGTTCAGAGAAGATAATTGGTGGAATGGAGATGGTGATGATCATAGTCATGCGTCGAAGTGAGTTGGAGAGGGGTGCACGATGGAGGAAAACTAATCAGAGAGGGGGAAATAAAAAAGGATGAGGTGGTTTACATGGGAAAAGCTCGACGGTCAAGTACAAGAGTAGAGCAGCGGCTAGAGTTGTCTACAATGAGGTGAAGGCACCTCGAATCTTGTTGTGAGGGATATGAGCTGTCGTTGACAATCCCTCGTGCATGACGATGTCACCACCGAAGTGAGGTGGATTGCTCCTAATGTTCCGATGGTGATGGTAGATATAGATGATGTGCGACCGAAGATGGAGTTAAATAATGAGGTAGAGGATTCTGACAAGGGTTAGGGTTCTGATGACATGAGTTTTGTGAGGGCCTAAAATAATGTCCTCACAGTGTACGCCGATAAAATGTCGCTGAGGCGACCACTCACAAGACCACAAGGTCAATCAAAAATTAACACATGCAATGTACGAATCAAAATTTATTACACCCTAAAATAAAATATGTAGCAGACAAGTAAAGTATGGCTGAACTCAAGAAACAATGGAGGACAGACAATCAAAAATTGGCAAGGAAATACAACAAATGATTTGGGGTTTTTAGGGTATTTTGAATTTTTTGGGTTTCTGCTTATATAACTCTTACGGATTTTTGTGTTTATATTTTTTAATTTGTTTCTAATTTTCTAATTTCTTATTTTTAATGTTTTCTAATTTTTATATTTTCTTCTTCTTTCTAATATACAATATAAGAGTATATATGACTATGTAGATAGTATAGATTAATATACTTATAATTAAAAAATAAAGAGAAATGAAGAATTAAATATTTTTAGGTTTTATGAATTTTTGTACTATTTTTGTGATTTTTAGATATTTTTACTAGTTGTTATGTATTTTTAAAGCCAAAAATATCCCAAAATAAGGATTAGATAAATATATCAAATTGTTTTGGAATTTAAAACAGTAAATGAAGCCAAAATTTTCGAAGCTATTTTTCGTTAACAATATATATATAATAAAAGAAAATTCGGATATAGAAATAAATATTTATGGATTTTTCGGCAACTTTTTTAATTTTATAAATGATTTGAAAGTTTTTTTATTTTTAGCATTTTTTTTAGGGATTTTTTGTCTAAAGTTGTTAAATACAATAATAGACCAAATATTTTTTGGAATTTTTCAAATAGGTTTTATATTTTTTGGAATTTTTAATTTAAACAAGGATAAAATGTGCTTTCTTATTTTTAGTAAATAGTTAAAATGCCTAAAATGTAATTCCAAAAATGTAGCATGAATATATGTTAGTAGGCACTTAGCCCTAATTTGTCATATTTTTTAAAGCACGAATGGTATTTTTAATAAATATAAAACAAGAATAAAAATTAATGAGCTAGTAAGGGTACTTGAGAAATTAAAGATAATGGTGAGGGATATAGTGCAAATTACTTAAAATTACAACTAATACTTCATGTTTATCGACTAAATCAAAATTACAAAATCCCAGCGGGTTGAGTACAAAATGGACAACTCACGTGGGACGACACGTGAGGTGACATGGCATGGACATGTATGTAATATAAAATATAGATAGGGGTTCACATGCAAATTTTACGAAAACTATTTGTACAAGATATTTTACATGACTAGAATAAAAATTATAAAAGTCAAGGTGTGATGTATAAATTAACCCCTAAGCACTTGATCAAACGGTGGAGGACATGCCACTTATCCATGTGGTGAATATCTGATGGTTGGTACCCTTTCGCTGATAGAGCATTGAGATTAGATCCCGGTGCATATCTGACAATCAAATGCTGATGAAACACTAAATGCATAAGCTAACATGTATTTGTTGTAGTACGAGCACTTAACGTATCAAATCGAACCGAATGAAAGATCTCCGCAATGAGGATTCAGCTTGAATTTATATCTTGGGAAGTATAGGGCCGAACACAAGGACTTGAGCAATTAAGAGATGAGATTTAAATGTCAAATACTTTAAGAATTAATTTGTATGGTAATTATGTTAAGCAAATGCTTAATTCGCAAAAAATGATGATTTTCAACACATTTTTTATGCACTTAAATTATTTGAAAATAATAATGCACAAACAATGAGATAAAAATACTAACAATACAATTAGAAAAATGATAAGTAGCTGGGTTAATCACAAGAATTCCCTGAATTAATTAAATATCAATTATCACATAAAAACCTATCCAATGATAACTTTAAGCAAGAATTAATCTCTAAAGCAATTTCAACACAACTATAACTTTTAATTTCACTTTAATGATCGAATCATTTCAGCGAGCATTTTAACTTAATGAACATGATTAAAAATAACTAATAATTGGTCATAAGAGATACGAGGAATATCATGTTCAATTGTTAACGAATATGACATTTTCAACTTCATTTAAGATATTTAATTAGCACTTAGAAGATTAAATAATTCATGCGTAATTTTAACTCAAAATTAACAACAAATCACACTCATAGAAAGAGCAACAAATTATACTTAAAATGAGATTAAAATCACTTTATTTAGATTTATATATAGAAAGATATTCATCTTTCACTCTAGGGGCATTTTTGCAAGAAAATCTCCAAGTTTTATTATGGACTTAATTGCAGTTAAAATATCTCGTATGATTTCAATTACAAATTTCACAAAGGTGGGAGGACTTATCTGCAATATCTGAGAAATCAGAGATCAATGCTGCAAATACCCCAATCACATTCACCACTCACGTGACCTAGTGAGGTTTAGGAGGTGATGATTGGGACACATGGCTTACGAAGATGCTTCGTGGAAGGTTCGGTTACAGGATCGGATACCGAACTTAAGGCATGAACTGAAGCTTCGGGATATCGTCATGTCTCAATGATGACCATCGGATTATGCCTAAACTGGGGAATCCAACGACTGCTGCTCTTTCTCTGTTCTTAAGCTATACCGCGGAGGGTGGCACTCTGGTAGATCTCCGACGAGGCTGCGGGTGATCCTCCTCGCTCCTCAGCCTCCGATTGAGGTCATGTGACCTTCATGAATGTGCCATGAAGATCGCCGAAGGATTCTAGAGATGAATGGGGCAATAGATCACTTTGTTGTTCAAGTGTCCCCTACGATGTAATTGGAGATGGGAGATGTGTCTCAATCTCCAACCATTGATTCCAGTGCAACCTGCAATGTTAGTCCATAACATAAACAAATATACAGTGACTATTCTATGGTAGATTTGAGGCGAAATGGGTGCTCTTCGGTCGTGAGGGATCGAGCTCAAATGGGTTCTTCCTCATGCAGAGCAGGAACATGGATCGTCATGGATATGGAAATGAAGAAGATATTGTATTCACTGGAAGGGCACGAGTGGGTAATGGATCAATGGTGATGATGACCCGAAGTTCAGATCAAGATATCATCGATGATATCACAATGAAATAATTTGGTGAATATTAATGCAAATGAAAATAAAGATTTCACCAGGAGATGAAAGGATGAATCAAGGGTGATTTTGACTGATACTGTAGGCCTGGAGTGGAGTTGCTCTAGGTCTTTGCTCGAAGATCTGGGCCGATGATCTGAGCTAAATTAGTTGTGGAAGAGCTGAATCACGATCGGTATGGTAGAGGATCTTGCCAGAGGTGCATAATTGTCTTCGCGCTCCATCATTTCCCCTGTACTATCACTGAAGGTTGGAGAGGATAGGGTGCAAGTCCAGGAATGGCGGATGCATGGGAAGTTGCCCAACGATGGAGTTTTGAGGCCAAGGTAGTTGACGACTAGTGGTTGAAGGTGGTTGTTTCAACTACCACTCTGAACGAAGAGAGAGGGATGAGGGGAAGTTGGCAATCGTGTTAGGGTTGATCAGTGTAACGCATGGAAGTAGTGGTTGAGAAGGTGGTTATCGGATATCATTATAAAAATTCTAAGAAGTTGTTGTTTTGCAAAAGGCTGCATCTCTTGGAGGATATGGAGGGAGGTTGACGACGATGTTTGAGCTGTTTGATCAAGATCCGATGATCCAGATCGAGGTGGAGAGAATTGGATAAGCAGAGCCATGTGGGCAGCCGTAGAGGTGCCATATGGCCCAGTCAGAATTGAGAGAAAGAAATAAGTTAGAGTAGAATAGAAAACAAATAGTTAGCTAGAGATTTAGAGAAAACTGATTCTACAACTTTTTTCTAGAAGTCAAAGATGTCAGAGGTCATTTGTACATAAATAAAAATTAAATACACATTAAAACAATATAAAACATTTCCTTTTATTTTCTTTGTTTATTTTTTTTATTTTTAATTTATTTTATGTTAATTTATTTATATACGATATTATTGTAATATTTTTTTGATTTTTAATAGGAAATAAATACATAAAATATTAGCACAATAAAAGGGTTATATTAATATATATATATTAAATAGTGTCAATTATATACAACATACTAGATAGTAATTAATGTGAATTAGTCAACGAATCTCATGGATTTACTTAAGCAAGAGAGATAATATTGGTAATTAGTGATGATAAATATGTGATTTTTTGACCCCTATAATTAATCTAAGCTTGTCCACAAGCTAATAAATAGAGAGTTAATTAGAGAGTTTGTTTAATTAGTGTAATCCCTAACATGTGCAAGTAAATATACAAGGCTTGATTTAACCTATAACACTTGGTTTTTCGAATCCAAAATATCTAAGTTGATCCAAGTATTAATCAAAATGAATCCAACTCCTCTAGTTGTCGGACTCTCAGTGCATATATATATATATATATATATGTATATATATATATATATAAGAAGTATGACTTAGTGTAGACTACAGTGATGAGAATAAAATCTCAATATCACAAAAACTTCCAATCTCAGAAGCTCTCCTAAGGACTCAACCGTCAACACTAGGGAATAAATATAGTCTTGCTTCAATCCATTGTCTCTTTAGTTTGTCGGACTTCAAAATGGATAGATGGAAGGCTAGATCATGGAGGTTATAGGAGTATGTACTTATTTTCAATTCCTCTCAATGGAATAAGATTCTCTAAAGTGTCGTCAAGGAGAATGGAATAACATTTTTTTATTTTGCCAATCAGTGTGTTCGTCAAGGAGAAATTTGAGTCATCTGTATTTGTTTTCTTGGGAATACACTACGATACATATTCTTTAAGCATATAATATACTTGTACCCAGAATTGTAGTGCCAACGATGCATATCCCTTTTTAAGGTACTTGTTCAACTCATAAAAGCCCAATGATTTGGTCCAAGTGGACACTTAAAGGTTGGGAGCGCTCACCTTTAATAATGGCTCATATGATGTAGCTCTATAATGTGATGAACTTCTTCTTTCATTTCACTTTTATTTGAGGGAAGTTCCCTTGTTTTGGGCTAGCTCCACTTCTTTTACGAAGGATTGGTGCACACTAATCAACTTATCAAATTAATGTCATCACACCCTGACACTTTAGGTCAAAGTCAAGATAGAACGAGATCATGTCCCATACTGGCTAAGATGCTGACACTCAGGTTTCATTATGTTGTCATTAATCTTATATCATCCTCGAACATCATATAGATCAAGTCCGAATTCAAGTTTCAAATCACTCTCTCCTTATGGATACTTTGAGTCAATCCAATTATGAATGCAATCATGCATCTGAGTCATAGTCAAGTTCTTTTAAGAGAGATTAAGCATGCAATATAGCTCTATAAACATCTTCTAACTAGAGAAGTGTGAAATTTTAAGTCCAAGACCCTAATGATCAAGAAAAGATAACTCTAAGTCTATGGAATCCTTAAACCCAGTGTTGGAGATAAACTCAAGCCTTGAGTGCAATGTCAAAATGTCAAGGAGAGACACGAACTAATAAGTCAATCTTTTACAAAAGAATTAATGAATTATTAGTTTTATTAAAATAGAAACATCAGAATGGATACCCTTGTCAAAACAATATTATGATAACACATAGACACATTAGGATGCCCAAGAACACTACAAACTTCAACTCCTTACAAATAAAGAATGACTCTTCGAGGTTTAAATCACAGGGTGCCTTATGTTTCAATTTCTTCCCTTCTAGTAATGAACACTTCGAAATCTGAATATGAAAGATCTTCGTAGACTTAGAATTTCAACCTTCTAGAATGATGTCAATCTTCCTCAAAAGTAATATCCATATCGACATGGAAGACTCAAAATTCTCCATAACCATGAGAAGATGAATCAAACCTTTAATTCCTGCAACAGACCTTTGGATTTTCCTTAGGAAAGAAAAACTAGACATAGAAGGATGACCTAATTTACAAGAAAGATAAGAGTCCAAGAACTGAACATCCTCAAGAAAAGGTAAGGGCACCTCCATATCGAATTCTTTTATCAAGAAATCATCCTCCTCAATCAACATCACTCTTTTCAGTGAACTCTTTATCAACATGATCTTCCAAAATATAGAGTTAAAATCCAGACTTTCCGCCATGTATGACACTGAAAGACTTTAAGGCAAGACAACCTTATTAAGAATAAAGAGAAGATGGTTCAATGAATCTTTGTACCCTCTTAGAACCCTAAACCATTAAAAGAAACTGAAGAGACATAACATAATTAATGAATTTTATTTTTCCATTTTTTGAACTTCTTTAGAGAAATAATGACTGGCCCAAAATCATACGATTAGTTGCATCTACTTTCATCTAGTAAGGGTATAAGTACGGACCATTAAATGACTACTCGTATTACTTAAAGACGGTGCCATACACATTCTATTTGAACCATCCACTCTGCTAAGGGAGTAATTCCCTCACTAAAAATTATCTAATCATTTTTAGGTCTAGTAGTCAAGATTAAAACTAAAGAATTTGTTTTAATTTTCAAATTTTTATTGAATTTTGAATAATGTTAATTAATTAGACTCATTTACACCGTTAGCTTTGAAAAGATTTTTGAAAACTTTTTTGCAAATAATGTCACATAAATATACATAGGTTTTCAAAATATTTTACAAATGATTTCCCAAACAAGTCAAGCCGTCTATTCACAAAACGTAGAAAAATTTTTTGGAAACCATGTTAAATATAATTTTTAAAATCATATTAAAAACATTTCGTATATACACCAATTCCAAAAATGCAATCCGATACCCATAGCCCAATAGTATGAAAATTTAAAAATATGAGCTATGGTGAAAGTATATATATAATATATATGGTAGGCCCCCCTATACTTAGCTTTTGCTATGCCCTCATAGCACAAAGTGATAAAACCATATCTAAGCATAAAAAAATATAGAAGAACTAAGTCTAGAATAAGACAAGCATAAGAATGAGAAAGAAATAATCATAAGGAATATACAGGGATGGTCCCCCCTATACTTAGATTTTGAACAACCTATGTAGAAAGATAGAGATAAATACATAGAAGAGACTTGACTAGTGGAGAAGGAATGGACAAATTCCCCCCTATTCTTTGGCTGAGAATATCTTATGTGTATGTAGGAAAAAGCAAAATGTATCTACAAAAGAAATAGAGTCAGAATGAATAAGAATCTTTTATATTGAATCTTGTGATGTGAATCTTTTTATGATAATCATGCCTTCCCTGAGAAATCTGAAACTGAATCAATAGGCATGAAGTCGATCATCTCAATAGGAGTTAACCTTTTCTTGGATTCTATAAAATTCTTAAGTAACTGCATGTTAACCATAAAGGAAGATCCATTCTCTAAAAGCTCTGAAATCTCTGCATTACCATTCTCATGCACTTCCTTAACAATGAAACGACCTGTCTACTTAGACTTGAATTTCCCGTGGAAAATCTTTAACTTTGCATTAAACAACCATACCTTTTGTCTCATGACAAAGTCCTTGCATCTAATATGTGCATCATGCCACTTCATAACCTTGTCCTGATAGATCATGATGTGGTCATATGCTCGATTGCGTATTTCCACTAATTTTTTTAGGTTAATGTCGCTACACAATTTCCCTAAGTGACAACTCTAGTTTACCTTCTTTATTGCCCATTAAGATTTGTGCACTAACTCAACGAGCAAATGACATGGCTTTCCATAAATCATCCTGAAGGGTGAAGTGCCAAGAGGTGTCTAGTACGTCGTTCTTTAAGACCACAAAACTTGGTCGAACAACTAAGACTAGCTCTTCCTATCTAGAAGGACTAACTTTTGAAGAATTCTCTTCACCTCCCTATTTGAAACCTCTGCCATGTTGTTTGATTATGGGTGGTAAGGACTAGTTATTCTATGCTCAAATCCATTGTTCGTTGATAAAGATTTCATCATTTTGTTCACAAAATGGCTACCCCTATCAAATATCAAAACTATAGGTACCCTAAATCATGAAATGATATGATCCTTTATGAACTTGCAAATAGTCCTAATGTCTGCAGCTCGGGTTGGAATAACCTCCAATATGATCCTTTATGAACTTGCAAATAGTCCTAATGTCTGCAGCTCGGGTTGGAATAACCTCCACCCATCTTGACAATTAATCTACTACTAATAATATGTACTAAAAACCTTGGTTATTAGGGAAGGGACCTATGAAATCTATACCCCAAGCATCCAAAACATCACATAAAATCACATGCTACATGGGCATTTCATCTCTCGAACCAACAGTCCCTCCAATCCTCTAGCGCATAACACACGACTGTACAAATTAATAGCATCTCTAAATAAGGTCGGACAAAAGAAACCACATTATAACACTTTGTGAGTAGTCCTCTTTCCTGAATGGGGTCCTCTAGCTTCAAGCGAATGACAATATGTGAGGACACTATGGTATTCCTCCTAAGGAATACACCTTTGTCAGTTACAATATGGCCCTTCAAAGAAAAGGAACGGATCCTCCCAGTGGTATTTCCTCGAACCCGACTTGAGTTGGTCTATATTGCTCTTAGTCCAACCACAGGGAACTTTCTTATAGAGAAGGTAGTTCACCATGATGGCATACCAAGGGAGTGAGTCAACAAGACAAATATGCTCATCTGGAAATTTCTCTCGGATAGGGTTGGTATCAGGGGAATCCTTTAATCAAATCCTCAAAAGATGATTAGCCACTACATTGTTGACTCCAGGTTTATCCTCAATCTCCAAATCAAACTGTTGGAGTAACAATATCTACATAAGAAGATTCATCTTTACATCCTCCTTTTCCATGAGATACCTTATGGTTGAATGATCAGTATAAAGTGTCACTTTTGAGCTAAGAATCACATACATAAACTTCTCTAAAGCCCAAACTACGGTAAACATCTCTTTCTCAATCACTATATAACCTCTATGTTGGATCCAAAACTTTGCTTGTGTAGTGAATATCGAACAGAATCCAATCTTTCCTTTTCCCTAACACGATTCCTATAACAAAATCCAAAGCATCAATCATGATCTCAAAGGGAAGAGCCCAATCAGTAGCCTACAAAATAGGTGAGTCACAAATATTCTTTTTAAAGAGCTCAAAGGCCTCAAGACACATGATCTACAACGAACTCGGTGTCCTTTCCTAAGTGTTCAGTCAGGGGTTTGGCAATTTTATAAAAATCCTGAACAAATCATCTATAAAAATTTAACATGCCCAAAAATGACCTCACTGACTTGATGCTAGCTGGGGGATCAAGTTTCTTGATTACATCCACCTTAGCAGGGTTAACCTCCATTGCTTCTTGAAAATGTCATGTACCAACACAGTACCCCCCTTAACCATAAAATGACTTTTTTCCTAGGAGAGTACCACATTCATCTGTCTACACCTCTTAAGGACTCTATCCAAATGCACCAAACAAGAGTCAAATGAACCACCATGAAGTGAGAAGTCATCCATGAAGACCTCCAAGAAATCCTGAACCATATTGTCAAACATGACAATCATGCACCCTTAAAAAGTACCTGTGGTATTGCGTAGCCCAAAAGGCATGAACCTGAATGCGTATGTATCAAAAGAACAAGTAAAAGTGGTCTTTTGTTGATCCTCAGGGACGATGGCTACTTGATTGTAGATGGAGTACCCGTCGAGAAATCAGAAGAACTCCTTCCCTAGTAATCTCTCCAAAATTTAGCATTATCCTTCCCTACAATTCATGGGAAGGTCTAGCATTATCCTCAACAAAAATGTGGTGTTAAAAACATGCAGGGTTTATACCATGAGATCCGACACAATCCAACTTATGGCCTTACGATTCTTTTCTAATACTTCTAACAACCTAGTATCATGCTCTATAGTCAACGTAGAACTAATGATGATAGGAAACTTATGCTTTGGTCATGTAGGGAAGGAATACTTGAGTGTAGGAGGTTTTGGCTTAACCTCTGGCAAGGATTAATAGTCAGGAAATCAGGATGAACGACCACTAAATATGGATCTGTGTTTCATAATGGAGTTCAATCATTTGTAATGTTGTCCACCAACTGAACTGAAGAATAGGGAGTCAAATCGTCAAAGAAACACGGTAATTCAGCTAAAGCCGTGTTGATGAATCTCAGATTCATCACTCTAAAAATGATTAATTAGGCTTAAATCCCTAAAATTCATTTGCATTTCTTAATTTATTCTGCATAATTAGCATTCATGGTTGTATTAATAATTATTGCATTTGATCACTTATTATTGCACAAAATAAGAAGCCAAAAATACCAACCAAAATGACTTGTAAAATATCTTAACTTCCATGATTTCCAATTAGTTCATGCTAACTCCAAATGACCTGAAACTATCTCCACTGTGTACATATGGCTGACAAGAATAAATGAAAAATACAAAAAAAATCAATAAATGAAATAAGTGGACAAAAACACAAACCATAGATCTAGGATTTCCGAACTAAAACCTTGATATCATCCCATCCAGTGTACAATTTCATCTTACTCACTTTTTAACTAATGTAAATTCAATTACCTTCAATATAAAACCAAGTTCAAGTGAATCGGACCTCATATGTGAAAGTTGGGTTTTGGGCCTCTTTTGTACATTTGGTATTTTAGAGGTTTTTCACCTATTATTTTATATATATAATAAACTCATTTTATGTTATTTCTTTGTCATGTAGTTTCGTTGATAAAAGTTTTATTAAAATGCGTAAAAATCCAAATCCAAAATGAGTTTGAAATCAAAGAAACTAACTGAGTCTGAGTCTTCACTAACTGTTTGTACAAAAAGTGTTCCTTTCATGATTTTTATTTGTATTTATTATTCGATTTTTGTGGGGATGACAAGTGGCCGCTCCTGGAGCCGCCAAATATCACCCATTTTTTGTCTTATAAATTTTCATTTTTATAAAAAAATAAAAAGCGTCAAACGTGTGGAGCATGTGCCCTGTACGTGCTCCACCACCCCTCGACTGGATGCCACGTGGACACATTAGGGGCGTACGATCTCGGCCGATCGGGCGGCCCCTGTGCGTCCTCTTCCTCCAGCTCACTTTCCCAAATCAGGAGCTCCACGGTGTCACCTCGTTCCTTGACGAATCTCATATTCATCACTCTAAAAGTCATTAATTAAGCTCTAATCCCTAAAAATCATTGGCATTTCTTCATTTATTCTGCATAATTAGCATCAATGCATGTTTTTGATAAAAATTGCATTTTATCACTTATTTTCGCACAAAATAAGAAGCTAAAAATCTCAATCAGATTGACCTGTAAATAGCCTAACTTCCCCTAGTTTTAACTAATTCATGCTAACTTCAAATGACCCAAAACCACTCCACTGTGTACATATCACTAACAAAAATAAATAAAAAAATACAAAAAATCACTTACCCAAATAAGTGGATCAAAAACTCAAACCCTAGTTCTAGGATTTCCGGACTAAAACAATCATATCTTCCTCAATCAGTGTTTGATTTGATCCTACTCACTTTTGAACTAATGCACATTCAATTACCTTCAAAACAAGACCAAGTTTAAGTGAATCGGAGCTCATGTGTGAAAGTTGGGTTTTGGGCTTCCTTTGTACATTTTATATTTTAGCGGCTTTTGACCTATTAATTTATGTATATAATAAACCTATTTTACTTTATTTCCTTTTCATTTGTCTTATTTGATTAAAGTTTTATTAAAATACAGGAAAATCAAAATCCATACTGAGTTTCAAATCAAAGAAACTAACTGAGTCCAAATCTTCACTAATTGTCTATACAAAAATTATCTTTTTCATCTTTTATTTTATTTACTCTTTTCTGAATTAATAAAAATCCAAAAAAAGATTAATGTGTAAATATTTATCTTTGATTTTATCACATTATTTCTGGATTTTTATCTGGTTTAAAATGACCAAAAAATTATAAAACCCAAAATCAATCTATTATATACATGGGATACTCCAAAAAATATCACTTTGTACAATTGATCAATTTTGACTTATGTGTCTTCATGAAAGTTTGAGATCTCATTGAGCAAGAAACTTTAGTGAAGAAACTTTTTCGATCAGAGGATGTTTGATATTTATTTCAGATTTTTCTTGGTATTTATTTTTCCATTTTTCTGGCGATGACATGCGGCGGCTCCTGGAGTCGCCATGTGTCGACCATTTTTGGATTTTATTATAAAAAATAAATATTAGAAAAATATCGCACGCGCGTGTGAGGTGCCTCTACCGCACGCGACCAGCACGTGTTGTACCCTCGTGCCCCTTTAACTTGATGCCACGTGTCGCAATCAAAGTCGTCCAATCTCGGCTGATCGAATGGTCGTTGGCCTTCTCCCCTTCCTCTTTTGCTCTGCCCTTCTCGCACCCATCGACCGCCTCACCGCAAATCTCACGCCTTCGACCTCACATGATCTCCAATCTCCGAGTATCTCCCTTCTCCGTGGTCTCCTTCCCCCCAGATCCTCGTCTAATCCCATCGCTTCTTCATCAGCCCAATTTCATCCCAATCAATCCCCCTTTCATCTTCAGTGACTCCTCTCCATATCTTATTTAAAGCTCCACCACCCTGCTTTGATTTTTATCCGCCGACAACATCTATTGAAAGGAAGAGGCGACTGAGATAGAGTTCCCTCCCACCTCCATCTTTATCGACGAGATATGGCGTCCCCTCGACGCCATCGCAGACAGCTCTCCGTGAGATACTACTTTGCTCCGGCGTTGTCACCGTCAAGCCCATACCTTCTTATCCAACCACAGCCCACCAGATGCGCCTAAAGCCTAGCAACGCCTCACGATTCCTCCAGCGCTCAAGCTTTTTTCCGCCTCTTCATCAACGCAGCAAGCTCCAGCGGTCCCTCAGCCATCAAACCTCGATGGCCCGCTGCGCTTCCACCATAGACTCACAGTCAACAAGGCCTTGCACTGCCAACATCTTCACCGCCATCTACAACCACCAGCGCCTCCTCCATCCGAGCCACCAGTCGCTCCGGTCGTCATCCAGGAGCTATTAACCAGCATTAGAACCGTCGTCGGTCCCCTCCGCTTCTCCACCTCTCCACTGTCGCTCCATATGCTAGTCTAGCTCAAGACCCCTCACACGTGCCCCGTACGTGCTAAGGGAGTGACTTTGCATCTGAAACCCCTCAAGTTCCAACCCTTTTGCAAAAGCATCTCGGCCATCCAAGGGCACGTGTGTAGCACATGCCCCTTGGTACCTTTGCAATCATATGCCCGGAGTGCTACAGATTTGTAGAGGGGTCCCGCTCACGTGATCACTTTGTAATTTTGCAGACTCACCCTCAGCTTTCCAGTAATTACAAATTAGTCCTTCCTTTATATTATTTTATTCTATATTATTGCATAAATACCCATGTATTCCCCCGTTGTTTCAAACTTCTACATTGCATTATTTTATTCAAAAAAATAGGCATTTTGTTTTACTTCTAATTTACTACATCTTGGCATATTCTTGACATTTTTTTGATCAATGTTTAATTATTGATTAATTAATTTGTGGAAAACTTCTTACTTTGCCTATTCTGTGCTCGAATACTCATAAGTAATTATCCGTTGTTATGAAAATTACCGAAAAATTAAAGCTTGTAGAATTAGTTATTTTTTACATCGTGCCCAAAAAGAATTTCATTTGCATGCATAGTTTTCCTTATAAAAAATCATTTTGCCTATTTCTATCTGTGATTTTTAATAAGTATTAAATCTCATATTTTTGAGGTTTAAGATTTTTCTGAGATCGAGCACCTAATGATAGATCTTGGATAATTTTGTCTCTTGAAAATAAATAGGTTTAATATTTATCATAATTAAGTACTGAAATTTGCATCATTTGCATTCAAAATTCATTAAAAATTAAACTTACATCTAAAAATTCCAAAAAAATTACAGTGCACTTATTTTATCATTATTGTCATCTTGACCAACTTTCATATTTTTCGGACATCATTTGATTACTAATCATTTTCTAGTCCTAAAAATTGGCCTAATTTGAATTTTCCATCTTAATTTGCATGAAAAATTATAAAAAAAGACCGTCTAAAAAACCGTACATGAAATTTGATAGACATAATTCTAGGTTGCTCCTTTGCCTCCTTGTGTTCGACTTGGGACTTTCCCAAGTAAAAAAACATAAAACCACACGATTAAAAATTGATTAAATAGTTGTGGTTATTTCGTGACCAATTCTGATTGCCCGCCTACAATGAAGCGACACATTCATAATTTAGCGCACGATAATCCACGACTTTTAATAACGACTTTCTATGATCCGTCAGATGGCGCAGTTACCGAGGAGGCAAACGATTTAGTTTTTTGTCTAAAATTTTTGCGGTTTTCCACGATGGGGTAGTCTGATTCCCAATCTTCATTGTTTAATTCCATTTTTTCCTACATTTATATTTATTTTATTTTCAGTATTTATTTTCTACTTTTATTTATTTTTTTATTTTATTATTTTTGAGTCACTCTCTTACATTTTCTCTCTTATTTTTCTTGCGAGGTACCCGACGTATGTGGAGCGAATTTCAAGAACTGGCACATCTTAACTGACTTCCAAACAATCGCATTAGAATTAAGAGCGAGTCGAGTTGTGAGAGAGCGTAAATTCTAAGAATTTATTTTCTGCAGTTTTTACTTTCTTGTAATTAACTGCTCATTTAAAGCAGTGTCCGTTTGAACTCTCGCGTGTGTAAAAAGACCTTGAACTTTTCTGTGGTATGTCGTGGCATGTTTCACTCTCTGGTGAGGGTGTGGCCTAACTTGAGTGGCGCTTAGGATAGACTTGCACATACGACTCTTAGAGTTTTTTAAATTTTTGATTGTGCTCATAGGACCTAGGGCAACACTTCACTTTAGTTGAGACGAACAATAGATTGTTCAACTTAGTCAAATTCAACTCAATTCTTCCTGGCAAATAGAACTTTCTACTAGGTGCAAGTTTTTCACTGGCTCGCATTCATTTACAATAATATTTCAATTCTTGTATTGCATCCCACGTGGAGATTGCGAGGAATCACTGTAAGTCTTCTAACTGAACATACATCATTATTTTTCATGTGCATCGGCTTTTCCTGAGTTTCTATCTCTTATTTTGTCAAATAATTTTAAAGGAAATTGGAACTAGATGGTAGACATCTATTTGTGCTCACTTAATTCTTTAGGAATCTCCTAATTAAAATTGGGACTGTTAAATATAGTCGATTTTAAATAACCCATAAAACCAATATTTTTGCATGAGAGCAACCCCGACCTTGGATTCTTTTGTTTTTCTGAGTAAGCGAGAGATGAAACTTAAGGCAAGAGTCCAACCCCAGCTTTTCATATTGACTACTGATTCGAAAAAAAATGATTAGCTACTTCTCAGTGAGGATCTACAGGTAGCCGGTAAACGGTCTGGATTTCCTTAGCAGAGTGGGTGGTTTAAAGGACACTACGTAAGGCTCCGTTCTTGAGTAACACGGGTAGTTATTTTACAGTTCGTACTACACCCATTATGGCTGAAAGTAGGTGCAACCAGTCGTAAGAATTCAGGCCAGTCATTAAGAAAATTTCCGGCGCCTAACAGCTCGCTAATTATTTACCAAGATAAATTTATCACCGACTAAAATCGAAAAGATAATTGTTGAACTCTTATGGCTTCATTGTATGAGTTGGTGAATATGGGGTTTGATTTGTGTGCGTGAACCGATTTAGAAGATCAAAAGCCGAACACTTTTGCCATCAATCTCCTTTCATGATTTGAAACAGATCCATTATGTCAACCAATAAACCTCCTTCGAAAATTATGGAACTTTTGTCATTGTACCCTCCAAATATGCATTATGAAAATAAATTCGTCTCGGTCAAACCCAAATCTTCATTCATTTCTGCTCTTTCAAAAATGAATGGACATTTATCCAAGAATCCATCAGAGCTATACTATGAAAATGAATTCGTATCTGTTAGACCCAAAGCTTCAAAACCTCCTCCAACTACCCATCACCCAACTTCTACAGGAGACTCTCTCCCACAAATAGATCCAACACTCTCTACAAATGTGATCTAATTCATGAATGACAATACTTTGTATTCATATCATACAAACCAACAATCGAGTGAGGTCTCCACTTTTCATTTGTCAATCCTCTCTATTCCAATCATACAATCCATCCTTCGTATTCTCTAAATACCAATCCATCATTCATGGAACATTATAACCACATGATCAAATTCTTCACTTCTTCCACCTTCCCCACCCTTGAACACAAATGAGCAACCATCATCTTGGATTGACCATGACAATCCCATCTTCAGACATGACACTCATACGGAGGACTGGACTGATAACATCGACACACATAAACCCTGTATGGTGACTCCACAATATCAGGGTCCGATCAATCACGATCAAAGGAATAAACTCTATCCAGACCAACTCCACATGCATGAATCATATTCTTTCTACCCTATTAAGAATACTCCTTCCATGATCTTATATGAAAATTTTTCAGAAGATGAATATCATATATTCAATATTCCAAGAAGATCTTCTCCCAGCTCAAAAGAAAAATGGAAGATGAAATGATCGGATCTAAAATTCAAAAACAAGAACATGCACTGACTTCTGCCATGATTGATTATGAAACAATTTTGGAGGATAATATTTCGAGAATAAACAAAATATTTCAGTTAATTGAGGATAGATTTAGAAAGTTTGCCGATTGACTAATTTCACTCTATGCTATCTCGTATATAAAAATTGATGAGGAAAAGATTGGCTCTCGTATTGAAAATTTTGAGGATATTCTGAAACCTAGGGTCAGTCCTGACGACACCTCTGCCTATTACTCCCCTAAAGATTAATATGCCTCAGACTCTTACTCGGAACATCAAAGGCCCTGCTCGTCTACGGAAAACACCACATCACCCCACCCCACAGAAAATAACAAAAAAATTAAATATTCAAAAAGTCAGGCAGAATTTGGATCCTGCTTTTTAGGAAGCATTGAAGAAAAGATTGATCTTTGAACTTCCCTTTATACATGCCATTGAACAATTCCCCGACCTTAAAGGATTTGTAATGGAAAAATTAATGATGAAAAAGTCGGGCATGATAAGAACAAAGACTGAAAGAAATATCAAATCAATGGCCTCCACCTTGGTGTTGAGGAGAAAATCAAGAGCCGCATAGTGAGGCGGTTGCCCATATTTGACTGCGGTATCAAAGACATTATATTTACCCATGCTCTAATTGATGACGATTCAGCAATCAATATCCTCCCGACCTATGTATTTCACAAACTCAAACCCGGACCTATCAGGAAGATACGAGAGATCGTTCAATTGGTTGATCAGTTGATAAAGAGGTCTTAAGGAATCATTGCATTCCAAGGTGCTCCGCTTCAAGTAGACTTCACGATTATTGATATTGAGCATCATGGAGATTTCACCCAGTCTCCAATTATTCTCGGAAAGCCATTCTTAGCAATGGCTAAGGCAATTATTGAGTGTGGGACTTGGGAAATCAATTTTACAGCAATGGAAGCACTTCGTCTCAACAAATCTTTGAAGAACCCCATATTTTTGAGGCAACCCATGAAGACCTCGACAACCGCAACCATCAAGCGGTAGAAGAGCCCTACCCCATTGCTACATCTGAGATAGTTGTTGTTGATGAGACTATTGGTTTAGAGACTCTCCCTCCAACTCCATTCCCAGCTGCTCTCACCATGGAAAATCGAATATATGAATCATACGATCCTGAGACTTATGCATGGTCGCACCCTAGGTCAACCTATTTTGACTACCTTTATAAAATCAATTCGACAAAAGAATGCTCCAACATGAAAAAAATTGTGAAGGAACGTGCAGATACTCCCCCCACTATTTCAATTCATGCGGATCTCATAATAGAAAAGTGTTTCTTATATGATCCCGATACTTATGTATGGTTGCACCTTGGGTCAACCTACTCTGAATACCTTGACCAAATCATTCCAACTCAGGAGTGCTTAAACATTAAGAAGACTATGAACAAACACGTAGGACAAACACCGACCAAGGAGAAAAATTTCAATGGTTATTCATCTGGAGACTCAACTGGACCAACAACTTCTCGAAACAAAATGACTACTCCTTCATCGAAAAAGAAAGTCTCCCTTGACCTTCCGGAAGAGGAATCATCTGATGATAACTCATCAGGTCCTGAAAACGGTAATCTACATGAGTGAGGTTTGTTTACCAGACTTAAAACCTTACCTTCGCAAGGATCCAAACTTTAATTCCCATTGGACGACTCCTGATCCTCACTATTATTCATCCAAAGACAATGCTCCTGCTCTCATCAAATACACTGGAATTATTTCCTATGAACTGACTGAGACTGGTTCTTCAGAGTATTCATCTGAAGATAAATCGCTTGATCCCAAGAAGGAACGAATTATGAGAAAACAACTAAAGAAATAAAACGACAAGAATATCTGAAGTGTGTCCACTTCCAAATACCATTGCTCTGAGGATAACTCTGATGATGGTTTACTTTCATCTGACTCATACGCTTCATCTAATAACCAACATGATTTCTCCGAGTATAACACCAATAATAGTTGGGAATCATATGCTTCATCTCCTTCTCATCATTACGATCTCCCACCACATGCTCACAAGAAGATCGGCTGAAAACTGCATTAATCATCAGCTAACCACCCACCCTCTCGACCACATCGATCTCCTTGTATATCTTCTTCCTCTACTTACGCCAATGCCTAAGTATTGGAGGGAACCGATGCCATTTGTACATACCATTATCCCCATCTCATGATAAACTCATTTCCACCCTTCTGTTGTACTTAGGCTGACCATATCCTAGGTATAGGGGAACCAATGCCCATATGTATATACTCTCCTCATTGACATATCCCGACCGACTTGTTTTTCGCTATTCTTCAATACATAGGTTGCTCACAACCTACGTATAGGGGGGGTGATCGATCTATCTTTTTTCTTTGTCTTTTTTCACTCTCTTACGCTTAGCCCGAGGTTTGTCTTCTTTACGCTACCTGGAGGACACAACACTCACTAAGTATAGGGGGGTTTGTATATATATTGTGTATATATTTTACCCATATCTCAATCTTTCGTCTAAATTTATATGTATTTACGAGAAGGGTAATTAACTTGTGATTAAAAACAAAACAAAAATAAAAGAAATAGAAAAGGAAAAAGAGTTTTGCTACTAACACTGACTATGTCGAACCAAAATTTATTTTGAAAAAAGACTTCTTATTCATTTTTTGCATAAAAAAGCTTTTCAAAAAATTTCCGAAAAAATGTGTTGCATTTCACACACCTGCACTTCATCCAGCATCACATTCATTTGCATCCGTGAAAAGTCCTTGGGTTCGGAACCAATTTATGAGTAGAAACCGAGAGTGGTTCTCGACTAGATCTTAATCCATCTAATTTCAGAGAAATTTTACCAAGAAATAGGATTTTAGAAACTTTAGGTCTTTGACTTAATTCTTTAAGTTCAACATAACAACGTGCAGCATTTGACTCTTAGTGTCTAACCGGGTCTCTTCATTCTTTGTACAACTCTGTAGTAAGGATTAATTTGTACTCTTGCACTATGAACTTAGCTCAACTCAGACGGGTGTTGGAAGATTGTGAGCATTTCTATTATGGTAGCATTGAAATCTAAAGACCAGAGTACGGGTTGAAATAAAGATTCGGAAAAGGGATGGACGATTGGGCACAATTTTTTAAAGACCCTAAAACATGTACGGAAAAAAAAAGATTCTATATCTGTAGGGGTACACCAAGATCCAAGAAGAACCACCAAAAATCCAAATACAAAGAAGCCACTACCAAATAAATATCTGACCAAAAAGGTCTCCAAGCTTCAAGAAAACCTGCAGATCTTGGTGGAGACTTGACTATACTAGCCATCTTCACAAGGAGAGGTGACTACACTAACCATCCTATAGTTCTTTTCTCCTTCTTCAAACTTCTCCTCCATTTTGATTGTGAACACAGCGTGACAGACCTTTGAAAGAAATACCTGACTCCCTGAGGATGAGTTACTGGAGAGGAGGTTTGCATGCTAGTCCGACATTCGTGATGGGAGAAGATAAAATCTTTTACATACATGAGTCGATTGTTCAATGTTCATAGGGTATGCTTTGGGAAGAGGATTGATCTAAGATGACTTCTGAGCTGAAACTGTGACAATGATGTGTAGAACTTGAAAGCTGATTATTTTAAAATTCTAAGTATCATAGAAGTTCCGCCAAACTAATAATCCACAGGTCGAGTCTAGTTTCATTTTCACCGTCAGCTCATGGTCTTGGTATGGAACCCAATCTCATTTCACCTCATGGCGTTTCTTTTGATGCTCAGTGACGAGAATGGTTTTAGTATAGGAGGATGATGAATCTCAGATTGATCACTCTAAAAGTTATTAATTAAGCTCTAATCCCTAAAAATCATTGGCATTTCTTCATTTATTCTTCATAATTAGCATTCATGCATCTTTTGATAAAAATTGCATTTTATGACTTATTTTCGCTCAAAAAAAGAAGCTAAAAATCCCAACCAGATTGAACTGTAAAGACTAACTTCCCTGAGTTTTAACTTATTCATGCTAACTCCAATTGACCCCTAACAACCTTCACTATGTACATATCATTTACAAGAATAAGTGAAAAATACAAAAAAATTCACTTCCTAAATAAGTCGAACAAAAACCCAAACATTAGTTCTTAGGATTTCCGGACAAAAACCTTAATATATTCCTCAACCAATATCCGATATGATCCTACTCACTTTTGAACTAATGTAAATTCAATTATCTTAAAAACAAGACCAAGTTCAAGTGAATCGGAGCTCATACGTGAAAGATAGGTTTCGAGCCTCTTTTGTACATTTTGTAGTTTAGCGGCTTTTGACCTATTAATTTATGTATATAATTAACCTATTTTATTTTATTTCCTTTTCATTTGTCTTCTTTGATGAAATTTTTATTAAAATGCACAAAAATCCAAGTCCAAACTAAGCTTGAAATCAAAGAAACTAACTGAGTCCGAGTCTTCACTAAATGTCTGTACAAAAATTGTCTTTTTCGTCTTTTATTTTATTTCTTATTATTGTTAATTAATAAAAATACAAAAAAATAGATTAATTTGTAAATATTTATCTTTGATTTTATCACATTTTCCGGATTTTTATCTGGTTTAAAATGATAAAAACATATAAAATCCAAAAATCAAGGTATTCTATGTACATGAGATACCCCAAAAATATCACTTTGTGAAATTGATTGATTTTGGTTTTGATATCTAGATGAATATTGTAGATCTCATTAAAAAGAGTGACTTTCGTGAAGACACTTTTTCGATCCGAGGTCGTTTGCTATTTATTTCGGATTTTTCTTGGTATTAATTTTTTTGTGGGGCTGACACGTGGCCGCTCCTAGAGCCGCCACATGTCACCCATTTTTGGATTTTATTTCTATTTCTTTTTTAAAAATGTATTAAAAAATTATCGCACGCGTAGGTCACGTGCCTCTACCGTACGTGACCAGCACATGTCGTGCCCTCGCGCCCCCTTAACTTGATGCCACATGTCGCGATCGCGGTCGTTCGATCTCGACTGATCGGACAGCCGCTGGACTTCGTCTTCCTCCCCTTACTCTTTTGCTATGCCCTTCTTGCACCCATCTGCCGCCTCGCTGCACATCTCGTGCCTCTGATCTCACAAGATCTCCAATCTATGAGTATCTCCCTCCTTAGCGATCTCCATCCCCCCAGATCCTCATCTAATCCCATCACATCTTCGTCATCCCAATTTTATCCCAATCAAACCCCCTTCCATCTATGGTGACTCCTCTTCATCTCTTATTTAAAGCTTCGTCGCCCTCCTTTGATCTTCATTTTCCTACAACATCTATTGAAAGGAAGAGGCGATTGTGACAGAGTTCCCTCCCACCTCCATTTTCATCGGCGAGATCCGACGTTCCCCTCGACGTCTTCGTAGACAGTACTGCGCAAGCTACTGCTTTGCTACGGCGTAGTCACCGTCAATCCCACACCTTCGTATCCAACCACAATCCACCAGCTGCACCTAAAGCCTAGCAACTCCTCGCGACTCCTCTAGTTCTCAAGCTTCGCTCCGCCTCTTCATCAACGCAGCAAGCCCTAGTGGTCCCTCAACCACCAAACCAAGCCGACCCTCTACACTTCCACCACTGACTTCACCGTCAACAAGGCCTCGCACCACCAAAGTCTTCACTGCCATCGACAACCACCAGTCCTCCTCCGACCGGGCCACCCGCCGCTTTGGTCGTCTTCCAGGAGCTCTTCACCAGCATCAGAACCGTCGCCGTCCCCCTTGGCTTCTCCGCCTCTCCACTGCCGCTCCAGCTATTGGGCCAACCCGAGACCCCCTCCCACGTGCCCTGCACGTACTGAGGGGGAAACTTTGCATATGAAACCCTTCAAGTTCCAACCTTTTGCAGAAGCGTCCCGACCATCCAAGCCATGGTAATCTTGCTATCATACCCTCTGAGAGCTACAGATTTGCAAATGAGTCCCGCAGACAAGGGTCACGTGCCTATCACGTAACTGCTTTGAAATTTTGCATACTCAACCCCAGTTTTTCAGTGAATACAAATTAATCCTTTCTTTATATTATTTTTTTCTATATTATTGCATAAATACCCATTTATTCCTCTGTTGTTTCGAACTACTACATTACATGAATTTAATCATCAAAAATGGGCATTTTGTTTTACATCTAAATTTCTACATCTTGTCATTTGCTTGACACTTTTGTGATAAGTGGTTAATTATTAATTAACTATTTTGAAGAAAACTTCTTACTTTGTGTATTCTGTGCTTGAATATTCATAAGTAATTAACCGATGCTTTGAAAATTTCCGAAAAATTATGGATTGTAGATTTAGTTATTTCTTACATCCTGCCCAAAAAGAATTGCATTTCCATGCATAGTTTTCCTTGTAAATCATTTTTCCTATTTCCATCTTCTATTTTTAATACGTATTAAATCTCATATTTTCGACATTTAGGATTTTTCTACGATTGATCACCTAGTGATAGATCTGGGATAATTTTATCTCTTAAAAATAAAAAGGTTTAATATTTATTATAAATAAATATTGAAATATGTATTATTTGCATTAAAAAATTCATAAAAATTTTACCTTGCATCCAAAAATTCCATTTAATTATAGTAGAGTCATTTCATCATTATTGTCATCTTGGCCGACTTTCATATTTTTAGACATCATTTGATTACTAATCATTTTCTAGTCCTTGAAATTGGCTTAATTTGCATTTTGCATCTCAAATTACATTAAAAATTATATAAAAAGTCCGCCTCGAAAACCGTACACAAACTTTGATAGACAAAATTCTCGGTTGTTCTTTTGCCTCCTCGTGCTTGACCTTGGGACTTGCCCAAGTAAAATAAGCATAAAACCACGCGATGAAATGACATATTCATAATTTAGTGCACGATAATCTACGATTTTTAATGAGGGCTTTTTACGATCCGTCATTCCCGTGCTATATTCACCACCACCTCCTTTCATCTATGGCAGTCGTCACTCCCTTGATTCTCGTGCATATCACCCTCGCGTATTTCTCCCCGATCGCATGCCCAATCGAATCAAAGCCCCCTTCTCCGCGTATCTCACCGCCCTCATTATCAGATCTCTCACCCAGCTCCGTGAATCATAGCACCGGCTGCCTTCCTCGTTTGGTCGGATCACCCCATACATCTTCCTAATTAAACTCCTCCACTGCACCCGACCTACCCATCCGCCAATTGCACCATAGAAGGGGGAGCACGGTGTTGACAACACTCGCATGACCCTCCTACCGGCGAGATCCGAGCTCTGCGTAGCTCATTGTAGCGATGCTCCTCCGCGCTCGTGCTCTTGCTCCGGTCATCCTTGTGACGTCGGGCCAACGTCCATACTCCACTGATACCTTCCGCTTACACCCCCACCGATACTCCCCCTGTCGCCTAACTACGGTCATCTTACCACATATCCACCGTTAGGAACCTCCACCAGCAGCTGCCCCGACTTTCACACATCGCTGACTACTCTAGGAGGCTCTACTTCTCCGTCGACCAAGCTCTATCAACTCTAGCCACCTCCGATCTTTGCTCTATCGAGCCTAGTTACCATAAATGACTTCCGCTTCCCCATCGATCAATGACCCGCCTTCATCTACACAGAGCACCCTCGTTGCTTCCTGCATCTTCCCCGACATCGCCCACCAAGCTTCATCGACTCACGGGGAGGGCTCCCCAGTCCACCGCACTCAGTTGTACCACACTAGCCACTGAGTGGGAGGCCCGTGGCCCTCCACGTGTGCACGACACGTGACGGGAGGGAACTTTTACAAGAAGGCCCCTAGTTTAGAGGTCACGTGCATAACACATGACCTTCTGGAAAAAATATCAAGGCCTTCCAGTCATTCTTCCCATTTACGTCGAGGTCTAAGTGCCCCCAAGGGCAGGTACTGTGCATTTGCCCTTTGGGAATTTGGCAAAAATCACCCCTTGGAGTTTTCGATAATTACAGTTTAGTCCTCCTTGTTTTTTTTAGTTATTGTAATAATGTAGTGATACCCTTATGTTCCTCTGGTATTATAGACCTCTTCGTTGCATCATTGTATTTATTAAAAATTTGCATGATGTTTTCAACTAATTCTCCACGATATGGTATGCTTGTGACATTTTTGTTGGTTGTGATTAGTTAAATATTAATTTTCTTGTGATAAATTGCATATTTTGCCCATACTATGTTTGGAAATTAATATTAAATTAACCATTGCTCGAAAAATTTTCAAAAATTCGTAGATTGTAGAGTTAGTTGTACTCCACATTGTGCCCAAAAATAATTGCATTTGCATATATGATTTGCCCTCTAAAAATCATTTTGTATATATTAAAATATTTTTATTTTAGTAGATATTAAATCAAGTATTTTTCAGGTTTACTATATTTCTGAGATCAATCTCCTAATAATGGATCTTGGATAATTTTATCTTCTAGAAATTGTTAGGTTTGATTTTTATTAAATCAATTATTCAAATTGATTATGTTTTCATTCATAAATCCGTAAAATATTTATATTGCATCCAAAAATTCCAAAAAAATACATTGCATTCATTTCATAATAACTGTCATCTTGGTCGTTCCTACTTTACGGACGTCGTTTGATTGATCTAGACATTTTTTATTCTCTAAAATTGGCCTAATTTGCATTTTGCATACCAAATTGAATTAAAAATAACAAAAAAATACCGACTCGAAAACTGTGCACGAACTTTGATAGACAGAATTATAGATTATTCCTTTGCCTCCTTGAGTTCGACTTTGGGACTTGCTCAAGTAAAATAAACATAAAACCATGACGAATAAAATTGATTATTTTATTATGGTTATTCCTTGACCGATTTTGATTTCCTGACAACGACACATTTAACATTAATTTAAACGCTAAATAATTCCCTATACTTAATGTAGGGAAATTCAAGAACTCATCACACGTCCAACTCATCATCTAATTCCCTTGACTATTCCAATGGAGAATGAACTGACAAGTCCGAAGGGACTTCTAAGTCATAAAGGGAATAGGGAGACACATAACTCAAAAACTCCGGTAACATATTAACAACTGCTTTGTGTACACTATCCTCTCCAGATGAGAGGGTCTCGCTCTGTGCTGTCGTGTTCTGAGCCCAAATCCCAAATGTGTTAGCTACATCATAGTCTACCTTTGAAAAGGAAGAGAAATATGTGCTATACTCTGAATCAGGTCATTGCCATTTTGTTTGTTTCACTATAGTTCCACTTCTCCGCATGGTGAATGGAACTTCATCATCCCTTTCTGATAATCGAATGAAGCTCGAACAATCATAAGGAAGGATCGCCCGAGGATAATCTTTGAGTCTCACCAATGATTGGGTATATCAATGTCAAGGACAGTGAAGTCCACCCTGTAGGTTTGTTTGATGAATCCGTGATTCATTAACATTTTAGCCGCATTTTGTCAAAAATCCCTTAACAAATAAATGTAAATATCCATTAATTTCCATCTTTTATCAAAACTCCATTCATGAATAAGAATGCACTTTTATGCATCAGAAACATGTAAATAAATAAAAAGAATAAAAATAAAGAAAAGAAAACAAGGCATATTGTAAATATGTATATATGTACAATATGACTTATAAAATATAAATAAAGCAGCAAAATATATTTATAATCTAAACCCCGAGACCAAGTCAGCATGAATTGGTCGACAAACAAACAAGTAGGGGAAGATAAGGAAAGAAAATCATAAAAATAATCCAAGATATACTCCACACATTCTTCATTATTTATTAAATAAATATCAAATCTTCACTAATTTTTAGTTAATTCATATGTGCATATTTTTCACCAAACTCTTTTCCTAATTATTTCTAAAAATGTATATGAAAATAGGGATTTTTACCTGGGAGACCCTCTAAACTTTTTAAATTACATATACGACCTTTTGCATAATGTAATTACCCCATAAACCCTGTAAATTACCCCAAGAACCCTCACGAGCTTGAAACTGATTAACCGAAGGGTTAGTGGGGTAAGAGTTGGAAAGTTTACAGGGTCGAGGAGGGAATTAGGTTGTTTCAAAGTTTGTGGAGGTAATTGGCAAAGTTTATAGGGTCTGCTGGGTAAAAATCCCATAAAAATATAAAAATAAGTTAAAAATATCTTCTTGTATACATGCCAAGAAATCCAACTTTCAAATTGCCAAATTCTCAACTTCCGAACATCATAACTTTCTCATACGAACTCCAATTTCACTCAACTTACGATTAAAGTTCATAAAATAATATTATCTAATTAGTGGAGATGATTTCACTAAAATTGGAGTCCGTTTGCAAAAATTCAGTTTTAGAACACAATGACAACGGGGTTTCTGGGCTATTTATCTTATTTAGAATATACTATTTATAATTTTATTAATTTTAAATTTTTTAATTATTTTAGCGATCTTGAACTTTAACCATGATTTATTTCATAACTTTTGGTGCTTATTTCTTATTTGAATAAAATACATATCCCTAATTTATAGATGAAATTGAACTACATAATTTATACCTATATTTATTAATATGTCTAAACTAATTTATTAAAATCCACAAAATTCATCCAAACTTTATTTATTATTCTAATAATTAATAAAATATAAAATTGATAAGTAATTATTTATTTATTTAATTTAAAATCCAAACCTATTTATTAAGTATTATTTACACCTCTTTATCAATATAATATTTATATTTCATATAATATTTATTATTTATAAAAGTAATTACTCCATAACTTAGATAATTTAATTATCTTTACTTTTCATTTTTATACCTATTTAAAATGATGTTATTTACTATTTATTACTTAATTTACATTATAACATATGGTCAACCAGGTGCTGACACGTGTCAACACCTGGTCCTTCTTCTTCAAGAACTCAGCAGTTGGAGTTCTATTCCACTGGCAGATCTTCACCAAATTTTCCTACTCCATTCTTAACTTCTTCACTCAATCCTAACCCTCCACATTTTTCTCCTCATAACCATCCTACATGCCTACCCATAGATCAACCCAAATCTTCTACCAATTCACCTATAAAAGCTCTCAAAGTTGGTGCGAGCTAACTAACTCTCCTAATTGACCCTGAACTCCAGTTCCAAGAGCCGACCTACTACTTTCCAATCTCGTTCTGGCCAACCAAGGTGGTGACAGTGCCTAGGATCAACTCCATGTGGAAGGAGGAATGTCGGATGAGACGTTCCTAGGTGGATCAAGCCTTGCATCGCTTCCATCGCGTTGCGTAGTACTCTGGGAACGTCATCCCGTCGAGCGAAGACCAAAAGGTTTTATACCTTGTATCCACAGGTAACTCATCCATCTTATACTAATTTCTTCTCGATCAATGTGTTATGATTAGATGTATTAATAACCTAATCAAATACCCTAATCATCGTACTTAGATGCTACATCTCTTAGTTCTCTTGAAATCAACTCAAGAACATCGCATTTATTTCCCATTTTATTGCTTACAACAATTTTGGAAATACTCTTAAACTTGCAAAACTAATTTCTTGGTTGATTCTCGCACGAATCAAGCATACAAATTCTTGTTTGTAGGTCCATATATAATCTGGAGAAATAACAATGTCAATTGGAGCTTGGAAATCCAATTAAAAGATCAAACATCACCATCATCATCAAACTCCAGGATCGTCAGGCCGACCATCTTCATCAATTAAGCCACCTTTCGAGTCGACTCACCCGCAGGCGAGCGCGAGGGGTGAAGGTGTCACCCCTCTGGCCCTGCGGGAGGCCCAAGATCGTCGTCGCCTGTCGGCAATAAATCGGAGAAGGAAGCCCCGTCCTCAGCTACGCGCAAGACCTGAAGAACTGCAAGAACTCTAGGTGTTACAGTTTCCTGACACGTGGCGGCAACTTACGGTCTCGATCGCATGTAGCCTTATAATCCAGACCGTTGGATGTGAATCGGTAGAACAATTGCAGCATAATCGCAGTCAAGTTCTAAGAATTTTCATCAGCTTTAGAAGTTTTCCAGAATTACATATAGGTCCCCACACAGGGACCTAAATGTAATACCTTTAGTTTTCTTTACATTTTAGTCCCTGATCGAGGACTGAATTGCAGAACTTTTTTTTAGTTTTTTTGCTTTTATACCCTTGGACTGTAGGATATTTTTAGACCTGTTTTTGACACATTTCGAGATGATTTTTCTTAGGGTAGCTATCTAACTACCCTAGATTTACTTCGAGTCGAGTTTCGAAAAGAATTTATCATGATTTTATCAAGATTCTATTCTTCGTAATTCGACTCCGTCTTGAGTTTGTTTCGAGTGTTTATCGAGCTCGTTGCTCGAGCGATCTTCCTATTATATGGTATCACCTATATTTCACATACTTTTTACATAATATATAGTAGGAAAATCGTTTGAAAAATATCACTTTTAAAATTAAATAAAAGTAAAAAATATATAGACAACTAAAAATTTAAATTAAAAGCCGATAAAAAAAGATTTCTCACTTTCTCATTCCCTTCGAGAAGAAATAAAAAATCACAAAAATAACTTTTCCCTCAAAAAATCAAATTATTTCTATTCTTCCTCCTTGAGTTCGACCCGGACACACTTACCTTGTAAAATAAAATAGTGTAAGATAAAATAGGAGAGAAACCACTTTATCCAATTCACTCATCTTTCTCTCTCTCTCTCTCTCTCCTATTTTATCGATCTTTGTTTGACATATGCGGGTCTCACTTTGCGATTTTAACACCGACACCTTTCTTAACCGCAGTCAGGTCCACGTTATCAAAAGGGCGCCGTTGCCAGGGAAGCGTTAGACATATTTCGGTTTTTGATCTTATTTTGTGATTTTTTCTTTCTTCTTGTTTCTCGCGGTTTTTCTCGATTTTTTTTACGATTTTCTCGAGCCTTCTCTCTGATTATTATCTTGAGCTGCTAACAAGTTTTTTAGGGCCTACAGGATCAGCTAGTATCTTAGGAAGATGAATCAGTTGAAAGAGAAGAGATCGACTCCTTCTTTACGAGTCAGTTGCATAAGGTAGAGCGAGTTAGTTTTATTTTTTGAGAGAGAGAGAAAGGAATGGCCTTTCCCTGTTTCTAACTTTTGTAGAAGGGGTCCATTAAGGACATACCGAATTGTAAACGGGACACTACACTTTCTTCGGTGTATGTTTCACCAGGTGCCGGTGCATGTGGGGACCTCATCGCGTGTTTTTGGTTTTTCGTCTTTTTTCTTTATTTCACATGATTTCGTGGAACCTAAGGTTTGCATGACTGATTGATTAGACGACTAAAAGTAAAACCTATCTTCCTAATCCACACTTAGGCGTAAATCACTGATTTGAAAAATAATTCATTCTTACCCTATAACTGCTAATTAGGACTCGGTTTTTCTCGACTTTTCATGCATTAGCCTATAGGTTTACAAATTCTATGTGGATCACTTTCACGTAGACAATTGGCATTATGTATGATCTCTGTCTTTGCATGCATCATCATTTTTCGTTGCATTCCATGATTCTCCGTCCCTGAGACACATTTTGAAAAAATAAAAAGAATCAAGATTTCCGTTAGATATTGTTGAAAATATCCAAATAAATTGAAAACCATAAAAAATGTTTTTCTTTCTTCTAAAACTTGATAAAAAAATAAAAAAAATGCATGGACTTAACTTGTATTGGGAGAGAAAACCCATCATTGTTTGCAGGTACACTCCACATAGATTGAGGCTCGTACACATGTGGAATACAACCCAAATCCATGGACTTGTACCCTAAGCGCTTGGACTCCCTCTTCGGGTCATGTTCCTTGCTACAAGCACTTGCCTCAGATGTTAGAAGAAGTAGTCTTGTTTAGGTTGGTATGCACCGTCGGCTTAAACACACGAACTACCCGAGGAGACTCAACCTATGAGCTTGATAATCATTGATTGATCACCAAAAATAAAATTGAAAAGATAAAAGACAGATCCACTAGTCTTCACCGTGTGCAGTTGGTGAACTTTGGGTTTATTGTGTTTACATGTGAGGTGTGTGTTATACCGCATCTTATATTCCTTCACAGTCATGTTTTTGACTTGATATTGTGCTCTCTTCCGTAACCTTTTCACATTGAAGATGACGACCAGATGGATTTTGCGCTTAGACTCTATGAGATTTCGACGATCCATCATCAGTCGTATGTCTTCACAAACTCGGGATGTCCCTCTTCCTGAGTTAGTTCCATCTAGTCACGAGAGGAGTCAGACCCAGACTCCCTCGCCTCCTAGCCCTGTTGTTGAGGCAAACCCACGCCTCAAGTTTTCGTCTATTTCTCCTACACATTTTTCATTGGGTTCTTATGAGACTTTTTCCTTCCCAGAGGATTCGAAGATCTTGGCTAGAGGGAAGGGACCAATTGAGGAAATATTTACTGAGGATAGACATACTGACGAGAGACGGACAAATTAGAGACCTGATCCAGCTTCATATATTACTATGGGGATTTTAGACACATTAAAACATATGAGCTTACAGATCAGATATCAGTATCGACTCCAGGATGAGCATAGAGCTGAGATCATTGCGCTGAGAGCTGGAGTCGGGAACCCATTACCAACTACAGTGGTTCCCGTTACTTTGCGAGATGAGTATGACCCAGGAGCCAGGACGCTACACCATTGGATTCGACCGAATCAAGGGTCATACGAGCTGAGACGGTCCTCTATTTCTTTGCTTTCCAAGTTCTATGGGAACACTATACAGGATTCATTTACCTTTTTGCAGCAGTTTGAGATGATTTGTGGTACGTCTAATTACCCAGAAGTTACGCAGGAGGTTGTTCACCTCAAGGCCTTCCTTTTCGCCTTATCAAATAAGGCATTATACTGGTTGAGTCACCTAGTGAGGGAGATTTCTACATGGGACGATCTGAAGTCCACATTCCTGCGTAAATATTTTCCTCTAGGACGGACTAACATGATGAGGAGCTAGATCTCCAATTTTATACAGTTACCCCATGAATCATTCCATGAGTCATGGGATAGATTCAAGGATTTGACAAAGAGATGTCCACATCATGAGATACCTTTGAAGGTGCTAATGCAGAATTATTTTGGAGGACTCCAACCGGATGTTTAGGTCCTACCAGATGTGGTGGCAACTATCTTAATAGGGATGCCGAGTTAGTGGTCCATCTTTGAGGGGATGGCAGAGAATTCACATATTATTGATTCTACTTGGGAATTCCAGAAGGGCCCACAACCACCACATCACTGACAGCATTAGAAGGTGGCACTTGTTTCATATTCTGAATTACGATCCAACATGGGGTTTATTAGTGAGAAGCTGACATTAGTCGATGTGATTCAGAAACGATTTCAGGATTTACGGCCACTGCGAGAGTTAGAGAAGCTCTCATCACGTCCTCAGCAGTTGAGTGATTTGACGAAGAAGGTGAGCGAGTTGCAGCTTCAGTACCAACAGACACATTCTTCTTCTACTCCCAAGCATGTTAGGAGATCTTTACCCGCTCCTTGCACCGTCAGATATAGTTTGTTCATAGCGAGCCGGTTCAGCCTATTGAGACTCCACAACGTGATTGGCATGCATATTCGTCCAATGCTGACTCGGGTCAGATCACTAGCACTGGAGATGTTGATGTTGATTCTCATGCTACTTTTGAGATCAACGGGATATGGTATGCTCCTATTCAGTCTTCACCACACTTTACTCCTCAGAGCGTACACCAATTGTAACAGTAGTATAGTCATCCACACAGCATGAATGTCCACATTTTAAGCACCTCTAGACTTACATGCAGCACCAGTCTCACCAACATGCATGTAAGAGGCCACATTCTGTACAATATCCTGTTACGCATTCATATACACATCATTACCAACAGCAGCAACAGTCTTCTTTTACACCTCAGAGATCTCCTCAGCCATACACATCACAACAACACACTATTAGGCAGGAGAGAGTTGACAGCCAGGGTCACCACCTAGAGCCTGAGATTTCTTCACAGGCCCTGGCACTGAAATAGATAATGGATATGTTGAGCACACTCTAGACTGCACATAGGACAAAGATGGAGCGGGTTAACCATTGTCTGGATGAGTTTATCGTGCCCAAGAACACTCTCCCAGCCTAGTCTCAAATGAATCTGAACAATAAGAGGAGTCATTCAGATCAGGTAGACACCACCACTATAGGTACAATTTCTTATTCTGATTTTTATATAATTTCATTCATCTCAGGAGTGGTAGATCACCACGAGCACCTGATAGATTAGAGGAGAGAGCACATGACGAGGAGCGAGAGATAATCCATGATGATCATAATCATACACATTCTGATGCTGAGGAGAGGACCACCATGATGACCAGTTTGATGATCCGAGAGAGGGGAGCGATGCAAAGATAGTTGACATGGACATAGGCAAGTCAGAAGATGATATCACGCCAGACCTTGCAGATACTCGTGATGCAGATTTTTCTTTCCCTATTTTAGAGAGTTTTGTACATACTTTTGAGACTCTTGATGTACATGTTGATTCCAATTCTCATTAGAATGAAAATGTTGATTTTGTGATTCCTGAGATTGTTCCTTTCCTTGATGCCTTATTTGGAAAAGGAAATAAAAATACCAAAAAGAATGTTATCACTCCGGAGATCAAATGATTATTGAAAGATTACATCTTTTTGAAGATCCCACTTCTTGATGCCTTGGAGCATTTTCCTATGCTTAAGAATCGGTTGAAGAATAGATGTAGCATGCATAGGAAAAAGAGATCACGTATAAAGAAGCATGTTTTGACCAAGGCCACATCCTGTGCTATACAGAACAAATTACCTAAGAAGAAGAAGGATTCAGGAGCACATTATGACAGATACCAGATTTCCCATGCAGCATTCGATCCTACTCTATTAGATAACGATTCCTCGATCAATTTGATACCATCTTATTAACTCAACAAGGCCGAGTTAGTTCCTCTTTATAAATCCCACACGATCCTTCAATTTGCTGATAGATCTGTAAAGAGACATAGGGGCATATTGAGGAACATTATCATGATCGTGTAGGGCCTACAGTTCCCAGTGGACTTTACTGTCTTAGACATGGATTTCCCCACATAGCTACACCTTACACCGATCATTCTTGGGAGGCCTTTCTTAAAGACCATGAAAGCTCTCTTTGATTATGATACAGGGAAGGTTTCTTTTCACGTTGAGGGCGAGAAGGTACATATAGATATGGCGAGAGAATCACATACATCCAGTGTCGCATCTACATCCAATTCAATATCTTGAGTTCTTTAGCTACCTGTGATTATATGGATGAGGTTCGCCTTGATGACCTTTTGAGGTATTGAGTAGAGACCCAAGATTTCCTAGCATAGGATGGGTCCATGACTACAGTTGACCATTCTTCTGATGGTACTTTATATTTCAGTATGGATCATGATGAGCAGATGGAGCAAATACCTGAGGATTTTATTGCAGATATTTCATATCCAGTGAATTTACACGATTCCTCCACATCATATGATCTAGATATTGAGTTTCATTTAGCTGAGTTATTTTCCTCTAGTCATTCTGAGGATGAGCATAGTAGCATGTCGGATGATGTCTTAGACATCTTCTATAGTCCGACTCTAGAGTATATTGAGATGGTGGATAACCATATTGCAGATACATCTACCACCAGCAAAGATCCCATTACACACAAAGATGAGGTTACAACAGAGAAAGATTCTACCTTACCAGAGCTAAACACATTGCCACCAAACATGAAATACGCTTTCCTTACGGGTCCACATCGACAGTTTCCTATCATTATTAGCGCATATTTGACTGAAGAGCAATAATCTCATCTGATGGATATTCTTAAAGAAACAATAAGGCTATCAGGTGGACTGTATCTTATCTCCGAGGGATAAATCATGCTTTGTGTTCTCATCATATCTATCTTGATCATGACAACATACCTTCTAGAGAGTTTTTGTGCAGGACGAATCCGATTTTACGAGATGTTCTCAAAAAAGAGATTACGAAATGGTGCGACGCATGGTTTATTTATCCCATGTCCAACTACGAATGGGTTAGCCCATTACATGTTGTCCCGAAGAAGTCGGGAATTCAGATGGTTACAAATGAGAGTGGACAGGAGATTCCAAAGAGAGTAACCACGTCATGGCATGTGTGCGTTGATTAAAGGAAGTTGAACACTGTGACGAAGAAGGACCACTTCCCTTTGCCTTTTATAGACCAAGTCATAGAGAGGTTGGCAGGGAAGGAGTACTTCTATTTCCTTGACAGTTACTCCGGATACAACCAGGTAACTATTGCTCCTGAAGACGAAGAGAAGACCACCTTCACATGTCTTTTTGGCACGTACGCTTTTAGACGGATGCCCTTTGGATTCTGCAATAACCTAGCTACTTTCCAAAGTGTATGCTTGCTATTTTTACAATTATGGTTGGTGATTTTCTAAAGGTCTTTATAGATGATTTTTCAGTCTATGGTGAGTCCTTTGACCATTGTTTAATGCACCTAGACCAGGTTCTTCAGAAATATTATGAGGTAGATCTCGTTTTGTCATCGGAAAAGAGCCATCTTTTGGTTACACATGGGATCAAGTTGGGGCATGTCATCTCCAAGCGAGGCATGGAGGTTGACCATGCCAAGGTGGATGTCATAAAGCATCTCGAGCCACCATCCAACATTAAGCAGTTGCGATATTTTCTTGGGCATGTTAGCTTTTACAGATGATTCATTCAAGATTTTCCTAGATTGCCCGGTCGTTAACTGAATTATTAGGCAAAGACATCGATTTTTTGATAGATGACAAATGTCTTCATGCCTTCCTCACATTGAAAGAGATGATTATCAGTGCTCTTGTCCTACAACCACCATATTGGTCTTTTCCCTTTGAGATCATGATGGATGCTTCAGATTTTGCGGTGAGGGTTGTATTAGGACAGAGGAGGGATGGACATCCTATTGCTATCTACTATGCTAGCCGAACTTTAGATGATGCTCAGCGCAATTACATAGTGACAGAGAAGGAGATGTTGGTAGTGGTATTTGCATTGGACAAATTCAGATCTTATCTTCTTGGCTCCAAGATTACAGTTTACACAGATCATTCAGCTATCAGATTTTTGATGGAGAAGAAGGATGACAAAGCACGCCTTCTTAAATGGATTCTCTTACTTCAGGAGTTTGATTTGGATATAAGAGACAAATCTGGCGTAAAGAATGTGGTAGCTGATCACCTCTCCTAATTATAGATACAGCAGCCTTCAGATGAGTATACGGTAGAGATTGCAGAGAGATTTCAAGACGAGAGTATCTTTGTAGTTACCGAGCTTCCATGGTATGCTAATATTGAGAACTTTCTGGATACACAGAAAAGTCCACAGGGTTGGCCGAAGAATTGAGTTGATAGACTAGTTTCCGAGGCACGATATTACTATTGGGAGGATCCAATTCTTTTTTGTGAGGGATCGGATTATGTTTACAAGCGGTGTATTCCTCAGGAGGAATACAATAGTGTCCTCACTATGTGCCATTCGTTAGATGCAGAGGGACATCATTTAAGGAAGAGGACAATGTAGAAGGTACTTCAGAGTGGCTTTTGGTGGCCGACACTTACTAGAGATGCTTGTACATTCGTGAAGAGTTGCCCGGATTGTCAGAGAGAAGTAGGGATAGTCAGTGCGAGAGATACGATGCATATGCGACCTGTTATTATTTGTGAGATCTTTGACGCATGGGGCATTTTTATGGGACCGTTCCCTTCCAGCAGTGACTTTGAGTACATTCTTCTCACTGTTGATTATGTTAGTAGATGGGTGGAGGCTATATCCGCATGAACTGTTGATAGCAAGATAGTGTACAGGTTCCTAAGGGAACATATTATTTCATGGTTCGGTATTCCATAAGAATCAGATGGGGGTAGCCATTTCATTAATAAGGATGTAAAAAAGCTAGTGAAGAACTATGGCATTGATCATAGAGTGGCTTCTCCTTACCACCCATAGACGAACGACATGGCTGAAGTTTAAAATAGGGAGGTAAAATCCATTCTTCAGAAATTAGTACGACAAGATAGGACGAACTGGTCACAGCTTCTAGATCAGGTTCTTTGGGCATATTGTACTGTATAAGACTCCCTTAGGTACTTCACCCTTCAGAGTAGTTTATTGGATGCCATGCCATTTTCCCATAGAGATCATGCACAAATCTGAATGTGCTATTAGAAATAATTCACTGGATATGAAGAAAGCAGGAGCCAAGAGGAAGATGGATCTGAATGAGTTAGTAGAGATTTGAAATCAGACATATGAGAACACCCTCCTTTATAAGGACAAAGTCAAGAGATGGTATGATAGACATATTCGGCACAAGATCTTTGTTCCTAGGCAGAAAGTTAGGTCGTTCAATGGACTATTAAGAATTTTTCCTGGCAAATTGAAGAGCAAGTGGGAACGACCTTACATAGTCAGAATGGTGCACAACAATGGAAGCATAGATATATCAGATGTGTCACCTGGTGCAGAACCATTTTTGGTGAATGGTTAGATGCTGAAGCACTTCGTGGAGACTACTGATCATCTGGCCCGTGTTGAGGTGATCTACTCTGTACAGGACTCGTTATTACTCTTTCACTTCATTTTGTCCTGTGAAGAGACTTTTCGAGACATTCGATTTTTGGAGTACACTACCGCCTGTATATTCTTCGTAGACCACAATCATCCCCATTTTTTGCTCATCTTTTATGCTTAGGATACCATATCCTAAGTATATGGGGGACCGATTGCCCGTCGATTAGCATTTTCGATTTTGTTCTTTTTATTTTCTTTTGTATGTCCTTTCCTTTCCATGAATCACTGGTACCTAATTTTTGGCCACATTCTTTTCTATACTTAGGATGCCTTATCTTATGTATAGGGGGGACTGAGTGAATTCGTTGATCTCATTTTCTCTATTTATCTTACTCCTTTGTTGTATATTCTTTTCCCTCGGTCACCTCACTTTTTTCTCTTCCATTATACTTACGATGACCAGATCGTAAGTATGGGGGCGTGATTGACTCCACATCAATTATCCTTTTTCACCAACTTTTACTTAGCATGAGTTTTGTCCTCCTTTTTCTCTTTTGATGCTATGAGGATATAACACAATCCACGTATATGAGGGTGCGTATATATTGTATATATACTTTTATCCATAACTCATACTTTATGTATTTTCTATATCTATAAAATCCATAAAAAAGTGGGTGAGGGTTAATTTAAATTCCTTCTATTTATGTATTTTCATATAAAATTCTTGTAAATAAGTAAAATATGTTGAAAATATTTATTTAAAATTTTGAATTTAAAATATATGTTTAAAATATGTATAATACTTATTTAAAACCCTATATATTATAATACGTGTAAAAATCATTTTAATCTTTGTAAAAGTCTTTGAAAATAAAATTTCTAAAATACATTAGTTATTTAATCCATATAAAATATGGGTAATTTATCTTGTAAAATTAGTGTACATATACTTGTTTATAAAAATCAAAAAAGCCATAAAAAATTCAAATTTCTAAAATTCATAAAAATTACAAAAGCATTAAAATCCATAAAAATGAGTAAAATTCAGAAAATGTACTTCACAAAAACATTGTTGTATTTGCATTCGCAATTTTCAGAATAAGTTTGATTTCTAGAACCAAAGATTGGGAATAGTCTAAAGGATGGAGCTTGATTATGGCCTTTAACTTTCATTGTAAGGAGCCAAGTTAGGAGATGGAATGTAGATTCTTCAGTTCTTTGACTTAAATCTTTGGGTTCGACAAGACCATATTTGGGAAATAGACTTATATTTCCCTAAGTAGAACATTTGGTGTCATCCGTATAACTCTTCATCTATGAACTAATTTTGGATAGATGCACTATGCACTTAGCTTGACTAGCATGGGGATGCGAAGGAAAATCCATCTTGACAGTGTGTTTCTATCCTTATCCTTGCAGCATTGACGTCCAAAGACGGGAGAGATTGGGGTTGTGATAGTCACTTCGGATGAGGGAAGGATTTGCTGACACAATTTTTCTAAGACCTCAAAAAGGGATGAAACAAAAGATGCTATATCCATCGAGGCACAAAAAGATGAATGCAGTGCAAGCAAATCACAAAGCCAAATCAAAGAAGAAGCCATCAAAAACAAATTTAACCACAATGGTCGAAGATTCCACCAAAAATGCATGCACATCTTAGTGTAGACTTAACTACACTGGTTGGGCTTTACAAGGAGATGCGTCTACACTGGTCGCACTCCAGTTCTTTTCTCATTCTTCTACTTTCTCTCTATATTCGATAGTATACATAGCATGAACTGACCTCAGAAGGGAATACCTCCCTCCTAGAAGAAAAGAGTAGCTTGATGAGCAACCAATGGAAGTGTATAGCTAGGATGGGTGGTTTCTTCGCTTCTTTAACAGGAAGAGTTAAAACAATTCACACACAGTACAAATTGAATTCAAGGCTGATAGAGTTAGTGATATGGATAAGTGGACATGAGCGGGTAGTTGAGGAGAAACTAAATAAGGATTTGTGAAACTTAAGGACTGTTGAGATTAAAATCCTAATCCTAGTTATGGCTCTGACAAAATGCTTATTTTATGCCCGACCAAGCTCTGTCCTTTGTCTGTTCACATGATTTGGTTTAGGGAAACCAATTCATTCTAACTTTCTTTATTTTTCCCTTATTTTTCAAATAAGTGTTTTCTAATGGCGTAGGAATGTTTAAGTAAAGGGGGTTGATGAATCCATGATTCATTAACATTTCTGTCGTATTTTATCTTAAAACCCGTAACAAATACATGTAAATATCCATTAATTTCCATCTTTTATCAAAACTTCACGCATGAATAAGAATGCACTTTTATGCATCAAAAACATGTAAATAAATAAAAAGAATAAAGAAAGAAAGAAAAGAAAAAGAGGCAGATTGTAAATATTTGTATATGTACAATATGACTTATAAAATTTAAATATAGCAGCAAGATATATTTATAACCTAAACCCTGAGACCATGTCAACATGGATTGGTCGACAAACAAACAAGTAGGTGGAGATAAGGAAAGAAAATCATAAAAAATAATCTAAGATGCACTCCACACATTCTTTATTATTTATTAAATAAATATCAAATCTTCACTGATTTTTAATTAATTCATATGTACATATTTTTCAACAAACTCTTTTCCTAATTATTTCTAAAAATGTATATAAAAATACATTAAAAATATCATCTTGTATATACGCCAAGAAATCCAACTTTCAAATTTCCAAATTCTCAACTTCCGACCATCATAACTTTGTCATATGAACTCCAATTTTACTGTACTCACCTTTAAATTCATAAAATAATATTATCTAATTAATGGAGATTTCACTAAAATCGGAGTACCTTTGCAAAAAGTCGGTTTTGGGACTTAATGACAAGGGGTTTCTGGACTATTTATTTTATTTAGAACACACTATTTACAATTTATTAATTTTATAATTTTTAATTATTTTTGTGATCTTTTACTTTAACCATGATTTATTTCAAAATTTTTGGAGCTTATTTATTTTTTAAAAAAATACAGTCCCTTATTTATAGATGAAATTAAACTACATAATTTTAACTTAATTTACATTATATTTAACAATTGGCCAACCAGGTGCTGACATGTGTCTGCACCTGGTTCTTTTTCTTCAAGAACTCAGCATTTGGAGTTCTGTTCCATCGGTCGATCTTCACCAAATTTTCCCGCTCCATTCCTAACTTCTTCACTCGATCCTAACCCTCCATATTCTCCTAACAACCATCCTATACGCCTACCCTTAGATCCATCCAAATCTTCTACCAATTCACCCTTAAAAGCTCTCAAAGTTGGCATGAGCCAACTAACTCTCCTAATTGATCCTGAACTCCAGTTCCATCAGTCGACCTCCTACTTTCCAAGCCTCGTTCCGGCCAACCAAGATGGTGATAGTGCCTAGGATCAGCCCCGCGTGGAAGGAGGAACATTGGAGGAGACATTCCAAGGTGGATCAAGCCTTGCATCGCTGCCACCGCATTGTGTCGAGCTCCGAGAATGCCTCCCCATCGACGGAAGACCAGGAGGTCTTATACCTTCTATCCACCGATAACTCATCTATCTTCTACTAATTTCTTCTCGATCAATGTGTTGTGATTAGCCAAATTAATCACCTACATAGATACCCTGATCATCGTACTTAGATGTTATGTCTCTTAGTCCTCTTGAAATCAACTTGAATCAACTCAAGAACATTGCTTTTCTTTCCCATTTCATTGCTTGCAACAATTATGGAAATACTCTTAAACTTGCAAAACTAACTTTCTTAGTCGATTCTCGCACGATTCGGGTACACAAATTCTTGTTTGCAAGCCATATATCATATGGAGCAACAACAACGTCAACTGGACCTTGGAAATCCAATTAAAAGATCAAACATCACCATCATCATCAAACTCCAAGATCGTCAGACCGACAATCTTCATCGGTGGATTCCAACCACCTTCAGCCACCTTCAGAGTCGACTCACCCGCAAGCGAGCTCGAGGGGTGAAGGTGTCACCCCTCTGGCCCTGCTGGAGGCCCCAAATCGTTGTCGCCTGCCGACGATAAATCAGAGAAGGAAGCCTCATCGTCAGCTGCACGCAAGACCTAAAGAACTGCAAGAACTCCAGGTATTACAGTTTGCCGACACGTGGCGCCAACTGATGGCCTCGATCGGACGCCGCCTACTAATCTAGACCGTTGGATGTGAACCGGTAGAACAATTGCACCATAAACCCAGTCAAGTTCCGGGAATTTTCAGCCACTCCAGATGTTTTCAAGAATTACGTTTAGGTCCCTACATTGGGACCTAAATGTAATAACTTTAGTTTTCTTTACATTTTGGTCCCTGACTAAGGACTGGATTGCTGAACTTTCTTATAGTTTTCTTGCTTTTACACCCTTGGACTGTAGGGTATTATTAGACCTGTTTTTGACACATTTCGAGATGATTTTTCTTGGGGTAGCTATCTAGCTACCCTAGATTTACTTCTAGTCGAGTTTTAAAAAGATTTTATCATGATTTCATCAAGATTCTATTATTCATGATTTGACTCCGTCTTCAGTTTGTTTTGAGTATTTATCGAGCATGCATGGAATGGCATGCATGGGTAATGGATCAATGGCGAAGATGACCCAATGTTCAGATCAAGAGATCATCGATGATATGCAGATGAAATAACTTGATGAATACTAACACAAATGAAAATATAGATTTCACCTAGAGATGGAAGGATTAATCAAGGGTGATTTTGATTGATAATACAGGCCTGGAGTAGAGCGGAGTTGCTCCGAGTCTTCTCTAGAAGATCTGTGCCGAAAATTTGAGCTTGATCAATCGTAAAAGAGTTGAATCACAATTGATTTGGCCGAAGATAATGCCGAAGGTGCACAGTTGTCTTAACGCTCGATCCTTTTCTCCTATTATCAATGGAGATTGGAGAGCTAGGGTGCAAGGTCAGGAATGGAGGATGCATGGGAAGTTTCCCAGCGATGGAGTTTTAAGGCCATGTTGGTTGACGACTAGTGGTCGAAGGTGGTGGTTTCAACTACCACTCTCAGCGAAGAGAGATGGGATAAGGGGAAGTTGGCATTCAGGCAGGGGTTAGGGTTGATCGGTGTAACGCATGGCAATGGTGGTTGAGAAGGTGGCTACCGGAGATTGTTACGAAAATTCGAAGAAGTAATTGTTTTGCAAAAGGATGCATCTCTTGAAGGATATGGAGGGAGATTGACATCGATATTTGGGTCATTGGATCAATATCCGACGATCCAGATCGAGGTGGAGATGATGGAATAAGCCCGGCCACGTGGGCGACCATGGAGGCGCCACGTGGCCCAACAAGAACTGAGAGAAAGAATTAAGTCATAGTAAAACCATTATAAATCGTTAGAGAGAGAGAACTAGAAAAACTAATGAACATGCCTATTTTTGTACAAATGTAAATTTCATAAACAATTTAAAATTCCAAAAATTCTATTTTTCAAATTCTTAGTTCTTATTTACAGCGATGAAGAATACAACTATCATTGTATTTTTTTCCTTTTCCTACTTCTTCTTCCAAGTGTAGGATAACCCCAAGGGATCAAGCAGTGAAACCAAAGATAGCTAAAGCACCTAAACTATAAGACAAGTAAGCCTCTCCAGACCATACAAGTGCACGGCGAGCCCATGGAAAAGGTTTGGTTAGGATATGCCCAATTCCACCTAGTATACAAATGGAACCTAACCATACATGCCCTTGATGAGATCTACAATTTTCATGTAGAAGTCAAATAGATCAAAGGTCATTTACACATATAAATAATTAAATACACATTAATAAATTATAAAACATTTTCTTTTGCTTATTTTTCATATTTTTATTTTGTTTTATGTTAGTTTATCTATATACGACATTATTATAATTTTTATTGATTCTTAATAATTGCATAAAATATTAGCACAATAACAGGGTTATATTAATATATATTAAATTGTGTCAATTGTATATTGGGATTTTACACCCATGTCCCTGAGTAATTCTACAATTACAACCATAACCATGCATAATCATAAACTGCATGAGAAACCTCAGATAGTCACTCCGTCTCCAACTCATAATTCTCTATTAGTTTCATATATTAACTCCACCATATTAGTGAGTTAATGTAACCAATCTATCATCTAACCGCTAGGATTAACCAAAATAAAAAAGAATGGAAAAAATAAATAAGTCTTCCAAGAGAGTTACAAGCGCATGATTCTTACTGGTGGATGTAGGGATGGTGGAAGATGAGAAGGTAGAGGCAAGCTTGCAGGCAACGGTCGAGATTCTTGCTGGCTGATGCAGACGATGGGAGGACATCTCCATTGTAGGTCGGTTGGAGGAGAGGGGCTTGCTGGCGGAGGCGGACAGGGGCTCGTGGGTGCAGGAAGGTGGGGAGAGGTAGGCATGGGCTTGTGGGTGCAGGCGAGAAGGGCACGAACTGCCGAGGGTGGGGTATCTATCAATCAGGGGAAGGATCGCTTGAGGGGGCTATGAGGGTTTCGAGCTAGGGAAAGGTCGATGAGGGGGGGCAGGGAAGCTCGGGAAAGATCGCCATGGGAGGGGGGATAGATCTACGATGGACTTCAAGAGAGGTGAATGGGGGGCATTGAGCAGTGGAACGATCGTCGGAGGGTGGGGGGTCTTAGATTGAGCGGTGTACGGACCCACAAGGGGGCTTCGAATTCGAGCAGGGGAGGAGCCGGCGAGGGTGTGGTTACATAAGTGCTCGATAGGGGAAGGATCATCGGGGGGTAGGAGGGTTCGATCGAGCGGCGTGCGAACCCGCAGGAGAGTAGCCGATGGGGGGTGTGTTGTAGAGGTGCAGGTAGGGGAACGATCGTTTGGGGCAAGAGGGGAAGGATCATAAGGGAAAGGGGGGGCTCCGATCATGGCATGCTTGGGGCTAATGGGGTGTGGGGGTTGGGGTCGGTTAGCAGGGGAGCAGGGCGCCAACACATGGCATGGAAAAGGAGGTAGTGCTCTGTAGGGGGGAGAGGGGGATGGTATGTTTTGCAAATAAGAATGAACATCAGGGCATTTTTGTCTTTTTCAAGGGAAACTATCAAATATAACATGTATCCCAAACAAAACACAATATAGGGTTATGTTATGTAAGTGTTAATCATTACTCGTGGTTTCTCATGAATTCGTGATTTATGAAGGGTTATGAATGTTATTGCGAAATTACCCAAGGTTATGGGTGTAAAAATCCCTTATATATAATATACTGAATTGTAATTTATGTGAATTAGTCAATAAATCTTGTGGATTAAGTTAACAAGAGAGATAATATTAGTAATTAATGATGATAAATACAAGATTTATCAATGGCACACAGATCCATGGACAACTAAATGCTTGGAGATGTGTTCTTTATCAGATTGAGAGAAGGGCTTCACAAAGAACAACTAAAGAACACTCCTCTGACGAGCCTCCTTTCTTCAAATGCTCGTGATCTTTTACCCTCGGGAGATTTGAGATGGTACAAAATTCTCCTGGACATCTTCCATATTGGCAGAGGGGCTCAAAAAGGTCTAGAGCCCATTGTTTGGGCCTTGGTGTCTCGAGGACATGGAGCTCGATCTCCTGCTTCGATGACCCCTACGAGGGCGTTTATTCTTTCCGTTCTCTATGGGAAAAGGATAGGGGAAGAAATACGACCCTCTTGGGAGCTTCGAGGGTCAGAATTGGTGCAAGATGAGGTCAAGTGGTGTTCTTCGGCATGCGGTGGAGAACGGAGTGCTGATATCTTGATTTGTGCGATCGAGGGAATGAAGGGGTAATAGATGATCAGAAGGTGAGAGAGAATGATATGGTAGTGGATAACAAAGCGAAGGTACTCCGGTATGGTCGGGAACAGGCAGCAAAGCCAAGGCTCCACCAATCGAAATATTTGGAAAATAGAGAAAAAGAAATGAAACAAAGAAATAAAAGCCTAGGATATGCTACTATTACACTAAGAACAAAGAAAACAATAAAAGAAGAAGAAAACTCGCTGGCAGCACACCTCGAGCGAGCTTTAGGCGGTGGAGCTTCGGTGAACTGGATCGCCTCGATTCGACAACCAACAAGACTCCTGACATGCTCATCAGCCTCATGTTATCACTAGGAAGGAAATAGAAGCTCAAACCTAAGGTTTGTTGACAGAAGAGTGATCATAGATTCAAGGTATCTCGGAGGAGATATCTTATACAAGTCGTCTACATAGTGCAATGGAGGTTGAATTAGGGGATCCCCGTCCAAGGAATCATCTGGGCGTGAAAGCTCAGTGATCGAGGACTAAAAGTCAAGAACGGGTCGAGCCGAAAGGATGCAAGGATTAAATACAAAAAAATCGAAAAAAGGGGACAAATGAGGTTTGACACATCTTGTAGCCTCAATAAGAGATTTGATCGAGGTCAATTGGGGGAGGACCCTGATTGGGCCACATCATTCGCACAAGGACAAAACATAGTCAAAATTCAATGCTAATTCAAAATAAAATACTAAATGATTTTATTAATTTATGGTTAAAACATGAAAAATATTTATTAATTTATGACGTATTTTATTGTGATTTTTACCACTAAGTTTATTATAAGTTACTTTTTGGATGTACATTTATAGGCATTTTTGCCTATGTTATGGGTATTATATATTTATTTTGTATTTTTGATTTTATTATTTTATAATCTTAATTTATATATTTATAACATATTTTGATAAACAGAAATATATATCTATTAAATTTTTTTGAAGTTATTTGCACACGTAAATAAATAGAGGTATCTTTAATATAAGTATAATCATTGTCTATTCAAGTATGCATTTTTGTATATTATATTACCGTATTATTTTCTTTATGGTTTTATTGTATTCTAAATACGTACATATATCATAAATATTATTTACTAAATTATACAAATATAAAATTATAAAAATATAAAGAATAAATATGATAACTATTTTATTTGTGTATAAAATGTATATAACTTTTGCATCTTAACTCTAATTTAAGTGAAATTACTTCACTAAGTAGGTTATTAAAATTTATATACAATTAAAAGATGATTGTGATACCTTTTGAGTTCATATCGAGAATATATGGGTCTGGGAAAGTTTGGATTTTGGATTCTTATTCAGAGTATAAAATGTAGTGTATATTATTTTCGTGTGAAATCAATTTTTTATTTTTCTATGTATTTTTATCTACAACTTTCATGGACAAAGTTTCTTTATTTGATGTATAAATAATAAAATAGGTCCCAAAAATGCAATATTGAAGAGTAAAAATTATGTTTTTTATTGTGTTTTTGACCCTTATCTCCCTCAATGTTATTCCTTGTCAATCTTGACATCAAGATTCCTAGATCTCAAGGTTTAGGGTCATAAAATACCTCTGGCATTTTATTTCTTTTTCTTGTCTTTATTCTTTTACTTTGTATTTAAACAATGTATTTTATATAATATTATACGATAAATATTGAATGTTAATTTGTACAAAATAATGATATTTACAAGCATTTAGCTAGGGTTTAATTGCCAAAATAAAATAATTAAGATGATGAAATGGAGATTCATCACCCTCCTGTACATGCCTTTACTAGTCCCTAGCAAACACTTTTGTAATAAGTGCAGAAAATAAAAATAAAGAAAAGAAAAGAAAGAACTTGGAATCATTGTCGACTTTTAAACTTGTATTAATAAAATTAAATTTAGGAGCTCAAAAAAGGCCTTCGGATTATTGGTGTGTTTGGGGGACATGGAAGTCATGAGGAGTGACGAAACAACCTTTAGGTTCCATATTCCTATCATCCAGTCCAATTCACAACCAGGTCAAAACCATCCTCTCAATCGCATACTCTTGCTACCTTGAATTGATAGAACCATGTGTGTGATATTGTTCAGCTCTCCCCTGACAAAACCATTGAACTATCAAGGCGTCTGCTCTTCTAATAACTTGTCCTTGTGGAGACATATAATCACTTCTGAGGTCTGGTGCTCCAGATCGTTACAACTGAATGGGGAAATGTTTTTAGAAGAAGGGAAAAGAAGTGGGAATGGACTGGTGTAGTCTTTGTTCCCTTGTAAAATTGGTAAGTGTAACTGAATCTTCAACAAGAAGCAGGCTTTTTCTGAAGCTCAATTTTTTGGTAGAATTTTTGGTGTAGGCTTCTTTGGGTATTTTCGTTGACTTTGTATAGCTTCTGCATTCTTGCTTGTTCCCTGGAGGATTAACATCTTTTGCTCCACTAATTTTTGGGGGTCTTGGAAAAAGTCGTGTTGGTAGACCATTCCTCATCCGAAGCATTGTCTCAATACATCTCCGTATTTAGATATCATTCTTACCAAAATAAGTGTGTTAGAGTAACAGTTTCGGCAATCCCTAAGAATGGTTCCTGAGCCATCCTTGACGAAGTAGCCTTGCATCATCCCGACTTAGACTTCAATATTTTTCAACGGTCCATCTGAGTTGAACTAAGTGCTAGGTGTGAGGTTTCTAGTCAAGTCACTATCTTAAGATTCTTACGGATGATATGAAGAGTTCTACTTAGGAATTGACTCATGAACATATTCTTATGGAACCTAAAAAAGTAGTCAAGATGACCTAAAATATCTCCACTTTCAATCCTTAATGGTTCCATTGAAATTAAGCGTATTATGATCTAACCCAAGATCTAATCTTCTAAATTTATTTGGACTTGTTCAATTGTGTACGTTATTCCTAAAAATGTGGATGCTATGTACAATGCAAGAAACTATTTTCTGAAGCATTTTTTTTATTTTTGAACTTTTCTATATTTTTGAAAAAGGTTTTGGAAATTTTTATGCAATTTTGAAAAATATTTTGCAAATATTTTTGGGATTTTTAGTTTAGCGAATTTTTAGGTATTTCTCAAAACAAAAATTTATGGGAAAAGAAGTTTGTACAGATATTTACATGGTTGTGTCTCTTATTATTTATAAGAGTTTGGTTCTAGGTATTTATAGGCTTGTATATACAAAGTTTGTAAATGGTCTTTCTTTATTTGAGTAATGTACATAGTTCTCAATATAATTTGAAAAGAAATTTGTAAATATTTGAAAACTTTATTTTACAAACTATTTTGATAAATAATTTTTACAAACATTAAAAAAAATTTGAAAATCATTTTGCAATAATTTTTCTAATAATATAGATAGGTTTTTTTTCAAAATATTTTTCAAAAATATTCAAAACTTTTGAAAATAGATTTTCAAAACATTTTATTTCAAACAGAGAAAAGAAATTTTATTACAAACAAAACATTTTTGTAATGGTTGAAAATATTTTCCAAAACATTTTTCAAACAGTTTTCAAAATATTTTTCAAAAGATTTTCATAACATTTTTCAAATATTTTACAAAACATTTTTATCCGATTTATTTTTGATATATACATGGAATTTTAATGAATTTTGGACAAGCATGTTCTTTACAATTATTTGATTGTGTTTTAGTCATACTTATTGAAAAAGTTTGAGATATGGATAAAGTATATACAGAGTATATACGACCCTCATATACATTGCCTGAGCTATGTCCTCATAGATCAGAGAGAAAAAGAGAAGACATAACTCGTATCTAGTATAATTTAGTCAATACTACAATGACTAAAGAACGAACGAATGAGAAGTTGACCGTCCCCTTATACCTAGGATGAAATAATCCTAGGTATAGCAGATGGTCCACAAGGTATGGAGGGTCAAGGGATGAAATGTATGAAATCATCAACTCGAAATGTGCTTAGGGTAAAATATTCCTAACTAGACAGAGTGTCAAAAGTTGAGGGGATAGGTGAGGGATCAAAGAACTAACAACTCGGTGTTATCGCATCCATGTACAAAGGGCAAAGTGCATCCTAAGTATAGTAATGATGAAAGGGGCAACACCTTATCGGAAGAAGAAGAAGAAAATAAATAGCAAAAAGAAGAAAAGATAGATCGTTCAAAATGTTTTTATCTACTTTACCTAATGTATCGGATGTGTGGCATTCTTCTCATTTTCACATACAACTTGAATTGAATCTATAAAAGATAATAAGGCATCTTGCTCTATTATTTTTTAGTAGCTGTCTATTGACCATGAAAAGTTGTACATCAATTGACAATTATGATATTATTATGCTACTGTTGTCACGCACATGCTTCATTGTAAATAGTCCGGTCCATTTGCTTTTCAATGTTCTTGGAAAAATTTTCAACTTCGCATCGAACAACTAAACCTTCTGACCTGACTCAAAAGTCTTTCGGCAGATGTGCTTGTCATGCAACTTCTTGACTTTTTCCTTGGACATCATGTTGTTGTCATATTGATGAATCCATGATTCGTCGCCTTTATTCTTTTATTTTAGCTTCATTTTCTTAGTCTAACACTTGTATATACTCATTAATTCCATAATTTTATCATTTTTCTTGCATTTGTTAAATATGCATTTTAAACACTTTTTGTTCTTAAATAAAAGAATAAAGAAGAAAAGAAAAAGAAAAGAAAAATGAAGTATGTGTTTATGCAATAAATACATACTAACCCAAACCCCGAGAGAAGGTTAGGACTTGACCTGATTGACCATGAATAAAGTAGGGGGAGATAGGGTCTTCTATCAAAAATCCAAAAATAATTTGTACATAAACTCATTGTATATTTATATAAAACGTGGACTATTTTACTTGTACATAATTCGACAACAAATTAATTATTTTTGTAAACAGAAGTTGTAAATAAAAATGTGTTGCAAATAATACAAATTTACAACTAATCACCCTCAGAAAAGCCACAATATAATCATTGAAATACCAATTCTGTCTCCATATGAACTCAAATTGAATCAAACTCACTTCCATTATACTCTAAATAAAATTATCTTTCAAATGGTGGTTTCATAATTTCTTGAATTATGGTTAAGAAGTCAGTTTTCTGGGGTGTTTTCAGCAGTTTCACCATTATTTATTGTACATATTTATTCCTATATATTTTTATATACATAATTTACATATTTGTAAATATTATTTTCGTTAAAAATAAAAATGTATAATTAAAGAAATAAAAAAATGTGTTTTAAAAATTATTTCCTTATGTGTACATGTGTATATTTATTGTATGTATATAATATTTGTATACAACTAACTTCCTTATGTAAAAATCACCAAAAAATAAAATATCTTATATTCATTTTTTTTATTTATTTTAATTACGAAAAATGTTATTTAGATTTAATTAATTAATTCATTATTTGATTTTATAACATACCTTGTATATAATATTTGATTTTGTCCCTTTAATGGCCGCTATTAAGGTGGCAAATTGATTTCCATAAATTATTTAATTTATTTAATTTAATTAATTCTGAATTTCATTATTTATTTATTTATTTATTTATTTTATTAATTTCAGCAATAAAGACCTTCCACATTTCTATATATTTTACTTTTTAATTTTCTTCCTCTTTTTAATGGGCTCTTTCTCCCTAATTTCCTCTTGATCGTTCTTTGGTGGAGAGGAGCCCGATCTCCGAGAGCTGTCTTCTTAATGAAGGGTGCCCAGCCTCCGAATCGTCTGGTGACAGCGCGTTTTCCTTCCGCCGAGGTCATCACATTTTTGACCTCAAGGTGAGATCCATTTTATTTCTTGTCTTTTTCTCTAGGATAAATCGTAGGTCGCATTTTTGCTCTCATTTTATTATACGTTAGGTAACCAAAATCACAAAAATATTCACCACACATGATCCGCTTCCGACATCGAATTTTTCACCTCATCTTGTGACCTATCCATTTCACATCTACCTCACGCAACCATACACCTCCGACCACGTACAATGGTCGAAGATTCAGATCTTTCTTTCACCTCGCCAAGATCCATCTCCATTCAGGACTTCTAATTTTGTGCATAAATAAACAAACAAACAAATAAATAAATATATTTTAACACCCATTTTTCTTGGTTAGAAAAAATATAAAAAATTATTTACATTTTTTACATCTCCTGCTTCAAAGAAAAATCAACAAAAAATATACATTTTTCTTTTCTCAAATGTCTATTTTGCAGGAAGAAAAACAATATATATGGGTAAAATGGGGCTGCCCCCATGGGGGGAGCTAACTTGGCTCCCCCGCGCCTTTTCGCCCCCTTTTTTATTTTTTGTTTTGAAATTTCTTCCATGGATTTTCATCAATATATCCTTATATTATTGCATTCAAACTTCATGCGAAATAGTGACTCCCTACGACATCCATCCAGAAGGGTCGTTTTTAGCAATTCTGTTACCGTTAAAAAATGACTGTCTGGATGGAGGTCGTACGAGTCACTGTTTTGCACGATATTTTAATAGCATAATATAGGGATATAGTGATGAATATTCACGAAAGAAATTTTCAAAAAAATAAAAAAACAACGAAATAGCGCGGGGGGAGCCAAGTTAGGTCCCCTATGGGGCAGCCCCATTTAACCCTATATATATACACATTTCCTCTTACATTTTTTTGCAGGAAATAAAAAAATTAAAATAAAAATAAAAAAACAAAAAAAGAATGCCCTCATAGCGACGCGGCTCCCCACTGTCCACCCCAGCGACCTGCACCGCCCCGCCTTGCATCCGCGCCAACATCCAACCGCTTGGGCTCCGCGGCGGTGCCCCGCTCCTGCATCTGTTCGCCGCCAGCCCCCACCCGCGCTCTAGACGGTCGTGCCGCCAATCGTGCTGCAGCGCATGTGGCGTGCGCAGCTCTTGCCCCGCGTCCACCCGCACCTCCTGCCCAAAGCCGTCGCGCTCCGCCTGCACCTCCGTGTCCGCCCAAAGCCGTCCGCACGGCCTACCACCCTTGACCCCGCTCTCCGTCAGGCCGCTCCCACCTAGTGAGGCATCTAGGCGCAACCCCCTCCATCGGTGCCGCAACGCCCACCCCCTGTATCGCGCCGAAGGCAGCAACGCCTCCCACCTAAATCGCACCCTTCTCCACCGATCCCCAGAGTGGCTCACCACGCCCATCCTAGTGGCGGTGGCCCCCCTCGACCCTATGCTTGAAGAAGAAAAGAAGGCAGTGACCTACATCATTCTTTTGGTTGAGAAATATGAATAAAAACCAAAGCGAGGGGTCCTTTTGAAAAAATATTTGGAAAAATTACGAAAAGATCCTTCTAACTTTTCAAAATTGTAGAAGAGCCCCCTCTCCAGAACTGCACATGCTTAGCACGTGATATTTAGGTAGTTTATAGCATTTTCCCTACCTTTACTTTTTCGTTATCTTTTGGTGCAGAGACAATAAATATTTGTGATTTGGTACCTACATTTCCAGAACAATAATTTACTTCTCTCTGATGAAATAAATGTCCAGAATAATAATTTACTTGTCTCTCTGATGAAATAAATGTTTTTATGATATAAGAATTCTCAAAAAATTGTGTATGCTCCTATTGTAGTGTTAGTCATTGTATAAAATTTTCATTGCATTTTGTTGTCGTTTGATATTTAAAAAAATAAAAAATAATGTTTTTTTGTCTGTCCGAAATTAGAAAAATCATTAAAATTTAAAATTTAACCTAAAAATTCCTAAAAAAATTATTGTATGTATTCTTTGTTGTATTTTAATTTCTATCCAATTTTGTGCATTTTTTATTTGTAAATCTCTAACATATTGTAAACAATGAAAAATCATAAAAATATTGTAGAGAGTTCTAGAAAAAAAAAGATTTCAGTCTCTGATTGTAGATATTTATTTGTAACTTATATTAAAAATAATTTCTAGGAGTATTGGGCACTTAAAATAATTTTAAGTTACAAACTACTTTTGGTCGTGCATTGTTTTTCTTGTTTTCCACTATTTGATTTCTACCAAAAAAATTTCAAAATTACCAAAAATATTTTAAAACTTATAAAATACAAAAATATTTTTCTGTAATTTTCTGGGCATTTTTGACTAGTCTAAAAAATACGAAAAGAGTGTGGTGTTGTGTGTTTTAATCATTTGTGCTTTTTTTGAAAATAACAATAAAATAAAAATTCAAAAACAACTTAAAATTATTTTCAAATTTGACTACTTAGTTTTTAAATCGCGTTCCTTGTGTTCGACCATGGTCGCTATACTAGGTAAATTGAATAGCGAAAACTGCCTATATTTGCTTTGATTGATTGATTATCTTTTAAGTGGTTTAAATAAAAAAATTTCCGTTGACCGATTGGAGTGGTTCAGAACAATGACATTTGTGATATTATTTACCTCTCGACCGCTCTGATTTTCGTATCATCATAATGGCGTCGTTATCGGGGAGCACGGCTTTGTAGGCATTTTCCTTTTTGTTATATTTCTCTCTATATATTATAATTATTTTTTGACGATCTCTTATTTGATTTTTGTGTGAGGAACTTCTTGGGAGGACTTGGAGCTTTCTTTTTGGAGGACCCTCACATGAGTAAAAGCAGGGAGTTGAAGAAGATTTTTATTATATTTGAGAGAACATTTATGCATAATTGTAATAATTTAGAATTGTGGACTTGGATACTTTTCTCGAGGTCTATTTCGCCGAGTGCTGGTGCACTTAGGGGACCTCACCGTTGTTTTTCGTATTTTTGATTTCATGCCTTAACATGGTATTTGATTCTCACGGTTTTAGCCCCTAGATGTAGGATTTTTTTTTGATTACGACGTAAATAGCTAAGGTCCAACACTTAATAGATTATCTGTTCCTATAGAACATAATTGGACCTTGCTACAATTAACTGAAAAGGTTAGTTTAATCGAATTTGAGACCACGTGCTATGAGGAGTCAAAAATAGCGCTGGCAGGACCCATTGTGATGGGCACCGAGTGACTTCCAAGATCGGACTCCGGACTCGATTCAGTTAGTTAACTATTATTCTTCACATAGAAGTTGCTCGTCTATGTCCGATATCTTCGTGCAACATATAGTTAGTTTACTTTCAGTATTAAATTTTATGCGTGGATAATATTGCACGTAGAGTGCTGGAGAAAGGTATGTAATTCTATCCCTGCATGCATCATTGTGTTTGACCGTGCATTGGCTTTTTCAACTTCCTCCCCATGTTTTCAACTCAAATTAATCAAATAGGAAATTGGAAAATTCGTTAGGCATTGTTACTTCTGAAAAAAATATAAAAAGTGAAAGCAATAAAATCTTGGACTACTAAAGCACACTTGACCCTAAAACCCACCTCATTTAAAAATATTTGTTTTGAGGAGAGTCATCCCCTCATTGTTTGGTTTTCTTGAGCGAGAGAGTGACCCAAACACTAGGATAGAGTCACGCATGAACTTCCGTTAGACTACTATTATTGGGTTTAGTCGTTCTCCAATGAGGATCTCTCAGGTAACTAGTAAAGCGGACCACGACGTCCTTAATAGAGTGAGTTCATCGGGTAGTCAGTAAACGGTCCATAACTTGTACTAGCCGGGAAAGATCTAACTTTGGGATTGTGTTAGTCTCTTTGGGGCATGGGGTTCCTAACAACACGCTTAATCACTCTATAAGGTTGTTTTATCACCTAAATTAAAATTGACAAGATTAACGACCGATCCTTTAGGGTCATCAGCTCGTGTTGAGTAGGTGAATTGGGGGTTTGACTTCTCATCTTGTTTTCTTTCCAGATCTCATCCATACTCATCCCCACATCACGATGATAGGGAGGAGGTCCCTTACCTACCTTTGGAAGCACCGCTCTCCGCATTCTAACTCATTCATCTAGGGAAGTTTCGGAGAGCCTGGACCCGCTCTCCAAACCTGAGTTCGATTCCACCCTGTTATATCTTGACCACCCTTCTTTCAATCCTGAGGTGCCTGAGCAGAGAGACCTACACAGTATTTGTTCATTTGACGGCACCTGACTTGGGGTCTTTTGCCTTTGTAGAGACCAGAAAGAGGGCCAATAGTGATAGACGAACCGATGGATAGACACAGAGTTCAACTTTTGTTCTAGATCAGGGCACCATCAACAATACCTTGTTCGCCTCCCTAGAGACGATGCAACACCAAATTCAGGACTAGGGAGCATTCATGGCAGAGGTCCGTCACGAATTAGCACAAATGCGATCTGGTAGAGGAGAGCCTCTACCGAGACCAATCGATGGAGAGATATCTATTGTTGGAGGAGGAGGAGGAGAACATCCAAAAGAACTGTAGGATCAACCTAGACCAGGTAGGACGATGAGGGAGTTGCACAGCCCGGGTGCATCCCTCACGTACTGTTGGATCCGACTTTCAATTATTTTGGGCGACTTCAAGCTTCCGCCGCCAACCATTCAGCTTTTGCCCAAGTTGCATGGGCTTGCCAGCGAGGAGCCGTATCTACACCTGTAGGAGTTTGAGATGATTTGCAGTACTGTCCACAACCGATACGTGGATTAGGACACACCATAATAATGATGGCATTTCCTTTCTCCCCGGTTGATAGAGCAGCCTACTTGCTGAAATAGTTATGGACCGAGTACTTGAACAATCGGAATAATGTAGCACGAGCTTTGATTAACAACTTCTCCATGATCCCTAATGAGTAGTACCACGAGGCATGGGATCGATTCCGTGAGCTCATTGACCGGTGTCCACATCACTATATATCTAAGCCCAATCTTGTCTAGAGCTTCTTTTATGGGCTGACATTAGAGCTGCAGGGGCTTGTCAACGCTTCTTGTGTGGGATCCTACTTTGCTAAAGATGAAGACCATGTCTGGGTTATCTATGAAGTGATGGCTGAAAACTATACATTGATGTTCCAGACCAGGAAATACACTCAGGGGAAGCCCCAACCCCAGGCCGTGTCCTATTATAAGATATCACAGGTTTATGCGGGTCCACCCATTTCTTCGTCAGCAGTAGTAGCAACACATGCAAAATCTTCAGCCACTGACATGGGTATTATCAACGAGAAGTTGGACCACATAGAGATAATAGAGAAAAAGCAGTTCCAGGACATGACACAGATAGATCAGTTGGCACAGACTCTTAGGACATGAAGACCCACATCTTGTGTCTCCAGGAGGCACAGGTGGCTTCTCAGCCTCGTCCCAGGTCACGTGCCAATCCCAGTAGCACCAGATCTTCCCAACCCTCTACCCAGTATCGCCAGGTTCACCACATTCAAGCAGTGCCAATTTAGCAGTTGCAACAGCACTACTCTCAGCCACCACCATCTTCGGACATCGGGATGGTGGTATATCAGCAGGATCATCCACTAGCAACTCTTCCGTCGTCCCCTTACAAGCAAGGGACGTTGATGGAAGTCAACGGGATTTGTTATTACCGGTAGCAGCCAGGAATACGTCGGGATCATCCTGGATTTAGGTGGTCAACCGGAGGTACTTCATCCCAGCCGCAGCCTCCAACTCCAGGTGGACAGAGCAACCAGCAACAACAGCCCCAGTACTCCTAGCCACAGCAATACTACCAGTCAGGTCCTTTTCCCCAAGATCAGGACAGCAGTGGAGGCAACAACAACCTCAATAGTATTCTCAGCCTCCCCCTCATCAGTATCAGCATAGCCAGCCTCATTTGCAGCGAGGCAACTCGTTCGGTTCTCAGGGGCCAGCCGATAAGAACCCATTACTTGATGACTTAGAACGCCTACTCTTAGATCAGTTGGCATCCTTCATGCATGAAATGGATGAGTTCAGTCATGAAATGAGGGAAATAATTAAAGGAAAAGTCGCCATACCGCTTAGATTGAAGCAAATCCGAACAATCTGAAGAGGAAGTCTGAGCAGGTATAGTTTACAGAGACTACCAGTCCTAGTTATTCATTAGGTGATATTTATTCCTATATATTTGATGTTGATTTTGTGACACTTAGGAGAGGTAGAATGCAAGCCGATGGCACCTCATCTAAACGACAGCCCAATGAGGATTCCAGAGCATTAGATGAGGAGGATAGCGGTGTTGATGCCACAGTTGATGTTGATGATGGTGGTGCTGATGCCACCAAGGATGATGATCAAATCGATGGTATTGGGGCTGTCATTTCTCCAGATGCAGTTGGTGGTACTGATGCCACTATTAGACGTGATCCTGAGATAGAGTGCGGTGTTGATGCCACAAAGACAGATGACATGGGTGGTGCTGATGACACCATTTCTAGTCCAGTTGTGTTTTCTCCTATCTATGTATCTCAGGACATTACCAAAAATAACAAAAAAATGAATAAAGGGAAGGTTTCTTCACATACTCTGAGTGCATATGTGTCGCATGATGATCCTACTATGGGCTCCATTGCTTCACAGTAGTAGGAACCACTTCCTGACTCTATATCTGAGGAGGGTCAGCTATCCCCTTCCCTCAAGCACTCTGCTCTGAGCAGGGGAAGAAAACAGAAAACTCAAAAAAATCACAGCAGTTAGAGTTCAGCCAGCAGATGATAGACAAATTCCACATCTAGCTGACTCAACAAGAGGCACTAGAGCACATCCCCCTCTTCCAGAAGCACTTGAGAGAGATGAACATTGTACATAGGAAGAAGAGTAATCGTACTGCATAAATCCACATGCTGACTAGAGCCACATGTTTCACTATTCAGAATCAACAGCCAGGCAAGAGACCCGATGGAGGAGCTCCATATGTCACATGCCATATTCATGAGCAACAGTTTGATCGTACCCTATTAGATAGCAGGTCTTCGATTAACGTTCTTCCGACAGCCTTACTTGATCGATTTGAGCTTGGTCCTCTTAGACAGAGAAGGACGATCCTTAAGTTTGCTAATAGATCTGTTAAGAGGCCGAACGTTGTCGTCACAATTCAGGGCTTGAAATTCCCCGTGGACTTTGTTATACAGGACATGGAGGTCCCTGAATCTGTGACAGATACCCCTATCATCTTAGGACGACCATTCTTGGCCACAGCCAAGGCGGTCTCTAACCATGATAGTGGTAAGGTATACTTTCGCATCGAGGGTGAAAGTGTACAAATAGAGACGATCGTGGAGACCAGAGCTAGAGATTCAGAGTGCTCAGATCAGATGACTGATTCAGAGCAGATGACAGATGCAAAGCTAGACATCCATCAGGAGTGTAACTTTGTGATTACATACGATGAAGTATTTTTGGCTGATCTCGCATCATGAGCTTTTGTTACATCTTCAGATAGTGTAGATTCACATATCACAGAAGATGAGAGTTCAAAGAGCACACTCATGTCACATGATATAGTAGAGGTTGTTTATCATGATCAGGATAACAAAATCAATTTTGTCTCATACACATCAGATTCAGATCCCTCAGACACAGACACTGATTTTGAGTGGCAGGAGTTCGATGAATTTTTACCGTTTCTGGTGCCTACAAAGTCGAAAGCTATTTCCAAGAGTGAGCCAGGATAGTTGACAGATACACCAGTAGGGCCATCTTTGTCAGATTTACCATTGCAGCGAGAGTTCTCACACACAGATCTGGTAGCTTTCACTCATACATTCCATAAGCCAGATTTACCATCTCCCACGTGCCCAGAATTGAAGATCTTACCACGGAGCATGAAGTATAGGTTCCTTGCGGGTGAGCCAGGTATGTTCCCAGTCATTATCTCAGCATATTTGACTGAAGACCAAAAATCTCGTCTGATGGAGGTTCTTGAAAGAAACCACAAGGCAATTTGATGGAGTGTAGTTGATCTCCAGAGGATAAGTCCATCCCCATGCTCCCACCACATTTATCTCAAATAAGACGCAAAGCCCTCATGTGAGTTCCAGCGACGGTTGAACCCGAATATTCGAGAAGTGATCATGAAGGAAATATCTAAGTAGTGGAGTGACGATTTTATCTACCTCATCTCCGACTCCAAGTGGGTTAGTCCATTTCATGTGGTACCCAAGAATACGGGTATTACCACAGTTGTGAATTAGTCTGAAGAGGAGATAGCTACACGAGTACCCACTTCTCGGATGGTTTGTGTGGACTACAGAGGATTGAATCAGGCCACAAAGAAGGACCACTTCCCGCTACCATTCATATATCAAATCATTGAGAGATTAGCTGGGAAGAGTTATTATTGCTTTCTGTATGGGTATTCGGGATACAACCAAGTGGCCATAGCACCCGAAGACCAAGAGAAAACAATATTCAACTGTCTGTTTGGGATGTATGCTTTTCGACGGATGTTCTTTTTATGATGTAATGCCCCGACTACATTCCAAAGGTGCATGCTCTCTATTTTCTCGGACATGGTTGATGAATTTTTAGAGGTCTTCATGGATGAATTCTCGGTCTACGGTGATAGTTTTGATGCATGTCTTGATTACATAGACCGAGTTCTTCAGTGCTGCACTGAGGTCAACTTAGACTTATCTTGGGAGAAGAGTCAATTCATGATGACTCAAGGGATGGTCCTTGGCCACATCATCTCTAACAGTGGCATGTAGGTTGACCTGGACAAGGTTGATATCATCAAGAAGCTCAATCCACCATCCAGTTTACGACATTTGTGGTCTTTTCTGGGGCATGTCGATTTCTACCAGCAGTGCATACAAGACTTTAATAGGATTTCCTGACTGCTTACTGATTTGTTAACAAAAGACACAGAGTTCCTTGTATATGATAAGTGTCTTGCATCATTTGAGACTCTCAAGAATCTATATGTTGAGGCTTCTATCCTTTAGTTGCATGATTGATCTCTCCCATTCGAGATCATGACGGATGCCTCCGATTTTGTCATAGGTGTCGTGCTAGGACAGAGGAGGGATGGACTACCATATGTCATTGACTATACTCGCTGAAGAATTGATGCCGCTCAACGGAATTACATAGTCACAGAAAAGGAGATGCTAGCTGTAGTCTTTGCCTTGGATAAGTTTCGATCTTATATTCTTGGATCTAAAGTGACTATCTATACTGAACACAGTGCCATCCGATACTTAATGGCAAATAAGGATGCCAAAGCTAGATTGACCAGATGGATCCTTCTACTGCAGAAGTTTGATATAAAGATTAAGGATAAACCTAGAGTAAAAAAATAGATCACATCTCCAGTCTAGAGAACCTTGAGGATTCGGATCAGATCATACCTATTACAAAGACATTTCGAGGTGAAGAGATCCTTGCAATCACAACAATTCCATGATACGTTGATATTCTGAACTATCTTGTCACGAAAAAAGGTCCACAAGATTGCCCCAGACAGTGAATTGAGACCTTTCTTGCAATGGCCAAGTCATACCAATGAGAGGAATCCACTCTTTATCATGAAGGAGGGGATAGCATCCGGACACAATGTATTCCTCAAGAAGAGCAGCATAGCGTCCTCACCTATTGCAGAAGCTTGAGGTAGGAGAGCATCATTCTGGGATACAAACATCACAAAAGGTGCTTCAACCGGCCTTTGGTGGCCTACCCTCTTCATGGATTCAGATGAATTCGTGAAGAGATGTACTGACTGTCAGAAAATGGGCACTTGTGGACATAGAGATATGATGCTGATGCAGCCCATTCTCTTCTGTGAGGTCTTTGACGCATGGGGCATCGATTTCATGGGTCCATTTACTAAGAGTTAGGGATTTGAGTATATCTTGCTAACTGTAGATTATGTGATTGTTGGGTTGAGGCCATCCCGCCCGAACCGTAGATGCTAACATCGTTTGTAAATTCTTGAGGAAAAATATTATTTCACGGTTCGGTCTACCTAGAGTTTTGATATCTGACGTGGAGACTCATTTTATGAACGACAAGGTAAGGACCCTTATTGACGAGTTCAACATAGATCATAGAGTTTCTACTCCTTATCATCCACAAACAAATGGTCTTGCTGAGGTTTCTAACAGGGAGATTAAGAATATATTGCAGAAGGTAGTCCGCCCAGATCAAAAGGATTGGTTAAAGCTTATGGACTCGATTGTGTGGGCATAATGGACATCCTTCAAGTCCCAATTGGGTACATCTCCATTCAGACTCGTTTATGGCAAGCCATGCCACTTACCAGTTGAGCTGAAGTATAAGTCACTACGAGTTGTTACTGGGAGATTTTTCGGATCTAGAGAGTGTTGGAGATCAAAGAAAGGCAGAATTGGCAGCCCTGGAGGAACATAGAGATACCGCCTTTTCGAGTAGCTTACAGAATAAGGAACGAGTGAAGATATGTCATGATTCTCACATCAGTCATAACAAGTTTGAGACAAACCATAAAGTATGGTTATTCGATTCCAGGCTAAAACTATTTTCAGGGAAGTTGCAGAGCAAGTGGAAGGGACCATACTTGGTCCGGAAGGTGCACGACAATGGCAGCATTGATATAACTGAGATGTCATCTGAATCCACCTTCTGAGTTAACGATCAACACCTGAGGCCGTATCTATATCATGATCCACTGATCGTCAAAGTTGCCCCTATTCATTTTGCATGAGATGTGGTTTTTGACTCACATCTTTTGCATCTCATGACTGATTATCACTTCCTCCGCAATTGTGTAGGTCTAGATGTCCATATTGCACATTCTTTTGTCTAACACCCCATCCCCATATTATTATTATGCTATACTTAGGGTGTACTTTACCATAAGTATGGGGGGTGTCAGACTTGCCATTATTCATTAGATTCTTTTTACTTCTGTTTTGCTGCCTATACTTAGGGATGTTTTACCCTAAGTATAGGGGGGTAACCCAGTACATTCTACTCCTCGGTTTCCCCTTATGTATAGTCTTCTATACTTAGGATTACTTGATCCTAAGTATAGCGGGGTCACCGACTTTTATTGATTTTATTATTTTATTCGTCATTGTAGTATACTATTCTTTTCACTTTTCTATACTTAGCATGAGTTACGTCTTTCTTTCCAGCTCTTTGATCACTATGAAGACATAGTTCGACCTAAGTATAGGTGGTTTCGTATATATTGTATATATACTTTAGCCATAACTCGTACTTTGAAGTTTTAAATATGGCTAAAATACTGTAAATACTAGTAAAAAAACTAATAAAATGATTCATAAATTTCCTCAAAATTTTCTTGTACATACTAACTAATAAGTCAGGTTAAAGTATTTGAAAAATATTTTTAAAATGGTTTGTAAATCTATTTGAAAAATCTTTTGAATACTATTTGAAAAATGTTTGAAAAATATTTTCAACCTTTGTAAAAATATTGTGGCTTGTAAATTTTTTTCTCTTTGTGAAAAAAATGATTTTATAAAACTATTGTAAATGTTTGGAAAAATGGTTGAAAAATTATTTTTAAAACATATATATTCTATTTGAAAAATGTTTGCAAAGCTATTTACAAATGATTGTAAATGATTGAAAAATTGTGTGAAAATTATTTTGGACTATTATTTTGAAAATTATTTGTAAAATTATTTTCACATAAATTAGAATAATAAATGCATCATTAAAAATGAATAAAAAATGAATAATAATAAAAAATTTCAACAGTGTATATACTTGTATAAATCCCTCAAGTTGTAAATCCTTTCTCATGACTCATGTAAATAATTGACTTACTTCTTTGTAAATATGTGTTTATCTTCACTAACCCTTATAAAAAAGAAAAAATGTATATACTTATATATATTTATAACTATTTGTATAATGAAACTTGTGCATGTGCATCATTTTTTAAAAATTCATTAAAATTGCAAAATTTTGAAAATTGTTTCACAAAAAGTTTTTATTTTCTTTGCATTGTACATATTTTCTTGCATTAGCATATGCATTTTTCAGTATAGTTTTGAAAATTAAACTATGTCTGGAATAAATTTGAAGAATGGAGCTTAGTTGGACCTTAATCCACTTAATTTCAGAGGAACCTTATAGGATTTGGAGCTAAGACTTTTCAGGTCCTAGTGACTTAATTCTTTGAGTCCATAAGACTATGTTCACATGTCATCTTGGTAAGTCCAAGTAGAATATTGAACAACACACGTATAATTCTTTCAAATCGTGGCTTACCTTGGAAAAATCACTCTACACGTAGCTCTTCATGGAGGAGGTAGTCAGGTGGCAGATTCTTTTGGCTTGGGGTAGCATATGAGAGTAATACATCTAGGAGTAACCTATTGTCCTCCTCTGGAGAGGGAAGTGCATCTCAACCTAGTTTGGTGATGTTGAGGTCTAAAGACATGATGTTGTGGAGTTGCAATAATTCTTCAAAAGAAGGATAGTCTACTGGCTCGAGAGGAAAAACTCCTTATATACATGTTGCACCTTGTATATATTTTCAAAAAAAATTCGAAATCGAAAAAAATGCAGAATCTCCAAAAGTGGACATGCCTGATTGAAACGTAAAATGCATGTCGGAGTGTATATACAAGTGGAAAAAAAAGAATAAGAGCTTCAAAGGCAAATATTTGTGAGCTTCGAGCGGATGACTTGGCTACACTAGTCTTGCATCCACGGATAGGTAGCTATATAGGCTACCATTCTCTTCTCCATCCCCTCTTCTTGAGCTGGTTGTACTTGAAATTGGAAGGGAATATCCCTGCTTTTCGAGGAAAGAGTTGCTAGACCGGGGAATTAGACTTACCTTTATGAGGGAGGCTGTTTCTTTGCTACTTCTGAGATGAGGAGCTATATTTCAATTACAACGTACAAGTAAGAATTCATAGTCATATGAATTTGTGTATGTAGACTTGTTCTGATCTGACTGTTGAGGAGACCTGAATAGGAGTCTTGTGGAACTAAGAGGATGGTAGGTTTTAAATCCATTTCTCAATAAGGTTCTGACACACTAATAATTTAAAGGTCCGACAAAGCTCCAGACTACATTTTTATGAAGATAAGTTTAAAAGTCAACATTATTCTAACTTCTTTCCTTTTTCTTTTCTTTATTTTTGTTTTCACTTATTTTCCAAATAAGTGTTTTCTAAGGGACTAGCAAAGTAAAGTATAGGGGAATGATGAATCCACGATTCATCGCCTTTATTATTTTATTTTAGCTTCATTTTCTTAGTCAAGCACCTGTAAATACCTACTAATTCCATACTTTTATCATTTTACATGCCTTTTTTAAATATGCATTTTTATCACTTTTTGTGCTTAAATAAAAGAATAAAGAAGAAAAGAAAAAGGAAAGAAAAATTAAAGATGTTTTTATGCAATAAATACAGACTGGCCTGAACCCCAAGAGAAGGTCAAGACTTGACCTGATTAACCCGGAATAAAGTACGGGGAGATAGGGTCTTCTGTCAAAAAACCAAAAAATAATTTGTATGTAAATTTCTTGTATATTTGTATAAAATGTGAAATGTTTTATTTTTGTATAACTAGACCTCAAATTAATTATTTTTGTAAACAAAAGTTGTAAATAAAATTGTGTTGTAAATAATAGAAATAATTGTCAAATAAAATAATGTATATATTACAACTAATCACCCTCAGAAAAAGCAACGATGCGATCATTAAAATATCAATGTCGGCTCCATATGAACTCAAATTGAATCAAACTCACTTCAATTATACTCTAAATTTAATTATCAATCAAGTGGTTATGGTTTCACAATTTTTGGAGTTACGGTTAAAAAGTCGATTTTCGGGGGTTTTTTATGCAGTTTGACCATTATTTATTGTACATATTTATTCATATTTATTTTTATATACATAATTTACATATTTGTAAATATCTTTTTCTTTAAAAATAAAAAGAAAAAATATAAATAGTAAAATTAAAAAATGTTTTTAAAAATTATTTCCTTATGTGTATATGTGTATATTATATTCTATGTATATAATATTTGTGTACAACTAACTTCCTTATATGAAAATCACAAAAAAATAAAATATCTCACATTAATTAATTTAATTATTTACTAAAATTGTATTTATATTTAATTAATTAATTCATTATTTGATTTTATAACATATCGTGTATATAATATTTGATTCCATACCATTAATGGCCACCATTAAGGTGGCTGATTGATTTCCATTATTTATTTAATTTATTTAATTACTTAATTCCAAATTTCATAATTTATTGATTTATTTATTTTATTAACTTCACCAATAAAGGCCTTCCTCAATTGTAGATATTTTCCTTTTTAATTTTCTTCCTCTTTTTAATGGGCTCTTCCTCCCTCATTTCCTCCGGATCGATCTTTGGTGGAGAGGAGCCCGATCTCCAAGAGCCGTCTTGTTGAAGAAGGGTGCCCAGCGTCCGAGTCGTTCGATGATAGCATGTCGACCTTCGTCGAGGCCATCACGATATTTTTTACCCAAGATGAGATCCATTTTATTTCTTGTCTTTTTCTCTAGGATAAATCGTAGGTCACATATTTGCTCTCATTTTATTACTCTTTAGATATCAAAAATCACAAAAATATTTACCACACATGATCCGCTTCCGACACCGAATTTTTTACCTCATCTCGTGACCTCTCCATTTCATGTCTACCTCATGCAACCATACACCTCTGACCACGTACGGTGATCGGAGATTCAGATCTTTCTTTTACCTCGTCAAGATCCATCTCCATTCAGGCCTCCTAATTTTGAACAAAAATAAACAAAAAAATAAATATATAAATAGATATATTTTAACATCTATTTTGCCAGATTAAAAAATAAAAAAATTATTTCCACTTTTTTACATCTCCTACTTCAAAGAAAAATCAACAAAAAATATACAATTTTCTTTTCTCTAACATATGTTTTGTAGGAAGAAAAAAACAAGTAAATAATATATATATAGATATACACACACACATTTCCTTTTATGTTTTCTGAAGGAAAAAATAAATTTTAAAGAAAAATAAAAAAAACAAAAAAAAAGAATGCCCTTGCAGCGGTGCAACTCCCCACCTGCCACACCAACGGCCAACGCTGCCCCGCCCTGCTGTTACGCCTCCATCCAACCGCTTGGGCTCCGCGGCGGTGCCCGCGCTTGCAGCCATTCGCCGCTAGCTCCCACACACGCTCCAGGCGACCGTGTCGCTGATTGCGTCGCACCGCAAATGGCATACGCAGCTCTCGCCCCGCATCCGCCCACACCTCCCACCCGAAGCCGTCGCACTCCTTCTACGCCTCCTGTCCGCCAAAAGACCCCTAAACGCGGCCTACCACCCTTGGCACACTCTCCGTCAGGACGCTTCCGCCCAACACGGCGTCCATGTACGGCCCCCTCCGTCGGCGTTGCAATGCCACACCCCGCATCGCTCCAAAGGCATCAGCACCGCCCACCTGAACCACGCCCTTCTCCGCTGATCCCCAACGTCGCCCACCGCACCCTTCCTAGTAGCGGCGACCCCACCTCAATCATCTTGCTTGAAGAAGAAAATAAGGCGACGGCCTGCATCGTCCTTATGGTTGAGAAAGATAAACAAAAACCCTTGCAGGGTGTCCTTTTGAAAAAAATATTTGGTTAAATTGCGAAAAGAACCTTGGAACTTTTCAAAATTACAGAAGAGCCCCCTCTCCAGAATTGCACATACTTAGCACGTGATATTTGGGTAATTTATAGCTTTTGCCCTGGGTTTAGTTTTTCATTATCTTTGTTGCAGAAACTATAAATATTTGCGATTTGGTCCCTACATTTCCAGTCCAATAATTTGTTTAATCTCTCTAATGAAATAAATGTTTTTATGATCTAAAAATTCTCAAAAAAATTGTGTATGCTCCTGATGTAGTGTTAGTCGTTGTATAAAAATTTCATTGCATTTTGTTACGTTTGATATTTTTAAAAAAATAAAAAACAATATCTTTTTGTTTTCTTGAAATTAGAATATTCATGAAAATTCAAGAATTCACCCAAAAACTTAAAATAAATTATTATATGTATGTTTTGTTGTCTTTTAATTTCTATCCAATTTTTGTGCATTTTTTGGTTTATAAAACCCTAGAAATTGAAAAAAACGAAAGATCTTAAAAAATTTGTATAAAGTTCTTGAAAAATCCAAAAATATGATTTCGGTCTCTGATTGTAGATATTTTTTTTGTAAGTTTATATCAAAAATAATTTCCAACACTATTGGGTACTTAAAGTATTTTTTAAGTTGCAAAATACTCTTGATTGTGCATTATTTTTCTTCTTTCCACTGTACAATTTTTTAGAAAATTACAAATAAATTAGAAAAATCTTTAAAAAATATCAAAAGTATTTTAAAACATATAAAACATAAAATCTTTTTTCTGTAATTTTCTGTGCATTTTTGAATAATCTTAAAAATACAAAAAGATGTGGTGTTATGTGTTTTTAATCATTTATGTTTATTTTGAAAAGAACAAAAAAATAAAAATTCAAAAACCACTAAAAATCATTTTCAAAATTTAACTACATGGTTTTTAAATCGTTCTCCTAGTGTTCGACCCTAGTCGCTATACTAGGTATGTAGAATAGCGAAAACTGCTTATATTTTCTTTAATTGATTTATTATCTTTTAAGTGGTTTAAAATTAAAAAAATTCGTTGACCAATTCGAGTAGTTGAGAACAACGTCATTTGTGATATTATTTACATCTCGACCGCGCTAATTTTCGTGTCATCAGAATGTTCATAGTTACATAATTCTAGCATTATGTTCAGATCATTTTTCTATGCTTTCCAACCTTCTTGGAATCTAAATTGCAAACATTGATTGCCTGCAAGGATTTATGCATGAATTTCACGGGCAAAAATAGCATGGCTTTCCATATATCAAGTGGTAGGGAGACATTCCCATAGGTGACTTGTACGTTTTATAGTAAGCTCAAAGAACCGTGTCACGCAACTGAGACCGATTCTTACGATCTGGACGTACAAGCTTCTGAAGAATTGTCTTGATCTCTCTGTTGGAGTATTCTGCCAAGACATTGGATTGTGGGTGGTAGGGAGAAGCCACACGATGTTCAATGTAGAATTATTGAGTTAGCTTCTTAACCTCTTTTTTGATGAAGTGGTTACCACCATTCGATATGAGAATCTTAGGTATCCCAAATCTGGAGATGATATGATATTAAAGAAAATGACAAACGGTGCGACAATAGGTGGGTCGGGTTGGGATAGCCTCCAACCAATGACATACATAATCGACAATGAGCAGAATGTATTTGAATCCCTGGTTGTTCAGAAATGGGCCCATGAAGTCAATGCCCCATACATCAAACATGTCTGGAATCTGAATAAATTTCAGGGGCATTGTGTCTCTCATTCTGACAGTTATGCCCATTTTCTCACAGTCAATGTAGTTCAGATAGTCTTCTGCATCTTTGAACATAATCAGCCACCAAAAGTCACATTGGAGTACTTTCATTACCATTCTTCTTCTTGAATGGTGTCCTCCTGATTCTCGATCATGGCAATGTATGAGGATGTATGCAATCTCCTCTTGAGGAATGCAACTTCTCCATATACAATCTGCCCCCTCACGAAATAGATAAGGGGTCCTCTCACATGTAGAAATGGATTTCAGACAAGAATTTGTCTACCTTGAGTTTCAACCAATCTTGTAGAGTTCTCTTAGACACAAGATAATTCACAACATCAACAAGTCAGGGGAGCGAGGCGATTGACAGTATAGCTTCATCTAGAAAAGTCTTGATGATGGGCCTCAAATTTATCTCAAGAGATTCAGGCATAGGTAATCTTGAGATATGATCTGCCACCACATTTTTTATTCTAGGCTTATCTCAAATCTGGAGGTCAAACTCCTGGAGTAGAAGAATCTATCTAATCAGGCATGGTTTTGCATCTTTCTTCTGTTGTAGGTATTGGATGCAGAATGATCCATGTAAATCATAACTTTGGATCTAAGGAGATGAGATCTGAAGTTTTCTAATAAATAACTACCGCAAGCGGCTCTTTCTCAGTGACAGTGTAATTCTTTCTAGCTTCATATAATGTTTTTCTAGCATAGTTAATAATAAATGGTATATTAACCTTCCTCTATCACAACACAACACCGATGACATAATCCGATGCATCTATCATGATCTCAAATGGTAGTGTCCAGTGCGGTGGCTATAAGAGGTGGTCATGAGTGATCAAGTCTTTCATTTGTGAAAAGGCTTGGAGCACACAATCATCGACAATAAAGTTTATCTCCATGCATAATAATTCGGTCAACGGTTGGGCGAGCTTGCTGAATTTTTTGATGAATCATTGGTAGACCTTGACATGACCTAGAATGATCCGATCTGTTTGAGGTTGGTTGGTGGCTCGAGTTTTGAGATTACCCCCACCTTGGTTGGGTTATCTTTTACGCAATGTTTTAATACAACATGCCCTAGCATGATTCCCTCTATCACCATGAAGTTACTCTTTTCCCATGAGAGCACAAGGTTGACTTCACAACTCCTCCTCGATTTTGATAGTCCAGGCATTGATCAAAGGAATCGCCACAGATCGAGAAATCATTCTTGAATACCTTCAGAAAACTGTCCACTATGTAGGCAAATACATCTACCATACAACGCTGGAATATAACGGGGGCATTATACATCTTGAACGGCATCCATCGGAAATCTTACGTCCCAAAAGGACATGTAAACATCATTTTCTCTTGGTCTTTAGGAGCGACAGAGACTTGATTGTATCCAGAATAGTCATCCAAGAAGTACAAATATTCCTTTGTGGTCAGTCTGTCGATAATATGGTCGATGAAGAGCAATCAATAGTAGTCCATCTTTATAGATAGGTTCAAACATTTGTAATCCACATAGACATGCCACAAGGTCAGCACTTTGGTCAAAGTCTCCTCTCATTTGTCATTAGTAACAATGGTTACACCGTACTTTTTCGGCACTACATGTCGATGACTCACGAATTTGTTACTGGATATGGGATATATGAACCTTACATCACAACATTTTCGAATTTCTATCATGACAACGTACTAGAGGTTTGGATTCATTCTCCCCAGGAATTTACAAGGTGTTTGTTGTCGTCTTCGAGGTAGATGTGATGCAAGCACATGGATGTATTCATCCCATGTACATCTGATATCTTATAGCCTATTATCTTATAATTCATTCAGGAACCTCCATTAGACAAGATTCCTGGTCTTTGGTCAGATGAGAATTGATAATGATCGGATACATGTTCAGCTCTCCTGCAAGGAAGACATATTTCATGTTGGAGGCCAGAGATTTGAGCTCTGGTGGAGTGGTAGCCACTTCTGTGGTGATTTCAGCAATCACAACATGCATTGGTTCTTTCATTGATTCATTGTCCACTTGTGCCTGTTTAAATTCTTCACTCAATGATTTGCAGATTTTTTCAATAATATCCTTATGGTCATAGAAATCATCAATAATATGTTCTTGGTCTTTGAGGCTGAGAAGGCCCACACAGAATTCATGTAGTGCATCAATAAAGATCTTACCATCATTGACAGAGGGAAATTCGACAACTATCTCCACTTCTTCATGCGAAAAAAAATCATGGATCTCAATGTCATCAATGAATAAGTTTGTATCTTGAATTTTTGCAAGAAAGTCGAAGTCTTCTTGGTAATTAGGTGCAAGCACAGTCAATTCAGATGCAGCATCTGCTTTCTTCAGATTAGTTTTGGTTTTTTTATATGTACTTTGTGGTTGCTGGAGCTGAATGTGATCTCTCCAGTGTCGTAGTTCACTACTGCCTCGGTCGTCCGGAGGAACAATCGGTCAAGGATGATAGGGGTGTGGAGCAGAGATGCAGCGACGTCCATGTCTAGTACGACAAAATCAACAGGGAACTGGGATCCCTTAACCGTGACGATCACGATCTTCAACATGCCCCTAATTGCTTTGACTGACTTGTCTGCAAATATCAAAATCCTCTTGATACGTTTAAGTGATCTGTGCCTTAATTTTGTGAGTAGCGAAGCTGGCATATGGTTGACAGAACACCCATCGTCGAGCAATGTTCGCTCGAACTCCAGATTGAACATGTTGCATCGGATAAGTGGCTCTCCCTTGTCCTTCTTCTTGTCCGAAGATTGTTGATGGCATTGACGGTTGCCATGGTGAGGATATGCTTCTCATTATTTCCACTCTGGCTTTTGGATTGTGGGGCAAGGTCGGTGCCTTGTTGTACATGCTTCTTTTAGTCCTTTCTTCACTGCGGGAATGTACTCCATTGTTTCCATCAAGGGCATATTCAAAACCAAATTTTGACTTAATTCCACAATTAAAGGATCAAACACACTATTTTTCAAAATTTTGATTTTTTGGTCTTTTTCATTGCTTTAAGAAATGGAATATGTACATAATCTGCAATTTTTTCATTCAAAATTTTGTATGTATCATTATCTACATGTATATGGAAAAAAGAATCAAAATCATCTACAAGTGGTGGACCAAAAATTGTAGGCTCAGCTTCATTGATTGGCTTTGGCTCTGCTGCAAGTGCTGGCATCTATAAGGTTGACTCGTCTCCACCGGGTCTTGTGTTGCTATTGTCTTTTTTTATTTTTTTCTTTACTTCATTTTTTGTGAATTTTCTATTAGTGGTGCTCCTCCAAAAATTTATGTCTCCTACTGTTGGTAGGGCTGATGACTCACCATCAGATGCATGATGCTTTCCCTTTGTGGTTATTGATGTATTCTGCTACTCTTGAGAGTAATAAAATTAGATATAAACATATTATTTTCATCTAAATTGGTAGAAAATCACAAGCTACCTGCTCCTTGTGTCAGAATATAATCAGATTGGACTCAACCTGGGCTGGAATGATGGTCTTGGCAATCATCAGGTCGTCGTTTTTCTGGCTCATTTCAACCATGTTTTACATCAGTTGTTCCTAGAAAGCAAGAGTTAGTTTTACCAATGCAACTTCAGAATAGTATCCCTTATAGGGCCTCTGACTCTAGTATTACTGGGAAGACTATTTTTGGTATACCTGAGAAGAATAGTGAGGAGGGGGATGAGAAGAGTACTAATCGTTATGTTGAGAGGGTAATGAATTCTGGTAATTAGCACCTAGCTGCTGCTAGTGAAACTATGATGCCCGGTAGCCAGACTATTTGTGTCCATGCCTCTATTGTTCCCTTCCTGCAGAGGCTACCAGTACTGGGACTGATAGTGCTGGAAGTTCCTCCCCCAATTACTGATGGTGGTATGGTTAGTGGGACGAGTTCTACACTAGAATTGTACCTGAGGATAGGTCAGCTTCTCTTCATTGTCCCCTAAACATTTGATTTCCTAAATTAGTGGCGGAGGTGGACAGAACTGCTCCAGGTACACAGGATAGAGCTCGAACTGGTACAACACCATCTGGATCTGTTGTTGTGGCGGCTGCTCTGGTGCCTACATGTGGTATACGTGTTGGACATGCTGAGATGGTAAAGGACTCGGCTGAGGAGGTTGTGTCTATGTTTGCTCCTTATGATCAATAGGAGTATCGTTGGTAGCAGACACCAGGTTGCAGACATTGATGAACCTGACGAGCATCTCCGAATGTGTGGTGATCTGATTGACTTTGTCCAAAGCCAAAGATCTCTTCTCAGTCACTGCAAGCTTTTCGAGGTCATGTGACCTCTTCTCAATGATGTCTACCTTGGACAAGTGTCTCCCGATGATGCTCAGGTTGGAGCTCCCATACTTATCCTTGGAATGAGGCACCATATTAATAGTCTTGTAGTTGGCTAGGGGTACTTTCATATATGAACATGATGAGGATTGGGCGACCTCTCCTTCGACCATTTCCTCAAAAATTTCCCAAACAACGTCCTCGTCTTTGTTAAAGTGTGAACCATCACAGGTGGCAACCACCAATCTCTAACTCTCAATTGTCATCCCACCGAAGAAGTACTGAACTATACTAGTCTTCAGGACTTTATGGTGGGGACACTTCTCTTGCAGATCTTTGAATCTCTCCCATGCTTCATGAATGGTCTCATGGGATTGTTGGATGAAGCTGGAGATGCGGGCGTGCATCTGGTTCAAGAAACCAAGAGAATATAACTTATGAAGAAATGCATATTTCAGCTCCTCCCATGTCATCACTACCTTCTGCAAATGGTTCACCCAATAAAGGGCCTTGTCGTGGAAACTGAAGGGGAAGGCACGCATCTTGATCACCCCTAGAGGAATGTTGGCGTAGTGGGTTGTTGCATAGATGCGGCCAAATTGTTGTAGGTAGATGTACAACTCTTGTTGTCATTCTGAGTGGTGTGCTACCCTTTCCCTTGTAATGGCACTTCGGCTGGTTGGGGTTGCGGTTCCTTTCCTCTTAATGTAGGAACCATTTCTTGTTCAACTTATGACTTTGTCTCAAGATTGGGGTCAAGATCTGTAATTGAAAATACACCCTAATCATTTGTGTGTAAGCCCCAGAAGGAGAAAATAATTCAGATTTAAGGTCAATATGAAATCTTATTAGGGATGGATAAGAGCATGGAGTAAAATCAATATCCATCCAAAATGAGCAGAACTCGAAAAGAGGGTGTTCATAGACTCGGTAAAAAAAAGAAATATGGACTTGAGGGTGGTTCACGGAGTTTGAACTATAGACTTGAGAATCACCAAAAATTGTTGGAGATGTCAATGTCACGGAATCGATGTGGGTGTCGGCGTCGACTAAACAATTTGTAGTTCAACATCTTGAGATGATCAAAAGTAGATAGGTGACAGATGAAAGATATGCAGAGGAACAAGAAATAAAAGGAGTGTAAAATAGTAGACTCTCAAAGCAAGTGAGGATTCAATAGGAAATATCCAAAAGAGAAAATATGACAAAATAGCACAAAGGTGCAATGTTTTTGATCTTGACCTTAAGATAACTAATCAATCAAATCCCAGTACAATGGATTCAACCACTAGACCCGTGAAGCTATGAGGTTTGACAATTATCTTTGTAAGCTTTAGATTGATTTTTAGGCAATTATATTTGCATGAATCCTTAGGGATAATCCTATAGGAGTGAGAGTATTCTTAGAAAAGTATCTCGTACTTGTCCTCCTCCTTTGTAATCATTAGTCTACACTTTTTGTGATCCTTGTAATCCTTCCAAGATCCCTACTCAGACAAAGAATGAGAGAGAGAAAATCGATAGGCAAAACCGCTACTCTGGACCTCACTCGTAACAGAATCACCCGTGAGCGTGTAAGGACCTATCGAATGCAAGACGATGAGACAAGCACCCTTGAGAAGGTGTGGCCTAAGCTCAATATTTCGTACAAGGTTGATGTTCTACACAAGGAGAGAACATCATCATTAACCAGGTCATACACGTCCATGTATGATAGAAGCGCCAATACTTTGGAAATCCAAGCGATACACAAGGCAGTTACAAAATGGGTTTTTGGCTACAATCCTTACGATAGCTAGCTCTCTCTCTCTCTCTCTCTCTCTCTCTTATAAGGACACCTCCTTCCTAAAATGTGCCTGAAAATAATGAGGACTTTGCTCACCCAATGCAAGGAGTCTGATTAATCCATTTTATTTAGGTCAAATAATTTTACCAGTCCCTTTTTAAAATTTTTTGTATTATCGCTTGCTTTGAGTGTATTTAATACAAACGCCTAACCTTTTCATAGATTTACATTCTGCTTAGGCTGTAAAAATTAGAGGGAGAAGGCAGAAATGCAATGTACATCAAAAAATGATGATGAATACTTAGTTAGAAGACTCATGGTGATTCCCATCTCGCTCCATGTGAGATGCAAGGCGGAAATTTTTAAACCTACTCTATATGTGAATGCAATAATAAAATCATCCTAAGAGTAGGAAATGCTATTAGCTTGAAGAACTAAATGTCAAACCCTAGAAAGATCACCCAAAATTCTGATCTTGGAGCAGCCTTGCTGCTACCATAACGTGTGCTACAAGCGTTGTATGGTGCCCATCTCGACGCTCTATGATCAATCCAAGTTTAAAAAATTAAATTTCAGCTATGTCCAATCACCAAGTAATCTATAGGAACATGAATTTCCTTAGAGATGTAGACCTAGCCATCGATCAAGCACATACAGATCTAAGGGTTCAATCATAGAAAACAAAGAAAAGAAAGGTAAAAAACTCAAAACACAGAAAACAAAGAAAATAAAGGCGGCAGAAATCACAAAAAACATAGTGAGATCTCAAGTGAACAAACACTTGGAAATTGGGCTCGAATGTCAAGTGTCTACGTACATGTATTATTATAAATTAATAAGTGCAAAAATAAATCACTCTCTGACAAAAGGAAAACAAAAATTCTATCCCGACTCTTTATCTCTCTCTCTCTCTCTCTTACTCTCTCCTATTGGTCAATAGGTAGAATGACAAAGTCTTTTTGAACCGAGTGCCTCAACCACTTAGGCGGTCATCGTCGTCTCGAAGTCCATCGTAAGAAAAATAAATGAAATTGGTATTAGCACAATCAGTAATATCAAGAGAAAAAGAAAATAAATAAATAAAAATAATGAAATAAAAATCACTCAAAAAATCTATCCTACACATTTCTCCCCAATAGTGGTGCCATTTAATGATACGAGTTTTGTAAGAGTCTAAAAAATATCCTCACTGAATGCGGATATAAAATGTCGTTGAGCAACTAATCACATGATCACATGGTCAATAAACAATTAATAGACACAATGTGTGAAAAAAAGTTGCTATGTCCTACATTAAAACTTATAGAGGACTAGTAAAGTAGGGGTTGAACTCAGGAAACAACGGAGGACAGATAATCTAAAATAAGAAACGAAAGGCAACAAATGATTTTGGGTTTTAAGGTTATTTTAATGTTTCGTGGGTTTTTACTTTTGATTTTTTATGGAATTTTAATCCTATATTTATTTATTTTATTTTTAATTTTATATTTTTAATTTTCTTTTTTATTATAATATTTCTTTTTTCTTTCAAATATACAATGTAAGAGTATATATAACTATATAGATAATATAGAGTAATACACATGTAAATACAATAAAAAAATTGTGATATTAAATATTTTTGGGTTTTATACAGTTTTCTATTGTTTTGTTATTTTTAAAATATTCTTGCTAATTTTATATATTTTTAAAGTAAACAATATCCCAAAACAAATATTAAATAAATAGGTAGAATTATTTGGAATTTAATAATAGTAAATAAAGCGAAATTTTCTTAAAATATTTTTAATTAATAATATATAATAATAGGAAAATTAGATTGAGGAATAAGTATATTTGGCTTTTTTATTTTTTTCTATTTTATATAGAATTTTGGGGCTTTGAATTTTTAGTCCTTTCATATTTTTAGGGATTTTTGTTCTAGAGTTGTAAAATACATTAATAGATAAAACATAATTTTTTGGAATTTTTAAAAATGATTATTATTTTTTTTTGGAATTTTTAATTCAACTAAGGATAAAATGTGCTCTTTTTATTTTTTATAATTATTTAAAATGCCTAAAATGTGATTCCAAAAAATAGCTTCAATGTGTATGCTAGTAGACACTTAACCCTAATTTATCATAATTTTTGGAGCATGTGTGTTATTTTTAATAAATAGAAAACAAGCACAAAAATAAATGAACTAGTAAAGATATTTGAGCAATTAAAAATAAAGGCAAGGGCTACAATGCAGATATTCCAAAATATTATAACTAATATTTAAATTTTACAGACTAAATCAAAATTGAAAAACTTGTAGGGTGTTAAGTGCGAAATGGACACCCCACGTAGAACAGAACGTAAGGTGACATGGCAAGGACCCGAATGTAATATAAAATAAAGACAGTGTTTCACAAGCATATTTTACAAAAGTTAAATGTACAAGATATTTTACATGAATAAATAAAAATAATAAAAGTTAGAGATATGAAGTGTAAATTACCACCTAAGCGCTTGATCAAATGGTGCATGGTGTGCCACTTATCCATGTGGAGAACATCTAATAGATGGCACTCCATCCGTGATGGAGAACTAAGATTAGATCTCGGTGCAAATCTGACGGTCAATAGCACATAGATCCAATGACAACTGAATGCCTGGAGAGGTGTTATTTATCAGACGACGAGAAGGTCTTCACGAAGAACAACTGAAGAACACTCCTTTGGCAGGCCTCCCTCCTTCAAATCCTCATGATCTTTCACCCTCAAGATCTCAGAGATGGTGAAAATGCTCTTGGAGATCTTTTGTATTGGCTGTGGGGCTCAAAAAGTTTTTGAGACCATTATTGGGTCATTGGTGGCTCGAGGACCTGAATCTTAGTCTCCTGCTTCCATAACCCCTGCGAGGGGTTCTATTATTTCAGTTCTCTATAGGAGAAGGTTAGGGTCAATAAGACGAAGCTTTAGGGAGCCTCATGGGTCGAAATGGGTGCAAGGTGAGGTTGGGTGGAGTTCTACGACGTGCGTTGCCGGAGGAAGAATCGATGAATATTTGTGTGCGATCGAAGGGAATGAAGGGGTGATTTTACATCCTATATTGCATTAAAAATTACAAAAAAAAACTACAAAAAAAGACCGCCTCAAAAACCGCAAACGATTTTTTGTAGACATAATTCTAAGTTGTTCCTTTGCCTCCTTGTGTTCGACCTTAGGACTTGCCCAAGTAAAATAAACATAAAACCACGTGAGTAAAAACATTGAATAAATATTTGTGGTTATTTTCTAGAACGATTCCGATTACCGCCAACAACAAAACAACAAATCATTATTTTTAAGCGAACGATCAAATACACATTTCATTCACTTAACACGCGCAATTTCGGATTCGTCACAAAGCGTTTGCCATAATGTGAGCTAGCAATATTTACACCACCTTAAGAAAAGAGAATCAATCAACCATGTCAAGCATAAAAGAGCCTTTTTCTAGGTGAGTTCTTTGATAATCGTAGGGTGAGTAGTACATCGCCATAATAGTATATATGCCACTAGTTCAACATATGTTGACTTTCTCTATTATCTACATATGTAATATACATTGTCGAGTTACAATAAGATCTATGAGTTTATCCACCAAACTCCTATATCTTGTTGAGGCTTTGAAGTAGACATCACTACCATTGTTGTATTGGTCAGCTTCAACTAGTATCGATGATGTCTTGTAACCAAGCAACCCAACCTCCTCTAAGAGTTTAAGGCAATCCTTTTGTTGAAATAATAGTACTCCTGAACGTCAAGTAACTTTTATGTCCAAATAATATTGTAAATGCTCGAGGTCATTTGTAATAGACCTTCTGATGAAAAGATTCCTCCTACTTGTCTTCTAATGAAGATACAATGGTCAGAGGATGTCCTTGAAAATTCGAGAATAGCAACCTCCATACTAAATCTATCGAAATAGGATTGTGGATTTTATTTTTGATTATAGGTAGTAACTTTTATATATAAATATATATATATATATGTGTGTGTGTGTGTGTGTGTGTGTGTGTGTGTGTTGGAGTATATGTATTATATCTAAGATGGGTAAATGAATCCTTCCGAGATCCATTTACAACATCCAGTTATTTAGTCCCACATTTACTAGTTGTGAGATGTGGAGACTCAATGAGGGCTATATAAAAAGCTCCACACCCTTTGTATTAAATGAGAAAATCAATAGACATATCAACCATTTGAGGTATTCTCCCGTGGTTTGATCTCGCTCCTTAGAGAGTAGGGTTCCATGTAAAATCTCATGTTCTTCAATGTTTATTTTCTATCTTTGACATTTTCTTCTGCATTCTTTATTTCCTAACATGTTATCAGAGCGAGTTCGATTCTTGAGTAATTTTTTCCATTATTTATATTCGATATTCGAGATTCAGATCTAGGGTTTTATATTGAAACCCTTACTAATGATTTGATTAGGTATCCATTCTTTTTCCTTCTTGAATATTATTCTGAAGATTATTATGTTGTATGCAAACAAATTCTAGTTTTGAAGATCACAAAAATTTAGGGTTTTCTGAAATTCTAACTATTGGACATGCGAGCGCACGGCGAGCCATTATGCAATAAATTTTATTGCAAATATCATTCCCTGATCTGAAATGAAGAATAAATAATTTTCATAATAGGTCACTAAGTGCAATTAGGGTTATGTACCATGGACATCTTAATGATCATACAGCTGTTTATTCAATTATTGAATCATAGAGGTTGGTGCTTGGATGAATATCTAATGAGTTAGATTGAGGACTCATCAAGCACCGTCAAATGATTGTTACGAGATGATCTCCAGCCTGAGTAGGAGATGACAATCCTTTCTCAATTAGGCTGATATCTGACCGACCTCTTGTTGCAGGTCCTCTGCATAGGAATAGAGATTCGGAGGTGTCAGATTAGTTAGGTCAAAGAGTTGACTTAAAGAGATCGAGATAACCAAAGTCCTATATCGTATGTTGTCACGATAGAGGCACACATACTCTGACCGGATACAGATGTGTTGCTATATGTCTGAGTATGTACATTTGGCAGACCAATAGGTTGATGACCTAACCAAGGTCTATACACCGGCGCGCTAGTGTGCATGTAAGGGCATATGAGTAATACGATCTCTCAAAGGGATCATACAGGTTCATTACTGAACCGGAAGGCATGAGCTCACTCATTAGATATTGGGAAGAATCAAATTCCATGCACGTTCGTCTCGCTTTGGTTGCTTGACTGAATTTGTAGGTTTGATATATACTTTTGGAAAGTATATGATCAAGACCTATGTATGATATATGCTTTTGGAAAGTATATGATCGATACCAACTCCCAATGATCGAATGAGAAATTTAATGATAAAACCCTGAAGTAGACAGTATAAAGTTGATCTAATACTTCGGGTTTATTCTGAGTCTTCCAGTATGCAGGATGTAGAAGTATTGGGAATACCAGAGGGTGATGTGATCATAAACGATTGTATAACCATGACGCTTCCATTCCTAAAGGGATTGATGAAACGGGTCTGGATTTTAGTGACTTCTCTCAGTAGAGAAGTAATCTGATCTTGGTCCAAAATGTTGGACATTGATCTGAATGTGATTCAAATGCAATGAGAAGATTAGATTTGCGGTCTTGATTTAATCAAGCATCTATGAGAGGCCCGCCATATGGATTTGAGATATGATCTCAATATCCAAGTCACTGTATGTGGAACAATACAATCGCCCTGTGCTTATCTCCAAGTATTCGTGGAGAAAGCGCATTATCCTTTAAAGAGTTCATGGATAATTTCATTGTTGATATGAGTATCCGAGCATTGAGAAAATGGATAATTAAATGTGATTTAATTATCATGATTATAAAGAGAGCTATCTTAGATAATTAAATGTGATTTGATTATCAAAGATATAAATAATGTGAATATGATTCATATTATTTGAGAACATGAGAATAGAGATCCAAGATGATTAAATGTGATTTAATTATCATGGATATGAAAAATAAGGATAGCAATATCCATATTAATCATATATATTATAAATGTGATTTATAATATACAAGAGAGAGCAATTTGTAATTTACATTTGTTAATTAAATGTTGATGTGAATTGGATTCACATTGGACCTTAAATTGAAAATGTAATTTACATTCTATTTTGGGTTGTGAATGTGACTCACAAATTACCAATGGCATGATTGCAATGTTCACAAAATAAATTGAATTTATTTTTGCGATATTATTTGCAATAAAAGTTGTTGCAAATATTGGAGAGAATCATGAGATAATGCAATCTCATGTAATATAGAAAGGAAGCTCCCTTCCTAATAAGGAGAGGGGACGGCTACCTAGTCCTTATAGGACTTCTAGCCGTCCTCCCCCCTTTATGGAAGGAGGCTTGCCTCCTTCCTATTTCTCCAATGGAGATTGATTTGATATAAATCAAATTTATATTTATTATATATTTGATTTTTATTAAATTAATTGTTGTTGGTTTTTTACCAACAAAATCCTAGCCATTGAAAGAAACACAATCAATGAGAGCCATTGGATTAGAGTTGTCCCTTGGATTAAGATCCATGGATCCCAAAATATTATAAAAGGAGAGGCACCCCTTTGCTGTTCTTTACAGAATAGAGAACATTAGTCTCTCTCTCTCTCTCTTTCTCTCTACACGTCAACCCTCTCTCTCCCTCTCATGGTCGTCCACCATGGATGCCCTAGAGAGGTTCTCCATCGCCGCAGCGTCGTCGTTATGCTGCCCGACCCTTTGCTCGTGGATCTCCGTCTCCTTCGATTCTCCTCGCTCGTGAAGAAGATGTAAGATCTCGTGTGTCAAGATCAGAAGATCCGCCGCTTGGATCAACAACATGGATTGCGAGAAGTACGTGGTTCATCCCCGCGCTCGCAAGCGTCTCCTCCATCGGATCAGACTTGAGACAGGAGGTCTCTTCGTTTAGAGACTCGATCGCAACCACGTTTCAAGATGTAATCCTATTACTTATTTGTGGTTTAGACGAAGCGATCCGAGAAGTGTTCTTGGATCATGTGGTTTCGTCGCATGGAAATTTTTTAATTTCCACTGCCTAGAACAAATAGTCCGACAAGTCGTTCTTCGTCGTATCCGATACGATGCTCATGCTTCTGTGATGCGCTTGAAGATCTAACCATTATCTTTCAAGTGGTATCATAGCCTTAGGTCGGTGTTTTGAGATTATTTTTGGCACTGTTTAAATTTTTTAAACACGAAAATAATAACTGAATTTTGTTCCCCATTAAATAAGGAAATCGTAGGATCTGAGTTTACGTGATTTCGATTCCGTTTGCTCAAGATATGCTCATTTTAGTGAACATGTATCCACATTTTCAGAGACTACGAATCTCAATGTAATTAAAGAGTTAATTAAGGATTCGAGATGCCTGGATATGCGTGCAAATAACTTAAGTTCTGCTGTAAATCAAATTATCAAACTTTAGTAACTTACTTTGCTTAATCTGGTTTAAATTGATTGAGATTGATATTTTTAGTAAGTAAGGGTCACTGCTGGAAATACGTTCCTAGTCAAGAACATATTGATTGTCATTTAATCAATTAATGAAATTAAATTGTTTAATTTCCTGGAATAATTGTGCATAAATATTGTGAAATATTTAATTATAATTATTTCCTTAAATTACATTGCCTTAACCAATATTTGATTAGATGTGATCTAGATCACTAATTGGTTACATGATTTACATTCCAACAAACATGTTGCTTGCATAGGATTTGGGATTTGTTTAGAAAATCTCATTATAATGTTAATCAAAATTGGTTTGATTATTATTATATGGTATATATTCAGTTGAAGAATCGATTATCAACTCAAGTACAAAATGATTTATTTTGTATTCTCCTTTCCCGAGGTGGATATGGTGTCTAGTCGGAGAGCATTGTGGTAGCGGGTTGCAACGTACGTGGTCCATCCCACTCTCGTCGATACAGGCCATGACAACGGGCAGGGTTAGTATAATTATTAAGAAATCATGATGTATTTCTAATTATTAAAATTTGAAATAATACGTATTTGAGATAATACCATAGTTTCAAGTAACAATTAAAATGTTTGTTGGATATTAATTGGATCATTAATTTAATATGATTAAATTAATGGGAATCCAATTAAAATTAAAACACTTTATTATGAATAGAGATGTTATTTCACTTGGAAGAATTATTTATAATGATTATAATTCATAATGATTAATTAGAATTTGAATATGATATGGAGGATCACATAAGTGACATCCATGGTCTCCCGTCAAGGCGAAGGGTTCCGTCGCCAGGGATTGTATGTATGAGACGCCTGTTCGAAGTGACAGGTCCTATATGGAAGCGCATCTGAATCAGGCTTTTTGCTTCTCGAAAGATTAAGGTCGTATGCGTAGTGACCCCAATGTCGGATCCTCATATTATTGGGGCGATATTAGGTTGCGCATAGCGGGTACTATTCCAATTGACGGATGGTTCAATTAATGACTGGTCAACATCGCCTTAGGGGTGGTGGGCCCGGTTGTTAAAGACCGAATTGGGAGATGCAAGTTGGACTTGCAAGGCGGAATGTGTTCCCGCTTCTTTTTATCGGAGTTGCAGATTCTCATATTATTGGGATGTAACAAAGACAAATTAGGAGATCCCAGATCTTGCTGAGATATGATGGTAAGTATATCTCTTACATTGAAAGTGATCAAGGGAATGAACTTTCAGTGTTGACAAGGCAAGACAACTTTGATATCAAAATTCCTAAATCAAAGTAAAATATATATTTATATATTTATGCAAATTTCTTATTTCATATAATCCTTCAATAAACCCACTCAATAATATATCCAATAATAACCAGTAAAATACCATGGATTGGACTCATGATCCAGATATTGTACTTGCAGTTGGACACATAATGTATGTGGTTGCAATGTGCAAGTTTCCTCATAATAATGAGGAATGACAATTAAATAGATAATAGGACTACAACCCTAGGGTTTCTATGTCTCTATAGTCATGATCTCTGATCGGATGTACTTTGAAAGTGACTCGATAATGATCGCAATTGTCCAATAATCCTTATAAAAAACTAAGAAGATATTCTGGCATACATATGTGCTCTTGACATTTATCATGTATGACATTGTTCACTGCGTCATGCAGAATGGTAGCTATGTAAGAGATGATGTATTCAAAATGTTTGAATACCTACCTGAACCAATGTTTCAAGAGTTTAGATGAATGTAGGTACGATGAGTGTCATCGTTCTACTGTCTATACTCTTGTCATTCATGAAGCTTCACAGTATTCATATTGTATGAATTTATTGAAGCATGTATAAATGTTGAAATGTTTTTACATTGAATTCTTTTGAATTTAAGGTAAGAGATCCTAAGTCTTAAGCAATGGTTGTTTATAGAGGAAGGGAGCACAGTGGAAGCATGGGTCAGCCCCGAGTAAGAAGGAAAGTCAAAGAGTTGACCGTACTTCTATGACTTCCATCTGACATCCAAAGAGTTGGATGAATGCCAATACTGCAATAAGTTAATGTGTTGAGAATCCTTAGAGAAGGACTCAGATAGAGCATCAGACTACTCTACATAAATCATTGATATTGACTTGCTTATTAAATAAGATAAAGTCTTATTATTGTATCTCAATCTTCTAACAACACTTGCAATGGGTTGCATATGCTTTAGAAGATCAGAGAATTTGATCTTCAGGTTTAATAGTCATCTACATGTCTTTTGGATGCAATTGTCGCAATAATTTCCATTGGATCACTAGATTTCATAATTTCAGTGGGAGAGCCCTTAATCTTAGAGAATGTCTCTATGACCTAGACATTAGAATACACTCATTGTTTGTTCTAAATGTTAGAAACAAACATGAATTTTGGAATGGACCTATCATAAAGAGTTCTGACGGGGATATTGCAGAAAGTAATATAAAATCCAGTGGACTCCACTAAATTAGAAAATTAATGAATGGTTCATTAACATTTATAAATACTGAAATTAAACCTTAAGATCAATAGGAGGATAAAGATCATTTGACAATAATCTAGCACCAAGCCTTGGACATTTGCCTATTGATTTGATCAATAGACTGGTAAGAGATGAAACTTTAGAATGTCTAAAATTTCAAAACTTACATATTTATGAATATTGTATTCAAAAGGTATAATGTCCAATACACCCTTATTTGGGAATGGTGTAAGATGCCAAGGTATTTAAGATCTCATACATATTGATGTATGCGGTTCATCTATATCATAGTAAACATTATGGATATGTGATATCTATTGATGATTATGTATGATATGAGATTTCTTCTCTTCACCTAAAGAAACCTTTGAAATGTTCAAAGATTTCATCATTTTGGTTTACAACCAAAGTTTGAAGGAAGATAAAATGAATTTGATCTAATCTAGGTAGCATGTACCTGTTAGATGGATTCAAAAAATACCTTATGGAGATATGGATGTCATTTCTATCTCAATCCTCCTAACACACCTTAACTCAATAGAGATATAGGGAGATACAATTGGATCATGTGTGACATGATTTGATCAATGATGAATTTTAGCATAATTTCCTCTTAGTTTTCAGGTATATATGTAGAAAAGACTACATTATATATCCTTAATAAGATTCCATACAAGTAAGCTGGAATTGAGCACTAGAGAGTGCTACTTCATTAGGAAAATAAACGATGGTAATGGATACCTACTTTATGATCTTGAGATTCTTAAAATATCTCATCTCTTAGAATGTGATTCTTAGAGGTTGAGACTCTTGATAATCAAGATGAAAATGAAGTATAGGAACTCATTTAATCTTCATAAGATAATGAGGTTCCTGAAATTGTAAACTAAAAGGACAATTAAAGATGAAAAACTAATACCTCTTCAAAAGAGTTTGAGGATTGATTCCATGTGTCAGAAAAATCTAATAATGATCGAACTGCATGTGATGAAGCTTCTGAAGATCATAGATGGATAGATGGAAGTTAGTAATAAAAGTCTAACGTAGACTTCGTATACAAGTGTTGTATATGGGCCCTCGAGGATCCACCTATATGGGTAAGACCTTTAAAGGTGTAAATGGGTCTTCAAGGGAAAGGGAACCTGATGAGAAGGTAGAGACCTTCAAAGCACGATTAATAGCCATGAGCTACACACCAGAAGACAAGACATTGTTGTAATGAGACTTGCTCTTTGGTGACCATGCTTAAAACCATCAGAATATTGCTAATGTTAGCTACACAACTTGACTATTGCAACTTCAAGATATAAGTTAATATTGCATTCCTCTATGAATACCTCTCTAAGGATATTTACATGAAGTAGCCCCAAGGCTTCATGGTTAAGGAAAGCAAGGTTTACAAGCTAGGGAATCCATCTATGGACTAAAATAAGCTTCTTGAAGTTGGATCATAAGATTTGATGAGTTTATAAATGTTATGATTTCAGATGGAATCTTGATGAGCCATGTGAAGCTTAGTGGGAGTGCCTTTGTGTTCATCGTGCTAAATGTAGATAATATACTAATCATTTAAAATGATATAAGGATAATGATAATTGTTTTCTAATCTGGTTGTTCCATAACTTGAGATATGATCTCAAGGATACCTCTTGGATCTTAGTTCTGAAGGTGTTCAGATGCATAGAGAAGAGGGTATTGGGAATGCCACATTAATGGTACACCTTGGACATATTCCATTTTCTGGAAAAATCCAAGAAAGACTTCCATTCCTTAAGATATGGTACTGACCTATCTAAAGGGATAACACCTGAAATAATTGATGAAGTGAATGCTAGAGCTGCTTGCACTTGTGCATTAGTTACGAGAAGCTGAGAGTACGCTAAATGTGTACAAAAGCCAGATATCTGCCTTGCAATGGGAGTAGTAAAGTGTTGCTAATCCTACTATGGAGAGAAAACACTTCGTTGCAGTAATAACAAAATCTTCATAGATGACAAGATTTTTGAGATAGTGATCTCAAAGTCTTATCTTCAAATGCTTAAGACTTTATAGATAGTGATCTAAAAGGTCTTAACTGTGGATACCTTAAGAGATAGTGATCTGCAGGAATAAGGATATTTTGATAAGGATTATGGAAATACTGGTTATGATAATTGTTAAGCAATAGTCTCAAGGACATTGTAACTAACAAGATTGGGTATTGGTTGGATAAGATGCAACATTCACATTAGATGTGAGTACTGTTACTGGGGATATGCAAGTGCCGTAAAAGGACATGGCGTAGTCTCGCGGGAACAGAGTGACTGATCAACTTACCTTGCTATTTTCTAAATATCCTATGATTGTCACATGAGAGTGAGTTTAAATGGTGAACGCATTAATGGCTCTTTGGGCTAGTGGGAGATTGTTGGACATGCGAGCCCACGGCGAGCCATTATGCAATATATGTTATTGCAAATATCATTCCCTGATCTGAAGTGAAGAATAAATAATTTGCAAAATAGGTCCCTTAGTACAATTAGGGTTATGTACCATGGCCATCTTAATGATCATACAACTGTTGATTCAATTATTGAATCATGAAGGCTGGTGCTTGGATGAATATCTAATGAGTTAGATTGAGGACTCATCAAGCACCGTCAAATAATTGTTAAGAGATGACCTCCAGCCGGAGTACGAGATGACAATCCTTTCTCAATTAGGTTGATAACTAACCGACCTCTTGATGCATATGAATAGAGATTCGGATGTGTCAGATTAGTTAGGTCAAAGAGTTGACTTAACGAGATCGAAATACTAAAGTCCTATGTCATATGCTGTCACGATACAGGTACGCATCCTCTGACCGAAGACATATGTGTTGCTATATGTCTGAGTATGTACATTTGGCAGACCAATAGGTTGATGACCTAACCAAGGTCCATACACTGGCGTGCTGGTGTGCATGTAAGGGCATATGAGTAATACAATCTGTAACGGAACGGATCGTGATGACTGACGGAAGCCTTGAATTCGCATGACCGAACCGTTACCGATTCATGTATGGTAATCATTGAGCATACCAAAAAAATTATTCTCAAAAAGATCCATAAAATCCAATTCAACTGAGAGTTTCATTATTACAACATCTATAAAGGGTATACTTGTAAAAGAAACTAAACAATTTCACAACATGGATCCTTGTTCCAGTGGGCATACAAATATCCACCCTAAATCATGCAATATCCATATCGCACTGAATGTCTTATTTTTGTCGCATGAACTTGAATGCTTGATCAAACTTGTTCTTCACCAGAAATAAAGAACATAATTTGCATGAGCCTAATGCCCAGTATGTATCAGGGTCCATGCATGGGAATTCTAACGGTCGTTTAACTCATTATATTTCATGCACTAGAGTTTCCATGAAAAAACATCATTACGTGCCTAGTTGTTCCCATGCATGTCTAAGATCGATTCCTAACATGTACAATTTGCATTCTTTCATGACTATAGGTATACATATGCATATTTCATAAGAAAACATGGATATGCATGTAATTTGCATAAGTAGATATGACAACCATTTCTTTCAACTTGTGGAGCCTATTTCATAAAATACATGGCAAATTACATACATCTTAAATCATATAAATCATTTTGCATATTAACCCCCATGACTTTGATGGTTTAACTTTCTTAAACCACTTCTTGTATAATATGTAATGGTTTACTCTTTTCAAAACCATTTTCTTGCATAACTCATAATAGTTTACCTTTATAAACTATTTTTCTTGTATAACTTTCATATATGTATTTTGTTATACGTTTTCAACCACTGGCACTTGCGGTCCATGGCATGACAGTGTAGCTACAACTGTAGAGGACTTAGCTTTTGCCTTCGTTGTTCCTTGCAACCATATGCTCCTTGCAGCGTTGCCCCTTGCGACATTAACATGATAGTGTAGGTACAACTGTAGAGGACTTATCTTTTGCCTCAATGGTTCCTTGCAACCATACGTCCCTTGCGACGTTGCCCCTTGCGGCATTGCCCTTTGGCTTACATGACCCCTTGCGGTCCTTCATATGACTCTTTATGAGTCTGTGCCTTAAATCCTGTTTAAGGTTCCCAACTTTGTCTCTTTAACCATAACATGCTTTACGTTTTCAAGTTCATATGTCATAATAATAACATCAGTGTTATTTATGTACCAATAGTTTTAAGTTTCTGTATAAGACATGATTCAATTAAATTTAATGTATCAAAACTCTTACTATGATTTACAGTTAATAGGTTCACGGGATGTTTCTCATACACATTTTGTTCAATCTATACTCAATTCGTTAGTTCTGCTCAATAGCTATATCAATATAATTTGTATATTAAGATTTACTATATAGTAAACAAATGCAATAATTAAATACACAATAATTCTGGAAACAGTAAATATTTTCGAAATTACCACTGAAGTTTAATGGCAATGAAATTGTGTATAAACCAATGCAATGGGATATTGTCTTTACTTTATGTTGAATAAAGAGGAAAGTTCCCCTTTTCCTTCGAACATCTCCAAAAATTGTCTTTATCAAATCAATACTATATTAGGCACAATTTATTGGTGGCTAATTAAGATTATTGCTGACATGGAAAAGAAAAGGAATTTTTAATGATTTCAAATAGGTAAATTATATAGTCTACGTTTATGTAATGGGCTCACAGTAGTTAGGAAAGAAAAAGATTCCGCAATTTCTAAAATGGCAAGAATATCATATTGAATCTATGTTTGGTCCAAAATTGGCAAAACAAAAAAAAACAAACATTCCTTTCATGCGAGAATATCCAACACCTTATAGACTAATTCCATTCAATACCATTACAGTTTCTTGGCCGTTCTCTGTTATTTATATATACAGTAGTCTCCCCTAAATTAATCATGAGGTATAACAATCGTTAAAGTCATATATGCATGTCTAAAGTGTAACGGAACGGGTAGAACTGACCGGCGGAAGCATAAAATATGGAGTCATCCGACCGAACCGTTACCGATCACTTGCATGGCATTCAATGAGCAGATAAAATAATCATTCCCAAAAAAAGATCCATAACTCTATAGAGTTCCATTATTACATTCCAACAAGGAAAATGCAAAATGAACTACGAAATAAAATAACTTAACAATGTTCCAGTGGGCATAAAGACATCCTTCCGTAAATAATCCATCAATAGTCCGTACCGGATCAACTTCACAAAGATGGGGAGTTCTTTGAAATAGAAGTTAAATCACAGCTCATGCTCTCCTGAAAAAAACAACAACACATGTCGTGAGCTAACGCTCAGTATGTGCCGAGTTGGGGTCAAGCCGGCTAGCGCAGAAAACAAGTCTCCCTAAGCTAACTTTACATCTTTAAAACATAACCTCTTCTATACCATTAGTTATCAACACAACTATTCAATTTGCATAATTATCTTATTGCATGTGATACTAACTTGTTCTCATGTACCATCATCACGCGACTCATAATTTCACATAAACATGCATAAGAAAGGTATTCCTTGTGAAACTTTCGTTAAAGCCACAATTACGTATATATCCATACAGTTTGTCATATTTGCATATATGCCTTAACATTTTCATAATTTTCACTTATACTCTCAGAATTTTTCTGTAGTTGCATATGTGCCCCAGAACAATCATAACACTTGCATAATGCCATTACTTAGCCATAGTTGCACACATGTGCCTTAGCAATTTCAGAAATTGTACATATACCATTGATTTGTTTAGTGGTTAAAGTGGTCTTGATTGTTAATCCTTAATGGCTTTGGTGGCTTTGCTGGCTTTGGTGGCTTTACCGCTGGCACAAGCGGTCCATGAACATGACATACTTGACAGTGTAGCTACAACTGTAGATGACTTATCTTTTGCCTCATTCGGTTCCTTGAACTGCATGTCCCCGGAAGGCGTTGGTCCCTTTCTAGGCCTACGATAATTGGACTCTAGAGGTGGCTCCCACCATTAGGTGTAGCACTTAGTTCCGTTTATCGTTATTGTGCCATTACCCATGTTTAGGAAAATTCGAATTTTTAAACAACATTTCCTTTTTAAATAAAAAAAGGTTCACGTGAATATTTCAATTATACTATCTTCCTATCCCTTTTATAACTTGATAGCTTCAATAATCACCAATGGATGTGATACACATAAAATTATGAATAGCATACAACTGATCGATTATTAATTGTATGCATAAATAGTCAGTACTTTCACAATATCAAGTCATTGATGGTGACAATTCAATATATTTCCTTCCCTAATTTCATTATAGCTTTGTACGTTTATCATCGTATTTAATCATGCGCGCTATCATATATACATATAATTATTATGAATGATTTTTTCATTATATTTGATGCATAGTTTATAACTTATATTGTATTTGTACAACACATGATGTGAAATCAACAGAAGGTTAGAGTGCAAGATAAATTTTATATTTTATACCAAGAGGTAGTTTGTTTCCCTGTTTAGTGTTTTCTTTTCATATAATACAAATACAGTGTCATCTCGGTGAATAAACGCGTGATGTATTATAGAGTCATATATGGTAATAGGAATTGACATATGTGGCAGGCGTTATGTTAATACCTCAAGTAATACCTACCAACTTAGCAGTATCTTATTTTTCTATAAAAATGGATCGCATTCAAATGTTTGAGTGGTACATCACGAAAGGGTTACCTAATGTGATTATTCATATCTTAATTAATTAACATGAAAAATTAATTCTTCAATTTAACAGTAAATGTAACGTAGAATATTGTTATGAAAACGAAGACTACTGATTATTACCTCATTTTATTTCTCGTGGCACATAACCCCGTTGTATCAAGAAAACCAATACGAATAACACAAACAAAATTATTACATATGACTAAGAATAGACTGATAACAATTTTCATGATATTATCTTATAATAAAAAAGACACCCGTGATATCCGTATAGTGATTCTCAAGTTTAAACGTGAGAATAACATAAATTGCGTGCATAAAAGAATCTAATTAATGACAATGGTAATAGATTGCTCGTGCACTCGTTTAGTCTGTGAGCAGCAACTCGTAAACCTTGAACATATATGATCTAACATCAATCCAATTTCTCTATGTGGATATCAGATGGGTGTAATTCTAACATCTTAGAATACTGTTAACGATTAGAAACATTATGCCTATCGAAAGATGATCCAATATATTTGGCACATACTCTCAAAGATTATGGTTCGGATATGACTTTTGTTAATACGTGAAATCTTAAGCCCATACATACATTTGAGATTGTATTTTGTGCAAATAAGTGATTAATCAAATAATATTCCTACGGTGTTCGACACATACCTCGAGTTGATGGAAATATCTACGAGCCTCTCCTTGCTCCTAAGCTGACTTGCTCCTCTACCGGATCGACGCCGACGTTCTCTGCGACGAGAACACTTCTCGGTGAGATCTCTCTCCCTCTCTAGCCCTTACTCTCTCCTTCTCTCTCTTTGAAAATAAGTGACGGCTAGGGGGGATCCCTTGGGATTTTATGCCTCCCACAAGGCCAATTAATGGGATACTAATGCTATTAATTTTTAGAAATAAATCTCCTCTCTTAATTGGAGAAATACAAGGCAACTATGGCTGGAAAACAAATGGGAAAAAAAGGAAATATGGGTTGGAAAAATAAGCCGTTTCAATCTACCCTCCTTAAAAAATTTCGTCCTCGAAATTTCTTAGAAAAAGGGACATACTGAAAAGCTACGGATGCTTCTTCCGCATTTCGCTCTCCAGCTCCCAGGTGGCTTTCTCCTTCTGGTGATGTTGCCAGAGGACCTTGACCATCGGAACTATACGTCGACGAAGCTGATGGTCTCTACGATCGACTATGCGAACAAGTTTCTCCTCAAAAGTGAGATTGGGCTAAATGTCGAGGACCTCGTGCTCGATAACGTGCGAAGCATCAGGATTGTACTTCCTTAGCATAGATACATGGAATACGTCATGTAGCTTCGAGTATTGAGGTGGTAATGCAATACGATACGCCACCTCTCCGATTCGTTGTAGAATCTCAAAAGGTCCTATGTATCGAGGAGTATGTTTCCCCTTCTTGCCGAATCGCAATACACCCTTGGTTGGGGAGATCTTTAAGAACACGTGATCTCCAACTGTAAAACTCAACTCCCTTCGATGATGATCTGCATAAGACTTCTGCCTACTTTGAGCTGCCAACAATCTCTTCTTGATTAGCTCAACACCTTGCTTGCTGATCTCGATTAGTTCCGATCCCAAAACATGCTTCTCACCAACATCACTCCAACAGGAGGGTGATCTGCAAGGTCTCCCATACAGTACCTCATAAGGAGCCATCTTGATGCTCGAATGGTAACTATTATTATAAGCAAACTCTACCAATGGAAGGTGTCTATCCCAGTTGCCTGCAAAATCTAGAGCACAAGCCCTCAGCATATCTTCCAGCGTCTGGATGGTCCTTTCTGATTGGCCATCAGTCTGCGGGTGGAATGAAGTGCTGAACTTCAATTGAGTTCCCATAGCATCTTGGAAACTTTTCCATAACCGAGACGTAAATCTAGTATCCCGATCTGACACAATTGATGTAGGGACGCCATGTAATATGACGATTTCATTTACGTACAACTCAGCTACTCTGTCTGTCGATTGATCCAAGCGGATAGGTAAGAAGTGAGCCGACTTGGTCAATCGATCAACAATCACCCATATGGTGTCATAACGATGTTTCTTGGTCTTGGGTAGACCTGTAATAAAATCCATCGTTATGTGTTCCCACTTCCATTCAGGTATATCTAAGGGTTGAACAGGGCCTGTAGGTCTCTGATGTTCAATCTTAATCTGCTGACATACCAAGCATTTTGAAACAAAAGCTGCGATGTCATTCTTCATCTTCGGCCACCAGAAATTTCGTTGCAGATCCTTGTACATTTTTGTCGTACCTGGGTGGATGGTGTACATCGACCTGTGGGCTTCGTCGAGAATCTCCTGCCTCAGTTCGACATCATTGGGAACCCATAATCTGTTTCGGTACCTTATAACTTCATCAATTCCAATTGCGAAATCGGAACCTTCTTTCTTGGATGCCTCTATCATTTTAGGAAGATCAACATCAATTTTCTGTGCTGCCGTGATCTTCCCAATTACTTCGGGTTGGATTCTAAAGCCTTCTAAAGATATCTTCCTCTCCTCGCTTAAGAAAGGTTTTTAGTCTTCAAAATCTTTCATCTTCCACTGAAGTTTCAAGCTAGATAGCTTACCTTCCCACTTTTGGCTTAATGCATCAGCAAGGACGTTTGCTTTTACAGGATGATAATTAATAGAAAAGTCGTAGTCCTTTAGGAACTCCAGCCTGTGTCGCTGCCTCAAATTAAGTTCCTTTTGAGAGAAAATATATTTGAGGCTCTTGTGATCACTGAGCACCTCAAATTGTTCACCATAAAGGTAATACCACCAAATTTTAAGAGCAAAGACTACCGCTGCTAACTCCAAATCATGAGTAGGGTAGTTTCTCTCTTGCGGTTTTAATTGCCGTGAGGCATAGGCTATGACTTTCTCATTCTGCATAAGGACACACCCGAGTCTCGTGCCTGATGCATCTGTATACACCACAAAGCCTCCACTGCCTGATGGTAAAGCCAAGACTGGAGTTGTAGTCAGTTTATGCTTTAATTCTTGGAAACTTCGTTCACACTCCTCAGACCAAACAACTTCATATCCTTTCGGGTGAGCTTCGTTAATGGTAGCGAGATCCTTGAAAAATTCTGAATGAAATGCCGATAGTATCCGGCCAAGCCGAGGATGCTACGGATCTCAGAAATATTTTTAGACTGATTCCAATTCATCACAGCTTCTACCTTAGCTGGATCTACCTCAATGCCATCCTTGGATACCACATGACCAGGGAATGCAACTTTATTCGGCCAAAAGTCACATTTAGAAAATTTTGCGTAAAGCTGGTGTTGACGCAGGGTTTCAAACACAGTCTGCAGGTGCACCCGGTGCTGCTCCAGATCCAATGAGTATATCAAAATATCATCTACAAACACGATGACGAACTTGCCAAGGTATTCTCAGAATACCCTATTCATTAGTTCCATAAAGGCTGCCGGTGCATTAGTAAGACCAAATGGCATGACCAAAAATACATAATGACCGTACCTCGTTCTGAAAGCGGTCTGTGATATATCCTCCTCTTTTATACGGAGTTGATGGTAACCCGTACGTAAATCGATTTTTGAGAAAACTGTTGCTCCTTGCAACTGATCAAATAAATCGTCGATGCGAGGTAGCGGGTACTTGTTCTTCACCGTTACTTTGTTCAGACCTTGATAATCAATGCAGAGTCTGAGAGATCCATCTTTCTTTTTCACAAAGAGAACAGGTGCTCCCCATGGGGAAACACTGGGACGTAAAAATCCCTTATCCAGTTGCTCTTGTAGCTGCTTCTTTAGCTCCTCAAGTTCTGCAGGGGCCATTCTGTATGGAGCTTTAGATATCGGTGTCGTTCCCGGAATAATATCAATGGAGAAATCCACCTCTCTGTGAGGAGGTAGTCCAGGAAGATCGTCTGGAAATACATCGATAAAATCTCGGACCACATCTAACTCTTCGAGGCGTGCCTGCGACGATTCAGTACTAATTATACTAGCTAGGTACGCGGTGCAACCTTCGGCTAGTAGTTGGCTTGCTTGTAGAGAAGAGATAACCAATCGTCCGCTCTTACTAGTGCCTCGGACGACTATCTCCTTATGATTTGGTCTGCTCAGGACCACCTTCTTCTCTCTACAATAAACTGCAGCATAGTTCTCCCATAACCAATCCATGCCCAAGATGACATCATAGGTTGTGATGGGCAGTAGGATCAAATTAGCAGTGAGGGAGTCTTCTCTTATCACGACCGGTATGTCCTTTAAATACATACCCGTTGCTCTAATATCACCCATTGGTGAAGAAACGGTAAGTGTGTATGGAATCTCAATAGCTTCAATGTTCAGTTTTCTTGCAAAACTACTTGAAATAAATGAGTACGTGGCTCCAGAATAAAAAAGGACATGGCATAAATGACTTGCAATGAGAAGGGTACCTTCCACAGTTGTGTAAGCAACCTCTATATCCTCATGCGTAAGGGCGAACACCCTTCCTGGTATCTTCTTCTTTTGTTCGAATGGTTTCCTCTGATCCTTGAACTCTTTCTTGCAGTTTTTAATAAAATGACCCTTTTCTCCACACCTCAAGCATGCTCCTGTCAATTTGTAGCACTCGCCCGGATGTCTTCTGTCACAATGCGGACATACATCTAATACATGTTTCCTGTTGGTTGGAGCCTCATCAGTTCTTGTCTTCTTGACATTTACCACATTATGACGCCTCTTGTCATTGTAGCTTGCCTTGCGAGGGCGCTTTCGAGGGTTCACTTGTTGCGTCCTCCGATATGCTGCATCAATTTCTGCACTTGCTGCAACGGCATCAGATAGGGTCGTGGGACCCCTAGTGAGTACTCTATGGCTCAAACCGCCATTCAAACGTTCCACAAACTTCCTCGCTCGCTCCTTTTCATTTGTACAGATTCCCTTGCCATATTTTTCCAGCTCCTGAAACCTTGCAGCATACTTGTGAACCGTCATGCTACCCTGGAGAAGATCTATGAACTCCTGGCGTTTAGCATCCCTAGCATGCTCAGGGATGTAACGCTCAGAAAAACGCTCCACAAAGTCACCCTAGCTTATGACCGAAGTCTCGGAAAAGTGAATTCCATTGCAGGAAGTCCACCACTCCTTAGCACTATCTCGTAGACGAAAAGTACCAAAAATAACTTTCTTTTCTTCCGGGCACTCGATCGCTTCAAAAGCCATCTCCATCTCCTGTAGCCAGTGTTTGGCTTTCTCTGGCTCATGCTCACCTTTGAAGGTCGGTGGATCATGCTGGAGGAATGTTTTTAAGGAAAGTCCTCCAGAGCTTGATGGGCGGGTCTGCTGCTACTGAGCCATCAATGCCATCAGCTCCAGCATCTGCCTCTGCATGTTCACAATGGTCTCCTGACTCGTCGATGACTCGCGGTCTCTGTTGGCTTCAATCGCACGACGAGGAGCCATCTAAATCAAATCCAAAAGCATCAATGAGTTACTGTGTGGGGCTAATTCACTCTAAACGTCTAGATCTATATCATTATAAATTGTGGATATCTTATGCCCAGAGGAACTCTAGCTCTGATACCATTTGTAACGGAACGGGTCGAGCTGACCAGCGGAAGAATAAAACATGGAGTCATCCGACCGAACCGTTACCGATCACTTGCATGGTATTCAATGAGCAGATAAAATAATCATTCCCAAAAAAAGATCCATTACTCTATAGAGTTCCATTATTACATTCCAACAAGGAAAATGCAAAATGAACTACGAAATAAAATAACATAACAATGTTCCAGTGGGCATAAAGACATCCTTCCGTAAATCCATCAATAGTCCGTACGGGATCAACTTCACAAAGATGGGGAGTTCCTTGAAATAGAAGTTAAATCACAGCTCGTGCTCTCCTGAAAAAAACAACAACACATGTCGTGAGCTAACGCTCAGTATGTGCCGAGTTGGGGTCAAGCCGGCTAGCGCGGAAAACAAGTCTCCCTAAGCTAACTTTACATCTTTAAAACATAACCTCTTCTATACCATCAGTTATCAACACAACTATTCAATTTGCATAATTATCTTATTGCATGTGATACTAACTTCTTCTCATGTACCATCATCACGCGACTCATAATTTCATATAAACATGCATAAGAAAGGATTTCCTTGTGAAACTTTCGTTAAAGCCACAATTACGTATATATCCATACAATTTGCCATATTTGCATATATGCCTTAACATTTTCATAATTTTCACTTATACTCTCAGAATTTTTCTGTAGTTGCATATATGCCCCAGAACAATCATAACACTTGCATAATGCCATTACTTGGCCAAAGTTGCACACATGTGCCATAGCAATTTCAGAAACTGTACATATACCATTGATTTGTTTAGTGGTTAAAGTGGTCTTGATTGTTAATCCTTAATGGCTTTGGTGGCTTTGCTGGCTTTGGTGGCTTTACCGCTGGCACAAGCGGTCCATGAACATGACATACTTGACAGTGTAGCTACAACTGTAGAGGACTTATCTTTTGCCTCATTCGGTTCCTTGAACTGCACGCCCCCAGAAGGCGTTGGCCCCTTTCTAGGCCTACGATAATTGGACTCTAGAGGTGGTTCCCACCATTAGGTGTAGCACTTAGTTCCGTTTATCGTTATTGTGCCATTACCAATGTTTAGGAAAATTCGAATTTTTAAACAACATTTCCTTTTTAAATAAAAAAAAATGGTTCATGTGAATATTTCAATTATACTATCTTCCTATCCCTTTTATAACTTGATAGCTTCAATAATCACTGATGGATGTGATACACATAAAATTATGAATAGCATACAACTGATCAATTATTAATTGTATGCATAAATAGTCAGTACTTTCACAATATCAAGTCATTGATGGTGACAATTCAATTTATTTCCTTCCCTAATTTCATTATAGCTTTGTACCTTTATCATCGTATTTAATCATGCGCGCTATCGTATATACATATAATTATTATGTATGATTTTTTCATTATATTTGATGCATAGTTTATAACTTATATTGTATTTGACCAACACATGATGTGAAATCAACAGAAGGTTAGAGTGCAAGATAAATTTTATATTTTATACCAAGAGGTAGTTTGTTTCCATGTTTAGTGTTTTCTTTTCATATAATACAGATACAGTGTCATCTCGGTGAATAAACGTGTGCTGTATTATAGAGTAATATATGGTAATAGGAATTGACATATGTGGTAGGCGTTATGTTAATACCTCAAGTTATACCTACCAACTTAGCAGTATCTTATTTTTCTATAAAAATGGATCGCATTCAAATGTTTGATTGGTACATCACGAAAGGGTTACCTAATGTGATTATTCATATCTTAATTAATTAACATGAAAAATTAATTCTTCAATTTAACAGTAAATGCAACATAGAATATTGTTATGAAAACGAAGACTACTGATTATTACCTCATTTTATGTCTCGTGGCACATAACCCCATTGTATCAAGAAAACCAATACGAATAACACAAACAAAATTATTACATATGATTAAGATTAGACTGATAACAATTTTCATGAGATTATCTTATAATCAAAAAGACACCCGTGATATCCGTATAGTGATTCTCAAGTTTAAACGTGAGAATAACATTAATTACGTGCATAAAAGAATATAATTAATGACAATGGTAATAGATTGCTCGTGCATTCGTTTTGTCTGTGACCAGCAACTCGTAAACCTTGAACATATATGATCTAACATCAATCCAATTTCTCTATGTGGATATGAATCAGATGGGTGTAATTCTAACATCTTAGAATACTTTTAACGATTAGAAACATTATGCCTATCGAAAGATGATCCAATATATTTGGCACATACACTCAAAGATTATGGTTCGGATATGACTTTTGTTAATACGTGAAATCCTAAGCCCATACATACATTTGAGATTGTATTTTGTGCAACTAAGTGATTAATCAAATAATATTCCTACGGTGTTCGACACATACCTCGAGTTGATGAAAATATCTACGAGCCTCTCCTTGCTCCTAAGCCGACTTGCTCCTCTACCGGATCGACGCCGACGTTCTCTGCGACGAGAACACTTCTCGGTGAGATCTCTCTCCCTCTCTAGCCCTTACTCTCTCCTTCTCTCTCTTTGAAAATATGTGACGGCTAGGGGGGATCCCTTGGGATTTTATGCCTCCCACAAGGCCAAGTAATGGGATACTAATGCTATTAATTTTTAGAAATAAATCACCTCTCTTAATTGGAGAAATACAAGGCAACTATGGTTGGAAAACAAATGGGAAAAAAAGGAAATATGGGTTGGAAAAATCAGCCGTTTCATAAAGAGGATTTATGATCTACTATGGTGATGCATTAAAGTTTTATGGAGAGTGAGTAATTGTAATAATATTAACCACATATATACACACACATATCAGTTTCTCATGTTTGAACATTCATGCATGTTGGAAATGTCGCAAATCCTAGGCATGAAATTTTCACAATAAACTGTTGTGGGTGATACTATTTCCACTTTTACAACCAAGTCAGCACATATGTATTTATATGTTTTATTTCAAGTCAAAGCATTACGTATATGTGTTACGTTGTGACCTTAACACATACATTGATAAACCAGATCTAATCTCTGTGATCATACATAATTCTAAGTCATGAATATATTCAGCTACCTATTCTAAATCGAATCTGAGTATATTCGTAATAACGTAGAGCCAATACAAACAATTAGAAGTTGTGTTTCATATATGATCATTGTGCCTATAATATCTTAAATCCCAAATAGTCCACCTATTTTCCTATGAGATCGACACACACTTCTACATGTCTTATCATAAATCGAACAAGTATGTATGCGTAATACTCTACAAAGACGGTACATCTATTTGTAGCTTGCATTTTGGGTTTACTCCTTCTCCATATATACTCCTAAATCAATACATACGAAAGATCTATTTTAACATAATCAATATTTATTCAAAAACCTAAACCGATACATACCTCAAATCCGATTGGTAACTTTCCCTGACGTAGTTGTCGTGCCTTCTTCCGGTCGTGTAACCACACTCTCCTACTAATACGATTTGATGCCGCCTTCACTTGCGAGGAGGATGTATCTCTCTTAGACTCTTCTCTCTAATTTTATCTTTCTCACTCCTCCTTTCTTTCTTTCTCGGCACAAGGAAATGAGAGGAGATGAAATGGGATTTTGAGAGGATTTTGCCCCTTTTATGACTATCAATGTAAGGGAATCCTAGGTGATTAAATCCCATTAAATTGACATTCAATTCTTCGTACATTTATAATCAAAATCAATTATTGCAATAATGGTAATATGACAAAGATGGAAATTTGGTTGGAGATAGAAATTTGCATCCGTTACAATCTACCACGCTTAAAAAAAATTCGTCCTCGAAATTTCTTAGTAAGGAGACATGTCCTAGATTCATGTATTTCCTTTGCATCTTCTTTTTTTCTTAGGACTCTTCTTAAAGTCATGGAGTTGCTTTGATTATAAAATATGTTCTGACTACTTCGTTCTGACGAGAGTGTAATATGCAAGATCTTCTATATAATCTTTCACTGGGAGTCATCTTGATACCCGAGTGATATCTATTCATATAAGATAGATCCACACCATGTGTGATAACTGCGGTGCGTGTACTCAGCATATCTTCTAGTGCCATAATGATCCCTTCTAAGTTATTGTTAGACTATGGATAAAATTAAGTGATAAACTTCAATCTAGTACCCATAGCATCCTGAAAGCTTTTCTATAATTACCTTGTGTATCTCATATCCATTCGAACCCAAATGATGTGAAGTACAATATATACCAATGTTGTCCTTCACTTATAATTTATTCAACACCATGATCAACCAATCCAACCAAATGTAAAAAGTGAGATAATCTGGTCTATAATCACTCCAATGGTATCATAATGATGTATCCTTATCTTCGGTAAATTTTTAACATCATGATCGATTCAATTTATAATATCATATTCTTTCTTCTTAGGCATTTCAATTATTTTTGAAAGATCAACATTTTTTTGCTACTTTGATCCTTCAGATATTCAAAAAAATCTCGTTGGAATGACAATCTCACCAATCACTTAGAGAAAATATTATAATTACTAACTTCAAGTCACGAGTAGGATACTCCAAGTAAAAAAAGTTGGATAATTACTCTCTTGTGATCTTAGTTGACATGATGTGTAATTAATACATTTTCCATAAAGTTTACCCTATTTTCTTTGTCAGATGTATCAATGTCAGCTACAAGTCTCTATTGCATGCAACTTGAATTGTGTTTCATATATGATCATTGTGCCTATAATATCTTAAATCCCAAATAGTCCACCTATTTTCCTATGAGATCGACACACACTTCTACATGTCTTATCTTAAATCGAACAAGTATGTATGCGTAAAACCCTACAAAGACGGTACATCCATTTGTAGCTTGCATTTTGGGTTTACTCCTTCTCCATATATACTCCTAAATCAATACATACGAAAGATCTATTTTAACATAATCAATATTTATTCAAAAACCTAAACCGATACATACCTCAAATCCGATTGGTAACTTTCCTTGACGTAGTTGTCGTGCCTTCTTCCGGTCGTGTAACCACACTCTCCTACTAATCCGATTTGATGCCGCCTTCACTTGCTATAAGGATGTATCTCTCTTAGACTCTTCTCTCTAATTTTATCTTTCTCACTCCTCCTTTCTTTCTTTCTCGGCACAAGGAAATGAGAGGAGATGAAATGGGATTTTGAGAGGATTTTGCCCCTTTTATGACTATCAATGTAAGGGAATCCTAGGTGATTAAATCCCATTAAATTGATATTCAATTCTCCGTCCATTTATAATCAAAATCAATTATTGCAATAATGGTAATATGACAAAGATGGAAATTTGGTTGAAGGTAGAAATTTGCATCCGTTACACGATCTCTCAAAGGGATCATACATGTTCATTACTGAACCGGAAGGCATGAGCTCACTCACGAGATATTAGGAAGAATAAAACTCCGTGCACGGTCATCTCGCTTTGGAAGCTTGACTGAATTTGTAGGTTTGATATATACTTTTGGAACGAATATGATCAAGACCTAGGTATGATATATGCTTTTGGAAAGTATATGATCGTACCAACTCCCAATGATCGAATGAGAAATTTACCGATAAAATTATCAATTACTCATCTAAATCAATCACATGCCTAAAGAGATAATATGTTCAAGAAATATTTATCAAACTAAATCCAAGTTGTTTGCTAGAAGATCAATTATTGAATAAATAATCTTGCAAATTATTAGAGCAAAAATATTTATGAAAAAGATATGACCCTAAATTTCCATGTAATTTAGTCCTCAAATAAATTCTAGTCACAAAAATTGTTAGGGAGATAAGTTTCAATCCTCCTTAATGAAGCCTCTATAGAAGAGATTAATTTTCTCAAAATATTGATGCATAAATATGTCGAATCAAGTCTGTAAAGACCTAATTAGTCCTTGAATAATCCAAATAAATTAAGCTATGATCTAGTCAACAATGATGTGATATGGAAGTGCATACAATAAGATTTAAAACGACATTAAACATGCTAAAATCGAAGTTCCAATGAGAAAGATACGATGAAATGTAGTTTCGTGGACTAAAATGTAAATAAAAAATAATTTTATATTGCAAATCAGCCTTGAAGGGACTTATTTCTAATTATTAAAACCACTAGGTCTTGCCTTATAAAATTTCCTTGACGGGACTACAATTTTCAAGGGTCACCAATGTTTGGCTGCAAGTTGCCCCGCACCCACGTGCAAGGCACGTCTGGGCATGAGGCTCTGAGGGGGTTCTAGGTCCAGAGCTAAGGCATGGTTCTCGAGCCTCTAGGTGGCATGCGACACGGTGTTCCAGGCTCCCAAAAGCTTGAGGCTCGGAGGAGGGTGATGTGGCGGTCTTATGGTCGTTGGATCAAGGCCTGGTGCCCGATCCTACGACCATTGTATGTCAAGAGAAAGAGGGCGAGCAAGGTGGTAGTCGATGACCAAGCTACAATCGTGCATGTATATGTTGATGGTAGTCAACAAGATGTGAGGGTGGAGAAGGTGAGGCAAGGCTCGTGGCGAGATAGAGTAGGAGAAGCTTTGAAGAGTCAAGGAAGGGCAGAGCGTCGAGGCACGGGGGTGCTTAGGTGAGGTGGTGCGGGTGATGGTAAGGTGAGTAGAGGAGCTCGTGGTTTACATCAGAGGTGAGGGTAAGGAGGTAGACAGGCAACGCGAGTGGAGTGTGGAGGATTTGTCGAGCAAAAGAGGAGAGCAATCGGAGGAAAAGAAGGAAGAGGAAATAGAGGAAAGAGAGAACGAGGGTTTCACCTAGAGATAAAGGGTCGATGAATCCTTCGATTGTCGCCTCATGTTGTGGGTGAACACGACGAAGCTTGGCGTTGAGTGAGATCACTGGAACATAGTGAATGCATCGTGGATCATGCCCTGGCTGAGGTCCTTGCCAAAGTTTAGGTCACTATAGCCGACCTGACTCCAAGCTCTCTATCTTCCTCCCTTGTTCGATTAAGGTCGACAATAACATATTCGATGGATAAAGAGGGGAACAGGATCGACGAGCATATGTAAGGTGGAGCTCGGGGAAGTCACGGATTAATGATCACTGGCCGTAACGACTGAGGAGGGTGGCGATACATCCGTTGCTGGAGAAAGGAGCCACAAGAGGCAGAGGAAGAGGAAGGGAACTATGCTTTTGGATTGGCCTAGATACAATGGTAGAAAACACGTCATGTATTGCAGCAAAAGATAAATTAAATAAATAAAATCCAATATAATATAATAAAAAGGAAAAAAGGAAAACACATGGCCAACACATGTCATCTCTAAGAGCAGCCATGTGTCGCTACCAGAAAATTTGAAAAAGGAATAAAAGAAAAATCAATAAAAAATAGTAAATGAGGTCAAATCAAAAAGTAATCTTCATGAAAGTTGTTCATCTCAATGAGCTCTACAACTTTCATGAAGGAATAAAAAATCATTTGTGATCTCTATCTTTTGAGTACTCCTGTGTGGATTACGACCAATAATCGAATAGGCGATTGGGCAACGAGAGGGGAGATGCGAGGGGCGATGAGAGTGGCGAGAGAGAAGTCTGAAAGGCAGCGACGTGAGGGCAATTTCCACTGGGCTTCACATTTAGAGGCATTAGAATAGTGCTTGTGGTCCTACGATCTTGAATGATGAAGGGGGGTGGGAGACCGGCACACATCGCAAGAGGGGAAAAAGGTGCTACATGTATGAGGTCCCGATCATCTGGCACTAGAGTGCGCAAAACCACCTCGGTGTTTTCGGTGCGGTTATGTTGGACGTCAGTGAGTTGAGTGAACCTTTATAGAGGCGATCGTAATGAATTTTCGGGTGGGAGCCAGGCGCGATGGCTTGCGGGGAGTCTCCTCTTGTCCACCGACGAGGTCTTTTGCCTCCGTTGTCATGGGTGAGGCTTCGAATGTGAATTCTGTGTCTGCAGGTAGGAGCGAAGTGAATGCAGGTGCCAAGAGGGTTAACTAGTTTGTGGGGCAGTGGGTTAAGGAATCATGGTCGATGAGATCGGTTTGGGCAGGATTGCCTCTCCAATTTGGAGAAGAGTTTGTTGGGGAGGTCTGCATGATTGGTATCCACGAATGGTGTGTTTGTGGTCTCTTGCTGATGTAGGCGAAGCGGTTGTTGCATTCAAGGGGAAGAAGTGACATTTCTAGGATGATGCCAATTTTTTCTGGAGGGGGAGAGAAGATGCTCATCTCTCGGATGCTGCACCTCCGAGGTGTCCTTTTCCTATCATGGAGTTGATATAATTAGGCATGTGCTTAGGGATTTTGGTTATGCTAAGAAGATTTTGTCCAATGGTAGTCATCCCGGTTCTGACCCTTCGATCATAGTTGGGATGATAGATTCATTTAAAGATGTAGATTCTAAACCTCGCAGGGTGTTGTTGCACTCCTGGTGGTGAGGTGTTTCCCATTGAAGTCCGGTGCATTCAACAACCTCCATCGCCACCCCTCGTGAGGGAGGCTTGTACCGATGTTGTCACTGAAGATCCTGTTTCCTCGGATTCTGGGGGAGTAGGTGATGCCTTGAATTCCACAAATTGCATCGATGGTGTAGATTTATTCACTTTCAATTTGGGTCGCTCGATTATAACTTGGAGAGCAGAAAATGCGTTCTCGGGTGTGGCATTTAAGGGGTCGTTCGATGCATTGTTTCTAGAAGGATTTTAGGGACAAACTCCCTTCCGATTGCAACCGGCATGTTCAGATCCAACTAGTGCAATCCATATAAGGTATTCAAACTTTGTTCTATTTTTCACTAGGGTCAGGTCTTGCGCGTCCAAGGGGTACGCGATTTCGAATGGCATTCGGATCAGATTCTCGAACCCAATTGGGACGCCGGACCTATTATCTCGTCGGTGTTACCTGATTTTCTTTCATCTCTGGTTCAACCTGCATCTAGTGATTCATCGTGCCTGGAGCTTGGATTAAATGGTGTGGAGATACCTGTGGTAGACTTCTCTCTTGGTGATCAAGCCACGCCTTCTTTGGGTACAGATGCAAACATTTTCAAAGGCATGAACAAAAGATACAGGAGGAGAAAGAAATAGAGGGCTGTGAGCGGTGAAATGCTACTCTTTCGGATCGAAAGTTTGTGATAGCGGCAACTGTAGGGGTTGTGAGCCTCTTGGGTGGTCAACCTCGTGCTCAATGAAGATTCTTACGTGGAACGTAAGAGGTCTGAGTGACTTGGAGAAGAGGCATGCCCTTGGGGTTAGATTTGTAGAATGGGGTTGTGATGTCATCTTGCTTTAGGAATCGAAATTGGGCTCGTGCAATAGCATTGTCTCGTATTCTTTAGGCATGAGTGGGATTAAGGATTACAGGATGCTAGATGCATATGGTATGTCTGGGGGGCACAGAATTGCGTGGAATGAAGCATACTTTACATGTAGGGTAGAGGTGAGAGGTTCGCACGTGATCACATTTCTACTTGATTGTGCTTCCATGCAATCCTCCATTGCTTTAAGCTTTGTCTACGGGCCTTGCCAACATATGTCACGTGATGAGTTGTGGGCTGATATCCGGGCTGCTCAAGAGACTTTCCCTGAGTATTCCTGGCTTTGTGGTAGAGATTTAAATGTAACCTAGCTCTCTTCTGATCGCCCGCACATGCGGGGTGGGCAGGATCCTGGTTCTGATAAGTTTTCCAAGCTGATGTATGAGTTGAAGTTGGAGGTGCTTGATGCTTCAGACACAGAGTTCGCTTGGAGGAGTTATGGGTCCCATTCTAGAATTGATCGCTTTTTCGCTTCTTCAGAGATGATGGTCCTGTTTCCCTATTCGTTTGTTTCTTCTAGGACTAGGTCGCGTTTTGTTCACACTCCATTGGTTTCGTATTCACATTCTTCTATCCCCCAAGGGATTTTTTCCGATTTGAGCGGGCTTGGATGCTTGAAGATTCCTTCAGATCTCTGGTTATTTCTTTTATGGACATCATTACCGGTGACCGAATCTGCGGCACAATGATTTTCGGATAAGTTCATGGGGGCTTCGTTAGTAGCTTTGACAGTATAGAAGGGAGGTTAGGAATTTCAGGAGGACTAGGAGAGCGGGTGTCGAGCTTGAGATTTGTACCCTTGACTTTTTGGACGATGATAAACAGATGTTTGCTGAGGAGTTGAAAAAGAGGGTTCTGGCATTGAGAGTGGTGATGGAGGAGGACGGGAAGCAAATCACCAAATGGAGGCAATAGTCAAGAATCTCTTGGCTTCAGGAGGGTGATGCTAACATGAATTTCTTCCATTGTGTCGAAAGTGGTGGGCGTCGGATTAATTCTTTCAGATATGTGGTGGTCAATGACGTATGATTTGAAGGGGATAGGGAAATGGGGGATGCAATTGCTGAACACTTTCTTGAGTTTTCTAGGACGGATGCGCCTAGGAAGTGGCGGTGGAATGGTCCTGGGGCGCTGAGATTATCCGATGCTCATGCTAACATTTTGATCATTTCGATCACGAGGGAGGAGGTGAAGGCAGCGGTTTGGAGTCTTGACTATGATGGGGCACCTGGCCCTAAAAGATTTCCTATTTCCTTTTGTAGTGAGTTTTGGGATATACTCGGCAATGAAGTGGTGGAGGTCGTGCATGAGTTCAGTTGTCGAAATGCAGGGTTTGAGAGGTTGAATAAGGCCTTGATCTTCCTTCTTCTAAAGATTAGAGTGCCTGGGCAGATTGAGGACTTCAGGCCGATTGCTATCTCCAACGGTATTTAACTTATCGTGGCTAAGGTACTGGCTACTCGCTTGAGTCTGGTTCTTGACCTCATTGCCTTGCCTGTCCAATATGATTTCATTCCTGGACGTCATATTGGTGATAGTCTGGTGTTGGTTGTGGAGATCATTAGAGAGTGGAAGCCTAGTAACAAGTAGGCATTTCTTTGGAAGGTTGATTTTGCCAACGCCCATGACTCTTTAGACTCGCGGTTTTTGTGGGCGTCTTTCTTTAAAAGAGGTTTTCCGGAGGTTTGGATATCTGGGATGAAGCAGTGCATAACCACGTCTTCATTCTTGATGATGGTCAATGGGCAGCCTGATGGGGGTTTTATCGAGCCTGAGAGGGGTGTCAGGTAGGGTTGCCAGTTGGCTCCTCTATCGTTTGTGGTTGTTGCTGATGTGCTTGCTTGCACGGTTGGTTGTTCTCGAAGTAGCGGTATCGTCAACGGTTTTACTAGTAAGGGGAATGCACATGATACTATCCTCTTCGTTGAGGGTGGGAAGGAAGAGGCCGGGGCCATTGCCATTGCCATTATGTTTGAGATTTTTGTCGAGATGCATGCTCTTCGCTTGCACCTTGACAAATCCAAGGTTATTAAATTTGGCATGGCTGATGACTTGGGGGTGGCATGTAGTATGGGGCTTGGTACTGCTTGCAGGTCTCTGCCCATTAGGTATCTTGGCATCCCTCTGTTCGATGGTAGGATAAGGCTAGCAGATTGGTTGTCAATGTTGAAAAGATGAAAAGGAAGCTTTATGGCTGGAAGGCGTCTCTGCTTTCTTGCGGTGGCAGACTGGTGCTAAATAAGGCAGTTTTTCGGTAATTCCTGTTTACTTTTTCTCATCTCGTTTGATCACTAAGGGTATCGTGAGGCGGTTGGAGCGGCTGATGCGTAGGTTCTTATGGAGCAAAGCAGGACAGGATAAAAAATGGGTTCACTTGGTGGATTGGGAGATTGTGGTGCAAACTAATAATAAGGGGGGCCTTGGATTAAGAGTCTGGAGGCTATCAATGAGGCGTTGATCCTGAAGTGGGTGGGGGAGGATTAGGGGCGAGGATGAGTGGATTTGATACAACCTTATTCGTAATTTATACGGGGTTTCCATTGCCAATCCACTTGTACAACGTCTAGGTAAGATAGAATAGGCTTTCTGGAGGGGGAGGTCATGAAGGTTATGCATAACTTCTGAGGACTATTTTACCTAGTTGTGGGGAATGGTGAATTGTTTTGTTTCTGGATGGATGACTGGACTAGCGAGGGGTTCTTAGTTGTCGCTTTCCATGCATGTTTGCCTTGGTCGCAGATCATGAGATTTGGGTTTCTGCGTGCTGGGATATCGGAAACTGGATGCCGCCTTTTAGGGTTGCTTTTTTTGATCAACATTTGGTGGATTTTCTTTGTCTCTTAGACTTTCTTAGTCGATTTGGGAGGCCATCAAATGGGGTGGATCACTGGAGCTGGAAGGGTCCCCCCCTCTCGGTTAGGAAGGCGTATGGTGCTATTTATCGTCCGCCTTCGTCTTACTCGGATCTCATCATTCGTGATTGTGATTTTCTCTGGACTATAGGATTGCCTGAGAGGATTGTTTTCTTCTTGTGGCTGTTTATGAGGAAGCGTATTATGACTCGTGATAGATGCTCAAAGCTTTTCAAGAATGTCTCCGATCGTTGCCTGCTTTGTGGAAATGGAATTGAGTCACTTGATCATCTTTTCTTTCGCTATCGCATAACTGTGCCTATATGGGATGATGTGGGATTAGATTGGTTGTTCCCCATCGACTTTGCTTCTTTTTGGAGTTCTTTTTATGGTGCACGCAAAAGACATAAGAGGGAGACTCTGCTTCCGGCTGCTGTTCTATGGGCCATCTGGCTTGGTTGCAATGAGAATCTTTTTTTGGTAATGCATTTTTATTATGAAATGTCAGATACCATTACAAGTAGTTGCTTCAATCTTGGATTTTGCAAGCAGTTTTGTTGTTTGAAGTATTAATAAATTAATGGGGTGAGCACCTATGCATGATTCCCCCCCTTGTAGATTTCAAGAAAAAAAGAAATCATCTGTATAAAATGTATTTTTGATGGTACTCTATAGATATAAAATAGCGTATTTTTGTATTTTGTAAAATTATTTTGTAATTTTTGGATAATATAGTAATAATAATAAAAATTAGATAAAGTATAAAATAAATATATACACATTAATCTAATTTTTATATTTTTAATAATTAATAAAGTCAAGAAATAAAATATGAGGGACATATATATAAACTCTATATGTAACTTATTTTCTTTGTTTTTACTTCATTTCGGATGTGGATTTTTGCACACTTTATTAAAATCATAAATCAAAGAAAATAAATTTGAAAGAAATAAATTAGAAAGAGTTGTTTTTATACAAAACATAATAGGGTTAACATCAGTAAAAAGTTACAATATACAACGAGGTCCCAAATCCCAAGTTTCACATATGAACTTCGATTCTTTTGAATTCAGTCCTCTTTTGTAGATAATTAAATGTTCATTAATACAAAGTTAGCCCGAGTTTATAGGAGATATTGATATTTACGACTTTTGGTCTTAGAATTAGGGTTTGGTTTTTATTAGAAAAACATACAAGCTATTTTTATTTTTGGTATTTTGCTTAATTAATATTAGTAATATGTATGCAATGAAGTTGATTTTAATTAATTGGGATTTAGTGAACATTAATAAAAATCAGGGAAATTATGACAATATTTTAGGTGATAATGTACAAGGTTTTGAGGCTTCTTATTGAATGTAATTATGCATGCTAAAACCTGAATATTAATTACATATGCATGAATGATAGAAATGCAATTTGCAATTTAAAAGGATAAATGCAATTAATCAACTGGGAATAGAGCACTATTTTCTACTTTTAGAGTGATGAATCACAGGTTCATCATCCCCCTATGCTTAAACCTTGCTCGTCCCCTATCAACTAATAGGGTAGGTTACATATTTGTCAGAGGCTTGGAGTTTTATTTCTCATAACTGAAAGCTAGGAGGCTAGTGAAAGGTAGGAGTCTAGTAAAAAGTAGGAGGCTAGTGACTTAGCTTTTACAATTTTCTGAGATACTTATAAAGATGCTTACCATATTTTTTTATTTTTATTTATTTTTCTTTTTATAAGTATCTTAGAAAATTATAAAGGGTAAGTCACTAGCCTCCTACTTTTCACTGGCCACCTACCATTCACTAGCCTCCTACCTTTCAGTTTTGAGAAATAAAACTCTTAGCTTCTGACAAATCTGTAACCTACCCTCTCTCCATACCAAGGTCATGAATAAAAGGTCAAAATAGAGATCGACTTGACCTTTGGATTAATAATGTGACAGAACTCCTTATGTGAATTAGGGCTTTGAGAACAACAATATCCAAGTTGTACAAACCATCATCCAGACCCAACATAGAAGTCATCTTAGATCAACCCCCTCTAAAAGCGTCCCACATGAGCATTGGATAACTTTCTCTAGTGTTCGATGGGTGTCAGTTCTTGCCATCCAAGATGTCGAACTACCATGTAATCTTCTCTTCCATTAACATATCCGCAGAGAGTAAGGTATTTCCTTCTAAGTTCACGATCTTGTTAATTCACAACAAGTAGGGAGAGAAATCTCGAAGGAGGGAAAAAGAAGTGGGGAGTGACACGTGTAATCAATTATCCTGTGAAACTTGGACTATGTCGCCAGGTCTCCACCAGATCTACGAGGTTTTAGAAGCTTGGATCATTGTGGTCAAACTTTATTCTTTTTTGTAGGAGTTTTGGTTTATTTGCATTGATCTTTATGCCTGAAGGATATCAAATCTTTTATTCCGCCCATGTTTGGGGTATTAGAAAGAATTGTGCTAGCAGTCCATCCCTCATCTAAAGCTCTATTTCAACCTGGTACTCTGATATTTAGATGTCTATGCTACCAAAGAAAAAGACACACGGTCTTCCAACATCTCGTCTGAGTTGAGCAAAGTGCATGGTATAGAGTACATATTAGTTCCTTATCAAAGAGCCTGCTCAGAATGTGGCAACCAAGTTAGACATTAAGATTGAAAGTCTATATACTGCTTTGTAAACTTGGAGAATTAAGTCTACGAGCTAAAGTTTCTAAAATCCTACTTGGAGAATTAAGTCTATGACCCGATGTTTCTAAAATACTACTTATGGAATTAAGTCTATGACATGAAATCCTACTTCTCAATGAAGTTCCTCTAAAATTTAAGTAGACTAAAGTCCGGTCAAATACATTCTCGATTTTTACTCATAACTCGGTTTAGAACCCAATGGCTTTTCACTATACATATGCATGATATGCAAATGAAATGCACAAATGTAATGTAATTCACATGAATGAAGCGTATGTTTTTGAACAGTTTATTTATGCAAGAATGAATAAGAAGCCATTTTTATTAGAAGAAGTTTTTTTGTTTTGTATTAAAAGGTTAGGAGATTAGAGTGACATAATGACTACCATGAACTCATATGACTAGTTGCCTTTACTTTCAGCCAGTGTGGGTGTAAGTACGGAACGTAGAATGGCTAACTGTATTACTTCAAGAGGGTGCCTTACACGTTATTATATAACTACCCAATCTTCTAAGGGAGATCGTAGTTCCCTCACTGAAAAGTAGCTAGTCATTTTTAAATTCAGTAATCAGAATTATCACTAAAAGATTTTTGATGCGGAAAAGAAATTTGCAATGGTGAAAAATTATTGATGGTGGAAATTTTAGTGTATAAGAAATTGGAGGAAGGGGGAAGAGAAGGCACGCCGGTTGCACGAGATTCGAGGAAAAAGAAGTACGTAGTTTGCATGAAGAAGGAGAGAGACGAGAGAAGGCGATAAAATCTCAATTATATTCAACTTCAACCGTCCTAAATAATTTCCTACCATCTCTTTATATAGGAGGGGTGGGGTCAGAAAGATAGAAATAAAATTCAAATTCAAATTGACTCTAATTGATTCGAATCCAAATTCAAATATACCTTATCATAATTGACTCTAATTTTAAATTCAAAATTCAAAATGAAAATCGATTAACTAATTTGATATCGTATGTGATCTCTTTTATTTAAATAAAAATTGCAATGACTCAATTAAACGTAAATAAAATTAGACACTAGTTAATAGATAAAAATCAAACCCTATTTATTGACTTCGTACTGCATCAATTTTTTTTGAAAAAGTTTGTTATACCTCTTAATTCCTACAAAAGGTTTTGAAAAATTGTATTATATACACCAAAATCTTGTATAGTCTACATATCATACACAAAACTTACCCAATTCCAATTTTTGATTTGAAAACAATTAAAGTACGAGCTACGGGTAAAGTAAATAGGTATAATATACACACCGGCCTATATCTAGCATGTGCTATGTCCTCATGGCACAAAGTGGAATAAAGACATACCTCGTACCAAATATAATTGAGGGGAAAAATTAGGAAGTCGACTCACCGCGTATACTTAGGCTTTGAGGGCCTATGCATAGCAGAAGAGTAAGAAGTCAGGCGGTCAATGGTGAGAAGAATGAATAGAAATGATATATTAACAATGATATCGGTACCCCTATACCTATGTTTGAGTCAACCTATTGATGATCGAGTAATTACAATTGGGGGACAGAGTAGTTTCGAGGGAGTCAAGGATGTTTTCGATAAACCTTCCTTTGGGAGTGTGGTAGGAGATAATATGAAGATGTTGAAAGTAGTGAAGAGGGGGAAGATGAAGATGTCCATCTATCGTCAGAGTCATCCTCAGAAGAATAATAGTCCTATGCAGATGATCTCTAATTATTGTCAACTAAAGGTAAGTATCCTTTTTGATAACTGCTGCATCGATTACACTTATCTAATGTACCACTTTAGGACTTGATGAGGAATCTTCACGTCACTTGGTTTATAAGGTCAAAGGTTACTTTCTTAATCGGTCTTTTTGTATGAAGTATCGAAAGGAGGAAGGTCATAGTTCTTCCTATCTTGAGTAAAAGGTTTGTAAGGTATGGCATTTATGAGTTCCTCATCAGATGAATCGTCATATTCATTGACCCACACTCCTGTAGGGTCATGGCACGTTTTAGAGGAGTTTCAAAAATTTGAGTAGGCATTTTGAGCTCGTTCCTGGTGGTAGTATGATTCATGGATGGGGATGAAGATGCCACCTTTTGATGTTCCGAAGTTTTGGTGATAGGAGATTTTCATAATGGGGTAGGGATAATTTCTATTCGTAATCATGTATACTTTCGTGGTGATTTGTTAGTTTGTCAGCTGCACAATCATCTCATTAGGTGTCTCTCCTACGGTTGGTGTCCGTGTTTTATGAGGAGAGGTCTAATCATGTGAAGTAGTCTTCTCCTGGTCATGATTGTCAGTGGCTGGTTAGGTTTCCTCAAGAGTGGGTCATGTCATTGAGGGTGTTCATTGTGTCCTGAGTTCATGAGTCTTATTTTTTGACTCTCACAAATGATACATGTATTAGTAGAGGTTAAGAACGGCTTTCCTAAAATGATAGGGGACTCAGATAACTAACCGCAGTGCTCAATGTCAATGACAATAAAGTTCATTCTATATTTATCACCTTCAAAGTTTACGACGCTTAAAACAATTCCTCTTTATCTTTTGGTATACTGATCTAGTAGTTGAATGACCACTATCATTTTTTTAGTAGTTCGAGCTTACGTTGATTAAAGACGGACTTTGAGATTATGTTTAATGTAGATTCATCGTCTAACCGAACATGAGAAAATATGGAATCATCAATTTCACATGCTATCCAAGTAAATTACTTGACTTTATGGATTTTGGTTTTATGATTCATTACCAAAGATCTGGCCATAACTATTATATGAAATGCAGTCCTTGATCACTTCTTGCCCAGTTTTTAGGGATTAATCCACTCTTTACAATTCTCTTAAGATCATGCACATACACGGTGGCCTTGACTAATGTAAGTTATAAGATCAAACTCTTGCAAAATGCTTCCATTTCATAATTGTCATTTTTTAATTTCCTAGATTTTAAATTTTTTATATTTTCGGTGTAATGGTCAGTAGGTTGGTTAGAGGTCAGAGATAATTGTGTATGATTATGTGACACGTGATGCGTCTCTAGTTCGCTTGGTGGTGTCCTCACTTCTTCTTGATTTTCCATTGATTGAATGGCATTATATATTTGTTCTATTAAAGCATCAACTCCATGATTGATCTGAGCAATGTAATCTTCAAGCGTCTCATGGCTTGGTACTGAATAACTGTACTCCACATGATGTGACTCTAGCATGTTGCTATGAGAGGAGTATTGATTAGTCCAAGTCTTTACGGTCTTGTCAAGAGTCATGTTTCCTTAACTTTGGATCTCTCTTGAATTGTCAATGGAAAATTGATCATACTCGGGAATAAAATCACCATGAGGAGAGGATGGTTCAAACAATATGTAGTCCATTATAATCAAGAGTCATGTTTCTCTATTGAAATTAGTTATTTTATTTCCCGTCCTCAAATCAGCTTGCCCTATTGTATTCATATTAAAGTTAGAATGTGAGAGCGGTCTAATACATGAAGAAATGTGGGCATGGGTTGGAATGTATGAGGTGGTAGAGAATAATGTCTGAGGGGGACGATTTCGAGGAGAGGGTTCCCCTTGAATGATAAAGGAGAAAATCAGGACATGGTCGTGAAAGTGGAATCCGCGGAGTGTGGATATGAAGACCAATGTGCTGACATCTTCTCAAGAGAGATGTAAAGAATGATTTGCAAACCACGATTTGATTGCAATTCAAAGACTTTGACACACGCAATAAAAATACAAGTCAAACCTAGTTGTTTCACCAACTCAACATTGTGAAGGTCACAAGAGTCTAGCCAATTATCTTTTCAATTTTAATCAATTGGTTAAACAATATTTTAGAACTTAAGAGTATATGGACGACACGTTTTTTGGGATCTACCATAAGTGTACAGTTCTCTCCTACGTACAATGACCGGGTTCCTCTCCACCAAACACAAGGTTGATTTCTATGTCAACTTATTTACTGCCACTTGATTAGAAGTCCTGATTTTAAAGGTTATAACTTAAGTATTATTTGAGTACAAAAAGACCACGACTAACAACCATTCCCAATTCCCTCTAAACTCCTAAGTTATAAAAATTGAGGTATAGAGGATCGAAAAAAATTGATGCAAGCATTAAATAAATGATACATTCTAAGAAGAAGACTTACAATCATTCCTCACATTCTTCATTCCGAAATGCAACACAATTAATTAAAATTTCAGACTATTTTATACGTACATAGAAAGTTACCCTAAGTAGATAATTCTATGAGCTTGAAAATTTTCAGTTTTGATTTGGCTAAGTCCGGACGATCTACTAGTGCATTTTGTTAGTGAAAATGTTTGGCCTTATGAGCACAATAAATATATTAAGCTAGTGTATGTGCACCAAATATCTACGACACTCAAGATAGGTCCCAACCACACAGAAGGGGTTTAAACAGACCCGACACACTACAAAGAGTTCAATCTTAGTTATTACAAAGATTAGGGTTCAAAGAAACAAATAAACTAAGCTCTCTCTCTCATAGAAACTGAAAATTGATAAAAATCTTGTAGAAGCTAGATCTTTTCCAAAACTATTCCCAAGATATCTATGAAGAGAGAAGAAGTGGTTAGCTTTTGACGAGATAGAGAAATACAAGAAAAATAAGAAATTTTAAAAAATAAAAGAACTATGAAAGAAAAAGCCACATAATCAAAAATCACAATAATTAATTACAAAAATTAATCGAAAATGTTAAAAATATGTTGCTTCCTGCAACGATGCTATTTGATGAATAATAATCCCGCCTCTTTAAGAATAGTAAATTGTATTATAGGAGATGGAAATCTGATCAAAAAAATCACAAATTTTGAATATTGTAGAGTATTTTTACTTGGTAAGTATATCAAAGTTGAACTCGAGAGCATCGGTTTTTAGTTGTATGCTTCTAAATTAATCTAAATAATTATGCAATGACAATATTAATCTCTATGTTAGAAAATAAAACAAAGAAAAAGGAATTGCAGAAGATTGAGAATGCAGGAAGATGAATCGAAGAAGTATATTGTAACGTCCCGGGCTTAGGTCCCCGGTCCGTTAACGAAGCATTACTTGCCCTGACAACCTCTTGTGATCGGGCCCATACGGACCCGATTAACCACCCCCAAAATGCTTAAGCCGGGTTATGAGGTAGTAACCTCCTCACTTTTTTATCCCACCCAGAAACTACATGTTTCCACGGTGTGTGACTTTGTTGGGGTTTTACAACCTCCCCCACTTATATTCGCAACGTCCTCGTTGCGACATGGCACATCACTTCTTCCCAATGATAGTGGTGGCTTCACGCTCCGGGTAGCCATTTCCTCCAACCTCTTTATAGGGGCGGCTCCACCTCTCGGGTAGCCCTTTCCACTATCAGAGGGCGTTCGGCTCTGATACCATTTGTAACGTCCCGGGCTTAGGTTCCCGATCCGTTAACGAAGCATTACTGGCCCTGATAACCTCTTGGGATCGGGCCCATACGGACCCGATTAACCACCCCCAAAATGCTTAAGCCGGGTTATGAGGTAGTAACCTCCTCACTTTTTATCCCACCCGGAAACTACATGTTTCCACGGTGTGGGACTTTGTTGGGGTTTTACATATATAATCCGTGATTATATCAATTTTAAACCCTTAGCTAAAATTATCAATTACTCATCTAAATCAATCAATGACAAAAGAGGTAATATGTTCAAGAAAAATATTTCTCAAATTAAATCCAAGCTGCAGGCTAGAAGTTCAATCGATGAGTAAATAATCCTGCAAATCATTAGAGAAAAAATATTTCTTAAAAATATCCGACCCTTCCTTTGTAAGTTAATCCTCAAATAAAGTCTAATATAAAAATTATCAGGGAGATAAATTTTAGTCCTCCTTAATGAAGCCCTTGCAGATGAGATCAATTTTCTCAAAATTTTAAGGCACAAACATGTTGAATTAAACTACACTGATCTAACTAATCCTTGAGTAATCCAAATAAATTGAGTTATCTAGTCAAGAAGATGTGATATGGAATTGCAAATAACAAGAAAGTTCTAATGGGAAAGTTACGATGAAATGTAGCTTCGGGGACTAAAATGTAAATAAAAAAATAAGTTTATGTTGAAAATCAATCCTTAAATGGACTTATCTTTGATTATTGAAAACTGTTGGGGCTTTCATTGTAAATTATCTACGACAGGGGTTTAACTACAATTTCCAGGAGGTGTGGGGATTCTACTGCATGTTGCCTCACAACCACGTACAAGGCATGTACGTGTGCAACGCTCGGAGGGGGGTTTGGGTTCAGAGCTGAGACACGATTCTCGAGCCTCCAGGTGGCGTGTGACACGGTGCTCTAGGATCCTCAAAGCTTGCGGCTCGGTGGAGGGTGACACGACAATCTTATGGCTGCTAAATCTGGGTTCTTTATCTGGCGACCATCGTGTGTTGAGGGCAAGATGGAAAGCAAGGCGATAGTCAATGACCAAGCTGCGATGGTTCATGTAGGTGTCGACGACAAGGAGTGAGGGTGGCGAAGAGGAAAGGTGAGGCTCGTAGCGAGGTGGAGTAGGCAAAGATTCGAAGAGTTGTGGAAGCGCAGAGCATAAAGGTATGGAGGTGCTTAGGTGAGGTGGTGCGAGTGATGGCGAGGCGAGCGGAGGAGCTGGTGGGTTATGTTAGAGGTAAGGTTAAGTAAGTAAACCAGTGACATAGGTGGAGTGTGGAGGTGCAGTTGAGCAGTGGAGGAGAGGATGCGGAGGAAAAGAAGGAAGACAAAGGGGAAGAAGGAAGAGGAAAGAGAAGAAAAAGCGACTGGGGGTTTCACTTGGAGATGGAGGGTCGAAGACTCCTTCGATTGTTGCCTGGAGTTGTGGGCGGACACGATGAAGCTTGGCAATGGGTGAGGTCATTAAAGCACATTGAATGCATCGTTGATCACACCCTGGCTTAGGTCCTCATCGAAGTTGAGATCGATGCCATCGACTCGACTCCAAGCTCTCTCTCTCTCTCTCTCTCTCTCTCTTCCTCCCTTGTTCGATTAAGGCCAGCGATCACAGATTCAACATATGAAGAGACAAAGAGGGGTGGTGAGGGTTATATGAGGAGGATCTAATGGAGGTTGCGGAGTAAGGGTCGTTGGCCTTAATGACCGAGGAGGATGGCGATACGTCATTTGGTAAAGGAAGGAGCAGCAAGAGGCAAAGGAAGAGGAAGGGATTTGGGCCGTTGGATCGACCTAGATCCTATGGTAGAAAACATGCCACGTAACATAGTAAAAGATAAAATAAAAAATATAATATGATAAAATAAAAAGGAAAAAGGTGAAAACACATGGGCGATACATGGCGGCTACAGAAGCCGCCACGTGTCGCTTGCAGCAAATTCAAAAAGGAAAATAAAATAAAACTAATAATAAATAGTGAATGAGGTCAAATCAAGAAGTGATCTTCATGTAGGTTTTTCGTCTCAATAAGGTCTACAACTTTGATGAAGGAACCAAAACCAAAAGAAATCATATGTAGAAAACGTATTTTTGTAGTACTCTATAGATAAGAAAATACCATATTTCTCGTAATTTGTAATTTTTAAATAAGATAAAAATCACAATAAAAAATGGATAAAATACAAAATAAATATACACATATTAATCAATTTTTTATATTTTAAATAATTGAGAAAGTCAAGAAATAAAATAAGAGGGACATATATACGGACTCTATATACAAACTAAGAGTGATTTATTTTCTTTAATTTTTACTTCAATTTGCATTTGTATTTTGGACAAATTATTAAATAATAAATCAAATAAAGTAAATGAAAAAGAAATAAATAAAAAAGAATTATTTTTATACATAAAATGATAGGCGTAAAATCAGTTAAAATGTACAATATACAATGAGGTCTCAAAATCCATGATCTTGTTTTGTACATAATTAAGCGTTCATTAATTCAAAAGTGAGTACGGGTTCATAGGAGAATTTATGAGAGAGATATTAGTATTTAAGACTTTCGGTCTCAATATTAATGTTTGGATTTCATTGGACAAATAGATATATATATATATATTACTATGTTTTTGGTATTTTTCTTTAACTAATGTTAGTAATATGAACACAATAAAGTTGAATTTAATTAATTTGGAGTTAGTGAACATTAATTAAAAATCAGGGATATTGTGGTAATATTTCGGGTAATAGTGTACATGGATTTTAAGCTTCTTATTGAATGCAATTCTGCATGCTAAAATATGAATATTAATTACATATGCATGAATGATTGAAATGCAATTAAAAATGATAAATGCAACTAGTCAACTGGGAACATAATACTATTTTCAAATTTTAGAGTGATGAATCACATGTTCATCTTGGGTCCTGCAAACATGTTGGACTATATGAAAGAGGAGTATGTTATAAGAAGTTGCTCAATACAAATTTATTCTATTCAGTTGCAAAACAATAGCAATAACTGTAAAGAAGTAACTAGCGACAATAACTACAGTAAATGAAGCTAAAAGGACAAACAAAGCAAATGCACAAGAATCAAGAAAACCCTATCCCAACAAAACTCTACTAGTGAATTCCAACACTTAGGTTATTATATCTATTTAAGAAAAGGTTATAGAAGTATCATTATTATTATCGTTCATTATTTCTGCTAGTGAAAGAAATAGTCTGTGGTTTTGGCCATGAGGACCTTACACTATCACTCCAAGATACAAAAGATCTTGTGATTTGGTTTCCTCCATAAGCATATCATGGAATAGATCCATCCTAACTAAGTTCCCAATACGTACCTTTACTAACCTTACAAGTGTGTTTTTTTTCACCACTTTTATTGTTCAGATGAGTCCACTTGATTTCATTGTGGTAATTATTTAGATAGATCAACTTGATTCACCATGTCAATATTTCTCATGTATCAAATCATAAGTAAGGTATAATCGATCGAGACAACTCACTCATGAAAAACACTACATGTCCATATAAGTCCTTGATGATAGAGACAACTCAAGTAAGAACATGGGATTAAGGATGTGATTCATCACTCTCTAACACTAGTCAGAAAATATACAACTACCTTCCAATTTTCTCAAGATACATAGGGAAAAGCACAACTCCTTCTCTACCTACATCCATGAACTCCCTTCATAAAATCAATACGAGTAACTAACTCGATTGATTGGCCTTCATTAGCCATTCATGGTAATCCTTTGACTAGAAGTGAAGACGAGACTACCTCCCATGCATCCTCGAACATCATCACACAACTGCTAAAACTACGTTGGGGCACAGCTGGACTACATGTCTTCCAACCCACACAAGGTATTGGGGTTGAAGCCGTCAAGTCCTATATAGGAGGACCCAAGGGTGCATGCCCATCCCTTGTGGTCGCTATGTCCAACTCCCCAAAGCGTCACTGTAAATCTACACCATAAATAACAACCTCAACTTGGGAGGAACATCAAACATAGAGACATACATAAACATGCGAGAAAAGCTACAACCACGACTCATATCAGATGTCATATAATTACCAGAGATAGTAAGCATTTGGATACGAGATCATGATTTTCACTTATTATCAGTATCATATTCCCGATGAATAATAATTTAGATCATCTAACCTTGATTTCCATTTTAACAACTTAGGGTTTAGTTAAAAAGGGTCTTACTATAGTTAAGTTATTGACTGATAAAGATGATCGAACACTCATGATAAATTATTATTCATTTCATCCATTAAGGTTACACTTCTATTTGTATTTTTTGGTGGAAAAATAAGTTCTTGAATAAACCAAAGACCCATGGGATCTCTTATATAAAGAAAAGCCATGGGTGAATTACACAAACGATACAAAAGAAAATATAAGATATAAAAGTACTGTATACGATTATCTCAACACTCCCCCTCAAGGTGGAACATATATGTCTATCACGCTCATCTTGGAACAACATTTCTGAATGGACCTCTGGCGAGAACTTTGGTGAAGATGTCGGCAGTCTGATCTCTAGTAGACACATGAGAGGTGGATATGAGACCTTTCCAGATCATATCTCTATTATAATGACAATCCACCTCTATATGCGTTGTCCGTTCATGAAATACATGGTTATTGGCAATAAATAGGGTTGCTTGATTATCGCATAGAAGCTGCATAGGTAGAGGAACATCAATAGTAAGATCAATCAACACCAGTTTTACCCACATCATTTCAGCACATCCCTAGGCCATCGCCCTATATTCTGACTCAGCACATGATCTAGACATCACTGTCTGCTTCTTGCTTCTCCAAGAAACAAGTGAACTGCCTACGAAAATAGCAAATCTAGAGGTGGACTTTCTGTCTTTTGGACAACCTACATAATTTGCATCTATGCATGCTGTCGTAATAAGGGATGTACCCCTATAGAATTTAAGACCCTAACCAAGTGAATTCTTCAAGTATCTCAAGATCATATAAACGGCATCCATGTGCACCTTGCTAGGTTGCTCCATAAACTGACTGACTTTGCTTACTTTAAATACAATGTCTGGCCTGGTCATAGTGGCGTACAAGAGCTTCCCAACAAACTCTCTATATATCCTTTTGTCAACCTCCTCAGTGTCCTCATCATACAATCTCATACTCGCATCCATGGGAGTGGTAGTAGGTTTGCATCCTATCATGCATGTCTCAGAAAAAAGATCCATAACAAACTTCCTCTGAGTCATTACAAGACCATGCTTGTTCCTGAAGAATTCCAACCCAAGAAAGTAACGAAGATTGCCAAGATCCTTAGTCACAAACTGTTGTGCTAGGAATTCCTTGGCAGCATGAATGCATATTCATCATTTCCTATGATGACAATATCATCTACATAAACAAGAATAGACATTGTACCTCTTGGTGTCCTAACAAAAAATGAACGATCCACAGTGGACTGCATAAACCCTCAATGCCATATCAATTCTGATAGCTTCTGGTACCAAGCTCTCAGACTCTATGTTAGGCCATAAATTACATTATGGAGTTCGCACACCTTCTGGGACTCCCTCTCAGTAGCAAATCCAGGTGGTTGATGCATATATACTTCCTCCTGCATATCTCCATATTGAAATGAATTCTTCATGTCAAGCTGGTACAGAGGCCAGTCCTTGGGAACAACAACTAAAAGAAGAATGCAAAGAGTCGAGTGTCTTGCTACTAGAGAGAATGTGTCTTGATAGTCTACCCCATAAGTTTGGTAAAACCCCCGTTCCACAAGTCTTGACTTATAGAGGTCCACACTACCATCTTCCCTTTGCTTTACCGTGAAAATCCATTTGCAGCTAACAATTGATGCACTAGGTGAGGCCGAAACAATACTCCAGGTACCCTGTGAGCAAAGAGCGACCATCTCTTCTTCCATAGCAGGTCGCCCCTTGCTGTCCTGAAGCACCTCCTAATATGTATGTGGGATAGTCATAGCAGATAGTCCCGTGACAAACTTCCTGTAGTGCTCTGAAAGAAAATCCAATGGTACATGCACAACAAGAGGATAGTTGGCACATCAACGCCGAGATTTCCTTAGGGCATTAGGTATCTCCAGGTCATCAGCTTCGCTGTCCTCCGTACTCAATTCTTCATATATATCATCCATAACTCTAGTGGCATCAGTAGAAATTGTATTCTCATTACATACCTAAGGCGTGAGGGATGATGTGGATGGTGCAGGAGCAGAGGTACGAGTAGAAGACCTACGAGTATAAACATGTAGTAAAAACATGGAATTTCTTGCAGGAGGATGGTGGTGGTGGTGGTGGATGTGGTGACGATGGTGGACGTGAAGAAGGTCCAGGAGTATGTGACAGAGAAGATTGGGGAGGAGGAACCACAACATCCTCCCCAACATCAGTATCAGACAACATGCCAAATGTAGGAGAAAATTACATAATGGACTAAAAAAATGTGACATCAACACTCACATAGTATTTTCTCCCAACTGGATCAAAGCACCAATACCCTTTTTGGGTACAGGAGTAACTAACAAAGACACTTTGACGGCTCAAGGTGATATCTTGTCACGATCAGGAGTTAAGATCTGGACAAATGCCATCGATCCAAAGACTCTGGGTGTGAGAGAAAATAATTCCTTCTCGGGAAACACAACCAAGAAAGGAATGTTCTCTCCAAGAACAGTGGATGGCATGCTGTTCACCAAGTAGAAAGCTGTTAGAACCGCATCCCCCTAGAAAGAGTGAGAAGTATGACCTTGAATCAACAACATCCTCGTGACATCAACAAGGTGTTGATGTTTACGTTCAACCACTCCATTTTATTGGGATGTATAATTGCACAAAGTCTGATGCATTATACCACGAGACTTTAGAAACTCTGCTAGGTTTAAAGTGGTAAATTCCAAGCCATTATCAGTACAAATGAATTTGACATTAGCAGAGAAGATATTGTTGACTTCAAGAAGGAAAGTTTTAATAATGGAGCCAGCTTCAGATTTATGTTTTAACAAGAAAACCCAAGATAGTCTAGAGTAATCATCCACAACAACCATATCAAAATGATGTCCTTGATGATCAGGAACACGACTCATATCGAAACGAAACAACTCGAAAGACCGACTACTATGGTGACATGAACGACTAGGAAAAATGGAGCGATGATGTTTCCCAAGTTGGCAGGCTTTACTATCCAAAGTTGTACGAGTGGATATCTGCAGGAGCACATGAATCATCTTTTGAAGCGAAAGTGGACAAAAATATGCCACAAGAATGGAGAAACTTATCCAAAAGGAAGAGACGCTACTCCAACATATGAAGAAATGGAACGTTTATACAAGCCTCTCTGCTCACGAACATGTCCAATCACCCTGCTAGTCAGTATGTTCAGAAGAGGGGTCAAAGATGGTATTACAATGTAAATATTTTGTAATTTGGCTAATAGACAAAAGATTCATCTGAAAATAAGGAGCATATAAGGCATTCTATAAATGCATAGAAGGAGCTAACACTATCTCCCCCTGACCAACTATTGATAGATGAACTCCATTAGCAATCAATAAAAATCGTCTAGGAGGGATAGATCGGTAAGAGGTAAATTGCGTCCGATCTCCACAAATATGATGGGAAGCTCCAGAGTCCGTAATCCAATATGCTGCATCTGAAATGTTACAACTGTTAAACGCATAGGGAATACCTAATGAACTGGATAATGCTCTAGCAGTAGCTGTTGCATCCGGTCGGCCTACAGTCAGAGTCGTGGGAGTGGTCATCATCTCTCAAAGTCTCGAGACAATATCATCAAAACGTCTATCTGAAGTAGGTGCAAGAGAAGGATCAGTCTTCTCAGCCACACATGCAGATCCTGGATATCCATGCTTCTGAAAGCATTCACCCTCTGAATGATCAGGACGATGGTAGTTGGAACATAGACCACACTGACGTCCGCCGCCTCTACCACGTGGACCACGACCAGGAGGATGGGAAAAATCTCCTCGCCCAGGAGAAGCAGCCATAGCAGAGGAAGTGGACTGTGTCATAGTGGTAGGGGTGGTAGTGATCCTGCTCAGACGTTTATAGATCTCCTCCATCGGTGGTATCATCTCACCTGCCAGAACTTTAGTACGTGCTGCATCGTACTCAGAGTCAAGGGATGATAGAGAAACTCCTGTTACCGTAGCATTCTGATATTGTTGTTGTTTTTTAATGCTGGTTGTAATGGGAATGAAGCTATGTAATCGTTCAAACATGCCCCTCAGATGGGAGAAGTGCGTATGGAGTGGTCGACCATTTTGTTTGGTCGAGAAGATGTCAAATTGTAGTTGGAGAATCTTGCTTTCATTCTTTCCTTGCCCATAGGTGTATGCTAATATATCCCACATAGCCTTGGCCGTAGGCTGATTCACAATTTCATTAGCAATCTCCTTGGTAAGTGTCCTATAGAGCCAGATAGGGGCATATGCATCATCTTTCTTCCAAGATGCATTAATCCATGTCTTGTCCGTTGGTTCTGTCTCCATTGGAATATGCTCCTTATTATGACATTTTATAAGAGTACAAAAATGCATGGACCATAACTTGTAGTTGGTCCCATCCGTCTTTACTATGGGAGACGAGCCCTTGAATTCCCCAGACGAAGAAAATACATCACTATTGACGTCAGACATGATAACAAATATCAAAACCACGGATAAGCAGAATAGTAGTCCGGATAGATAATGTCTACACAACTATAAAAAGAAACGGTTGTATCGTAGAATTATACAACCATCCTCAAATCCTTTTTGTGAAGGTTAGAGTCGTATAACATGATATAGATGAGGAAAAATCATGTGTTGTGACTCAAATCAAACATCGTACTGTACAAGCGGGACACATGAAGAAATCGACAATGAAAGGACGGGTACGTCGACCTACTGCAACAGTCGAAGGAGTCCACAACCGCATTAGGGCAGCAGAGCAGTGCACGCATAAGGGCTTAGAATCCTTGTTCTACGCACAAGAGGGATAGAAGTGAAAACATACTGGCGTCCAAGGGCTGGAAAGCCCTTTGATGTCAATGTGACAGCTGCGCAGGGGTTGGAAATCCCATGGTCAACGTTGCAAGGTAGTGAAGCCCTGAGAGGCCCTAGGGGGTCACCGAGAGGCGGGTGAGGCCTCGGATGTCGCTGGTAGGCACGAGAGGTCTGTTGGGAGGCTCGAGGGGCTTGGGTTGCATCGGCGGTGACCAAGGGGTGTGTTGGTGTAGGGTTAAGGTTAGGTTGGGATAAGGGAACCCTGGTCTAGGATCGTTGCTCCGATACCTTGTTGGTGGAAAAATAAGTTCTTAAATAAACTAGAGACCCATAGGCTCTCCTATATAGGAGAAAAGCTCGGGTATATTACACAAACGATACATGAAGAAAATATAAAATATAAAAGTACTTTGAGATACGATTATCTCAACAGTAATCAACAGACCGATGCTAATCTATATATTATAGATTCATAATGATCTCAGATATTGATATATAAAGATCATAAGTTATTGCTCAGTTTAATGCTCTCGACTTATCATATTCCTTAATTTGATTCCATATAGGATCTATTTTCATTATATAATTACTTAATATGCATAGTTTACATTAGTTAATGATGTCTAATATATATCATAATTGCATTAATTTTCCTATATGTCCAAAATGTAATTGAAATTAACCATGGCATGCCCCAATCCTAGTTAAATTGACGAGGGTTGCACGTTAAGTAGCTGAAACTCACATAAGAGAGATAAATTACTAAATACTATTCTTTTTAAGAACACTATTTAGGAAATTGTCTTAAAACATTCCAGATTATTTGAACATGGATTTAAGAAAACTTTTTGGATTTCTTTGGGGCATTCCTTACTAGTGATGTGTTGCGTCGCCGGAATGTAATAAGAAGTTGGCAAGAGCAGTGACATTGTTGCCCATATGTAGATCAAAAATTGCAATGGTTCTCGCATGAGGAACCCATGAGAGTAAATATGGTAGCTCATCTGCATTGTCGCTCAGTTGCAATTTAAAATTTACGAGGGTTCTCACATGATAGACACATACGAGTAAAGAATTTAGCCCAAAAGAGGTTCCAAAGGAAGTTGCAAATAGATAGTTGTAATTGGCACTTTTATTGGCAAATCGATGGAGATAGTAGATACGATGGAAAGAATGAAGATTCAAATACTATGTCTCCAAGAGGCAAATGGGTTGGAGAGAAAGCAAGGGAGATAGAGAAGACATGCTTTAAAGCTTGGTATGAACGTAAAGATAAGAGCAGAAATGGGGTTGTAATGGTTGTTCATAAGTATTTGAAGGATTGTGTGGTTGGGGTGCAAAGATTCGGGGATCATATTATTATGCTAAGAGTGGTGCTCGAGAAAGAAAGTCTCCAATTTCACTAGAACTAGATGCTGGAATCTTCAATTGAAGTAATCAAGCTTCAAAGAGAATGTCCTAGAAGATTAATCTTGGGATTGTAGCCGAAGTGCAAATGAGATGTGGGAGGTGGTAACATATTGTATCCGAAGGGTATCCAAAGAGATGCTAGGTGAGTTAAAGGGAGGATCTCTAGGCCAAAAGGATGTTTGGTGGTGGAGCAGAGGGATGCAAAAGAAGCTCAAAATCATGTTTTAAGGCTACATCTAAGGATAACACATGAAACTGTGACAAAATACAAAATAGCGAAGAAGGAAACAAAAAAGGATATAAGCTAAGCTATGTCAAAAGCTTATGAAGTTTTGAACAAAATTCTCATCTCTAAAGAGGGACAGAAGGATATATTCTGGTTGGTTAAAGTAAGCGAAAGATAAATCAAAGATCTTTCTCAAATGAGATGCATTAAGTATGAGGAAGGTCACATGCTTGTTACTCAGAAAGATATGTAGACTAGATAGAGACTAGATGGAAGCAGTACTTTCGTAAGCTTTTCAATGGGGAAGGAAATAGACAGAACACTTAAAGAGATCTGACTAGAAGTGAAAATTACTTAAATCGTTCAAATTATAGACAAATACAAAGTAAGAAAGTAGAGGAGGCTTTGAAGGTTACGAGACCTAGGAAAGATGTAGGACATGATGAAATTTATATATAAGTTTGTAGAGTTTTACGTGGGCGTGGTTTGTCTTGGCTAAAAATTTATTCAATGATATTTGGAGAAGCAAGAAAATGCCTGAAGATTAGAGGAGAAGCATCTGATGCTTCTTTATAAGAACAAAGGAGATATTCAAAATTGTGCGAATTACAAAGGTATCGATCTGATGAGTCACACTGAAAATTTGGGAATGTGTGTTCGAAAAAAGGTTGAGGCAAATTTCCAAAGTAAAAGAAAATTAATTAGAATTCATGCCAGGTCGCTCAACTATTAAAGCCATCTGCTTGCTGAGGAGAACAATGGAGATTTATACAGTAAAAAGGGAGAACCTCCGAATGATTTTTATTGATTTGAGGAAGACTTTTGATTCTGTCGCATGGAAGATAATGTGGAGAATTTTGGAGAAAGAAAAGTATATGCCCTATACATCAACTTCATAAAGATATGTATGATAGGGCTTCATCTTGTGTAAGATACATTCTGGGAAGTTTGATTATTTTGACATCAACATTGGTCTGCATCAAGGTTCAGCCTTTGAGTCCATTCCTTTTTACTTTGATTATGGATGAGTTGAAAAGTCACATTCAGTATGAGATACCTTGGTCTGTGTTATTCTCTAATGATATTGTGTTGATTGATGAGACTAGAGATGGAGTAAAGGAGAAGAGACTAGAGATGGAGTAAATGATAAGCTTGTGGTCTGAAGACATGCATTGGAGACTAAAGGATTTCGCATGAGTAAGGTTAAAACTGAACATATATAGTGTACATCCGATGGAAGCAATGGTGAAGGAATCAAGGTGTAGATTGGTGATGATAATATCTAGGAGAGAGAATCTTTTAGATACTTGTGATCTATTTTGCAACATGGTGAAGAAATTAATGGAGATGTTATAATAGAATAAGGTGGATTGAAGTGGAGAGGAGCCTCTATTGTTCTCTATGATGAGAAAATTCCTTTGAAAGGAAACTTTTACAATGAGACCTGCTATGCTCTATGAATCTGAATGTTTGCTTGTGAACTGTAGACATTTAAAGAGAATGACAATAGCAGAAATGAAAATGCTAAGGTGGATGTGTGGATACACATACACACATACACACACACACACGTAAATATTGGATTCAAAATAATGCAGTCAAATAAAAAGTTGGTACAACTTCGATCGAGGATAGGACATGAGAAAATCACTTAATGTGGTTTGGTCATTTGCAAAGGAGGTCAATTGATGCACCAATGAGGAGATACGAGTTTTGGGATGTTAAGTCAGCTAAGAGATGGTGAGGAAGGCCCAACAGGTGTTAGAATGAGAGTATACGAAGGGATCTTAGTTTTATGGATCTAAGCCCAAGAGCGATCCGATATAGATATGAATGGAGGCAAAGAATACATGTAGTCGATCCTACGTAATGGGGGAAAAGGCTTTGTTGTTGTTGATTTAAAATGTAATTGGCTCTAATTAGATCATTAATATATGCATAAAAAATTTCATTTGCTATACGAGGGTAGGATAGCTTGGAATTAAGTTTCGAAATTTACGATATAATATGAAAATTCATGAAAATACACATGTATTCAATCCAACCTGTCAGAGTGGTATAAATTTTATGGACATGCGATACTCAGATCTTCTAGAATCACCCAAACATGTTGTTAAAACTGGATACCTCCAAAAAATACCTCGTGTGAAAGTGCTTAGACTTTCGATCCAAATGCATACATGTGATCCCCACATTGACCCACTCACATTGGTATAATTTTATTGACATTCAGTACATGGATCTCTCGGAATCCTCCAAACATTTCAAGATAACTAGATATCCCAAAAACATGCCTCACAAGAAAGTGCTCAGATTTTTAATCCAAGCATTGTGATCCCCACTTCATTCACACCATAGTGACATATTTTTTTTCGACATACGATACCTGGATCTCCCAGAAATTGCGAAGAACACTGAGATGAAATTTGGTATCTGACTTTGCATGAGACGGTACATAGGACTCATGCATCACATTGAAGCGAAAATAGTACCCAGGTCACGTGGACCAACAACAAGCGGTACTCCGATCCTTCTGGGGCTCTCTGTCGATTCCTCCACACAGAAAATGACCTCGATGTCTTTGCATTGGCACCTTCAGATTGTCGAACGTAGGGTGGCGGTGACAATGGTGGAAGAGCTTTGACGGTAATCCGATAAGCTCACTCGATGGAATAAGCCAAGTGATCTAACTACTTGGCTTATATAGGTTCAGTTTGGGGGCTACAAAAGCCATCAATGATCTTGTTTCATGCGTAACTGTCGCATACTTTATATGTTTCGATGTTCTTGGCTTGTCGGAAAGGTCTCAAAGTGTACTACAAGATAGATCTTACTTATCTTATTTGGATACTAGATTAGGTTGGAAGTTAAATTAGTTTTTTTATTATTCATGGTTTCACATTATAAAAATATCAAAGAAAGTCTCATTCCCAAGACTTAAGTGTGATCTCTAATTAGTTCTTATCCTCATGTAGTAAAAATTTAAAAAGAATAAGCCCATTAAGACAACAAAGAAAGTGAAACCTATAAAAATTTGAAAAGAGGAATGAAATAGAGTTTCAATTTCATGCATGTAAACAAGTGAGGGTATTTCTCCCTCATGCATGCCTTTGACTCCCATGTATCTTCAACATTTTGTCTCTACCAAAGGACCTTAAAAAATGGAATTTCCTTCCTACCGCGTCTCTTGACCGTGTTGTCCAATATTTACATAGGTGCCTCGGGAAAGGAGAGGTTTGACTCGACAACTAAGTCCTCATAAGGCATCATGTGTCTAGGATTTCAAATGTACCTATGTAGGTTTGACATGTGAAATACATCGTGCACACCCTCAAGAAGAAGGTGAAGTGCAATTATGTAGGCAACTTTCCTGACACGAGCTAATATGTCAAATGATTCAACAAATTACGGTGCCAACTTGTCTCTAGCACCAAATATCTGCACCCCCTTCATCGAGTATACTTTCAAAAATACAAAATCCCCAACTTGTAACGGTAGGACATATTTAGATATGTAGAGTTAGGAATAATTTATGCTTTAAAAGCACAAATGCATAATACGAAACCTAAATCTTGACATCTTGTTGTCGGTGGTTCGCGTAACTCTTCTGTTGTCTCCGAGCTGTCAGCAACTTTTGCCTTCCCATCTCAATAGCTCTAGCAATCTCCTCTATGATGTCGGTGGTTTAAAGAGCACTATCACCCAACTACTACCAACTCAATGGATTAGTACATTAGCATCTGTGCAATACCCCAAATGGTGCCATGATGATGTTAGAATGGAAGATATTGTTGTACACAAGGTTTAAAAATGTGAGGCGGTCTAAGGTATTTTCCCAGTATATAAGATGAGGCATAATCCTCGAGCTGGTCAGTGCATAAGCCACAATTTTTTAGAAAGAGAAATTAAAACTAATGCAAATTATACTGCAATAAATAATGACAATACAAAATATTACATCATATTATCAAAAAATGCAATACAAAGTACAAACTATAATTATTCAAAGATAAGGCATGATTGCATAATTATAAAAGGAAAAAGGAAATGGGAAAAGATTTCAACATAAGCGTAAATATAATGTAGTATATTATACATCACATTCATATGATTCATCAAAAAATCACTAATCATCAACATTGATTCAACGAATCAACATCAATTATCTCATCGGTCATTAACATTGTCACCATCATCGTTACTACTTTTACTACATGTTGGATCCTCAAGAGAATCATTCGTATAATTCAAATGTACATCATCACCGACCTCATCATCACTTACACATTTGTCATTATTAAGGGAAAACAATGAATTGATTTCCCTTGAGACCCTAAGGTTCTCTTATATAGAGGAGATACCTGTTGAGTAAATTACATAATGAAGACAAAAAAATGGAAAATACATTAAAGAGATAAAAGATAGAAGATATCTCACCTCCCCCCTCAAGCTGGAGCATAGATATCAATCATGCTCAGCTTGGAACAACATCTCTAGTAAGGCCCTCTGCTAAGGCTTTGATAAGTACTTATGTTGTCGATCATCTGAGCTAACATGATTAGAGAAAGATATGGACCTTCTATATCATGTCTAGAGTGTAGTGATAGTCTACCTTGATATGCTTAGTTCTCTCAAGGAAGGTTAGATTGTTGGCGATAGAAAGAGTAGCTTGGTTGTCGCATTGGAGGTGCATGGGAAGAGCTACCTCAATAGTTATGTCAGTAAGACAGATCTTGTAAAGCCTTGAACTTGGTCTCTCTAAGATCCTATATCATAAGACCCGACTCGTTAAGAGGAAACCAGTGGAATTTGTTTCGTATGAATTGGACTTCGTTTGGAATTGTTATGATTTTCGGAAGAAAGAGAAGTAAAGAGGTTTAAGATAGCATTAACCAATAATGACCATCATTAAGACTAATTAAACATGATTAAAGAAACTAATGACGAATTGAAAACTACTAATGACCATTAGTAAACAATAATAAATAGTTAGCAGAAGATAAGCCTAACTGTAAAAGTTAAATAGTAATTAGGGAAGTTTAATCATGATTAGCGTTGATTAAACGTCATTAGCGAATCTAGAATCCTCTGGAATGTTCTAACTTAAGACCTAAGTTTCGGATAAGTTTTGGCCAAAAGCATGGGTCGCTAACTGTGATTAAGGGCTAAACCATGGTTTACTAACAATGGTTAGTGCTTTCTAGATCCTATAAATACCCCCCACCCATTAATTCTCTACGATTTCAACTACCACCACCCCAAGGGATAGGGTCAACAGGTCGGGAGCAGGAGTAGGAGGCAAGGAAGGAGCGCTAGCGAACCGCTGCCGGGAGAACGAGGAGGAGGAAGGTAAAATCCTCTCTTAGTTTGCTTCGTGAGTTAGGTTTTTGATCCTTTCAATTTCGTTATTGCTTTCGTCTCGATGATTTTATAGAGGAAACACTTTCTATTTTTCTTTCAAAGTATGTCTCAATATAAGGGGAAACTCTGTTGAAATTTTCTTGGAAATATCACCCTATATAAGTGGAAGTTTTGCCAAAATTTTAAGAAAATTATGATTTTCGCGTTCTTCGTGTTTTTCATGTGTTCTTCGCGCCCTTTGGTTTCTTCATTCATTCTTCATGTTCATGGCATGTTCCTACTGTTTTTGACAAGAAAATGAGATTCGATCGTTTCAGGAGCCTTAAATCATCCTTTCTGAAAATGAAACATAATAAAGCACTTCATACGCAAGAGAGAGCTCGATTAAGTAACGAAATCCTTCCTTTTGCCTTTGGATTTTCATATAGATCGTTGAAATTTCAGATTTTATGTTCTCTTCTATGAAGAATCCTAATTTTGGCTATTTTTAAGAATGTATAAAAAATTGCTTTGTGATTCCCACTAAAATAAGGATTAAGTATAAAATTGATGTAGTGGCTTAGAAAGTTAGGGTTTTGGAGTTAAAATAAGCATAAATACGAGTATATATACATATGAGTAATATATATGTGAGTTTATACTAAGTGTTGATGATTATACAAATCGAAGACTTAACGAAAGAATTACATCATGGGGATTGATGTGTTTTGAGTTGGATCCTGAAAAGGATCGTGTGTCAAGTTAAGATGATTGGGAGTAGAACTAAAGGTCAAGCATGCAACTTGTAGGTTTGTCAGAAGGAACCCGTATTGGCATTTCCCTACCTAGGTGGTACACAGTTGCCCTGTTATGATAAGTGCAGACAAAATGAATGAGTTGCGTTGCATGGCATTGGAAGCCAATATAATCGGGTTGAACGATAGAAGATGTGGTCGTGCCATGTGGTGGCATGAGTGGTTCAATAGCGACTGGTTCACGATAGCATGTATTTAAAGCCACTAGGTTATATGATTAAATGTTAGCTTGTTGTTTAAGAAACGGAGTCCTCGAGGACAGTGTTCTCATCTATTTACGAGGCTGAGGGTTTGAGACCCTAGATAATAAAATAAAAGGAAATTGTCAGGGTAGTATTGGAGGATTGCTTGAGGCGACGTGTTGTAGCATAAGCTTACCAAATCAACATAATATGCACTGCCGAAGTGTCCATAGCTTCGGAGTCCAAGAATGGTGGGGTTCCCATGGACTAATCCCTGATAAAGAATAGAAAGGAATATGACTTAAATTAATTTGAAGGAATGTTACTTTTCATGACAACAAGTTTTGCAAAATTACACTATTTTGTTTGCTTTTCTCTTCTTCGTTACTTAGTACTCGCTAATTATTATTGTATGATTTATGGAAAACCCAACAGGTGTCAGTGAGCCATCGCAAGGACTTTAATAATCCAACCAGCTTACATAATAGACATCTAGCCAGCCATGGTAGATTTACATTGTAAGGTAGGTAGTAATCTTTTTGTGTATTTATTTTCAAGATGATGTACATGTAAATGATTATTATCGGGACAATATATCAAGTGAACTTGATTTTGTGAATGGAAATGTGTTAAAATACTTTCTTCTGAGTTCTTTTATTTGCAGACTGTATCTGAATGTTAGTTGTGATTGCTGATAAATTATTGTTGAGTAACCAGATCCAGATATGGGAGGATTCTACTGCCCGAAATCGGAGTCATGATAGTTTGGTATCAGAGCTCGTTTACTCCAATAATATATTTAGTAGTTGACAACTATGAGTGGTATTCAAAAACTAGGGTTTTATTAAGATTTTTGATCATAATAAGTGACTGCAGCACCATTCACAAATCATTGTCCCTTATGTACATTACGCAAAACTGTTTAAGACCTAACCTCTGTCCTTAACTCATCCCAGGATTATGGCAGATCAAGACGTGTCTAGGCAATTAGCGGCTATTATGACAATGCTGCAAGAAGTGGGGCAGAAGCAGCTAGCGTTAGAGGAGAGGCTCAATACACTAGCTGAGAGACCTGAGGCATCAGAACCTGTGGATGCTAGGATTGAAGGTTTTTTCCATATTTCTGAGGAAGAATCTAGTTACCATTCTTCAAATGAGTCTACTCCTACCCCAGGTGAAGAAACAATGGAGAGGTCACTTCTTAGATACCAAAGATTACTAGATAATTACTGAAAGGGAAAGATTCCTTGATTTAAAGGCATAAAGACACTTGAGGCAGAACTATGGCTTGATGATATCAGTAGGATGTTGAGAATAATACACGCACCAACAAACACTTGGGTGCACTTTGCTGATTACTCCCTACCAGACTATGCAAGACGATGATGGAGAGTCATTTCCAAGAAATTAGTAGATCCTATTCCATAGGATGTTTTTGAAGAATGGTTTCGATCTCACTTCTGTCCCTCCCATTGGGATGAATTGAAAAGGAGGGAGTTGGCATCTTTGACCCAAGGATCCAAAAATGTACGTGATTATCATATTCACTTTACAGAGCTTCTACGTTACTCCCCAGCTCTAGAAGCTTCACCACAAGAGTATCTTACCAAATTTGTTAGCGGACATCAGGAAGATTTGAGAGAGAAGCTTACAGGTTTTAGTACCACTGTAGATGAAGCGGGAGATTTGTTAGCTTGCAGGTATTAAGATGGAGAGGAATGAAAACCGCCAAAGAAGAAGCTCTCAATTTACTGGTGGACCATCCAAACATATGTCAAATTATAATTGAAGAGACAGTCGTTATCATCTAATTGGGTCTAGTATAAACTCGCTACAAACTTTGAGTCAGGAATTATCTAGAAGAAGGGGTTTCTCTAGACCTCCACTATATTCTCGCGATGCGGTAGCAAGAGCTAGTACCTTCATGGCTGGGTCTTCAACTCAAACAGGAGCACGTGTGTGTTCTTACTGTCATCAGGAAGGCCACATCAAGAAAGAGTGTCCTATGTTGAGAGGTTCAAGGTTTAAACAAACCCCAATTACCATCTACCTAAAGCAATAGAGGAACACGTGGACGAAGACAAGGCATAGGTCGTGGTGCACAAGGAGCGCCACCTACACAGCAATTACCACAAAGTGTTGCGTGTTCTAGCTTGCTTATTCCTAATGTCTAGCTCATTGCAATTACTGAAGAACAAGCCTACAATTCAAGAACGGTCGTACGAGGTACCATTACTATTCATGGCTTTTCAATACATGCCTTACTTGATTCTGGTGCTTCCAATCATTTATTACTCGACGGTTAGTACCCACTTTGGGTAAAATACCAGTAGAAGTACAACAGTCCTATCTGATCAAGGAACCATGAGGACAAGTATTTATAATCCGAAAAATCCTGGATAATTGTATAGTACTAATAGCGGGAAATCAGTTACATGTTTCACTACTACTAAGCAAGATGGAGGACTTTGATCTTATCCCAGGGATGGATTGGTTAGAAAGGCATCACGCATGTCTTGATGTTTTTAGAAGACAGTAATGTTTCACCTTCCTAACTTGATAGAGTTCCTGTTCATTGGAAAGACATCCAATGATAATGTCGAATATATCTCCAATATGAAGGCACAACAGTTGTTAGACCAAGGGTGCCAAGGTTATTTAGCCTATGTACCACTACATCAGGGTCAGATAGAATGATGAAAGATGTACCTATAGTGTGCGTGTTTTCTGATGTATTTACAGAGGAACTACTTGGATTATCATCTGAATGAGAGATTGAATTTGAAATCTCTCTCATACGTGATACTCAACCTATCTCTATCCATCCATATTGGATGGCACCGACTGAGTTACGAGAGTTAAAAGTACAGTTGCAAGAACTGTTAGATAAAGGATTCATTCGTCCTAGTACTTCACCATGGGGTGCACCTGTTTTATTTGTAAGGAAAAGGGATGGGTTAATGAGGTTGTGCATTGACTATAAACAACTAAACAAGAAGACCGTAAAGAAGAAGTTTCCTCTACCAAGAATAGATGATCTCTTTAATCAATTAGAGGGTTCAATTGTGTATTCCAAGATTGACGTAAGCTATTTATACCATCAATTGAAGATAAAAGATGCGGATATCGCGAAGATAGCTTTTTGAACTAGATATGGACCTTATGAATTCTTAGTTATGTCTTATGGACTGATAAATGCCCCAGCATCCTTCATGGATCTCATGAATATAGTATTAAAGGAGTTCTTAGATCACTTTTTAGGGGTCTTTATTGATGATGTGCTTATTTACTCCAAGGATAAGTATATGCACGAATACCATCTCAGACGGGCACTTGTAACTATACGGAAGAATGAACTGTATGCTAAATATAGCAAATGTGACTTCCAGATATCTGAAGTGCCTTTATTAGGCCATGTTATCACTTGGAAAGGTATATCAGTTGATCCTACAAAGGTTATTGTAGTGATGAGTTGCAAACATCCGAAGACGGTCACATAAATACGATCTTTTATGGGATTAGCTGGATATTATAGAATATTTGTGAAAGACTTTTTCACGAATAGCGTTGCTAGTGACTAGAATAACGCATAAGGAAGTTCCGTTCATATGGTCCGATGTATGCGAAACTAGTTTCCAAACACTGAAAAGATGCCTAACATCTGCACCCATCCTTACTCTACCCTCCGAGAGTGAAGTGTTTACAGTATACGTCGATGCATCTAAAGAAGGACTTGGGGCAGCTCTTATGCAACATGGTAACGAAATTGCATATGCATCACGACAACTTAGGACACGTGAGAAGAACTACCTAACACATGACCTTGAATTAGTTGTCGTAGTTTTTGCTTTAAAGATATGGAGACACTACCTCTACGATATTACTTTTGAAATCTTTACAGATCACAAAAGCTTGAAATATATGTTTGATCAGAAGGAGCTCAATATGAGACAGATACGGTGGCTCGAGTTGTTGAAAGGCTATGATTGCACTATCTCCTACCACCCTATTAAGGGTAACGTCGTAGGAGATGCCTTTAGTATAAGAACTTATTCACCTGGGTTGGTGAGTGCTATCCACTTATGGGGTTTACTATCAACGTTAAGTGAATGGAAATCATTTGATAGTAGTGCCGATACTATACTTATTTCTTTACGATACAAACCAAAGATCTGGGATAGAATAAAGAAAGGACAGGAGGATGATCCACTCCTTAAAGACTTGAGACAACAACTTGAGAAGAATGAGATAGAGGGATTCCACATACAAGATGGGTTACTATATAACCATCACAGAGCTTGTGTTCCAGACATACCTGAACTGAGGAAAGACATCTTACGTGAAGCCCATTGTTCTAGATTATCTATTCATCTATGCATTACGATGATGTATAAGGATCTTCATTCATACTTTTGGTGGCTAAGAATGAAGCAAGATGTTGCCGAGTTTGTGAATTTATGTTTCGCTTGCCAACAAGTAAAAGCTTCACACCAAAAACCACCAGGATTGTTACAACTCCTCCCTATACCTGAATGGAAATTGGAAAGCATTTCCATGGATTTTGTTACTGGCTTACTGAAGGATATGGTATAATACTCAAGCGCATCACGGAAGCGTGAGCGTCGTATCGAACACGACCAAGAACGACTAGTCGGAGTAGTTGCTCTATGCAGCGGAGATTAAAAAATTTTCATGCGATGAAACCACATGATCCAAGAACACTTCTCGGATCGTTTCGTCTAAACCACAAACAAATAATAGGATTACCTCTTGAAGCGTGGTTGTGTCGTGTCTCTAAACGAAGAGACCTCTTGTCTCAAGTCCGATACGACGGAGGAGACGCTTGCCAGCACGGGGATGAACCACGTGCTTCTGCAATCCATGTTGATGATCCAAGCGATGGATCTCCTAATCTCGACACATGAGATCTGACGTCTTCTTTATGAGTGAGGCGCACCGAGGGAGACGGAGATCCACGAGCAAAGGGTCAGGCAGCATAACGACGATGCTACGGCGATGGAGACTTCCTCTAGGGCATCCATGGTGGATGGACATGAGAGAAGAAGAGAGAGGGCTGTCATGTAGAGAGAGAGAGATGCTTCAAAAGCATTGTGTAAAGAAGAGCAATGGGGTGCCTCTCCTTTTATAACATTTTGGAATCCATGGATCTCGATCCATGGGACAACACAAATCCAACGGCTCTCGTTGATTGTGTTTCTTTCAATGGCTTAGATTTTGTTGGTAAAAAAACCAAATTTAATAAAAAATCAAATATATAATAAATATAATTCGATTTATATCAAATCAATATCTATTGGAGAAAAAAGAAGGATGCAAGCCTCCTTCCATAAAGGGGGTGGACGGCCATGAGTCCTATAAGGACTTGGTAGTCATCCCCTCTCCTTATTAAGAAGGGAGCCTTTATTACATGACATTGCATTATCTCATGATTCTCTCCAATATTTGCAACAACTTTTGTTGCAAATTAATTCACAAAAAATAAATCCAATTTATTTTGGGAACATTGCAATCATGCCATTGGAAATTTGTGAATCACATTCACAACCCAAAATTAAATGTAAATTACATTTTCAATCTTAATGTCCAATGTGAATCCAATTCACAATAACATTTAATTAGCAAATGTAAATTACAAATGCCCATCTTATATATTATAAATTACATTTATAATATATATGACTAATATGGATATCTATGTTCATATTATTCATATCCATGATAATTAAATCACATTTAATCATCTTGGATCTCTATTCTCATGTGCCCAAATAATATGAATCACATTCACATTATTCACATCTTTGATAATTAAATTACATTTAATTATCTTAGATAACTCTCTTTATAAGATGAATCAAATTCATATTACTCATGATAATTAAATCACATTTAATTATCCATTTTCTCAATGCTCAGATACATAATATCAACAATGAAACTATCTTAAACCCTTTAAAGGATAATGCGCTTTCTCCGCGAATACTTGGAGATAAGGACAGTGCGATTGTATTGTTCCACGTATAGTGACTTAGATATTGATCTCATATCTCAGATCCAGATCAAGGGCCTCCCATAGATGCTTGATTAATCAAGACCGCAAATCTAATCTTCTCATTGCATCTGAATCACATTCAGATCAAGGACCAACATCTGGACTAAGATCAGATTACTTCTCTACTGAGAGGAGTCACTAAAATCCAGGCCCGTTTCATCACACCCGAGGAATGGAAGCGTCATGGTTATACAATCGTTTATGATCACATCACCCTCAGGTATTTCCAATACCGGTACATCCTGCATAATGGAAGACCCAGAATAAACCCGAAGTATTAGATCAACTTTATACTGTCTACTTCATGGTTTTATCATTAAGTTTCTCATTCGATCATTGGGAGTTGGTATCGATCATATAATTTCCAAAAAAGCGTATATCACATCTATGTCTTGATCATATATTTTCCAAAAGTACATATCAAACCTACAAATTCAGTCAATCTTCCAAAGCGAGACGACCGTGTGCACGGAATTGGATTCATCCCAATATCTCATGAGTGAGCTCATGTCTTCCGGTTTAGTAACTGAACCTGTATGATCTCTTTGATAGATCGTATTACTCATATGCCCTTATATGCACACAAGCGCGCCGGTGTATAGACCTTGGTTAGGTCATCAACCTATTGGTCTGCCAAATGTACATACTCAAACATATAGTAACACATCTGTCTCCGGTCAGAGGATGCATGACTGTATCGTGATAGCATACGATACAGGACTTTGTTTATCTTGATCTCGTTGAGTCAACTCCTTGACCCATATAATCTAACAACTCCGAATCTCTATTCCTATGCAGAGGACCTGCATCAAGAAGTCGGTCAGATATCGGCCTTTAGAGATAAGGATTGACATCTCCTACTCAGGATGGAGATCATCTCTTAACAATCATCTGACGGTGCTTGATGAGTCATCAATCTAACTCTTTAGATATTCATCCAAAAACCAGCCTCTATGATTCAACAGTTGAATCAATAGCTGTATGATCATCAAGATGGCCAAGGTACATAACCCTAATTGTACTAAGGGACCTATTATGCAAATTATTTATTCTTCATTTCAGATCAGGGATTGATATTGCAATAACATTTATTGCATAATGGCTTGCCGTAGGCTCGCATTTCCAACAATCTCCCACTAGCCCAAATAGCCATTAATGGGCTAATCATTTAAAACCACACTCATGTGAAAATCATAGGCTATTTAGAAAATAGCTAGGTAAGATGATCATTCACTTTGTTCCTGCGAGACCACGCCAAGTCCTTTTACAGCACTTGCATATCCCCAGTAACAGCGCTCGCATCTAGTGCGAGTGTCGCATCTCATGCAACCAATACTCAATCTTGTTAAAGCTATTATAGTGTCCTTGACACTACAGCTTAACAAATATCATAACCAGTATTTCCATAATCCTTATGAGAATACCCTTATACCAGGAGACACTATCTCTTAATGTATCCATAGTTAAGACGTTTTAGATCTCTATCTATAAAGTCTTAAGTTTTAAAGATAAGACTTTGAGATCTCTATCTCAAAAATCTTGTCATCTATGAAGATTTTGTTATTACTGCAATCAAATGTTTTCTCTCCATAGTAGGATTAGCAACATTTTACTACTCCTACTGCATGGCAGATATCTTGCTTTTGTACACATCTAGCATACACTCAGCTTCTCGTAACTAATGCACAGGTGCAAGTAGTTATAGAATTCACTTCCTCAACTCTTTGATGTGCTATCCCTTTAGATAGGTCAGTACCATATCTTAAGGGATGGAAGCCTTTCTTGGAATTTTCTAGAAAATGTAATACGTTCAAGGTGTACAACTATTGTGACAATCCCAATACCATCTTCTCTTTGCTTCTGAACATATTAAGAACTAAGATCCAAGAGGTATCATTGAGATCATATCTCAAGTTATGGACCAACCAGATTATAAAACACTTATTATCATCCTTATATCATTCTAAATAATTAGGATTTTATCTACATTTAGCATGATGAACACAAATGGTACTCCAACTAAGCTTCATATGGTTCATTAAGATTCTATTTGAAATCATAGCATTTATAATTTCATCAAATCTTATGTTCCAGCTACAAGAAGCTTTTTTGAGTCCATAGATGGATTTCTTTAGCTTGCACATCTAGCTTTCCTCAACCATGAAGCCCTGGGGCTAGTTCATGTGAATATCCTCAGAGAGGTATTCGTAGAGGAATGCAATCTTGACTTTCATCTCATGGAAAGTAAAGTCAAGTTGTGTAGGTCAGGTTCCCTTTCTCTTGATGATCCATTTACACCTTTACAGGTCTTACCCATATAGGTGGATCCTCAAGGTTCCATATACAACACTTGTATGTGAAGTCTACATTAGACTTTTATTGCTAACATCCATCTATCCATGCTATGATCTTCAGAAGCTTCATCACATGAAGTTCGATCATTGTCAGATTTCTCTGACACATGGAATTCTTCCTCAAACTCATTTCAAGAAGTTTTAGTGTTTCATCGTTAATTGTCCTTTTAGTTTCCAATTTCAGGAGCCTCATTATCTTCTCAAGATCAAATGAGTTCCTACACTTCATTTTCATCTTGATTCTCAAGAGTCTCAACCTCTAAGAATCACATTCTCAGAGATGAGATATTTTAAGAATCTCAAGGTCATAAAGTAGGTATCCAATACCATCCTTTATTTTTAGAATGAAGCAGCACTCTCAAGTGCTAGATTCCATCTTGCATGGAACCTTATTAATGATATACTTTGTAGTCTCCACTAAACATTCATACCTGGAAACTAAGGGATAATTATGATAAAAATTCATCATTGATAACATCAAGTCACACATGATCCTATTGTATCTCCCTATAACTTTATTAAGTTAAGGTGTGTTAGGAGGATTGAGATAGAAACGATATTCATATCTCCATAAGGTATCCTTTGAATTCATCTAACAGGTACAAGCTACCTAAATTAGATCAAATTCATTTTATCTTCCATCAAACATTGGTTGTAAACCAAAATTATGAAATCTTTGAACATTTCAAAGTTTTCTTTAGGCGAAGAGAAGAAATATCACATCATACATAATCGTCAATAGATATCACATATCCATAATGTTTACTATAATATAGATGATCCGCATACATCAATCAGTATGAGATCCTGAATACCTTGACATCTTACACCATTCCAAAGAAGGATGTAGTGGACATTTTACTTTGAATACAATATTCATAAGTATGCAAGTTTTGAAATTTTAGACATTCTAAAGTTTCATTTCTTACTATTCTATTGATCAAATCAATAGACAAATGTCCAAGGCTTGATGCTAGATCATTGTCAAATGATCTTTATCCTCCTATTGATCTTAAGGTTTAATTTCAGTATTTAGAAATGTTAATGAATCATTCATTAATTTTCAAATTTAGTGGAGTACATTAGATTTTAGATTACTATCTGAAATATCTCCATCATAACTCTTTGTGATAGATTTATTACAGAATTTATGTTTATTTCCAACATTTAGAAATAAACGATGAGTGTATTCTAATATCTAGGTAATAGAGACATTCTCTAAGACTAAGGGCTCTTCCACTGAAATTATGAAGCCTTTCAATCCAACAGAGATTGTTGCAACAATTGCATCAATATCTATGTGGATGACTATAAGCCTTAAGATCAAATTTTCTAGTCTTCTAAAACATATGCAACCCATTGCAAGTGTTGTAGAAGATTGAGATACAATTACAAGACTTTGTCTTATTCAATAAGCAAGTCAATATCAATGATTTAAGTGGATTATTCTGATGCTCTATCCGAGTCCTTCTCTTAGGATTCCAGACAGAATTGATAGTCATACTATCAACACATCAACTTATTGTAGTATTGGCATTCATCCAACTCTTTGGATGTAATATGGAAGCCACAGAATTACAGTCAACTCTTTGACTACACTTCTTACTTGGGCCCAATCCATGCTTCACTGTGCTCCCTTTATCTATGAACAACCATTACTTAAGACTAAGGATCTCTTTGTTAAATTCAAAAGAATTCAATGTAAGAGCATTTCGACATTTATACATGCTTCATTAAATTCATACAATATGAATATTATGAAGCTTCAGGAATGACTAAAGTATTGACTGTTGAGTGATACACTGATCATGTCTACATCCATCTAGACTCTTAAAACATTAGTTCAGGTAGGAATTCAAACATTTTGAATATATCATCTCTTATGGAGCCACCATTCTGCATGATGCAGAAAACCATGTCATTCATGATTAAATGTTGAGCACATGTGTATGCGAGAACATCTTCCTAAGTCTTTATAAGGATTATTTGACAATTGCGATCATCATGGACATGTCACTTACAAAGTACATTTGATGAGAGATCAAGACTATAGAGACAAACAAACCCAAGGGTTGTAGTCCAATTATCTATTTAATCATTATTCCTCATTGGTATGAGGATCCTTGCATATTGCAACCACATACATATATGTGTCCAACTGCAAGTACAATATCTGGATCATGAGTCCAATCCATGATATTTTACTGGTTATTATTGAGTATAACATTGAGTGGGTTTAAATGAAGGATTATCTGAAATAAAAAATTTGCATAAGTGTATATATTTATATACATATTTTACTTTGATTTTGGAATTTTTATATCAAAGTTGTCTTGCCTTGTCAACACCGAAAGTTCATTCCCTTAATTACTCTCAACGTAAGAAATATACTTACTATTATATCTCAACCAAGATCAGGGATCTCCTTCCTTATCTTTGTTGCATCCCAATAATATGAGAACCTACCACTCGGATAAAAAGAAGCGAGAACGCATTCCACCTTGCAAGTCCAACTTGCATCTCCCAACTCGGTCTTTAACATCCAGAACCACCACCCCTAAGGCAACGTTGACCCGTCATTAATTGAACCAACCGTCAACAGGAATACAACTCGCTATGCACAATCCAATATCGCCCCAATAATATGAGGACCCGATATTTGGGTCACTACGCATACATCCTTACTCTTTCGAGAAGCGAAGAGCCCGATCCAGATGTGCTTGCATACAGGAGCTATTAGCTCGGACAGGAGTCTCCTGCATACAATCCCTGGCGACGGAACCCTCCGCCTTGACGGGAGACCATGGATGTCACTTATGTGATCCTCCATATCATATTCAAATTCTAATTAATCATTATGAATCATATTCATAGTGGTTAATTCTTCCAAGGGAAATAACATCTCTATTTATAATAGAGTGTTTTAATTTTAATTGGATTGCAATTAATCTAGTCATATTAAATTAATGATTTAATAAATGTCCAACAAATATTTTTAATTGTTACTTGAATTATGGTATTATCTCAAATACGTATTATTTCGAATTTTAATAACAAGAAATACATCTTGATTTCTTAAGCATTATACTAACCCTACCCGCAGTCATGGCTAGTACAGACAAGAGTGGGACGGACCAGATACGTTGCAATCCGCTACCCCAGTGCTCTCCGAATATACACCATATCCACCTCGGGAAAGGATAATGCAAAATAGATTACTTTGTACCTGAGATGATCATCGGTTCTTCAATCGAAATTATACCATATAATAATAATCAAAATAATTTTGATTAACATTAAAATGAGATTTGCTAAATAAATTCTAAATACTATTTAGGCAACATGTTTGTTGGAATGTAGATCATGTAGATCATGTAACCAATTAGTGATCTAGATCACATCTAATCAATATTGGTTAAGACAATGTCATTTAAGGAAATAATTATCATCAAATATTTCACAAATATTTATGTACAATTATTCTAGGAAACTAAACAATTTAATATCACTAATTAATTAAATGATAATAACTAGGTTCTTGATTAGGAAAGTATTTCACTTACTAAAAATATTATATCTCAATCAATTTAAATCCAAATTTAGCAAAGTAAGATCCTAAAATTTGCTAATTTGATATACAACAAAACCTAAGTGATTTGCATGCATTTCAAGGCCTCTCAAATCCACAACTAACTCTTTAATTACGTTGTGATTCGCAGTCCCCGAAACTGTGGATACATGTTCATTAAAATGAGCATAACTTGAGCAAACGGAATAGAAATTACATAAACTCAGATCCTATGGTTTCATTATTTAATGGGGAACAAAATAAAATTATCATTTTTGTGTTTAAATAATTTAAACAGTTCCGAAAATAATCTCAAAACAGAGATGCCAAAATGAAATGCAAGAAAACTTTCGCAAACTCTAACGAACCCAAGTCGTCCACGGTTTATGGATCGCATCCAAAATCATCGACCTAAGGCTTTGATACCACTTGAAGGATATAGTATAATCGTCAAGCGCATCACGGAAGCGTGAGGGTCGTATCGAATATGACGAAGAACGACTAGTCGGACTAGTTGTTCTAAGCAGCGGAGATTAAAAAATTTTCATGCGATGAAACCACGTGATCCAAGAACAATTCTTGGATCGTTTCGTATAAACCACAAACAAGTAATAGGATTACCTCTTGATGCATGGTTGCGATCGAGTCTCTAAACGAAGAGACCTCCTGTCTCATGTCTGATCCGACGGAGGAGACGCTTGCGAGCGCGGGGATGAACCGTGTGCTTCTCGTAATCCATGTTGATGATCCAAGATGTGGATCTCCTGATCTCAACACACGAGATCCGATGTCTTCTTCATGAGTGAGGTGCACCGATGGAGACGGAGATCCACGAGCAAAGGGTCGGGCAGCATAACGACGACGCAGCGGTGATGGAGACTTCCTCTAGGGCATCCATGGTGGACGGCCATGAGAGAAGAAGAGAGAGGGCTGTCATGTAGAGAGAAAGAGAGAGAGAGATATGCTTCAAAATCATTGTGTAAAGAAGAGCAATGGGGTGCCTCTCCTTTTATAACATTTTGATATCCATGGATCTCAATCCATGAGACAACACAATTCCAATGGCTCCCATTGAATGTGTTTCTTTCAATGGCTAAGAAAATGTTGCTAAAAAACCAACAACTATTAATTTATAAAAATCACATCTATAATAAATATAATTTGATTTATATCAAATCAATCTCTATTGGAGAAATAGGAAGGAGGCAAGCCTCCTTCCATAAAGGGGGGTGGACGGCCATGAGTCCTATAAGGACTTAGTGGTCGTCCCCTCTCCTTATTAGGAAGGGAGCCTCCTTTCTATATTACATGACATTGCATTGTCTCATGATTCTCTCCAATATTTGTAACAACTTTTGTTGCAAATTATTTCACAAAAAATAAATCCAATTTATTTCGTGAACATTGCAATCATGCCATTGGAAATTTGTGAATCACATTCACAATCCAAAATAAAATGTAAATTACATTTTCAATCTTAATGTCCAATGTGAATCCAATTCACATTAACATTTAATTAGCAAATGTAAATTACAAATGGCTCTCTCTTATATATTATAATCACATTTATAATATATATGACTAATATGGATATCGCTATCCATATTATCCATATCCATGATAATTAAATCACATTTAATCATCTTGGATCTCTATTCTCATGTGCCCAAATAACATGAATCACATTCACATTTTTCACTTCTTTGATAATTAAATCACATTCAATTATCTTAGATAACTCTCTTTATAATATGAATCAAATTCATATTACTCATGATAATTAAATCACATTTAATTATCCATTTTCTCAATTCCGGATACATAATTTCAACAATGAAATTATCCTGAACATTTTCAAGGATAATGCGCTTTCTCCGCGAATACTTGGAGATAAGGACAAGGCAATTGTATTGTTCCACGTATAGTGACTTGGATATTGAGATCATATCTCCAATCCAGATCGAGTCCCTCCCATAGACGCTTGATTAAATCAAGACCGCAAATCTAATCTTCTCATTGCATCTGAATCACATTCAGATCAATGTCCAACATCTGGACCAAGATCAGATTACTTCTCTACTGAGAGGAGTCACTAAAATCCAGACCCGTTTCATCACTCCCTAGGAATGGAAGCGTCATGGTTATACAACCGTTTATGATTACATCACCCTCAGGTATTCCCAATACCTGTACATCCTGCATACTGGAAGACCCAGAATAAACCCGAAGTATTAGATCAACTTTATATTGTCTACTTCATGGTTTTATAAATAAGTTTCTCATTCGATAATTGGGAGTTGGTATCGATCATATACTATCCAAAAAATCATATATCACACCTAGGTCTTGATCATATAATTTCCAAAAGTACATATCAAACCTACAAATTCAGTCAAGCTTCCAAAGCAAGACGACCGTGCGCACGGAATTTGATTCTTCCAAATATCTCATGAGTGAGCTCATGTCTTCCGGTTCAGTAACTGAACTTGTATGATCCCTTTGAGAGATTGTATTACTCATATGCCCTTATATGCACACCAGCGCGCCGGTGTATAGACCTTGGTTAGGTCATCAACCTATTGCTCTGCCAAATGTACATACTCAAACATATAGTAACATATATGTCTCCGGTCAGAGGATGCATGCCTGTATCGTGACAGCATACGATATAGGACTTTGGTTATCTCGATCTCGTTAAGTCAACTCCTTGACCTAACTAATCTAACACCTCCGAATCTCTATTCCTATATCTAGGACCTTCATCAAGAGGTCGGTCAGATATCGGCCTTTAGAGATAAGGATTGCCATCTCCTACTTAGGCTGGAGATCATCTCCTACTTAGGTTTGCAAAAGATAAGACTAAACCGTGAAAGTTAAATCGTGATTAGTGAAGGTTAATCACGATTAGCATTAATTAAGTGTCAATAAAGAATTTAGAATCTTTTAGAATGTTCTAACTTAAGCCCTAAGTTTCGGATAAGATTTAACCAAAACCATGGTCCGCTAACCGCGGTTAAGGGCGAAATCATGATTTATTAACTATGGTTAGTTGTATTCTAGATCCTGTAAATACCCCCAATTCATTCTCTACGATTTCCACTACCACCACCCAAAGGGCTAGGGTCGAGAGGTTGGGTGGAGGAGTAGGAGGCGAGGAAGGAGCGCTAGCAAAGCGTTGCCGGGAGAACGAGGAGGAGGAAGGTACGATACTCTTTTAGTCTGCTTCGTGAGTTAGGTTTTCGATCCTAGTTTCGTTATTGTTTTCCTCTCGATGACTTTATAGAGGAAACTCTTTCTATTTTCCTTTTAAAATATGTCCCCATATAAGGGCCAACTCTTCCAAAATTCTCTTAGAAATATCACCCTATATAAGGGTAAGTTCTGCCAAAATTTTAAGAAAATTATGTTCTTCGCGTTTTTCGTGTTGTTCATGTATTTTTCGCGTTCTTCGTGTTCTTCATTCGTTCTTTGTGTTCTTAGCACGTTCTTAGTGTTTTTGATATGAAAATGAAATTCGATCGTTTTAGGAGCCTTAAATCATCCTTTCAGAAAACGAAATATAATAAAACACTACATACGTGAGAGAGAGAGCTCGATTAGGTTACGAAATCCCTCCTTTTGTTGTTGGATTTTCATATGAGATCGTTGAAATTTCTGATTTTATGTTCTTTGCCATGAAGAACCCTAATTTTGGCTATTTTTTAGAAAGTATTAAAAGGTACTTTATGATTCCCACTAAAATAAGGTTTACGCATAAAATTGATGTAGTGGCTTGGAAAGTTAGGGTTTGGGAGTTAAAATAAGTATAATTGCGACTATATATGCATATGAATAATATATATGTGAGTCTATACTAAGTGTTGATGATTATGCAAATCGAAAACTTAACGAAAGAATTACATCATGGGAAATGATATGTTTTGAGTTGGATCCTGAAAAGGATCATGTGTCACGTTAAGGATAATTTGGAGTAGAACTACAAGTCGAGCATGCAATCTGTAGATTTGTCGGAAGGAACCCATATTGGTGTTTCCCTAACTTGGTGGTATACGGTTGCCATGTTATGATAAATACGCACTAAATGAATGATCTGCAATGTGTGCTACTGGGAGCCAATATATTCGAGTTCAACGACGGAAGACGTGATCATGCCATGTGGAGGCACAGGTGGTTCAGTAGCGGTTGGGTCACGATAGCATGTATTTAAAGCCACTAGGGGATATGATTAAATGTTAGATTGAGGTTTAAGCAACCGAGTCCTCGAGGATGGTTTGCTCTTTTGTTTGCCAGGATGAGGGCTTGAGACCTTGGATAATAAAAGAAAAGGAAATTGTTAGGGTAGTATTAGAGGATTGGTTGAGGCGACGTGCAACCGTATAAGATTACCAGATCAACGAAATCTCCAATCCTGAAGTGTCCACAGCTTCAGAGTCCAAGAATGGTAGGGTTCCCCTGGACTAACCCCTGAAGTGGAATAGAAAGGAATAAGACTTAAATTAATGAGAAGGAATGTAACTTTTCATGACAACAAGTTTTGCAAAATTACACCATTTTGTTTGCTTTTCTCTTCTTTATTACTTAGCCCTCGCAAATTGTTATGCTATGATTTATGGGAAATCCAATAGGTGTCGGTGAGCCATCAGAAGGACTTTAGTAGTCCAGCCAGCTTACATAGTAGACATCCAGCCAACCACAGTAGCTTTACTTTGTAAGGTAGTTAGTAATATTTTTGTGTATTTCCTTTTAAAGATGATGTACATGTAAATTGTTATAGTGGGACAATGTATCATGTGAACAATATTTTGTGAATGGAAAAAAATACTTTCTTCTGTGTATTTTTAGTTGTAGTCTATTTCTGAATGTTAGTTGTGATTGCTGAATAAATTATTGCTGAGTAACCAGATCCGGACAAGGGAGGATCCAATGGCCCGGAATTGGGGTCGTGACAGATCTGACCCACATAATTTCTGTGAGCATGTGCCATGACTCTGTATTTCAATTTTGTGCTGGATTTGGCAACCATGGTCTGCTTCTTGCTCTTCCATGACACCAAGAAACTCCCTATGGACTCTGCAAAGCTAGAGCTAAACGTCATGTCTTTAGGACACCCTGTATAATATGTATATGCAAAAGCTATAATGGCAAGGGATGTTTCTCTATTGAATAAAAACCAGTGCCAGGTGAGGCCTTCACATACCTCAGAATTATATATACAACATCATATGTACCTGTCTAGTCTTCTCTATGAACTGTCTCATTTTGCACACTACAAAAGATATATTTGACATGATGATGGTCACATAAAGAAGCATACCAACAAGCTTCCGATTCCTCATCTTGTCGACCCTCTCAGTGTCATCACCATATAGCTTCTTGCTCTTGTCCATAAGAGTCGTCTCTTACCTATAATATGCCATGCTTGTATCAGAGAGAAGATATGTAATGCACTTCCTTTTGTCCATCACAAGACCTCGCTGGTCTTGGCGAACTCCGGTCTAAGGAATTAACGTAGGCTACCAAGGCCCTTGGTCACATGCTGCTGACCTAGGAAATCCTTAGCAACCTGGATGCCCTTCTCGTCATCCCTAATGATTGAAGGATACGAGGAATCATCAAGCGCATCACGGAAGCGTGTTGATCGCATATCATGCGATCGGGCGACTAGTCGCACTAGTCACTAGATGCAGCGGAATTTAAAAAATTTTAAATCAAGTGATGAAACCACATGATCACAAGAACATTTCTTAGATCATTTCATCAAACCATAAAGTATTAGAAATACCTATTCAAGTGTGGTTGCGATCACAAGATCTCTAAATCAAGAGATCCTCCTGACTAAAGTCCGATCTACGAGGATGACACTTGCGGGCGCGATGATGAGATGTGTTCCTCCTGCAGTCCTCGGTGAAGATCCAAGCCTTGAATCTCCTGATTTCATCCAATGAAATCCGTCGATGGAGATCCACGAGCAATAGAAGCGACAGCACAACGGCGTGGAGATGATTGCTTGTTCCCTCAAAGCACTAGGTGGCCGACCACCTTAGAGAGGACGAGAATGAGAGATATGGATAGAGAGAGAGTAGGTGTGTACTCATATTGTTGTATGTCTAGAGGAGGCTAGTGTTTCCCTCCTTTTATATTAGTTTGGAAGTCCATGGATCACAATCCATGGCATATACAAAATCAATGGTTAGATTGATATGTATATTAAATCAATGGCCATGATAATTGTTGTTCAAAAACAACAACATATTAATTTATTTTAAATTAAATATATGTTGTATTATCATCAACATAATTTAATTCAATAAATAAATCATTAATCACGAGATAATGATATGATAATTAAAAAAATAATTATCCACCAAAATCACATGGGGCATCACCCATGAGATTTGGTGGATTATCTCCTCCATTTAATTCATATCATTATATCTTGTTTATCTTTCAACATTATCCACTGAATTAATTCCAAACTAATTAGTGTATATATATTGCAAAATTATCCACTAAATTAATTCCAAATTAATTAGTGAATATTTCAATCATGCCATTGAAAATATATGAATTATATTCACAGCCCAAACTAAATTGTAAATTGCATTTCCAATTAATTTCTTAATGTGAATACAATTCACATTAACAATTAACAAATGCTGTTTACAAAGGTTCTCTCTCTTTCTCTAATATATTATAAATCGCATTTATAATATATATACACATATATCATGGGTAGCGCTATCCATAATTTGTAATCCTTGATAATCAAATCCAATTTAATTATCTTAGACAATCATTCTCATAATACTAATCCCATTCATATTATTATTGATAATTACATCTCATTTATTTATCATCATCTTATTTCTTGGATACATATATCATCAAATGAATTATTCTTGAACTCCTTCAAGAATAATGTGCTTTCTCTGCAGATACATGGAGATAAGGACAGGGCAATTGTATTGTTCCATATATAGTGACTTGGATATTGAGATCTCATCTCAAATCCAGATCTTACGTACCTCCCACTGATTCTTGATTAAATCAAGACCGCAAATCTAATCTTCTTATTGCATCTAAATCTCATTCAGACCAATGCCCAACACTTGGACCAAGATCAGATTGCTTCTCTACTGAGAGGAGTCACTAAAATCCAAACCTGTTTCATCACTCCCTCGGAATGGAAGCGTCATGGCCATACAATCGTTTATGATCACATCACCCTCAAGTATTCTCTTTACATGTACATCCTGCATACTGGAAGGCCTATGATCAACCTAAAGATTAAGATCAATTTTACACTGTCTTCTTCAAGGTTTGATCACCAAGTTTCTCAATCTTGGTCATCGGGAATCGGTATCCATCATATGCTTTCCCAAAGCATATATCATACCTTCAAATTCTTGTCACGATTCCAAAGCATGACGACCATGCATGGAATTTCATCGGTCCCAATACCTCATGAGTGAGCTCATGTCTTCCGATTCATAAGTAAACATGTATGATCCCTTTGAGAGATCGTATTACTCATATGCCGTCACATGCATACCAGTGCACTAGTGTATAGACATGGGTTAGGTCATAAACCTATTAGTCTGTCAAATGTACACACTCAGACATATAGTAACACATGTGTCTCTGGTCGGCAGATGTGTGCCTATGCTGTGACATCTATCAACATAGGACGTAGGTTATCTCGATCTCATTAAGTCAACCCTTTTACCTAACTAATCTGACACCTCCGAATCAATTTTCCCATGCAGAGGACCTACATCAAGAGGTCGGTCAGATATCAGCCTATATGATAAAAGGATTGACATCTCCTACTCATTCTGGAGATCGTCTCTTAATAATCATTAGACGGTGGTTGATGAGTCCTCTATCTAACTTTTTAGATATTCATCCAAACACCAGCCTCTATGGTTCAATTAATGAATAAACAGCTATATGATCATCAAGACGACCATGGTACATAACCCTAATTTTATAGAGGGACCTATTATGCAAATTATTTATTCTTCATTTCATATCAGGGAATAGTATGTGCAATAACATTTATTACATAACGGCTCGCCATGGGCTCACATGTCCAACAATCTCCCACTAGCCCAAAGAGCCATTATTGGGCTAATCATTTAGACATACACTCATGTGACAATCATAGGCTATTTAGAAAATATCTAGGTAAGCTGATCAGTCACCCTGTTCCCGCAAGACTACGCCAAGTTCTTTTACGGCACTTGCGTATCACCAGTAACAGTGCTCGCATCTAATGCGAATGTTGCATCTAATGCAAGCAACACTCAATCTTGTTAATTATAATGTCGTTGACACTACAGCTTAATAATTATCATAACTAGTATTTCCATATTCCATATCAGAATACCCTTATTCCTGGAGATCTCTATCTCCTAAGGTATTCTCAGTTAAGACCTTTTAGATCTCCGTATAAAAGTCATAATTTATTAAAGATAAGACACAGAGATCACTATCTCTATAGCCTTGTCATCTTTGAGGATATTGTTATTACTACAATCAAGTGTTCTATCTCCATAGTAGGATTAGTAACAATTTACTACTCCCACTACATGGCAGACATCTGGCTTTTGTACATATCTGGCATACTTTCAGCTTCTAGTAACTGATGCACAAAAGGGCAACCAATTTTAATATTCATTTCCTCAACTCTTTGAGGTGCTATCCCATTAGATAGGTCAGTACCCAATCTTAAGGTAAGAAACCCTTTCTTGGAATTTCTAGAAAATGGAACATGTCCAAGGTGTACTAGAAATGTGACAGTCCCAATACCCTCTTTTCTTTGCTTCCGAACACCTTCAGAACTAATATCCAAAAGGCATCTTTGAGAGCATATCTCAAGGTATGGAATAGCCAGATCATAAAACACTTATTATCGTCCTTATATCATTCCAAATGATTGGGATATTATATACATCTATCATGATGAACACAATGGCACTCCAACTAAACTTTATATGGTATATCAAGATTCTATCTTAAATCATAACTTTTATAATTTCACCAAATCTTATGTTCCAACAAGAAGCTTATATGAGTCTATAGATGGATTTCTTTAGCTTTCACACCTTACTTTCCCTAATCATGAAGCCCTGGGGATACTTCATGTGAATATCCTCAGAGAGGTATTCTTAGAGGAATGCAATCTTGACTTACATCTTGAAAATGTAATAGTCAAGTTATGTAGCTAAGGTTTAGCAATATTCTGATGATTTTAAGCATGGTCACCGAAGAGCAAGTCTCATTGGAAGCAATGTCTTCTCTTCCGGTGTGTAGATCTTGCCTACAAACCGTGATTTGAAGGTCTCTACCTTCTCACTAGGTTACCTCTTCTCTTGAAGATCCATTTACACCTTAACAGGTCTTACCCTTATAGGTGGATCGTCGAGGGTCCATATACAACATTTGTATATGAAGTCTACTTTAGACTTTATTGCTAATATTCATCTTTCCATGTCACGATCCTCAGGAGCTTCATCACATGAAGTTCGATCATTGCCAAACTTAACTGACACATGGAATACATTCTCAAACTCATTTGAAGAGGTATTGGTGTTTCATCTTTAATTGTCCTTTTAGTTCCCGATTTCAGGAGTCTCATTATCTTCTCAAGATTAATTGAGTTCCTTCACTTTATTTTCATCTTGATTCTCAAGAGTCTCAATCCTCTAAGAATCACATTCTCAGAGATGAGATCTTTTAAGAATCTCAAGGTCATAAAGTAGGTATCCAATACCATCCTTTATTTTCCTAATTAAGAAGCACTCTTTAGTGCTTGATTCCAGCTGACATGCATAGAACCTCATTAAGGATATATATTGTAGTCCCTACTACACATATATACCTGGAAACTAAGGGATTATTACGATAAAATTCAGCATTGATCAAATCATGTCACACATGATCTAATTGTATCTCCCTATAACTCCATTGAGTTAGGTATGTTAGGAGGATTGAGATAGAAATGATATTCATATCTTCATAAGGTATTCTTTGAATTCATCTAACAGGTACTTGCTACCTTGGTTAGATCAAATTCATTTAATCTTCCTTCAAACTTTTGTTCTAAACCAAAGTTGTGAAATCTTTGAACATTTCAAAGGTTTCTCAGGTGAAGAGAAGAAATCTCATATCATACATAGTCATCAATAGATATCACATATCCATAATGTTCACTATGATATAGATGATCCACATACATCAATATGTATGAGATCTCAAATACCTTGACATCTTACACCTTTCCCAAAAGAAATTTTTACTTTTAATACAATATTCATAAGTATGTACGATTTGAAATTTTAGAAATTCTAAAGATTTATCTCTTACTAGTCTAATGATCAAATCAATAGACATATGTCCAAGACTCGATGCCAGATCATTGTCAAATTATCTTTATCCTCCGATTGTTCTTATAAAGATTTTAATTTTCAGTATTAGAAATCTTAATAAACCATTCATTAATTTTCTAATTTTGTGGAGTCCACTAGATGTTAGATTACTACCTAAAATATATTCATCATAACTCTATATGATAGTTCTATCTCAGAATTCATGTTTATTTCTAATATTTTAGAAACAAACAGTGAGTGTATTCTAATATCTAGGTCATAGAGACATTCTCTAAGGCTAAGGGCTCTCCCACTGAGAATATGAAGTCCATCTATCCAACTGAGATTGCTGCAACAATTACATCAATATCCATGTAGATGACTATTAAACCTTAAGATCAAAATTCTAATCTTCTAATATATACATGTAACCAATTGCAAGTGTCATTAGAAGATTGGGATACAATTATCGGACTTTATCTTATGAAATAAGTAAGTCAAAGTTAATGATTATATGTAGATTATTTCGATGCTCTATCTGAGTCCTTCACTAATGATTTTAGACATATTTGATAGTCATACTATCAACACATCAAGCTATTGCAATATTGGCATTCATCCAACTCTTTGGATGTCATATGGAAGTCACAGAAGTACAATCAACTCTTTAACTTTCCTTCTCACATGGGTCTGACCCACGCTTCCACTGTGCTCTCTTCACCTATAAACAATCATTGTTCAAGACAAAGAATCTCTTATGTTGAATTCAAAAGATTTCAATACAAGGGCACTTCAACATTTATACATGCTTCATCAAATTCATACAAAATGATTATTATGATGCTTCATGAATGACTTGAGTATAGATGGTACAATGATGACACTCATCGTATCTACATACATCTTAACTCTTAGGGACTTAGGTTCAGGTATGTATTCAAACATTTTGAATACATCATCTCTTTCGAGCTACCATTCTGCATAATGCAGAGAGCCTTGTCATTCACGATTAAATGTCTAGAGCACATATGAATGCCATAACATCTTCTTAGATTTTATAATGATTATTTTGACAATTGCGATCATTATGGACATGTCACTTTCAAAGTACACTCGATGAAAGATCAAGAATATAGAGACATACAAACCCTAAGGTGATGTCTTATTGTCTTATTTAATTATCATTCCTTATTATGTTGAGGAAACTTGCCCATTGCTACCACATACATTACGTCTCCAATTGCTAGTCCAATATCTGGATTATGAGTCTAATCCATGATATTTTACTGGTTATTATTGAGTAAACATTGAGTGAGTTTAATGAAGAATTATCTTAAATAAGAAATTTGCATAAGGGTATATATATTATATATACATGTTTTACTTTGATTTAGGAATTTTTATATCAAATTTGTCTTGCCTTGTCAACAATGAAAGTTCATTCCCTTAATCACTTTCAATGTAAGAGAAATTCTTATCACTATATGTCAAGCAAGATCTGGGATCTCCTCTCTATCCTTATCACATCTCAATAATATGAGAATCATCGACTCGAATAAAGAGAAGCGGGAATACATTCCGCCTTGCAAGCTTCCATTTCCCAATTTGGTCTTTAATACCCGGGCCCACCACCCCTAAGATGATGTTGACCCGTTGTTCACTGAACCAACCGTCAACATGCTTAATACTCGCTATACACAATGCAATATTGCCCCAATAATATGAGGACCCGATATTGGGGTCACTACGTATACGACCTAACTCTTTCGAGAAGCAAAGAACCCTATCCAAATAAATCATATATAGGATCTGTCACTTCGGACAGGCGTCTCCTATATATAACATATGGCGACGGAATCCTTTTCCTTGACGGGCGACCATGGATGTCACTTATGTGATCCTCCACCTCATATTAAAATTATAATAATTAATTATGGTGAATCATATTCACATAATTAATTCTTCCAAGGGAAATACACATCTATTCATAATAGAGTGCTTTTAATTGGATATAATCAATTTAATCACATTAAATTAATTATGAATCCAATTATCAATCAACAAACTTTATTATTACTTGAAAGTACGTATTATTCGAATTTTAATAATTAGAAAAATACACTTTGATTTCTCCGGTATTATCAAGTCCCTACTCGCTGTCATGGCCAGTATCGACGGTAGTGGGAAGAATCACATCCGGTGTAACCCTCTACCCCAACGCTCCCAGACTAGACACCATATCCACCTCAGGAAAGGATAATGCCAGATAGATCATTATGTACTTTGAGATGCTCAACGGTTTTTCAACCGAAATTATACCATATAATATTCATCAAAACCATTTTGATAATATTATAAGGAGATTTGCCAAACAAATCCCCAATACTATTCAAGCAAGAGGGTTTTGCATGTAAAAGTTGTCCTACAACTATTGTAGGATAAACTAGGGTTTTGCATGAAAACAATGTTTGTTGATGATTTCATATGAAACTATTATGATCGAGATCAACTATCTTATCATCTTGCTTAGTGAGATGTCATTCAATGAAATAATTATCTCTTTAAATATTTCACAAATCTTTATCAACAATAATTTCAGAAAATTAACAAATGATTTTCATCAACTTATTTGAATGACTATCACATGGTTCATGATCAAAAAATGTCAATTTTCAGCAGTGACCTCAACTCACTAAAATCAACATATTTCGATCAATTTAAATCCAAATTACACAAAATCAGGTTACTAAGATTGCTAATTTGATTTGTGACAGAACCCAAGTGATATTTCAAGCATTTCTAGGCGCATCAAAACAGTAATTAACTCATTAATCATGTTTAGATTTGCAGTTCCCGCAACAGTGAATACAAGTTTATTCAAAGGGTCATATCTTGAGCAAATTAAATCCAAATTACATAAACTCAGGTCCTATGGTTTCCTTATTTAATGGAGAACAAAATACAATTGAAAATTTGTCTTTAAATAATTTAAATAGTGCAGAAAAATTCAATTAAACATAGGTGCGAAAATTGAAATGCAGCGAAAAATTTTGCAACCCTTTCAAACCCAAGTCGTCCTAGGTTTACGGATCGTATCCAAAACCTTTTCCGACCTACAACTCTGATACCACTTTAAGGATACAAGGAATCCTCAAGCGCATCACGTAAGAATCTTGATCGCATCTCATGCGATCGGGGCGACTAGTTGCACTAGTCACTAGATGCAGCGGAAGAAAAACTTTTAAATCAAGCGATGAAACCACACGATCACAAGAACATTTTTTGGATCGTTTCATTAAACAACAAAGTATTAGAAATACCTCTTGAAGCATGGTTGCGATTACAAGATCTCTAAAGCAAGAGATCCTCCTGACTCAAGTCCGATCTATGAAATGGCACTTGCGGGCGCGATGATGAGACGCGTTGCTCCCGCAATCCTAGAAGAAAATCCAAGCCTTGAATCTCCTGATTTCGTAAAACGAAATCCATCGATGGAGATCCAAGAGAAATCGAAGCGGTAGCACAATGGCGTGGAGACGATTGCTTGTTCCCTCAAAGCACAAGGTGGGACGGCCTCCTTAGAACGAGAATGAGAGATAGGGAGAGAAAGAGTAGGCGTGTACTCTTATTGTTGTGTGTATAGAGGAGGCTAGGGTTTCCCACCTTTTATATTGGTTTGGAAGTCCATGGATCACAATCCATGGCATATACAAAATCAATGGTTAGATTGATATGTATATTAAATCAATAACCATGATAATTGTTGTTCAAAAATAACAACATATTATTTTTTAAATTAAATATATGTTGTATTATCATCAACATAATTTAATTCAATAAATAAATCAATAATCACAAGATAACGATATGATAATTAAAAAGATAATTATCCACCTAAATCACATGGGGCGTCACCCACGAAATTTGGTGGATTATCTCCTCCTTTTAATTCATATCATTATCTCTTGTTTATCTTGCAACATTATCCACTCAATTAATTCTAAATTAATTATTGTTTATATATTGCAAAATTATCTACTAAATTAATTCCCAATTAATTAATGAATATTTTAATCATGCCTTGAAAATATGTGAATCATATTCACAGCCCAAACTAAATTGTAAATTGCATTTCCATTTAATTGATTAATGTGAGTCCAATTCACATTAACAATTAACAAATGCTATTTACAAAGGTTCTCTCTCTAATATATTATAAATCATATTTATAGTATATATACAGAGATAGCATGGATAGCACCATCCATAATCTATAACCCTTGATAATCAAATCCCATTTAATTATCTTGGACAATCATTCTCATAATATGAATCCCATTCATATTATTCTTGATAATTAAATCTCATTTAATTATCATCATCTTGTGTCTTGGATACATAATTCATCAAATGAATTATTCTTGAACTCCATCAAGAATAATGTGCTTTCTCCATATATACTTGGAGATAACGACAGGGCGATTGTATTGCTCCATGTATAGTGACTTGGATATTGAGATCTCATCTCAAATCCAGATCTTACATACCTCCCACAGATGCTTGATTAAATGAAGACCGCAAATCTAATCTTCTCATTGCATCTGAATCTCATTCAGACCAATGTCCAACACTTGGACCAAGATCAGATTGCTTCACTACTGAGAGGAGTAACTAAAATCAAGACATGTTTCATCACTCCCTCAGAATGGAAGTGTCATGGTTATACAATCATTTATGATCACATCACCATCAGGCATTCCCAACACCTATACATCCTACATTCTGGAAGACCTATGATCAACCTAAAGATTAAGATCAATTTTTACACTGTCTTCTTTAGGGTTTGATCACCAAGTTTCTCAATCTTGGTCATTGGGAATCGGTATCGATCATATGCTTTCCCAAAGCATACATCATACCTTCAAATTCTTGTCATGCTTCCAAAGCACGATGACCATGCATGGAATTTGATCAGTCCGTATACCTCATTAGTGAGCTCATGTCTTCCGGTTCATAAGTGAACCTGTATCATCCATTTGAGAGATCGTATTACTCATATGCCCTTACATGCACACCAGCGTGCCAATGTATAGACCTTGGTTAGGTTATCAACCTATTGGTCTGCCAAATGTAAACACTCAGACATATAGTGACACATCAATCTCCGGTCAGAGGATGTGTGCCTATGTTGTGATAGCATTCAACATAGGACTTAGGTTAACTCGATCTCGTTAAGTCAACCCTTTGACCTAACTAATCTGATACCTTCGAACCACTATTCCCATGATTAGGACCTACATTAAGAGGTCGGTCAGATATAAGCCTATGTGAGAAAAGGATTGCCATCTCCTACTCAGGCTGGAGATCATCTCTTAAAAATCATTTGACGATGCTTGATGAGTCCTCTATCTAACTCTTTATATAGTCATCCAAACACCAGCCTCTATGATTCAATTAATTAATCAACAACTATATAATCAACAAGGCGGCCATGGTACATAACCCTAATTGTACAGAGGGACCTATTATGCAAATTATTTATTCTTCATTTCCGATCAGGGAATGATATGTGCAATAACATTTATTGCATAATGACTCGCTGTGGGCTCGCATGTCCAACAATGATATCATCAACATACACAAGTATGACAACTGTACCAATCTGAGTCCTCTAAACAAACAATGAATGATTGACAGTCAATTTCACAAGCCTTGTTGCTCTATCAAGTCTGGGAGCTTCTAGAACCATGCTCTTGGACTTTTCTTAATTTTGTAGATCGTCTTGTGAAATATGCAAACCTTTTGACACCACGACCCTCATCAGCGAACCCAAGTGTTTGCAGCATGTAAACCTCCTCCTATAGGTCACCTTAGAGAAAAGTATTCTTCACATGAAGTTGATAGGGGGACCAATCCCGTGTCACTACAACAGATAGAAGTATATGCAGAGTAGAATGCCTAGTCACTTGAGAGAATGTATCCTGATTGTCCACCCTATATGTCTGGGTGAACCCTGTGGAAAGGAGCAAAATGAAAAGTTTTATTCCAAAGATCCGTACATCTCTCTTATATATGAGAAAATCTCTAAATGGAAATTACATATCATAGACAAAAGAAATAAGAAAAAGGAAAAATAGCATTAAAGAGATATAAATATCTCAACACTTCTACTCAAACTGGAGCATATATATTTATCATGCTCAGCTTGGAATAATAACAATGAAAAGGACCTCTCGCAAGAGCTTTCGTAAACATATCTGCAATATGGTCACTTGAAGCAACATGAGAGGTGGAAATAAATCCCTTATGGATTAGATCACGAGTATAATGATAATCTACTTCAATGTGCTTTGTCCTTTCATGAAAGGCTGGATTATTAGATATGAATGAAGCATCTTGATTGTCATATTTGAGATGCATAGGAAGTGACAACTCAATAGTTAGGTAAGTCAGCACAAACTTAACCCATCATTTCCGTGCTCCGTTAGGCCATGACCCTATACTCTGATTCTACACTAGATCTAGCCACAACTGTCATTTTCTTACTTTTACAAAAAACAAGTGAGCTACTAAAATAGATAGTGAAGACTAAGATGGATTTCTTGTCCTTGGGACAACCGAACATAGTCAACATTTGTACATATAGTAACTGTGAGAGATTTATCTCTTCCTAACAAAAGTCCTGCACCTGGAGAGGACTTCAGATACCTCAAGATCATGTTCACTGCATCCATATGAACTCGCTTGGGCTGCTCCATAAACTGGCTGACTCTGCTAACACTAAATGATATATCAGGTATGGTGATAGTAACATATAACAATTTCCCTACTAGCTCTCGGTATCGTCTCTTATCCACCTCCTCGGAGTCATCATCATAGAGCCCAGTATTGGAATCCATTGGAGTGGTAGCAGGTCTACATCCAGTCATGCTCATCTCAGATAGAAGATCCATCATAAACTTGGTTTGCATTATTACCATACCATGTTGATTTCTTACAAATTCAAGGCAAAGAAAGCAACACAGCTTGTCAAGATCGTTGGTCACAAACTATTGTCTAATGAAATCCTTAGCTGCATGAATGCCATGTTTATCACTACCTGTAACAATAATGTCATCAACATAGACTATAATATCAATGGTACTTTGGGTTCTCTTTACAAAAAGAGAATGATCTGCAGTAGATCTCACAAACCCTTGTTGTTAAATCAACTCAGAGAGCTTATGAAACCAGACTCTGCTTAAGGTCATAAATGGCCTTGTGAAGTCTACACACCATATGATACCCCTCCTTAGTCGCAAACCTGGGTGGTTGTTTCATGTAGACTTCCTCATGTAAATCTCCATACAAGAACACATTCTTTACATCTAATTGGAATAATGGCCAGTCATGTACCACAACAACATCAATAAGAACCCTTACGTAGATTGACAAGTAACAGGAGAAAAAGTATATTGGCAATCTATGCCATAGGTTGAAGGATAGGGGAAATTCTTAAGCGCATCACGGAAGCGTGATGATCACATCCAATGCGATCGGAGCGACTAGTTGCTCGGTGTAGTGGAATTAAAATTTTTTAGATCATATGATGAAACCATATGATCCAAGAACATTTCTTGGATCATTGCATCGTACCACAAAGTATTAGAAATACCTCTTGAAGTGTGGTTATGATCACTTGATCTCTAAAGTAAGAGATCCTCCTCACTCAAGTCTGATCCACGAAGAAGGCACTTGCGGGCGCGATGATGAGATGAGTGCTTCCTGCAATCCAAGATGAAGATCCAAGTGATGAATCTCCTGATTTCGTCCAACAAAATCCGATGTCTTCCATTTGCGCTAGAAGCACCAAGGAAGATGGAGATCCACGAGCAATCGAGGCGACAACCTGACGGCGTAGCGACGACTGCAATTCTCTCAAGACTCAAGGTGGATGGCCACACTTAGAGAGAAAGAGAGATGGGGTGTGAAAATGAGGGTAGAGAGAGAGAGATTAGATGTGTCTTCTGAAGATCAAGGGTTGCCCCTTCTTATATAGTAGTTTGGGAGTCCATGGATCACAATCCACGGGATACACAAAATCAACGGTTAGATTGATTTGTCTTTTTAATTAATGGCCATGATCATTGTTGTTTAATAAAGCAACAACTACTAATTTATATTAAATTAAATATATGTTTCACTATCATCAATATAATTTAACGTAATAAAATTAATCAACACAATATAATAAAGATGATAATAACCTCCTCCTAAAAAGATGGGGCGTCACCTTCAAACAATTCAAGGGTGACACCACCTCTTTATTAGGTTAGTATTATCTTTATTTTATGAGATAAAATCTCATTATCTTTTTATTATTTCCCAACAACATTTATTGCAAATATATTCACTTAATTATTTCCAAATTAATTAGTGAAAATTTTAATCATGCCATTGAAAAAATATGAATCACCTTCGCAACCCAAAACAAAATTTAAATTATATTTCCAATTAATTGCCCAATATGAATCCAATTCACATCAACAAGTAATTAGTAAATATTATTTACAAATGAGCTCTCTCCAATATATTATAAATCATATTTATAATATTCATTGATATTATGGATAACATGGATAGTACTATCCACATTCTGCATGTATTTGATAAATAAATCTCATTTAATTATCTTGGATAATCATTCTCATAATATGAATATCATTCATATTATTCTTGATAATTAAATCTCATTTAATTATCAATATCCTATTGCTCAGATACATAATTCATTAAAGGAATTATTCTTGAACTCCTTCAAGAATAGCGTGCTTTCTCCATAGATACTAGGAGATAAGGATAGGGCGATTGTACGTTCCATGTATAGTGACTTGGATATTGAGATCGTATCTCAAATCCAGATCTCGGGGACCTCTCATAGATGCTTGATTAAATCAATTCCGTACATCTAATCTTCTCATTGCATTTGAATCTCATTCAGTCCAATGTCCAATCCTTGGACCAAGATTAGATTACATTTCTCTACTGAGAGGATTCACTAAAATCCAGAACTGTTTCATCACTCCCTCGAAATGGAAGTGTCATGGTTATACAATCATTTATGATCACATCACCCTCAGGCATTCCCAATACATGTACATCCTGCACACTGGAAGACCTAGAATAAACCCAAAGTCTAAGATCACTTGAGATTGTATTCTTCATGGTTTTATCATTAAGATTCTCATATAGTCATTGGGACTTGGAATCGATCATATGCTTTCCAAAAGCATATATTATACCTATAAATTCTGTCAAGCTTCCAAAGCAATACGAGCATGCATGGAATTCAATATATATCCCAATACCTCTTGAGTGAACTCATGTCTTCCGGTTCGATAGTGTACCTATATGATCCCTTTGAGAGATCGTATCACTCACATGCCCTTGCATGCACACCAGCTCCCTAAAATATAGACCTTTATTAGGCCATCAACCTATTGGTCTGCCAAATGTACATACTCAGACATATAGCAACATATCTGTCTCAGGTCAAAGGATGCATGCCTACGTCGTTACAGCATACGACATAGGTCTTTAGTTATCTCAATCTCGTTATGTTGACTCTTTGACCTAACTTATTTGACACCTCAGAATCTCTACTCCCATGTAGAGGACCTGCATCAAGAGGTCGGTTAGATATTAGCCTTTAGAGCTAGGATTGTCACCTCCCACTTAGGCTGGAGATTACATCTTGACAATCATTTGATGGAGCCTGATGAGTCCTCAATCTAACTCTTTAGATATTCATCCAAGCACTCGCCTCTATGATACAACAATTGAAACAACAACTTTATGATGTCAAGACAACCATGGTACATAACCCTTTTTGTGCAGAGGGGCCTTTTAGTGCATTAATTCACTTAATTTCAGACAAGGAGTGATATAAACCAATAACTTTTATTGATATATCAAACATTACAATAACATTTATTGTAGGAACGGTTGCCATGGGCTCACATGGCTAACATAGGGTTGGGTGAACCCATGAGCAACAAGTTTGGCATTATATCTATCCAAAGTACCATCCGCTCAATGTTTTACTGTAAACACCCATTTGCTGCCAATAACAGACGCACCAGGAGGAGCATGTACAACACCCCAGGTACCATGTGAATACAATGCTTCCATTTTGTCCAGCATTGATAGACGCCACAGATTACTCTATAAATTTACCCGATAGGATCGGGGTATCTCCGTAGTCGATAGACCCACAACAAATAGCTAGAAATCCTATTAGAGTCGAGCTAGACAAACATGGAAGCAGGATTATACATAGTACATGTCTCCCCCTTTTTTTGTAAGGCAATAGATACATCAAGGTATGTGTCTTCTTCAATAGTAGAGACTGGAACATCCAGGGTGTCTTGCATATTACGCTCCACACACAAATCACTAAATCCATTAGTAGAACTCAAATACTCTGAACGTACTTGTGGCATGCTAGATGAGGGAGGATGCCCAGGAGCACGAGGTCAATGTTGGTAAACTTATGGAAAGACATTCGGTGTGGCAAGGAGTGGATGAGGTGGTGGTGGAGGAGGAGATGGTGGCGGTGTAGGAGGTGTTGGTGGTGGCAGCGATTGAATAGATGAAATTGGAGGTAGAGGTATATATAACTCTTCTCTATTCTCTGAGGGAATGAACTTGCCACATGTAGTACTTTCAGCGGATAGGGTCGAAGCAACGATATCCCTTTTTGGGTCATGGAATACCAAACAAACACACACTTGACAGCTCTAGGAGAGAGCTTGTCAAGACTTGAAGACATCTGATAAACAAAAGCAACTGAACTGAAAACACGATGCATAAGGGAGAAAAGATCCATCTTGTGAAAGAATGAGATCTTTTTCCAAGTGATCGAAAAGGGCATGAGATTTACAAATTAGCAAGCAGTTAGAACTGCATCCCCCAGTACGAATGAGGAGTACGGCTCTGAATCAAAAGATTCCTACTAACATCCAAAAGATGGCGATGTTTCCATTCAACCACCCCCTTCTTATTGAGATATCTAGGCACATGATATCTGATGCACAATACCATAAGATCTACGAGACTGCGAGAGTTGATAACTGCAAAAGTCTAAGGCTTTATATGAACACATATACTTGAAATTTGTAGGAAAAATATTCCATATCTCATTAATAAAGGATTGAATAATAGTACCAGACTCAGACTAGTTTTTAAAAATGAAGACCAACGATAACCTTGAAAACACATCAACACCAACTAGATAAAACCTATGTCCCTGGTGGTCTGGGACATGATTGGACCCCAAATGTCAAAATGAATTATCTAAAACATATTATGACTATTTTAGCCCTGACGACTATGGAATGTAGACCGATGATGCTTCCTAAGCTGACATGCCTCGTACTGAAAAGTAGAGCAAGGAGAAATCTGAGGAAGAACGTGACACAACTTATGCAGAGGAAGATGACCAAACCGAAGATGCCAAACATAGGGAAACAAATCCAGTGCGAAGAGAAGAAGCATCAACATATGGATATTGTACCATCCTATAGAGACCTCCTTGCTCGTAACCAGATCCAATCACCCCTCCTATAAGAATATCTTGAAACACAAGGGCAGAAGGATTAAATATGGAACGACAATGTAAATCCTTGGTGATTTGACTAATAGATAGTAAATTCATAGAAAATTCAGGAGCATAAAGAACATTATGAAGTCGTATTATAGGGGTTAACTGCACCTCCCCCTGACCAGTAATGGGAGAATGTGTTCCATGTACTATTACCATTGATTTTCCTGACTGAGTCGGGTGGTAAGGACTAAACTATCCTCTTTCACTACAGAGATGATGTGATGCTCCTGGGTCCATAATCCATTCTGACAAGTTTGCTTTATAATAACTAGTAAGAGCATATGTTATACTTGATGTGGATGTTGATGCTGAGGCAACTACCTCTAAGGGTCCTGAAGGAGAACTGGTTGACCCCGAGGCTCTCTGAACCACACTACAAGCTCATCAAATCTCTGATCTGATGTGTGAAGGATATGTAGAAATCCTCAAGCGCATCACGGAAGCGTGATCGTCGTATAGGATACGACGAAGAACGACTAGTCGTACTAGTTGTTCGGTGCAGCAGAATTTAAAAAATTTTAATCCGATGAAACCACATCATCCAAGAACCATTCTCAAATCGTTTCATCTATAACCACAACAAGTATAATGCAATACCTCTTGAAGCGTGATTGATCAAGTCTCTACGAAAAGAGACCTCCTGTCTCAAGTCCGATCGTCGGAGTAACAGCTTGCGAGCGCGGAGATGAGTCGCGGTGTCCTCGCAATACAAGTTAATCCAAGCGTGGTTCCTCCTGATCTCGTCACACGAGATCAAACGTCTCCTTCATGAGTGAAGCACTCCAAGAAGATGAAGAACCGCAGAGAGTCGAAGCGGCAGCACGATGGCGCGGGCGTCGACGATTCTCTCCACCAAGGTGGACGGCCACCAAGAAGAGAGGGAGAGAGAGGGCTGTCGAGTATAAGAAAGAGAGAGAGAGTTTGTGCTACAATAGCATGTGTAAAGAGAGAGCATGGTATGCCTCTCTATTTATAGGGTTTAGGGATCCATGGATCTCAATCGATGGGACATATAAAATCAATGGATGAGATTGATTTATGTCAATCCAATGGTCAAGATTGTTGTTGGTAAAACCAACAACTTGTGATTTAATTTTGATTAAATATATTTGATAAATCAAATATATATTAATACCAAATTAAACCAACCAAATAAGGAGTGGAAAAACAAATGACCATTAGGGGGAGTGGACGGCCACCAATTCCATAAAGGAATTGGTGCCGCCTCCTCCTTCCCATATGGGGAGGGCAATCTCATGGATCCCCATGAGATTGCACATCTCCTTTTTTTCTCTCAACTTATTTTCCAACAATTATTTGTTGGTATTTTATTCACCAAAAATAATTCTCAATTAATTTTGGGAATATTGCAATCTTGACATTGGAATATTGTGAATCATATTCACAACCCAAAACAAAATGTAATTTACATTTTCAATTAATTAGACAATGTGTGTCCAATACACATTAATAATTAATGTACTAATATAAATTATATTTAACTCTCTCTAATATATTATAAATCACATTTATAACATATTATGAATAATTGGATATTACTATCCACATTATTCTTATCCATAATAATTAAATCACATTTAATCATATTGTATAATTTCTCATACATCATGATAATTAAATCACATTTAATTATCAACTTCTCCTTGCTTAGATCTTATGGAATTGTTCTTAAACCATTTAAGAACAATGCTATTTCTCCTCAGATACTTGGAGATATGGACAGGGCGATTGTATTGTTCCACGTATAGTGACATGGATAATGAGATCGTATCTCAAATCCAGATCGTGGGCCTCTCATAGATGCTTGATTAAATCAAGACCGTAAATCTAATCTTCTCATTGTATCTGAATCACATTCAGATCAATGTCCAACACTTGGACCAAGATCAGATCACTTCTCTACTGAGAGGAGTCGCTAAAATCCAGACCCGTTTCATCACTCCCTAGGAACGGAAGCGTCATGGTTATACAATCGTTTATGATCAAATCACCCTCAGGTATTCCCAATACATGTACATCCTGCATACTGGAAGACATATGATCATCCTGAAGATAAAGATCACTTTTACACTGTCATCTTCAGGGTTAGATCATTAAGTTTCTCAATCTTGGTCACTGGGACTTGGTATAGATCATATGCTTTCACAAAGCATATATCTTACCTTCAAATTCATGTCATGCTTCCAAAGCACGACGACCATGCATGGAATTTGTTCAGTCCCAATACCTCATGAGTGAGCTCATGTCTCCCAGTTCACAAATGAACCTGTATGATCCCTTTGAGAGATCGCATTACTCATATGTCCTTACATGCACACCAGCTCGCCGATATATTGACCTTGATTAGGTCATCAACCTATTGGTATGCCAAATGTACATACTCAGACATATAGTAACACATCTGTCTCCGGTCAGAGGACGCGTGCCTATATCATGACAGCATATGATATAGGACTTTGGTTATCTCGATCTTGTTAAGTCAACTCTTTGACCTAACTAATATGACACCTCCGAATCTCTATTCCTATGCAGAGGACCTGCATCAATAGGTCGGTCAGATATCAGCCTTTAGAGATAAGGATTGCCATCTCCTACTCAGGCTGGAGATCATCTCTTAACAATCATTTGACGGTGCTTGATGAGTCCTCAATGTAACTCTTTAGATATTCATCCAAGCACCAGCCTCTATGATTCAATAGTTGAATCAACAGCTGTATGATTATTAAGATGGCCATGATACATAACCCTAAATGTACTAAACATTTATTCCATAATGGCTCGCCGTGGGCTCGCATTTCCAACAATCTCCCACTAGCCCAAAGAGACATTAATGGGCTAATCATTTAAACCCGCACTCATGTGACAATCATAGGCTATTTAAAAAATAGCTAGGTAAGCTGATCAGTCACTCTGTTCCTACGAGACTACGCCAAGTCCTTTTACGGCACTTGCATATCCCCAGTAACAGTGCTCGCATCTAATGCGAATGTTGCATCTTATGCAACTAATACTCAATCTTGTTAGTTATAGTGTCCTTGACACTACAGCTTAACAATTATCATAACCAATATTTCCATAATCCTTATCAGAATATCCTTATTCCTGGAGATCACATTCTCTTAAGGTGTCTACAGTTAAGACCTTTTAGATCTCTATCTATAAAATCTTAAACATTTGAAGATAAGACATTGAGATCACTATCTAAAAAATCTTGTCATCTATGAAGATCTTGTTATTACTGCAACCAAGTGTTTTATTTCCATAATAGGATTAGTAACAGTTTACTACTCCCACTGCATGGCAGCCATCTGGCTTTTGTACACATCTAGTACACACCCGGCTTCTCAAAACTGATGCCCAAGGGCAAGTACTTCTAGCATTCACTTCCTCAACTCTTTGAGGTCCTATCCCTTTAGATAGGTCATTACCATATTTTAAGGGATGGAAGCCATTCTTGGATTTTTCCATAAAATGGAATATGTCCAAGATGTACTATTAATGTGACAGTCCCAATATCCTCTACTCTTTGCTTCTGAACAATTTCAGAACTAATATCTAAGAGGTATCTTTGAAATCATATTTCAAGATATGGAATAGCCAGTCCATAAAACACTTATTATTATCCTTATATCATTTTAAATGATTAAGATATCACCTACATTTAGCAAGATGAACACAAAGGCACTCCCACTAAGCTTCTCATGGCTCATCAAGATTCTATCTGAAATCATAACAATTATAATTCCATCAAATCTTATGTTCCAACTTCAAGAAGCTTATTTGTGTCTACAGATGGATTCCTTAGCTTGCATACCTTGCTTTCCTCAACCATGAAGCCCTGGGGCTACTTCTTGTGAATATCCTCAGAGAGGTATTCATAGAGGAATGCAATATTGACTTACATCTTGAAGATGCAATAGTCAAGTTGTGTAGCTAAGGTCAGCAATATTCTGATGGTTTTAAGCATGGTCACCGAAGAGCAAGTCTCATTGCAAGCAATGTCTTCTCTTCCGGTGTGTGGCTCATGGCTACAAACTGTGCTTTGAAGGTCTCATCAGGTTCCCTTTCTCTTGAAGATCCATTTACACCTTTACAGGTCTTACCCATATAGGTGGATCCTTGAGGGTCCATATACAACACTTGTATATGAAGTCTACTTTAGACTTTTATTGCTAACATCCATCTTTCCATGATCCTCAGGAATTTCATCACATGAAATCCGATCATTGTCAGATTTCTCTGACACATGGAATCCATCCTCAAACTCATTTGAAGAGGTATTAGTGTTTCATCTTTAATTGTCCTTTTAGTTTCAAATTTCCGGAGCCTCATTATCTTCTCAAGATAAATGAGTTCCTACACTTCATTTCCATCTCGATTCTCAAGAGTCTCAACCTCTAAGAATCACATTCTCAGAGATGAGATACTTAAGAATCTCAAGGTCATAAAGTAGGTATCCAATACCATCCTTTATTTTCCTAATGAAGCAGCACTCTCAAGTGCTAGATTCCAACATACATGGAACCTTCTTAAGGATATATATTGTAGTCTCTACTACACATATATACCTGGAAACTAAGGGATAATTATGCTAAAATTCATCACTGATAAGATCATGTCACACATGATCCAATTGTATCTACCTATAACTCTATTGAGTTAAGGTGTGTTAGGAGGTTTGAGATAGAAATGATATTCATATCTCTACAAGGTATTCTTTGAATTTATCTAACAGGTACATGCTACCTAGATTAGATCAAATTCATTTTATCTTCCTTCAAACTTTGGTTCTAAACCAAAATTATGAAATCTTTGAACATTTCAAAGGTTTCTTTAGATGAAGAGAAGAAATATCATATCATTTATAATCATTAATAGATATCACATATCCATAATGTTTACTATGATATAGATGATCCGCATACATCAATATGTATGAGATCTTGAGTACCTTGACATCTTACACCTTTCCCAAGGAAGGGTGTATTGGACATTTTTACTTTGAATACAATATTCAAAAAGTATGTAAGATTTGAACTTTTAGACAATCTAAAATTTCATATCTCACTAGTCCATTGATCTCATCAACAGACATAAGTCCAAAGCTTGATGCTAGATCATTGTCAAATGATCTTCATCCTCCTATTGATCTTTAAGGTTTAATTTCAGTATTTAGAAATGTTGATGAACCATTCATCAATTTTCTAATTTAGTGGAGTCCACTAGATTTTAGACTACTATCTGAAATATTTCCATCATAACTCTTTATGATAGTTCTATCTGAGAATTCATGTTTATTTCCAACATTTAGAAATAAACAATGAGTGTATTCTTATATCTAGGTCATAGAGACATTCTCTAAGACTAAGGGCTCTCCCACTGAAATTAACAAGTCTATCAATCAAGCAGAGATTGTTGCAACAATTGCATCAATATCCATGTTGATAACTATAGACCTTAAGATCAAATTTTCTGGTCTTCTAAAACATATGCAACCTATTGCAAATGTCATCAGAAGATTGAGATACAATTATCTGACTTTATCTTATCAAATAAGAAAGTCAATTTCTATGTAGATTATTTTGATGCTCTATCCGAGTCCTTCTCTAAGGATTCTAGACAGACTTGATAGTCATATTATCAACACATCAATTTATTGCAGTGTTGGCATTCATCCAACTCTTTGGATGTCATATGGAAGTCACAGAGGTACAATCAATTCTTTGACTACACTTCCTACTTGGGTCCAACCCATGCTTCCATTGTGCTCCCTTTATCTATAAACAACAATTGCTCAAGACTAAGGATCTCTTATGTTAAATTCAAAAAGAATTCAATGTAAGAGCATTTCAACATTTATACATGCTTCACTAAATTCATACAATATGAATACTATGAAGCTTCATGAATGACTAGAGTATAGATAGTAAAATGATGACACTCATCATCTACATCCATCTAAACTCTTAAAACATAGGTTCAGGTAGGTACTCAAAAAATTTGAATACATCATCTCTTATAGAGCCATCATTCTGTATGATGCAGTGAACCATCTCATTCATGTTAAATGTCAAGAGCACATATGTATGCCAGAATATCTTCATTAATTTTATAAGGATTATTTGACAATTGCGATCATCATCGACATGTCACTTCCAAAGTACATCCGATGAGAGATCAAGACTATAGAGACATACAAACCCTAGGGTTGTAGTCCTGTTATCTGTTTAATTGTCATTCCTCAATATTATGAGGAAACTTGCACATTGCAACCACATACATTATATCTCCAACTGCAAGTACAATATCTGGATCATTGAGTCCAATCCAAGATATTTCACTGGTTATTATTGAGTATATAATTGAGTGGGTTTTAATGAAGGATTTTTTGAAATAAGAAATTTGCATAAATATATAAATATATATATTTTACTTTGATTTAGGATTTTTATATCAAAGTTGTCTTGCCTTGTCAACATTGAAAGTTCATTCCCTTAATCACTTTCAATGTAAGAGATATACTTACCATTATATCTCAAGCAAGATCTGGGATCTCCTTCCTTATCTTTGTTGCATCCCAATAATATGAGAACCTACAACTTGGATAAAAAGAAGCGGGAACACATTCTGCCTTGCAAGTCCAACTTACATATCCCAATTCGGTCTTTAACACCCGGGCCCACCACCCCTAAGGCAATGTAGACCCGTCATTAATTGAACCAACCGTCAACATGAATACAACTCGCTATGAGCAATCCAATATCGCCCCAATAATATGAGGACCCGATACTGGGGACACTACGCATATGTCCTTACTCTTTCGAGAAGCGACGAGCCCGATCCAGATGCGCTTGCATACAGGAGCTGTCACTTCGGACAGGCGTCTCCCACATGCAATCCCTGGCGACGGAACCCTCCGCCTTGACGGGAGACCATGGATGTCACTTATGTGATCCTCCATATCATATTCAAATTTTAATTAATTATCGTGAATCACATTCACATAATTAATTCTTCCAAAGGAATTATTATCTCTAATCATATTAGAGTATTTCAATTGGACATAATCAATTTAATCATATTAAATTAATTATCAATCCAATTCAATCAATCAAACATGATTATTTTACTTGAATATATACATGGTAATATCTCAAAATACGTATTAATTCGAATTTTAATAATTAGAAAAATACATCTTAATCCCTCGGACATCATCCTGGCCCTACCCGCTGTCATGGCCAGTACCGACGAGAGTGGGACGGACCACATACGTTGCAACCTGCAACCCCAATGCTCTCCGACTAGGCACCATATCCGCCTCGGGAAAGGATAATGCCAAATTGATCAATTTGTACTGGAGATGATCATCGGTTCTTCAACCGAAATTGTACCATATAGTAATAATCAAAACATTTTTGATTATAAGGAAATTTGCTAGACAAATTCCCAAATCCTATTCAATCATCAAGTTTGAAAGATTGTGGTTTCCAATTATGATTTAGATCACATCTTAATCAATTAATTGGTTGGGCCCAAGTCAATTAGGCAAACAATCATGTTTCAATATTTCATAAATATTTTTCAAGATTATTACACGAAATTAACAATTAATTTCACTAATTGACAATCACTTGGTTCTAGATTAGGAATGTAATTTCAGTAAGGACCCCTACTCACTAAAATTAACATATCTCAATCAATTTAAATCCAAATTAAGCAAACTTAATTTTCATAGATTGCTAACTTGATTTAGGACAGAACCTAAGTGAAGTTGCACGCATTTCGAGGCAGATGATAATAGTAATTAACTCTTTAACTATGTTAAAATCTACTGTTCTCGCAACAGTGCATACATGTCCATTAAAACAACCATATCTAGAGCATACGAAATCTGATTTACGAAACTCAGATCCTATGGTTTTCTTATTTAATGGGGAACAAATCCAAATATTAAATTCATGTTTAAATAATTTAAACAGTGCCGAATTTATTTATTTAACAGATGTGCAAAATCAAATGCGATGAAAACTTTCGCGACCTAAACGAACCCAAGTCGTCCTCGGTTTTTCGAATTATATTCGAAACCGCCGACCTGGCTCTGATACCACTTGAAGGATATGGAGAAATCCTCAAGCGCATCACGGAAGCGTGATCGTCGTATCGAATACGACGAAGAACCACTAGTCGTACTAGTTGTTCGGTGCAGCGGAATTTAAAAAATTTTAATCCGATGAAACCACATGATCCGAGAACCATTCTCAAATCGTTTGATCTATAACCACAGCAAGTATAATGCAATACCTCTTGAAGCATGGTTGATCAAGTCTCTACGAAAAGAGACCTCCTGTCTCAAGTCCGATCGTCAGAGTAACGGCTTGCGAGCGCGGAGATGAGTCGCGGTGTCCTCGCAATCCAAGTTTATCCAAGCGCGGATCCTCCTGATCTCGTCGCACGAGATCAAACGTCTCCTTCGTGAGTGAAGCACTCCAATAAGATGAAGAACCGCAGAGAGTCGAAGCGGCAGCACGATGGCGCGGGCGTCGACGATTTTCTCAACGAAGGTGGACGGCCACCAAGAAGAGAGGGAGAGAGAGGGCTGTCGAGTATAAGAAAGAGAGAGAGAGTTTGTGCTACAATAGCATGTGTAAAGAGAGAGCATGGTATGCCTCTCTATTTATAGGGTTTAGGGATCCATGGATCTCAATCCATGGGACATATAAAATCAATGGATGAGATTGATTTATGTCAATCCAATGGTCAAGATTGTTGTTGGTAAAACCAACAACTTGTAATTTAATTTTGATTAAATATATATGATAAATCAAATATATATTAATACCAAATTAAACGAACCAAATAAGGAGTGGAAAAACAAATGAGATCCCCCTTCCCCATTAGGGGAGTGGACGGCCACCAATTCCATAAAGGAATTGGTGCCGCCCCTTCTTTCCCATATGGGGAGGGCAATCTCATGGATCCCCATGAGATTGCACATCTCCTTGTTTTTCTCTCAACTTATTTTCCAACAATTATTTTTGGTATTTTATTCACTAAAAATAATTCTCAATTAATTTTGGGAATATTGCAATCTTGACATTGGAATATTGTGAATCATATTCACAATCCAAAACAAAATGTAATTTACATTTTCAATTAATTAGACAATGTGTATCCAATACACATTAATAATTAATCTACTAATATAAATTATATTTAACTCTCTCTAATATATTATAAATCACATTTATAACATATTATGAATAATTGGATATTACTATCCACATTATTCTTATCCATAATAATTAAATCACATTTAATCATATTGGATAATCTCTCATACATCATGATAATTAAATCACATTTAATTATCAACTTCTCCTTGCTTAGATCTTATGGAATTGTTCTTAAACCATTTTAGAACAATGCTATTTCTCCTCAGATACTTGGAGATAAGGACAGGACGATTGTATTGTTCCACGTATAGTGACATGGATATTGAGATCGTATCTCCAATCCAGATCGCGGGCCTCTCATAGATGCTTGATTAAATCAAGACCGTAAATCTAATCTTCTCATTGTATCTAAATCACATTCAGATCAATGTCCAACACTTGGACAAAGATCAGATCACTTCTCTACTGAGAGGTGTCACTAAAATCCAGACCCGTTTCATCACTCCCTAGGAATGGAAGCGTCATGGTTATACAATCGTTTATGATCAAATCACCCTCAGGTATTCCCAACACCTGTACATCCTGCATACTGGAAGATATATGATCATCCTGAAGATAAAGATCACTTTTACACTATCATCTTCAGGGTTTGATCATTAAGTTTCTCAATCTTGGTCACTGGGACTTGGTATAGATCATATGCTTTCACAAAGCATATATCTTACCTTCAAATTCATGTCATGCTTCCAAAGCATAACGACCATGCATGGAATTTGTTCAGTTCCAATACCTCATGAGTGAGCTCATGTCTCCCGGTTCACAAGTGAACCTGTATGATCCCTTTGAGAGATCGCATTACTCATATGTCCTTACATGCACACCAGCTCGCCGGTATATAGACCTTGATTAGGTCATCAACCTATTGGTCTGCCAAATGTACATACTCAGACATATAGTAACACATCTGTCTCCGGTCAGAGGATGCGTGCCTATATCATGACAACATATGATATAGGACTTTGGTTATCTCGATCTTGTTAAGTCAACTCTTTGACCTAACTAATATGACACCTCCGAATCTCTATTCCTATGCAGAGGACCTGCATCAAGAGGTCGGTCAGATATCAGCCTTTAGAGATAAGGATTGCCATCTCCTACTCAGGCTGGAGATCATCTCTTAACAATCATTTGACGGTGCTTGATGAGTCCTCAATCTAACTCTTTAGATATTCATCCAAGCACCAGCCTCTTTGATTCAATAGTTGAATCAACAGCTGTATGATTATTAAGATGGCCATGGTACATAACCCTAATTGTACTAAGGGACCTATTATGCAAATTAATTATTCTTCATTTCAGATCTGGGAATGATATTTGCAATAACATTTATTCCATAATGGCTCGCCGTGGGCTCGCATTTCCAACAATGTGGGTGAAGAACTTCCAACCTACTGGGCTTGTTCTGCAACACATGCTGAAATGAGAAAAACATGCTTAGAATAAAATGTTTAACCAGACCTATGACAAGAGGTGCATGTCTGACAGGGTCGACTACTCCCTCCTCTGCCACGAGTACCTCGACCACGATACTATATAGGGCTTTCCCTAGCATGAGATGTAGTCTTGGCTAAAGATGTTTGAGACAGCTGAGTACCACCAGAAGATACAGAGAGCTTGCTTAATCTGCATATGCCTCCTCCATTGGAGGTATGGTATCATTAGTAAGAATCTAGTCACAAGCATCTCAAACTCAGTGTCAAGGGTTGTTAGAAAAACTCTAATCATCATCAAATATCTATATGCCTTGAGCTTCTCTGGTGTGGTAGTCAAGGGAATGTAGCCATGTAGCTTCTCAAACTTACCCCCTAGGGAACTATAAAGGGTATGAAGAGGATGACCATTCTTCTTTGATGTGAAGATGTCATGTTGAAGTTGCAGAATCTTCGACTTGTTTTTCGCTGGAGAGTACGTAGAGGTGAAAATATCCCACATAGCTTTGTTGTAGGTTGAATTAGTATATCGTTGTCTATCTCCATTGATAGTCCCAAATAGCTACACATATGCATATGCATCGTTTTTTTCCCATGAGGCATTAACCCTAGTGTCTTCACTTGTATACTCCTTCGTGTGGATGTGATTCTTGCCATTACAATGCATTATGATCATGAACTACATGGTCCATAGTTCACAGTTCGCTCCATCCATCTTGACGATGGGTGTTGAATCTTTGAAGGCACTCAGGGATGGAACATCTGTTGTTGTCTGACATAATTATAACAATCTTCAAGACTAGGGCTATAAAATGGAATAATAATGTCTACATAGACATATACAAAGATGATTGTGGGTGTAGACTCACCACAACCTCTTCCATCCACCGAAGGTTTTATAGGTAGCTAGAGTGTTTTTAAATGATAAAAACAAACTCTAGGAACCAAAACCAGAACTAGCAGTGTCCCAAAGGCACGTAAGCGACAACCCTATGCATGGGCGAGGGGGAAGCAACCCTAGGACGTTGGGGCGATAACCTTGGGTTCCGCCACAAGTTTGTGGGAGGCAACAACCCTAGGCGTTGCAGCCCATTGATCAAAGGTGATGGTGGTAGTCCATACAGCCATTGTTGCATGGGTGGAGACAACATTTGTGGTTGATGGTTGTCGTTGTTGTGCAAGCGACGGTGATGGTCGGGCACGTGAGAGGTTTTTGGTGGAGTGATGGTTTCTAGGGCAATTGCTCCAATCTAGGATTGTCGCTCTGATACCATGTATAAAGGACCGCAATTGAAAGTTGTATCCAAAGAAGCCTTAGAGCTCTCTTATATAGGAGAAAAGCTCTAAGGGAAAATTAAACATCATAGACAGAAGTAATAACAAAAAGAAAAAATAATGTAATGACATATAAATATCTCAACAAACCCACGTGCCACAAGTCTCACATTCTAGCAATCTACACTGCTTTCTAGTGAGGGAGACGATGGAGGTCGTAGAGAAGGTGCATGATGTGGTAGATCTGTAGGAGATGGAGGCATGTAGACATCCCCATTAGGGATAGATGGGGCCAGTCTGTCTCCTGTAGGAGAGAAATACATAATATACTCAAAGAATGTAACATCAACACTGACAAAGTATTTCTACCGAAGCGGATCAAAGCAATGATATACTTTCTAGTACGAGAGTGGCCAATAAAGACATACTTGACAGCTATGGGAAGAGCTTGTCACAATCAGGAGAAAGATTGTGAACAAAGTCCACAGATCCAAACACACATGGTGTAAGGGAGAACAGATCCCTCATGAAATGTAATCGAGAAAGGAACCTTTTCTTCCAAAATAGAGGATGGCATATGGTTCACTAAGTAGCAAGTAGTGAGAATGGCATCCCCAAAAAGAGTGAGTAGCATGACTATGAATTAGAAGGGTTCTGGTCACATCGAGTAAATGACAATGTTTGCACTGTACAATATTATTTTGTTGATACGTATGGGCACACGAGGTCTGGTGTACAATGCGAAATGAGCAGCAAAACTTGGATAGTTGTAAAGTGCTAAACTCTAAGGCATTATTAGAATGCAAATACTTGTTAGTAGCAGACAAATATTTTTAACTAATAAATGATTTAATGAGAAACCTAGTCTTAGAGTTATTTTTTGGAAATAAAACCCAGGAATGTCTAGAGTAATCATCAACAACAACCAGATAAAAATGACATCCACGGTGATCAGGGACACGACTTGGACCCCATATATCTAAGTAAAAGAGCACAAAAAAATGAGAACTGCTCTGACTCTGACGAGATAGAAACAAAGAATGATGATGCTTCCTAAGATGTCAAGCCTTGCATTAGAATAAAGATCATGTGGACATCTGTGGGAGGATATGACACAAGTTCTACAGAGGAAGGTGGCCAAAATGATGTGCTAGAAGTACGGTGAGATTGTAAGAATAGTAGAGTTGCCATTGCCAACATGAGAAGATTGAACCAATCTATAGAGCCCTCGTTGCTCACAGCACATCCAATCACCATGCCCGTGAGTATGTTCTGAAACACAAAAGAAGAGGGGTCAAAAAATAGCACGACAATGTATATCCTTTGTAATTTGACTAATAGAAAGCGAATTCATCTAAAAATCATGGGCATATAAAATATTCTTTAGATATATGGATGGTGTCAAATGCACCTCCCCCTGTCCTGTGATGGGGAAACCCAATTGCAATGATGACCCATATACAAGAGGGTATAGACCTGTAAGTCTAGAACTGGGCTCTATCTCCACACAGATGGTGAGAAGTTCCAGAGTCTACGATCCACTCTATCATATCTGCACTGCTACAACTAACAAAAGTGTATGCGATACCTAAGAAGCTCAAAGAAGCCCTAGCTACAACTGCAGTATCTGTGCAACCTGTAGTGGTAGTATCGGCACCAGAGTCATAATCTCTCGTATACGAGAGACAATGCCATCAAGATGTGGATCTGCCTGAGGAGCTGGTCTAAAGGCTCAATATGCTGTACCACTCGAGGCAGATGCATAGTATTTTTTAGAATATTTGGAGCATGCATCAGGATCCATTTACCCCATCCATATGTTTAGTCCCATATCTACCAGTGGTGGGACTTGGAGGCTCTGTGGAGCTATATAAGGAGCGCTAGATCTCTTGTATCCATTGAGAAAGTGCAATGAACACATGAGCCCTCTAAGGCATTCTTCCGTGATTTCATCCCACTCCATAGGAAGTAGGGTTCCATTTAAAAATTCTTGTTCTTATAGTTTATCTTTCTTTCTTATACTTTGTTTATCATTTATCTTCCACTTTCTCTATTTTCTAACATGATATCAGAGAGGATCGATTCTCAAGGATGTTGTGTCCTTTATTTTTCAGAGATTTGATTATTTTTATGTTGTATTCGTAAAAAAGTATTATTCATGATAAGAGAGCAGCTCTTGAATTTTCTGCATTTGAATAATTGATTTTATTATGGGACCATGCAAAGAAGGGTTTTAAGAACCCTAATCGTAGTTCTCCTAAAAGCAGCGATGCAAGCATCATTAGGTGGAACTCCCTCATGCAGCCCCTCTCCACTTCCAAGCAGAGCCTCCTCTCTTGGAAAACAACCGCGACATCACATGTCGCAACTCCTCTCGTGCTTGTGAGCAACTCGTTCCTCTGATCTATTCTCGGGGTGGTGCATCCTCCTCGCGCAGGTGGCATGAGTTGTCATCTATGTATGCGCAGGCGACACCACACGATACCACACCTTTGGCCCCAACACTTCAATCCATCAGGTATTACGCATAGGCAACACCTTCCTACATGTCTCATCTCCTTCCACAGGCAAGAGAGAAACCATTTCCCAAAGATGACTCAACGTAACTAGGTCTCCAGGCCAAGGTAGTTGCGTGCACCATGTGAGTGGCTCCAAATGACAAACCTTGCTGATCTAGAGGTTTTAAACTCCTCACATCTCCTGATGCTCGAGCGCACTAGTGACGGTGATCACATCCTCCATCCCTTTCGCATGCAGGCTCGCGTAGCCCAGGCAGGGGCATCTCCATCTCCCCCAGGTCATCGCATACTGCTCCTCTCCAGGCCCTCTCTAGCAGTGAACCAGGCGACCATGGTGGCACCCCCTTCAACCAAAAGCTCGCTCTCCACACTTATAGAGCTCCTTGCCTCCTTGGAGTCCAGGAGCAAGGGACTAGTAGCGCTTGGTCCCGATGCCGAAGGCGGCATCCTCCTATCCAAGTTGTACGGGTGACTTTTCAGAAACCCTCAGGGGGATGGTGATTTTGTGAGAGCATTTCCAGTGGAACCATTGGCCTGCTCACGTTAAAATAATATGTGGGGGGTTTTTTTTAAGCCCAAGTGTTAAAAAAAAAGAGAAGTAAGGCTCAAAGTTCAAAAAAATGGGGGGTGGCATGCTTTGCAAAAAAAGGTCATGTACAAAAAATAGTGCACAAGGAAAATTTGCAAAAAGAAAGGAGAGAATTAAAATAAAGGCCATAAAAGAAATGATTAAACAACTAAAAAATTATTTGAGAAGCAGGTAAAAAAAGGTCGGCATTTGTGATGTCTTATTTTCACCTCATATTTATGTATTCTCTTGTCTTCTCTCAATTTTGTCAATGTGATTATTTTCCGACAATTATGGAACAAAAGGGGGAGTATATGTAGAGTCAATGTCTTTCCATATACTACAGATATAGATTTCAGGCCATTCAGAATCCAGACTCTATAGTATTGGATGTTGTTTAGACTCGACAATGATGCTTGCCATCATTTATCATGGTCTCCATCATGCTTGTTGGTTCGACCAGAGTTTTCATGTGAGCCATAGGGACTCCAAAGTAGAGGACCATTCCCTACGCCAGGTGGGCAAGGGTTTTCATGTGGTATCATGGGGACTCCAGAGTAGAGTACCATTATTTGAGCCATATGGACGAGACCTAGTTTCACCCTCCAGTGTATTTGTCCTCCTCACATGCATGCCATGAGAAGCAACGTCCTCGACAATAGTCGACAGTTGTGCACGTTGATTTAATATTGTCTGTAGTGTCATGTATTGTGATTTGAGTTTCTTTCTATTTGTCGGAGATGAGCATTGCATGCTCCAGCATGAGGGGGAGTGTTAGAGTATTTGGAGCATGCGTCACTTATGTAATATGTTGGTAAATAGATCCATCCAAGATCCATTTGCCCGATCCATATGCTTAGTACCGCATCTACCAGTGGTTGAAGTTGGAGGCTCTATGGGAGCTATATAAGGAGCCCCAGACCTTTGTATCCATTGAGAAAGTGCAATGAACACATACGCCATCTGAGGCATTCTCCTGTGGTTTCATTTCGCTCCTTAGGGAGTAGGGTTCCACGTAAAAATTCTTGTTCTTCTAGTTTATCTTTCTCGTTTATGCTCTGCTTATCATTTAGCTTCCACATTCTCTTTTTTCTAACATGCTATTAGAGCGGGTCGATTCTCAAGGATTTCGTGTCCTTTATTTTTTCAAGATTCAATTTTTTATGTTGTGTTCGTGAAAATTTATTATTTATGATAAGAGAAGGGGCTCTTGAATTTTCAGCATTTGAAAATTTGATTTTATTCTGGGATCATGCAAAGTAGGGTTCCAAGAACCCTAATCGTAGTTCTCCCAAATATGGCGATGAAGGCATCATTAGGCGTTGCTCCCTCACACAGCCCCTCTCTGCTTCGAGGAGGAGCCTTCGCTCCTGGCAGATAGCTGCAACATCACAAGTCGTAACTCCTCTCGTGGTTGCGCGCAACTCCTTCCTCTGATCTATTCTAGGAGTGGCGCATCTTCCTCGCATAGGTGGCACGAGTTGTCATCTACGTATGCACAGGCGGCACCGCACCTCTAGCCCTAACATGCCGCTCCATCAGGAATCACGCACATGCATCACCTTCCTGTAGACCTCATCTCCTTCCTCATGGGGAAAAGAAACCATTTCCCAAAGATGACTTATCGCAGCCAGGTCTCCAAGCCAAGGTGGTTGCATGCGCCATGTAAGCAACTCCAAGCGAAAACCCTTGCACATTGGAGGCTCCAACCTCCTCGCGTCTCCTGAAGCTCAAGCACACTAGCGGCGGTATGTGCATCCTCCGTCTCTTACGCGTGCGAGCTCATGCAACCCAGGAGACGGCATCATCTCCATCTCCCCCAGGTCACGACGCACTGCTCATCTCTAGACCCTCTCTAGCAGCGCTCTAGGCGACCTTGGCGGCACCCCCTTCGACCAAGGGCTCACTCTCCACACCTTCACATTTCCTTGCCTCCTTGGACTCCACACGCAAGGTGCCAATAGCACGTGCTCTCGATGTTGAAGGCAGTGCCCTCTTATCCAAGTCGCGTGGGTGACTTTTCAGAAACCCCCGAGGGGGAGACTATTTTGTTAGAGCATTCCCAATGGAGCCTAGTCCCGCTTACGTTGAAAACGTTTTGTGGAAGGTTGAGCCCAAGTGTTAAAAAAAGAAGAAGTAAGGCTGAGAGTTTAAAAAAAATAGGGGGGGGCATGTTTTGCGAAAGAAAGGTCGCGTACAAAAAAACATTATGTAAGGAAATTTGGCAAAAGAAGGGAGAGAAAAGGTCGTAAAAGAAGTTATTAAATGACTTAAAAATTGATTTGAGAAGCTGAAAAAAAGATCGGCAGTTGTGATGTCTTATTTTTATCCCCTTATTTATGTATTATGTTGTCTTCTCCCAACTTTGTCGATGTGATTATTTTCTGACAAGTATGGGAGAAAGGGGGAGTATATGTAGAGTCACTCCACACTCTACAATATTGATTGTTGATCAGACTCGATAATGACACATGCCATTATTTATCACGGTCTCCATCATTCTTGATTGTTCGGCCAGAGTTTTCATGTGAGCCATCGGGACTCATAGAGAAGACCGTTCCCTATGCCAAGCGGGCAAGGGTTTTCATATGGTATCATAGGGACTCTAGAGTAGAGTACCATTCTTTGAGCCAGATGGGAGAGACCCAGATTCACACTCCAGCACTGTTCATCCTCCTCACATGCATACCATGAGAAGCATCATCCTCGACAGCAGCCGACAGTTGTGTGCATTGAGTTGATATTGTTTGTAGTGTCATGTATTGTAAGTTGAGTTCTTTTTATTTGTCCAAGATGAGCATTGCATGCTCTACCTTGAGGGGGAGTGTTAGATTATTTGAAGTATTTGTCACTTATGTAATAGACAGGATCCATTTACCCCATCCATATGTTTAGTCCCACATCTACCGATGGCGGGACTTGGAGGCTCTGTGGGGGATATATAAGGAGTCTAGTCCTCTAGTATCCCTTGAGAAAGTGCAATGAACACATACGCCCTCTAAGGCATTCTCCCGTGGTTTCATCCCGCTCCTTAGGGAGTACGGTTCCACATAAAAATTCTTGTTATTCCAGTTAATCTTTCTCTCTTATGCTCTGTTTATCATTTAGTTTCCACATTCTCTATTTTCTAACATGGTATCAGAGCGGGTCGATTTTTGAGGATTTCATGTCCTTTATTTTTCCGAGATTCAATTCTTTTTGTGTTGTTTTCATGAAAAAATATTATATATGATAAGAGAGGAGCTCTTCAATTTTTTTCATTTGAAAAATTGATTTTATTTTGGGATCTAGCAAAGTAGGGTTCCAGGAACCCTAATCGTAGTTCTCCTAAAAGTGGTGATGTAGGAATCAACAGGCGGTGCTCCCTCACACAGCCCCTCTCTTCTTCCAGGTGGAGCCTTCGCTCCTGGCAGATTGCTACAACATCACATGCCCTAACCCCTCTCGTGGCTACATGCAACTCCTGCCTTTCATTTATTCTAGGTGTGGTGCATCCTCCTCGCACATGTGGTGTGAGTTGTCATCTACGTATGCATAGGCAGTACTACACCTATCGCCCTAGCACACCGCTCCATCAGGCATTACGCACAAGCATCACCTTCCTGTAGGCCTCATCTCCTTCCGTGTGTGGGAGAGAAAACATTTCTCAAAGATGACTCATCTCAGCCAGGTCTCCATGCCATGGTTGTTGTGTGCACCATGTCAGCAGCTCCAGGTAACAACCCTTGCAGATCTGGAGGTTCCATCCTCCTCGCGTCTCCTGAAGCATCTCCCCCAGGTCACGACGCACTACTCCTCTCTAGACCCTCTCTGGCGGCGCTTCAAGCGACCTTGGCGGCACCCCCTTCGACCAAGGGCTCGCTCTCCACACCGGCATATGTCCTTGCCTCCTTGGACTCCACGTGCAAGGCGCCAGTAGTGCGTGCTCCTGATGCCAAAGGCGGTGCCCTCCTATCCAAGTTGCGTGGGTGACTTTTGAGAAACCCCCAAGGGGGCAATAATTTTGTGAGAGTGTTCCCAGTGCAGCCCTAGCCCGCTCACGTTAAAAAAAATATGTGGAGGGTTGTTTGAAAGCCGAAGTGTTAAAAAAAGAAGAAGTAAGGTCGAGAGTTCAAAAAAAAATTAGGGGGTGGCATATTTTGCGAAAAAAAGGTCACGTACAAAAAAACATTATGCAAGGAAAATTTGCAAAAAAGGGAGAGAAGTAAAAAAAGACCGTAAAAGAAATGATTAAATGACATAAAAAGTGATTTGAGAAGCCGAAAAAAAAGAATGTCATTTGTGATGTCTTATTTTCTCTCCATATTTATGTATTATCTTGTCTTCTCCCAACTTTATCGATGTGATTATTTTCCGACAAGTATGGGAGAAAGGGGGAGTATACGTAGAGTCACTCCAGACTCTACTATACTGTTGTTCATACGTGACAACGATGCATGCCATCATTTATGATGGTCTCCATCATTCTTGTTTATTCGGCCAGAGTTTTCATGTGAGCCATCGGGACTCACGAGTAGAGATATGCAGGTGGGCAAGGGTTTTCATGTGGTATCATAAGGACTCTCGAGTAGAGTACCATTCTCTGAGCCGTATGGGAGAGACTCAGTTTCATACTCCAGCATGTTCATCCTCCTCACATGTATGGCATGAGAAGCAGCGTCCTCGACAGCAACCAACAATTGTATGCATTGAGTTGATATTATATGTAGTGTCATATATTGTAAGTTGAGTTTCTTTCTATTTGTCCAAGCAAAGCATTGGATGTTCCAGCTTGAGGGGGAGTGTTAGAGTATTTGGAGCATGCATCACTTATGTAATAGATGGGTAAATGGATCCATTCAGGATCCATTTACCCCATACATATGTTTAGTCCCACATCTACCGATGGTGGGACTTGGAGGCTCTATGGGGGCTATATAAGGAGCTCCAGTCCTCTTGTGTCCATTGAGAAAGTGCAATGAACACATACACCCTCTGAGGCATTCTCCCGTGATTTCATCCTGCTCCTTGGGGAGTAGAGTTCCACATAAAAAGTCTTGTTCTTCCGCTTTATCGTTCTAGCTTATGCTCTTTTTATCATTTAGCTTCCGCATTCTCTATTTTCTAATAGTATCTATGCTTTTGATAGCGTGTGTCTTTAGAGTGTCTTGGACGAAGACAGTAGGTGCAGGGACCACACCGACGTCCAATACCTCTGTTACGGGGACTGCACCATCTGAACTGAGTAGAACCTCCTCTGTCGTGACAAGAAGCCATCGCCGAGGAAGGTTGTATGGTGGTAGCATGTGGATGAAGAAGCCCGTTGAGATGACTGTAAGCCTCCTCTGTGTGAGATATGGTCACCATAGTAAGGAGTTATGCTTGTGTTACCTCATACTCTAGGTCAAGCGCAACCAAGAAAACTCCAACCATCGTCGAGTTCCAGTATGCCATCTACTACTCTGTGGAGGTTCAATCAACAAGAAGTTGTGAAGCTTCTCGAACATGCCACGAAGCGAGGAGTAGAACATGTGTAGTGGACGACAATTTTATCTTGCCCTGTATATGTTAAACTGAAGATGAAGAATCTTTGTGTCATTCTTCACTTGGGCATAAGTGGATGCCGGAATATTCCACATCGCCTTGGTAGTGGCATGATTCATAATTTCTTTTGCTATCTCTGTAGTGAGGGTCCCTAAGAGCCAAATACGTACACACTCATCATATTGCTTCCATGAAGCATTATCCCCAGACTTGTCCATCGAATATGGGTTTGCCAGAATGTGCTCCTTGTTACACTGCATAAGGATCAGAATCTACATAGGCCACAAGTCAAAGTTGGTCCCGTCCATCTTCATGATGGGAGCCGAGCCTTTGAAAGCACCAGACAAAGAGAATCCATCACCGTTGTTTTCTTACATGTTTAATGTATGTTGAAAAACAAAACTCTACAGAGGAAGTAGATTGAATCGAACAAGTCTACATGGAGGTATGAAGAATTGGTTGTATGTGTAGATTCATAAAACCATCCTTGATACTAATCAAGTCATGCTAGGGTCGAAACTAAGATTTATAGGTCTGAAATATCATTTTTCTAATAAAATCAAATACTTTTAGAGTGTAGTTTGGTGACAGAGAGAAGAAAAAACCACTACAGGGGCCATTGGTGGCATACATAGTCCTGTGAGGAGGTGTACAGTGGAACATCATGCCAACACTGGTGCGTGAAGGTGAGGTGGCATGCTAGGGTCCTTCGTAGTTGCACGGAGGTGCGACAGCAGCCTAGGCTGCTCACTATGTCATTGAACTACATCCGAAGGGGAGGCGGTCGTGTGGTGCTGGTGCGAGGAGGTGCAGTGGCGACGCGCAATGCAGAGGAGGTTGCAGGTGGGGTACAATAACTCTGGTCTAGGACCTCGCTTTGATAGCATGTTGAGGGAAACAAACGAATCAGATTCTCATGAGGCCCTATGGTTCTCTTATATCGAGGAGATACCTCTTGGCTAAATTACATCATGTAGATGGAAAGAATAGAAAATCCATAAAACAGATAAAAGATAGAAAATATCTCAACAATCATATTTCCCCTTCTTTTTACTTCGAGAGACTTGAGCTCCTTCACCTCCTTCCTAAATAGTATCATTCTCAAGGGGTATACATCGATATCCTAATATTCTCGACATCATGGGCTTCTGAAATCCATTCATAAATGGAATCAATGTCGTCAAAGCATAAATGATCTTCTATTGTTTTCTTCCTTTATTCCCTATGTTTTAATTTTAGATTGAACACAATGTAAACCTAATAATTGATCTGCACTTGTGTTGGGCGATTTCTTCTCTCTACATGAACCTATATAGAAATATGTAAGGTTTAACATGAAACGAAAATGCTATCATGAAAATATATACTGCTTCAACTACTTGATTGAACGAGCTTCAATTACGTTCATACCCAGATGAACTACGAGTCAAGCTCAATACCCTAAGTGTAAACTTTGCTTATTCTGGTGTTTCATCTCCACAGAACATCCTCCAATCCACTTAAAATCGATACATTTTAGTAGTAATGTTAAATAATATGCAAATCTCTTTGAAATTATGTATAGTACTCACCAAGGCTTATTGTTTTCCTTGAATGACTGCATTTGCCCATCCGAAAAATCCTTCGCCATGTCGAAAAGAATCAAGTTGCAAATCTTGTTTTTTACTCCAGGCTTGATCATCAACCAATCTCTCCATGCATGAAAAAGTCCCATTTTGACCTCTAGGTGATTAGAGAGTGTAGATTCATATTGAAAGTGGGGATTGAAGAAATAAGTAGTAGCTGGTCAAGGCATGTGGAGTTTATGATCCCAACGACTACCACAATATCCCAAATAGTCTTGTATTTGGTATCATCATTGTCTAGATTTCAGGCTATCTCTTACTTGTTCGTAGCTTCATAAATAAATCTAAGTGGTGAACATTTTTCAGAATCAACCGATCTCAAAATGGTGATAGAGGTTCTATGGTGTTGAGAACATATGCAATACCATGCCAAAAAGACTTGCCCGTTAGAACTATGTTCAACACTCTTTGCCCCAATGGCTGATTCACATAAAATTTGTTCTTCCATTCTCTTGAAGTGAAGAAGGATTCAAGTGGATACTTGGCTCTAATCAAGTTTTGCAATGTAAGAAATGTCGTCGCAAATCAAGTAAAGTCAGGTTTCGCTAAATCACAACATGCAAATCTTCTCACCATCGCTAAAACCCAAACATGAGCATAAACAAATTTAAATATTTTCTTTGCTTTCATGAACATTGATGCATGAAGACATAATATGAAGATATCCTCCAACATTGAATCTATGCAATGTGTTGTACAAGGTGTCTAATAAAGATTCATCCTTTTTTCCATCAACATTTGTGCAGTTGCTTTATAAGCCAATGCATTATTTGTTATCACTTGGCCAACATTCTTCTCTTCAGCCTCCTCTACAACTTCATAAAGCACTCTAAAAAGCATCTTGACATCTTTAACTTAATCTGATGCATCAACTAACTTCACAAAGTAAGTGCCATTGGGATTATTAACCAAATTGACCAATGAGTGTCCTTTCATGTCAGTCCAACCATCATACATGATACTGCAACCGGTGCCAATTCAAGAAGCCTTTGCTTCATCAACAAGGGTGGTTATGACTTGCTTCTCTCCTTTCAAAATCCAAGTCTGTAGTTCATGCACGGTCTGTGGTTTAAAACCCCATTCATACCCACGTAAATCGGTCATCATCATTGGATATGAAGAACTATTATGTTGAATGACAATGAATTCTTAAAACCCAATTGTCCTATAAATTCTCTCGTTTTCCTCAAAAAAATCCTCCTTTGATCTTTTTTTTAATTTACATTAAAAGTGACTTGTTGTGTTGGAGGATCCTCCCCAGAAACGTGAGGTAAATCGTAAATCTCTGTTGGAAATCACCTCCTTAGGAATCATGCAATCTAATCACATGCTGAATGAAGAGTCTAATAAGGTGTTTTGGCATGTAAATCATGTTGATTGGGATAAAATGGGTTGACTTGGTAAGCTGGTTAAAAATTCTCCGAAATTGCATCCTAATTGCCTGTAGTGCGAGGTAATGCCATAACAAAGTCTATACAGATGCTCTCCCACTCCGATATAGGAGTCCGAGTAAACGAGGAGGATGTTGATGCTTTGCCTTCACCATCTAATAAGTAAGTGTCACGGTATTTGTCATAAGCGTCAATTATGTGGGAGATGGGTAAATGAACCACTCCAGGATCCATTTACCGCATCCACTTGTTTAGTCCAACATCTACCGGTTGTGGGATGTGGAGACACAGTGAGGTATATATAAGAAGCCCCTTATCATCTGTATCCAGTGAGAAAGTTCAATGAACGATTTACCCTTTGAGGCATTCTCCTGTGGTTTCATCCGACTCCTTAGAGAGTAGGGTTCCACGTTAAATCCCTTGTTCTTCAAGTTTATTTCTTTTCTATGATCATGCTTCTGCATTCCTATTTTCTAACATGGTATCAGAGCGGATTTGATTTCGAGGATTTAGAGCGGGTTTGATTTCGAGGATTTGTTCTTAATAATTTATTTTATGTTCTTCGCCGAGACTCGATTGTCATTTAGTCTTGAAGATTATTATTCTTGAAGTATTGAAAGCATATTCAAGTTCAAGTACAAAAAGATGATGAGTTGGTTATAAAAAATGTATACGGGAAAAAATGCATACAAAAAAACATGCGTGGGAAAAAAGATGATGAGTCGGCTTTAAAAAATGATGATCAAATAGTCAAGAGAAAAAATGATTTAAAAAAATTGATTGGTAAGAGAAGATGAAGGAAAATGAGATCAACATGTGTGATGTTCTGTTGTCTCCCCATTCTCACATCTTCTCCCAACTTTGTCCATGTCTCTATTTTCTAACTGTTGGAGTATTTGTTATATGCATCTTATGTGTGGAAACAGGTAAATGGATTCGTCCCATCCAGTCTTTAGTCCCACATCTACCAGTTTGGCGATGTGTAGACTCAGTGGGGGTTATATATAGACCCTCACACCCATTATATCAAGATGAGAAAGTTCAATAGAACATCCGCCCTTTTGAGGGCTTCTCCAGTGGTTTCATCTGGCTCTTTAGGGAGTAGGGTTCCATGTAAAAATTTTTATGTTCGTTCATGTTTATCTTTCTTTAATTTATGCTTTGTTTATCATTATCACTTCCGCATTCTCGATTTTCTATCATGGTATCAGAGCAGATTGATTCTCTAGGAATTCAAGTTATTTAAATTATTCGAGATTCGATTATTGTTCATTCTTGAAGATCTTCTTTCTAAAGATCATGTTAGTGATTTGTCCAAGTTCTAAAAGTCATGCGTGGCGACTATTCATGTTTGATCTCATGACTGTCAAAGATAAGCCATTTGGATCCTGATGGAATCCTAATCATAGTTCATGCCTTGAGCAGCCGACCAAGGGAAAGCCAAATTTATGTAAGTCTTCATCACGTCTCCAACCGCTCCTCTCCTCCAGTGGCTGTAATCTGTGGTAGAACCCTCGGCACGGGAAGCCTCACAAATCCAGCAACTGCTCTGTGCATTGTGTTGGACATGCGAGCCCACGGCGAACCATTACACAATAAATGTTATTGCTAATATCATTCCCTGATCTGAAATGAAGAATAACTAATTTGCAAAATAGGTCCCTTAGTACAATTAGTGTTATGTACCATGGCCATCTTAATAATCATACAGGTGTTGATTCAAAAATTGAATCATAGAGGCTGGTGCTTAAATGAATATCTAAAGAGTTGTATTGAGGACTCATCAAGCACCGTCAAATGATTGTAAAGAGATGATCTCCAGCTTGAGTAGGAGATGGCAATCCTTTATCACATAGGTTGATATCTGATCGACCTCTTGATGCAGCTCATCTGCATAGGAATAGAGATTCAGAGGTGTCAGAATAGTTAGGTCAAAGAGTTGACTTAACAAGATCGAGATAACCAAAGTCCTATATCGTATGTTGTCACGATACATGCACGCATCCTCTGACCAGAGACATATATGTTACTATATGTATGAGTATGTACATTTGGCAGACCAATATGTAGATGACCTAACCAAGGTCTATGCATCGGTGCGTTGGTGTGTATGCAAGGGCGTATGAGTAATACGATCTCTCAAAGGGATCATACAGGTTCACTATTAAACCGGAAGACATGAGCTCGCTCATGAGATATTGGGAAGAATCAAATTTCCTGCACGGTCGTCTCGCTTTGGAATCTTGAGTAAATTTGTAGGTTTGATATATACTTTTGGAAAGTATATGATGAAGACCTAGGTATGATATATGCTTTTGGAAATTTTATGATTGATGAATCTCGGATTCATCACTCTAAATGTCATTTATTAATCTCAAATCCCTCGGAATCATCAGCATTCCTGCATTTATTCTGCATAATTAGCATTCATGCATATTTTCATAAAGATTGCACTTTATCCATAATTTCAACCTAAAATAAGAAGCAAAAATCTCAGCCAAAACTGACCTGTAAATAGCCTAACTTCCCTAATTTTTAATTCCTTCATGATAGATCCGAATAACCCAAAACAACCTCCACTGTGTACATATCACTAACAAGAATAAATGAAAAATACAAAAAAATCACTAACCCAAATAAGTGGACCAAAAACCCAAACCCTAGTTTCAGGATTTTTGGACTAAAATCCACATCTCTTCCCCCATCCAGTGTCCGATTTGATCCTACTCACTTTTGAACTAATATACATTCAATTACCTTCAAAACAAGACCAAGTTCAAGAGAATGGGAGCTCATCTGTGAAAGTTGGGTTTTGGGCCACTTTTGTATATTGTGTATTTTAGCGGATTTTTTTACCTGATAATTTATGTACATATTTTCTTAATTAATAAAAATCCAAAAAATAGATTAAGGTGTCTTCATTAATCATTGATTTCTCCATATTTTCTCCAAATTTTTATCTAGTTTAAAAATGACAAAAAAATTACAAATCCCAAAAATCTAGGTATTCTATGTATAGGGGATACCCCAAAAATTCACTTTGTGCATTTTATCGATTTTGGCTTTGATGTCTTCATTTGACGAGCAATTTTCGTGAAGGGACATTTTCCATCGGAGGTCATTTGATATTTATTTCTGATTTTACAAAATCTTTTTCTACGGAATTTTCTGGTGCTGACACGTGGCCGCCCTTGAGGCCGCCACGTGTCAGCATTTTTTGGGTTTTTTATTTATTCTTTTTATTATAAAAAAATATATAAAAAATATAAAATATAAAAATAAAAGGGGCGCATGTGCGTCGCACGTGCCTCCCAGGAACGTGCGTCGCACGTGCCTCGCTCCTTTGACCCCAAAGCGCCACATGGCCCATCCTGGGCCATCCGATCTAGGTCGATTGGACGGCCCGGCTTCGTCGTCAACCTCCAAAAACTCCGTCGCCTCTCCCCTTTCGTCTTCGTGTCGCCCCCCTCCATAACCACCACCGACGACCTCGCCAACCGCCCCCACTCCTCGTAACCGACGCTCCGCCTATCTCGCACCAGCCGCTCAATCTCTATCGCTCCTATAAAAATGACGTCGTCGCCTCCTCGTCCCCCCATCCATCATCTTCTCAGCCAAGTGGTGACAGCCTTGCTGCCGGCGTGATCCGAGGACACCCTTCCTCGCCGCAGCTCCACCATAAACCGCTGCCCCGCTCCGGTTTCAAACACCGTCGAGCTACCTTCCTCTGCCAAGGTCGAACACAAGGAGGCAAAGGAACAACCTAAAATTGTGTCTATCAGAATTCGTGCACGATTTTTGAGGCATCTTTTTTTGGAATATTTAATGCAAATAAGGGATTCAAGATGCAATTTTGGCCTATTTTAGTGACTAAAAATGCCAACTATGTTCAAATGATGTCCTAAAAATACGAAACTTGGCCATAGTGTAAGTTATGATGAAATGACTGCACTGTAATTTTTTGGGAATTTTCGAATGCAATTTGAATTTTTTATGGATTTTTAAATGCAAAAAAAATGAACTTCAATAATTTTTGAAACCACTCGACTAAAATTGACAAATAATTTTTGTGGTTATTTCTTGACCAATTCCGATCGCCGCCTACAACGAACGACACATTATTCTTTAAAGCACGAATATTATAAAAACAACTTTTTAAAGATGCGATCATTGGACTCGTCGATGATCAATACCAACTCCTAGTGATCAAATGAGAAACTTACTGATAAAACCCTGAAATGGACAGTATAAAGTTGATCTAATAGTTCGGGTCTTCCAGTATGTAGGATGTACAGGTATTGGGAATACCTGATGGTGATGTGATCATAAACGATTATATTACCATGACGCTTCCATTCCTAGGGAGTGATGAAACAGGTCTAGATATTAGTGACTCTTCTCAGTAGAGAAGTAATTTGATCTTGGTCCAAATGTTGGACATTGATCTGAATGTGATTCATATGCAATGAGAAGATTAGATTTGCGATCTTGATTTAATCAAGCATCTATGGGAGACCCGAGATCTGGATTTGAGAAGTGATCTCAATATCCAAGTCATTGTACATGGAACAATACAATCGCCGCGTCCTTATCTCCAAGTATCCGTGGAGAAAGCGCATTATCCTTGAAAGAGTTCATGGATAATTTCATTGTTGATGTATATATTCAAGCATCGAGAAAATTGATAATTAAATGTGTTAAATTACATGGATAATATGAATTTGATTCATATTATAAAGAGAGTTGTCTGAGATAATTAAATGTGATTTAATTATCTAAGATGTGAATAATGTGAATGTGATTCATATTATTTTGGCACATTAGAATAGAGATCCAAGATGACTAAATACAATTTAATTATCATGGCTATGAATAATGTGGATAGCACTATCCATATTAATCATATATATTATAAATGTGATTTATAATATATACGAGAGAGCTATTTGTGATTTATATTTGTTGATTAATTACTGATGTGAATTGGATTCACATTGGATTATTAATTAAAATTTAATTTACATTTTGTTTTGGGATGTGAATGTGATTCATATTTTTCCAATGGCATTATTGCAACATTTCACAAGATAATTATAAATTATTTTTTGTGAAATAATTTACAACAATTGTTGTTGTAAATCCTGAAGATATCATGAGATAATGGTATGTCATGAGATAATGAGATCTTATGAGGTAAATGAGATCTCACGAGATGTTGGTAGCCGTCCCCGGTTTTAAGGGGATATGGTTTATCTCCTTGTTATCTCCAAGGATAATTAATTGATTTGATTTGAATTTAAATATATTGATTCATCTATATATATTAAATTAAATTAAATTAATTGTTGTTTTGTTTTTACAACAATATCATAGCCAATGAAAGAAAGACAAATAAATCTCAACCATTGATTACGTGTTTTTCCAAGGATTGGGATCCATTGACTCCCAAAACCCTATATAAGAAGAGGCACCCCTTTCTCTTCTACAAGTGATAAAATAATGAATGCTCTCTCTCTTTTCTCTCTACATGCCTACTCTCTCTATCTCTCATGTGGTCGTCCACCATGGATGCCCTAGAGAGATCCTCCATCGCCGCATCGTCGTCGTTATGTTGCCCGATCATTTGCTCGTGGATCTCCATCTAATTCAGCGTGCCTTGCTCGTGAATAAGTCATCGTATCTTGTTTTTCGAGATCAGGAGATCCGTGGCTTGGATCGATTGCGAGAAGCACGCGTCTCATCCAAGCGCTCACAAGCGTCTCCTCCGTCGGATCAGATTTGAGACAGAGGTCTCTTTGTTTAGAGACTCGATCGTAACCACACTTCAAGAGGTAATCCTATTAATTGTTTGTGGTTTAGATGAAACGATCCGAGAAGTGTTCTTGGATCATGTTGTTTAGTCACATAAAAAAAATTTAATTTCCGCTACCCGGAGCAACTAGTGTGACTAGTCGCTCCCGATCGCATACGATACGATCCTCACGCTTCCGTGATACGCTCGAGGATTTTTCCCATATATTTCAAGTGATTTCAGAGCCAGGTTTTCAAATGTTTTGGATGAGATATATGAACCTGCGAAGATTTGTGCTCGTTTGGGTTCGTGAAGATTGTAGCATTTCAATTTTCGCAGCCATGCCTTGTGATAAAATTTCGGCCCTATTTGAAATGTTTAAAAACAAAAATATCCCTCTAATAATATTCCCCATTAAATAATAAAATCGTGGAATTTTAGTTTGCATGATTCGGAATCCGATAACTCAGGATATTATCTTTTTAATAACCATATGTCCATTGTTTCCGGGATGGCGATTAGTGACGTAATTAAAGAGTTAATTACGGTTCCTAAACACATGGAATTGCATAATTATCAATTGGGTTCTATTTTAAATCAAATTGGTGAACAAAATAAATTTTGTTTGCATCAAGTGGATTTAAATTGATTATGTTGATTTTAGTGAGTAGGGGTTACTGCAGGAAAGTAACAAACTTGATCATGAACCTTGTGATTGTCATTCAAATAAATTAATGGAAGTTAATTATAAATTTTCTGAGATAATTATTGATAAATATTTGTGAAATATTTAAAGATGCTAATTATTTTCTTGAATGACATTTCATTAACCAAAATGATAAGATAGTTGCTCTTGATCACAATTTGGATAATATGAATTTCCAATAGACATTGCTTTTCATAAAAACTCTAGTTTATCCTACAATAGTTGTAGGCCAACTTTTACATGCAAAACCTTATTGCTTGAATAAGATTGGGGATTTGTTTAGCAAAACTCCTTATAATATTATCAAAATGGTTTTGATGAATATTATATGCTATAATTTCGGTTGAAAAACCGATGATCATCTCAAGTACAAAGTGATCTATTATGCATTATCCTTTCCCGAGGAAGATATGGTGCCTAGTCGAGGAGCATTCGAGTAGCAGGTTACACTGTGTGTGGTCTGTCCCACTCCCATGGGTACTGGCCATGATAACTGCTAGGGTTGGTATAATGCTTAAGAAATCATGATGTATTTCTAATTATTAAAATTCGAAATAATACGTATTTGAGATAATACCATAATTCAAGTAACAACTAAGAATGTTTGTTGGATATTAATTGGATCATTAATTTTATATGATTATATTAATTGGAATACAATTAAAATTAAGACACTCTATTATAAATAGATGTGATATTTCCCTTGGAAGAATTGATCATAATGAATGTGATTCATGATGATTAATTAGAATTTGAATATGATATGGAGGATCACATAAGTGACATCCATGGTCTCTCGTCAAGGCGATGGATTCCGTCACCAGATATTGTATGTAGGATCCGAAGTGACAGTTCCTGCATACAGTCATTTGGATCGGGCTCTTCGCTTCTCGAAAGAGTAAGGCCGTATGCATAGTAACCCCAATATCGACTCCTCATATTATTGGGGCGATATTGTATTGCACATACTGAGTATTAAGCCTGTTGACGGTTGGTTCAATTAATGATGGGTCAACATCACATTAGGGGTGATGAGCCCGGGTATTAAGGACCAAATTGGGAGATGCAAGTTGGACTTGCAAGGCGGAATGTGTTCCCGCTTCTTTTTATCTGAGTTACAGGTTCTCATATTATTGGGATGTAACATAGATAAGGAAGGAGATCCCATAACTTGCTTGAGATATAATGGTAAGTATATTTCTTACATTGAAAGTGTTTAAGGGAATGAACTTTCAGTGTTGACATGGTAAGACAACTTTGATATAAAATTCCGAAATCAAAGTATAATATATGTATATATACACACTTATGCAAATTTTGTATTTCAGATAATACTTCATTAAACCCACTCAATGTTATACACAATAATAACCAGTAAAATATCATGGATTGTACTCATGATCTAGATATTGTACTTGTAGTTGGACACATAAGTATGTGGTTGCAATGTGCAAGTTTCCTCATAATAATGAGTAATGACAATTAAATAGACAATAGATCTACAACCCTATGGTTTGTATGTCTCTATAGTCTTGATAAAATCAAATGTACTGTGGAAGTGACATGTCAATGATGATCATAATTGTCAATTAATCCTTATAAAAAAATCTAAAAAGATATTCTGGCGTAGATATGTGCGCTTGACATTTATCTGAATGACATGGTTCACTGCGACATGCGGAATGGTGGCTCTATAAGAGATGATGTATTCAAAATGTTTGAATACCTACCTAAACCAATGTTTTAAGTGTCTAGATGGATGTAGACATGATGAGTGTCATCATTCTACTGTTTATACTCTATTCAATCATGAAGCTCCATAATATTCATATTGTACGAATTTAATGATTACATTGAATTCAATTGAATTTAACATAAGAGATCATTAGTCTTAAGCAATGGTTTTTTATAGATAAAGGGAGCGCAGCCAAAGCATGGGTCAGACCCAAGATGAGAACTGTCAAAGAGTTGATCGTACATCTATGACTTACATATGACATCCTAAGAGTTGGATGAATACCAATACTGCAATAAGTTGGTGTGTTGAAAGTATGACTATCAAGTATGTCTAGAATCCTTAGAGAAGCAGTCGGATAGAGCATCAGAATAATCTATATAAATCATTGATATTGAGTTGCTTATTGAATAAGATAAAGTCTTATAATTGTATCTCAATCTTCTAACAACACTTCAAATCATTTTCATATGTTTTAAAGACTGGAAAATTTGATCTTAAGGTTTATAGTTATCTAAATGGATATTGATGCAGTTGTTGCAACAATCTCTATTGGATTGATAGACTTCTAAGTTTCAGTGGGAGAGCCTTAGTCTTAGAGAATGTCTCTATGACCTAGATATTAGAATACACTCATCGTTTGTTTCTAAATGTTGGAAATAAACATGAATTCTGAGATAGAATTATCATAAAAGGTTATGATGGATATATTTCAGATAGTAATCTAACATCTAGTGGACTCCACAAAATTAGAAAATTAATGAATGGTTCATTAAGATTTCTAAAACTGAAAATTAGACCTTTAAAAGATCAATAGGAGGATGAAGATCATTTGACAATGATCTGGCATCAAGTTTTGGACATATGTCTAATGATGAGATCAATAGACTAGTAAGATATGAAACTTTAGAATGACTAAAATTCCAAATATTACATACTTGTAAATATAGTATTAAAAGTAAAATGTCCAATACACCCTTCTCTTGGAATGGTGTTAGATGTCGAGGTATTCAAGATCTCATGCATATTGATGTATGTGGATCATCTATATCATAGTAAACATGATGGATATGTGATGTCTATTGATGAGTATGTATGATATGAGATTTCTTATCTTCGCCTAAGAAACCTTTGAAATGTTCAAAGATTTCACAATTTTGATTTAGAACCAAAGTTTGAAGGAAGATTAAATGAATTTGATCTAACCAAGGTAGGAGGTACCTATTAGATAAATTCATGGAATACCTTATAAAGATATGAAAAACATTTCTATCACACTCCTCCTTATAAACCTAAACTCAATAGAGTTGTAGGGAGAAACAATTGGATCATGTGTGACATGATTTGATCAATGATGAATTTTAGCATAATTACATCTTAGTTTCCAGGTATGTATGTAGTAGAGACTACATTATATATCCCTAATAAGATCCCATGCAAGTAAGATGGAATTGAGCACTAGAGTGTGTTACTTCATTAGGAAAATAAAGGATGGTATTGGATACCTATTTTATGACCCTGACATTCTTAAAAGGTCTCATCTCTGAGAATGTGATTCTTAGAGGATGAATCTCTTAAGAATCAAGATGAAAATGAAGTGAAGGAACTCACTGAATCTTGAGAAGATAATGAGGCTCCTGAAATTGGGAACTAAAAGGACAATCAAAGATGAAACACTAATACTTCTTCAAATGAGTTTGAGGATGTATTCCATATGTCGATTATGTCTGACAAATGATCGGACTTCATGTGATGAAGCTCCTGAGGATCATGACATGGAAAGATGGATATTAGCAATAAAGTCTAAAGTAGACTTCATATGCGAGTGTTGTATATGGACCCTCGAGGATCCACCTATATGGGTAAGACCCATAAAGTTGTAAATGGATCTTCAAGAGAAAGGGAACCTGATGATGAGGTAGAGACCTTCAAAGCACGGCTTGTAGCCATGAGCTAAATATTGAAGAGAAGACATTGCTTGCAATGAGACTTGATCTTCAATGAACATGCTTGACCTCACCAGAATATTGCTAATTATAGCATGATAACTTGACTAAGTCAAGATTGTATTCCTCTACGAATACCTCTTTGAGGATATTCACATGAAGTAGCCCCAGGGCTTCATGGTAGAGGAAAGCAAGATGTGCAAGCTAAAGAAATCCTTCTATGGACTCAAATATGCTTCTTGAATATGGAACATAAGATTTGATGAAATTATAAATGTTATGATTTCATATACAATCTTGGTAAACCATGTGAAGCTTAGTGGGAGTGCTATTGTGTTCGTCGTGCTAAATGTAGATAATATCCTAATCATTTTAAAATGATATAAGGATGATAATAATTGTTTTATAGACTGGCTATTCCATATCTTGAAATATGATTTCAAGGATTCCTCTTAGATATTAGTTCTGAAAGAAGTAAAGAGAAGAGGATATTGGGACGATGACGTTTGTAGTACACCTTGGACATGTTCCATTTTCTGGAAAATTCCAAGAAAAGGTTTCCTTCCCTTAAGATATGGTACTGACCTATCTGAAGGGATATAACCTCAAGGAGTTGAGAAAGTGAATGCTAGAATTGCTTGCACTTTTGCATCAATTACGAGAAGCTGAGCGTATGCTAGATGTGTACAAAAGCCAAATATCTACCATGTAGAGGGAGTAGTAAAGTATTGCTAATCCTACTATGATGATAAAACACTTGATTGCAGTAATAACAAAATCTTCAAATATGACAAGACTTTCGAGATAGTGATCTCTAAGTCTTATCTTCATGAAATTAAGACTATATACATAGAGATCTAAAAGATCTTAACTTTGGATACCTTTGGAGATAGAGATCTCCAGGAATAAGGGTATTCTGATAAGGATTATGGAAATACCGGTTATGATAATTATTAAGCTGTAGTGTCAAGGATACTATAACTAACAATATTGAGTATTGGTTGCATAGGATGCTACACCTGCATTAGATACGAGCACTGTTACTGGGGATATGCAAGTGTCGTAAAAGGACTTGGCGTAGTCTCGCAAGAATAGAGTAACCGATAAGCTTACCTAGCTATTTTATAAATAGCCTATGATTGTCACATGAGTGTGGGTTTAAATGATTAGCCGATTAATGGCTCTTTGGGCTAGTGGGAGATTTGGACATGCGAGCCCAGGGCGAGCCATTACGCAATAAATGTTATTGCGAATATCATTCCCTGATCTGAAATGAAGAATAACTAATTTGCATAATAGGTACCTTAGTACAATCATGGTTATGTACCATGCCATCTTAATAATCATACAGGTCTTCATTCAACAAATGAATCGTAAAGGTTGTTACTTGGATGAATATCTAAAGAGTTAGATTGAGGACTCATCAAGCACCGTGAAATGATTGTTAAGAGATGATCTCCAACCTGAGTAGGAGATGGCAATCCTTTCTCACATAGGTTGATATCTGAGACCTCTTTATGCAGGTCCTTTGCATGGGAATAGAGATTCGGAGATGTCAGATTAGTTAGGTCAAAGAGTTGACTTAACGAGATCGAGATAACCGAAGTCCTATATTGTATGTTGTCACGATACAGGCACGCATCCTCTAACAAGAGACAGATGTGTTGCTATATGTCTGAGTATGTACATTTGGCAGACCAATAGATAGATGGCCTAACCATGGTCTATACACCGGCGGGCTGGTGTACATGCAAGGGCATATGAGTAATACGATCTCTCAAAGGGACAATACATGTTCACTACTGAACCGGAAGACATGAGCTCACTCGTGAGATATTGGGAAGAATCAAATTCCCTGCACAGTCGTCTCGCTTTGGAAGCTTGACTGAGTTTGTAGGTTTGATATATACTTTTGGAAAGTATATGAACAAGACCTTGGTATGATATATGATTTTGGAAAGTATATGATCGATACCAACTCCTAGTGATCAAATGAGAAACTTACTAATAAAACCCTGAAGTAGACAATATAAATTTGATCTAATACTTCGGGTTTATTCTGAGTCTTGTAGTATGCTAGATGTATAGGTATTGGGAATACCTGAGGGTGATGTGATCATAAATGATTGTATAACCATGACGCTTCCATTCAAAGGGAGTGATGAAACGGGTCTGGATTTTAGTGACTCCTCTCAGCTTAGAAGTAATCTGATCTTGGTCCAAATTTTGGACATTGATCTGAATGTGATTCAGATGCAATGAGAAGATTAGATTTGCGGTCTTGATTTAATCAAGCATCTATGGGAATTCCAGATCTGGATTTAAGATGTGATCTCAATGTCCAAATCACTATACATGGAACAATACAATCGTTCTGTTCTCATTTCCTAGTATCCGTGGAGAAAGCACATTATCCTTGAAACAGTTCATGGATAATTTCATTGTTGATATATGCATCCATGCATCGAGAAAATTGATAATTAAATGTGATTTAGTTATCATGTATAATATGAATTTGATTCATATTATAAGGAGAGTTATCTGAGATAATTAAATGTGATTTAATTATCTAAGATGTGAATAATGTGAATGTCATTCATATTATTTTGGCACATGAGAATAGAGATCCAAGATGATTAAATACGAATTGATTATCATGGATATGAATAATGTGGATAGCATATCTATATTAATTATATACATTATAAATATGATTTATAATATATAAGAGAGAGTTATTTGTGATTTATATTAGTTTATTAATTTCTGATGTGAATTGGATTCACATTGGATGATTAATTAAAATATAATCTGCATTTTATTTTGGGATGTGAATGTGTTTCACATTTACCAATGGCATGATTGCAATATTTCACAAGATAATTATGAATTATTTTTTGTGAAATAATTTACAAGAATTGTTGTTGTAAATCCTGGAGATATCATTAGATAATGGTATCTCATGAGATGACGAGATCTCATGAGATGTTGGTAGTGGTCCCCCCTTTTAAGGGGATATGGCTTATCTCCTCATTATTTCCAAGTATAATTAGTTGATTTGCTTTGAATTTCAAAATATTGATTTGTAGATATATATTAAATTAAATTAAATTAATTGTTGTTGTGTTTTTACAACAAGATCATAGCCATTGAAAGAAATATAAATCAATCTCAACAATTGATTGTGTGTTTTCCATGGATTGGGATACATGGACTCCCAAAACTCTATATAAGAAGAAGCAACCCTTTCTCTTCTACAAGTGACAAAATAATGAATGCTCTCTCTCTCTCTTCTCTCTACACGCCTACTCTCTCTATATCTCATGTGGTCGTCCACCATGGATGCTCTAGAGAGATCCTCCATCGCCGCAACATCATCGTTATGTTGCCCGATCGTTTGCTCGTGGATCTCCGTCCACTTCAGCGTTCCTTGCTCGTGAAGAAGACGTCGTATCTAATTTGTCAAGATCAAGAGATCCATGGCTTGGATCATCAATATCGATTGCGAGAAGCACGCGTCTCATCCATGCACTCGCAAGCATCTCCTCCATCGCATCGGACTTGAGACAAGAGGTCTCTTTATTTAGAGGCTCGATCGCAACCACGCTTCAAGAGGTAATCCTATTACTTGTTTGTGGTTTATATGAAACGATCCGAGAAGTGTTCTTGGATCATGTTGTTTCGTCACATAAAAAAAATAATTTCCGCTGCTTGGAGCAACTAGTGCGACTAGTCGCTCCCGGTCGCATAAGATGCGATCCACACACTTCTGTGATGCGCTTGAGGATTTTTCCTATATCCTTCACATTGTTCTCCTACTCAGGAACCACCAAGCCCCTTCATGTGATGCTCCTCCTTGAGGAGACGACACGAGACATCGAGCGACGATGCCCAGAGGGCTCTCCAAGCGACTAGCGTTGTCTCTCTAGCAACCCTTCTCTCTAAGGACCGCCACTCGCTCCTATGCATCACAACCATGCCCTCCTGCAAGGTGCACCATGTAGCCAGGAGCCCTCAACGCTCTCGGGGTGGAGCTCCCAACGTGCTTGCCTCTAGAGATAATCCTTTGATTTGTTGCAGACGGAGGCGGAAACCCGTTTCTCTGTTCTCCAGATCCGAGCGCCTCCACATCTTCTTGAGGCGATGAGCACCGCGTACCTGGCAGTAATCCAGCAGATTCAAGGATGACGACAATAAACACAATGACTCGTACCTCTCCCTGCTTCTCCAAGTGGAGATGGTCACCATCTCACCGCAGGTTGAGGCGTACCTCGTGCCTCCCTCCACATCGGCGACCCCACTTCGATCCCTTGACGGTGTCGCTCATCATGTGATCTCAATCGAGGGAGGCATCAGGTCGTAAGGAGGGTTCCCAAGTGGGAACCCTAATATAGGCCCAAGTGAGATTCTTGTTAATTTTTTTTCCGGCAGATTGAAGGGCCCCTGTTTGGGCTGAGGTTCAAGTTAAAAAAATGAAGAAGAAAACAAAGAGGAAAAGAAGAGAGAAAAGTTCACTGTTTTTGTAAGAATTGTTGGGCTCAGTTATTTTAGGTCCACTTCGAACAACATTTCTGAATAAAAGGGAGAGAGATCTATAAAAAAATTGAAGCAACTTACTTAACAAAAGGGTGAGAGATGAGTTGGCTATTTTATAAAAAGGTGAAGGAAAGAGCCAAGGAAAATTTTTAAAAAAATTCTGAGAAGAAAAGGCTGAGAAAAAAAGAGAGAATGGTGAATGAAACAACTTCAAAATGTTTCAAAAAAAATGATGAAATAAATGTTTGATAAGTCGAGAAAAAAATGTGATCGGTCATGTGATGTTTATCCCCATATTATCTTGTATTCTCCCAACTTGGTCAATGTTGATTTTTCAATAAGTATGGGAGAAAGGGGGAGTATGTGTAAAGTTACAGGACTCATTATCAGATCATGATTCTCCAGACTGTAGATTCCAGGCCAGCCAGTTTCTAAAATCTACAGATGATCAAATATTCAGATTCGACATCAGATTCTAAGTCTTTAGTTTCAGACTCGTACATGTATGCAGTCTTCATTCAGATGTGCAGATGTTTGCCATCTTTTGTAGTGGTCCCCATCATTCTTGTTTTTGGCCAGGATTTTTCATGTGAGCCCTAGGGACTCCAGAGTAGAGGACTATTCCATATGCCATGTTAACAAGGATTTTCTTGTGGTATCATAGGGACTCCAGAGTAGAGTACCATTCTTTGTGCTAGATGGGAGAGACCCAGTTCTCCGACGAGGAGACTTCTTCAGACACCATTCTCTAGTGACGATGGACTCTGGCGAGTATTGCACTCCACGTCCTTTCAGTTCGGCCCTTTTCAGAGATGAAGCAGTTGCCCAAATATTGTGGGATACAGGAAAAAGGATCCCTCCAGAATCCATTTACCCTATATAATCTTTAGTCCCACATCAACTAGTTTGGAGATGTGGAGACTTAGTAGGGCCTATATGTAGACCCCCACACCCATTGTATCAAGATGATAAAGTTCAATAGAATATCCGTTCCTTTGATGATTGCTCCTGTGGTTTCATCTCGTTCCTCAGGGAGTAGGGTTCTATGTAAAAATCTTTATGTTCTTTCATGTTTATCTTTCTTTATTTTATTCTCTGTTTGTCATTATCACTTCTGCATTCTCTATTTTCTAACACCAACAAGTATGGGAGAAATAGGGAGTATTGTGTAGACTAACATGCCACATTGGCAGATTCTCCAGATTCCATATTCAGATGTCAGATTCTAGGCAGACCAAATTTTTTAGACTATACATTTTTTGTGCACACATGCAGAATGTGCCTGATAATGTAGAGAAATGATCAGGGCCTCGTGATGCTAATCAGGGAGGGAGGCTGTTCGGAGGCATTGTTCCTGTGTTCGTCCGATGTGGGGGTTCTCTCGATGGCTCGGTTAGGTGGAGATGTCTCTCGGGTGAGCCTGTAATGAATGATGGAGAGGGGGCTAACCAGAGTTGAGGCAGGCAAGCTATCGCGGTGGTCGAGGTATGGGCGATCATTGTTGTTGTGGCGTAGGTCGTAGGTGCATTATGGGTTGCTGGAGTCCAAACCTCTGGATCAAATTCGTATGAAGGGTCTCCCTTTCATCACATAGGGACTATTAAAGTATCGGGAACTACTTGACGGTTTTGTCGTGGTGGTTGGGGTCGAAAGCATGGGTTACCGCCCGAGGGAGTCGTTAGATCTTATCCTCCAAGTGATGGGTCTCGACTCAGAGAATCTATGGTGGTGGAAGATCGTCTCTTATGGGAGGTCGATGCGCTAGTAGCTCAAGATGGTAGGGCATGCGTCACAGTTTTGTGGCCAGGAACAACATTTGGACAACCGGATGGAGGAGGGTCAGGGCAATGGAGGTACGCCAGGTGGGGCGATGTATCGGTCGATTGGAGGGTTGATGCAGTTTCCGGGGAAGACTCCTTGACTTCCACCAAGGATCTGATTCGACGCGATCTCAGTAGAGTGATTTCTAAAGTCTGTAGCAGTCCATATCCCTGCATTTATATCGGATACAACTGTCTTGGGTGCGGCTTCTATCAAAGCACCGCTAAATATTAGTGGGTCTCTCATGTCTTTTTCTCTCGGGGGGTATCAATCCTCAACCCATCTAGTTGAGGATCCGTGGCTCGGTTCCAAGGTCTGGTGGGTCTGATCCGAGTAGCTCCAGACCCGTTTCATTGTTCAGATCCGCAACCCGACTCACTGGGGCCCGCCTTCTCAGCTCATTTGTGGCGGATCTGAGTGCTTCCAGAAGGGGGTCGCTGGGCAGCATGACTCTCTTGTTGTTGGCAATAGGGGTGTTTACAAGGTGGTTACCCAACCCGTTTGATCGTCACCCACTCTGACCCATCATTATAGGGTCACAAGTTTACCCGACCCGTTCCAAGCTGGTATCTGATTCTAATGGGTACATAGATTATTTAATGGGGTAAGGGTACCTGTAGGTAACAATGAGAAACCTATTTTCTTTTCAATGTAATGGAAAAAAAGGACCTAATCACCGGTTAATTCGATGTATCCTCAACCCTATTTGACACACTAAATAAAAGGAATGAATCATCATAACCATTATTTGTAATTAAAGAAATAAATCAACAACAATAAAGCCTTTTCCCACAATTAAGTAGGGTCGGCTACATGGATTCTTTGCCTCTATTCAGATCTATCTAGGGTCAATTTCGGGCTTATATCTAAAAAACTAAGATCCCTTCATATAGTCTTTTTCCAACACTTCTTGGGATGTCCTCGCCATCTCTTAGCTTACTCAACATCGCAACACGCGCATATCCTAACTGGTGCATCAGCTAACCTTCTTTGCAAATACCCAAACCATCTTAAGCAGTTTTCTCACATCTTATCCTGGATCAGAGCTACACCAACTTTCTTTCTTATTGCATTATTCTGAATCCGATCATTACTTGTGTTTCCACACATCCACATTAGCATTTTCATTTTGCTACAACCATTCTCTACACATGTCTATGGTTCACATGCCAACATTTAGATCCATAGAGCATAACAAGTCTCACAGCTGCATTGTAAAACTTTCCTTTAACTTTTAAAGGATTTCTTTAATCACAGAGAGCAACAGATGCTCCTCTCCACTTTAGCCAGCCTATATTTATTCTATTAGCAACATCTCCATCAATTTCCCCATCATGTTGCGAAATTGATCCCGGATATCTAAAAGAGTCTCTCTTCCGAATGTTATCGTCACCAATCTTTACCTCGATTCCTTCACCATTGCTTCCATAAAAGGTGCACACCATATATTCTGTCTTAGACCTGCTTATACGAAATCCTTTAGTCTCCAATGCATATCTCCATACCTCAAGCTTCACATTTAGTTCATCTCTTGTCTTGTTAATCAAAACAATATTATCAACAAATAACATACACCAAGATAACTCATCCTGAATGTGACTTGTCAACCCGTCCATAATGACACAATTGATAATGTGAAAGATGATATCCATTATAAAGAAAGTGGATTAAAACATGAATAAAATAAAGAATCCACCATCGACACATAATAAATAAAATAATTCGACACAAAGCTAACTCAAATAGGACTGTGAAAATGGAAGAACATGGAATCTACATTCTCTATAGATGGGCATAACGAAGCCTGCTTTGGGTTGGAGGCTAGCGAAGGTGTTGGAATCGAAGGCAATCGAGGATGTCAACGGAGGAGAAGAAGTTGGGGCTGGTAGGGTTTTTTTGGTGCTAGAGATAGGCTTGGATGACAGTGAGGTGGAGATGGGGTTGGATGTGGTGGTGATTTTTATGGTGGGGGTCAGGTTATGACATGAGAGGATGGGGATTGAGTTTCAAATATAGCAAAAGCAGAAGCTGGAGCTTGGAGTATCGCAACAGCCAACTATTATAGGAGAAGGTGGGAGGAATCCTTAAGGCCTTTAATCGAGAGAAATAAAAGGTGTGGTACAGACGGTGGGAGAGGTTGGTTGGCGTGTACCTGAAATTATCACACTGGGTACTCGGAACATCCAGTGTGTTTTCCACCAGGTCATCATATGTTGAGCAGGCCACATGTTCTTGGTTACCCGACCCGGAAATCTTTTTACGAGTACCCGTCAACTTAGGGTCGAGATAGCTAAGCGGGGTCGGGTACCCGTTTGACCCTAACATTTTGAACACACCTAGTTGGTAAGGCATCGTCGCGTAAGAGAGGAGGTGGTTGGGGTCCATGTCGAGCATGGGGCTCTTGTAGGTGTCCTTGTGGTGGCTTGGAGTGCTTTGGTGGAGTCGACAGAAGTGGGTGACTCCGTAGAGGCATCTGTAGAGGTGGCGGAGTTTTTTGGTGCCTCGGTGGTGGCTTTTGTAGGGGAGGTTGCAGTGGTCTCATCGTCGCGACTGGGGTTTGGAGAAGTGGACTTCTTGGTGGAGGAGCTAGGCAGGGGGTCTACTATGGCTCTATGGGTGCGAGTGGTGGGAATGAGTTGTGCCTTCAGAGCTATGGGAAAGGGGTAAAGATATGGTGCATGTTACGTAAGGAAAGGCACCCTCAAGTCTGAGAGGAAGAAGTGGGATGCTTTGTTCCCTTCGATTGTTCGTGAGGTTTCTCTAACGGCTGGGTATGGTCCCACCTAAGAAGTTGACCGAGGTTGTTCCTTAATGGAACTACTATCTTGCAATGTTAGGGGGTTGGGCCTCCCCCATAAGCAGTTGGGATTCAGAAACCTAATAATGGACGCTGGTGCGGACATTTTTCTTCTTCATGTTACGAGGTTGTTAAGGTACGTGGACACTGTAAGATTGGGGTTGTGTGGAGGAGATCGGTTTAATCTGACTGAGGTGGAGGCCCATGGCGCTTTGGGAGGGTTGCTGACTGGTTGGAAGAAATATGAATTTGTGTTGCAGATGAAGTCAAGGTCTTTCTTTTGTCTGTCCGCGGTGCTGAGAAGGAGAGCGGATGGTTTGTGCTTCCTTATCATAAATGTCTAGGTCTGACGGGAGCTGAGAAGGGATCTTTTGAGGTGGAGTTGGATTAGTTGCATTCAACAAGCACGACTGGGGTCTAGATCAATAGTGGTGACTTGAATGTGACTTTACTTCATGATGGCTGACCATGGTGGAGTGGTGGCAAGGATCATATTTCGGAGGGTTTCCGAAGAGTAGTCCACTCCTTGGGCATGTAGATTATTGATGCGGTTGGTTGTGCTTTTTCTTAGAGAATGTGAGATTGTAATCCAGACTTGATAGATTCTTTATGTCACCTAAAGGGATGGAAATGTTCCCCCTTTCTTGTGTTTGGGCGCTGCCATGAGCCCATTCTGGTCACATGTCGATTCTTTGGTCGTCCAGTGAGGAGAGGAGAAACAGGTTCTTTTTCCACTTCAAGTGGATATGGCTCTTAAAAGAGGGGTTTAAGGAGGTGGTAGAGAGGCTAGGTTTGCTTGAAGAGTTACTACTACAGGACAGAAAGGAAGAGGTGGAGTGGAAGTAAAGATCTAGGCAAAGGTGGTTGAAAGAGGGTGACATCAATACAGGTTTTTTTCATACGATGGCATCTAGGAGGAGGAGAAGAAACTATTTATATAAGGTTGAGATCGAAGGAGAGATAGAGAGAGTCTCGGGGGAGGCACAGATTGGTTGTGCTTTGTAGGGCCACTTTGTTGAGGCATCACGAAGGAGAAGGGGGGGCAGTTGGGGATGGCTGGCAAGTGGGGTAGAGACCTTGTCTGGTGAGCTGGCGGAGAAGTTGGTGGTTCCTTTTCATGAGGAGGTGAAGAGAGCGGCCTGGGGTTGAATGTGGATGGTACTCGTGTTCCTAATAGCTTCTTGATGTTGCTCTACTACGAATTATGGTATTTAGTGAAGGCAAAAGTGTTCGAGGTTCTTAATGAGTTCAGGGAGGGTAACATAAACTTCGAGAATGTAGTAAATTGGCCATGTTGTTCCTCCTCAAAAAGGAGTCTCTAGTGAGGGTGTAGGATTTCAAGCCTATTGCGCTTTCCAATGCTCTCTTCCTTATTGTGGCTAAGATTGTGGCGAACCGACTAAAGGTGGTGTTGGACTTAGTGGTGCGGTAGGGGCAGTCAACGTTCATTTCGCGGCATCAGATGGCAGATGGCTTGGTGATGGCGTCGGAGATTTGCCTTGAATGGAAGCGATCAAAGAAGAAGGGAGTTCAATGGAAGATTGATTACACCAAAGCATATGATTGTGTTGACTGGAGGTTCTTGTGGGCGTCTATGCAGCGGAAAGGTTTCCCAGATGTTTGGGTCGAGTGGATGAAGAGATGTGTCACTACCTCCTCCTACTCTATCCTGGTAAATGGCAAGCCGGGGTGGTTCTTTCAGCCACAACAGGGTGTCCATTAGGGTTGTTCGTTAGCTCATGTGCTCTTTGTCATGGTGACAGATACTCTGGAAGTTCTTTTTAGGCGTGCAGTGAAGGCAGGGTGGTGTGAGGGCTTTCGACTTGGGAATATCTCTATCCCTTTGCTTCTATATGCTGATGATACAGTTTTATTCCTTGATGCTTAAAGGAACATAGTTGCAACGTGGCCCACCTGGTTGATATTTTTAGCAGTCTTTTTGGTCTTGAGGTTAACATGCACAAGTCGGCGGTCATTACGTTTGGGATGGATGACACAGAATGCTTCAGATTTGCGGAGTTGGCAGAGTGCACTTGGGGGAGCTTCCTATTTCCTACCGGGGGTTGTCATTGGTGGCTAGGACGTTGAAGAAGTTAGATTGGGACATTGTTGTGCAAAGAGTGGAGCAAAGATTGGCTAGGTGGAAGACGATCACTTTATCTAGTGGAGAGGAAGCCCATTCTCATGTAGTATGTGCTCTTGGTCATCGTTATCTTCTTCTACTCCACTCGGCTGATGTTGGTGGGGGTTAGGATGAAAATTGAGTATTTGATGAGGAGATTCTTTTTGTTGTACAATAAGCAGCAGAGGTCAGATTTACATTTGGTGAGCTAGGACAAAGTGTTAACGGGGTGTGGTGATGGTGGTCTAGGGGTTAGTGATGTTGACTGCATGAACAAAGCATTGCTGGTTAAGTTGGTTATTCATATATGGGGCTCTTCGACCTCACTGTGGCCAAGCTTGTACTAATTATTTATGGCATCAGGGGTGGGTTGGTGGTTGGGGGAATGAGGCTTGAATCACGGCTCGGCCAGAATCTGTGTGGTTTTACCTTCGTTAGCACCGAGACTCCAGCCAAAGGTGGAGGACAATCACTTATTCATATTCTGGCATGATAACTTGATGGGAGAGGGAGTGCTTGATAGTAGATTTCCGAGACTTTTTGCTTTGGCAGTGTGAAATGAGGCCCTTCTCTGTCAGGTCGTGGATTCGGGTTTGTGGTCTTCGTTATTCAAGTCGTATCTCTCGGAGCAATGCCTGAAGGAGTATGTTAGGTTGCTGGCAGAGATCCCGTCATTGGAGCACTTCACGCAAGATGTCGATCATTTTAAGTGGGAGGGTGTAAGTTTCTCGGTTAAGAAAGCATATGAAGCAATGAGGAGAATGGTAGAGGTGCAGGATGTGGAGCTTTGCTAGGTCATGAAGGTGGTTTGGGCAGCCAAGATCCCATGCAAAGTTAAGATTTTCATGTTGTGTCTGAGAATAACCGTTTATGCGATAAAGCAAGGAGGGATAAATTGTTTGGCTTGGAAAACATGTGATGCGACATGAGTGAAGGGGTGGTTGAGGACACATATCACCTATTCTTTGAGTGCTCGACATCGGGTGCAAGTTTGGAAGGAGGTTAGGATCCCATGGGTGGAGTCAATGGGTCAGCGGAGTTCTGGAGATCAATTTGGGCTATGGGCACCAGCCATATGGATGATTGTTCAAAGCCTTTTCTTGTTCTTTGGGCTATCTGTATTGGTCCAAATGATTTGATCTTTAAAACATGTGGTTTTACTCATAGAATGTCGTATCTCATTGTAATGTGCTTTTTAATTTTCGGGCGTGAAGGTAATGTACTCAAATCTTTTCTTAATGAAATAGATGCTATGGTGAATCCTACATCGGGAGTTCACCCTCTTTTCAATCAAAAAAATTGTGCCGATCATGGTGATGCCCCTTACATCAGAATGTACGAGGGTGTGGTGACCCTCAGCTGGGTGGGAGATAAGAAGCCCATTTAGGGTAGCGACCTCCTAGTGCACGGGTTTAGGATACAAGTCCTTTTTACGATTTTACATGAGCTCGCAGTGTTTTTATGTGTCGTTGGGATCTTGATTTTTGTCCAGCTCCATTGGCCATGTGTTCTTAGGGTACTTAGGCAGGGGGATCCTCGATTTTTGTTTTCTTTATGAGCTTGTTAGCCCGTACCAGTCAGGCCGGTTTTTTGAGTGACTATTCAGGAGAGTCTCCCACCAATCTCAGAGGCGTAATTTTGGAATAGGCCTGGCCCTCTACTGAATTGCACTTCTACTTAGAGGGTTGGACGAAAGAGTCTCTTAGGAGGCTTCCTCACTGCTTAAATTTTATTATTGTTTCGCTAGTAGGTTCTAACGATGAGTTACAATTGGGAGTTTATTACTGCTGAGCTGAGTTACAACTGAGCCAACAAACAGTTGAGAGTTGGCTAAAGTTGAGTCTGGCTACAGTTGAGCTTAGTACATAAATCATTAATCTTCATCAATCATAAAACATTAGCATTTAATCAGATCTTAGAACTACTACTTCGGATGTTAGGAAAAGCTAGTGGACATGTTGGGAACTTACTTAGGATACATTATACCCCACCACATGCCTATGGAGGCACTCCAACCCTAAGGTATTCTTCACATCTTAGTCATAGTGTGAGGTCACACTCAGACGAAGACCACAGACTATCCACTAGTCACAAGAAATTAGACAGAAATAATGATCCGTCTAAAGACTCATCATCTTCAATACCAATATCCATCAACACGATATATAAATGATGAAAAATAATAACCTATATATGAGTCCTTATTTAATATATGAAATTTATATATTGAAAGTTAAGGGGTGAAGGGTGAACAGGGGATGTGTATAGAAAACAACTTGAAAACCTACTTTTGCGTAAGTAGCTTGTTAATTATTAAATATCAACACCAATCTGCTTACTTTCTTTTGAAACCACTGGAATACATGTTTTATTAATTAAATCTAATTGTATTCAATAATTGTTGACATTCTCTTGTTCCTATCATATATGGCAGGCAAGGTGTCTACATCATAGTAGACTGACAACAAGGCGCAAAGTTCCACAGTTTCTGTTTACTTAACACTTGTATAGATTTTCTTCAATATAATGACTACTTTTCCTTTTCTTCTGTCACATTTTTGGGATGTATGTATACATCGAAATTTTTTTAGTTACATGTAACTATATATGGGAATTAATACAATATGAATTGGTGACAAACTGTTGTTAGTTTTGTGGTTGTTTACAATATTTTGAATGTCATTTAGAACGTGAAATTTTTTCCTAAAATTCGGTAACCTAATGTGATTGGGAATACAATATCGCAAGAGTTGTGTAAATGGGCAACCCGGATCCACAGCGGGTATAACAGAATGCATCATACGCGTCCTTCTAACATCGATGGTTGTTGTCCTGCAATCTCTGATATGTCTTCTAACTCTGTACGATATTGTCCCACAAACTACTATACTTTGCTAGTATAAACACTATATCATATGTGATCTCCAACGGATGTCAAACACTAAGTGAAGAGAACATATCCCAATTTAGGGCGTACAATTGATATTCCAAAAAGGGAGAGGTATAACTGATACTGCAACATCTACACAGGGAAAACTGATAAAACCCTATGATGTTTTTGTTGGAGTATTTAGTTATGCGTCATTTATATGAGAGATGTGTAAATAGATCATTCTAAGATCCATTTACCCCATCCAGTTGTTTAATCCCGCATCTATCGTCTGTAGGATGGAGAGACTCGATAGGGGCTATATATAAACCCTCACACCTATTGTATTCAGATGAGAAAAAGCATTAGACTATCAACCCTTTGAGGCATTCTCCTATGGTCTCATCCTGCTCCTTAGGGAGTAGAGTTCCACGTAATCTTGTTTTTCATGTTTTATATTTCTAGTTCATGCCCTATTTTATCATTCTGCTTCTGCATTCCTATTTTCTAACATGGTGTGATACTGGGTTAATTCTTGAGGACGTTTATGTTCTTTATTTTTGTTTGAGATTCGAGATACGATTCTAGGGTTTCTATTAAAATCCTAATTTTGGTTGAATAATATTTTGATGATTATTGTTCTATTCAAGTTCATGTTTCGGTCGAGAGGATCTATTCTTGTATACATGCCATCATCTAGGCAGCGACAACCCTAGACCTTGCTGCACAAGAGGCCACGGAACACCAATGCTCCAAGCCGAGCATCTCCCCCAGACATAGAACGACATCCAACAACGCAAGAACTCCTAGTAGGATGACATTCATGGATCAGATCGGCTTGTACTTCTACTTCTCGTCCATCAGAATGCAGAAAATGGTGCAAGACCAAGAAATGGATGTCATCTCCAATAGCACGGAGCCTTTCACATGCAAACTGAAGGATACGAGAAAAATCCTTAAGCGCATCACAGAAGCGTGATGATTGCATCGTATGCGATCTGGAGCGACTAGTCGCACTAGTTTCTTGATACAGTGGAAATTAAAAATTTCATGTGACGAAACCACATGATCCAAGAACACTTCTTGAATCGTTTTGTCTAAACCAAAAATAAGTAATATAATTACCTCTTGAAGCGTGGTTGCGATCAAGTCTATAAATCAATAGACCTCCTGTCTCAAGTACGATCCAACGGAGGATACGCTTGCGAGCGCGCGGATGAATCGCATGCTCTTCGCAATCCATGTTGATGATCCAAGCGGTGGATCTCCTGATCTCGTCACGCGAGATCCAACATCTTCTTCACGAGCGAGACACACCGAAGGAGATGGAGATCCACGAGTATATGATACGGCAGCATAACGATGATGATGCGTCTATGACGACTCTCACAATGGCTCCATGATGGACGGCCATTATAAGAGAGAGAGAGAGAAGCTTGGCGTGTTGGGAAAAGAGAGAGAGCGTTTATTAATTATCTATCTTGAAGAGCATGGGGTGCCTCTTCTTATATAGGGTTTTGGGAGTCCGTGGATGTCAATCCATGGACAACACACAATCAATGGTTGAGATTGATTTGTGTTTCTTTCAATGGCTATGATCTTGTTGTAAAAAACAACAACAATTAATTTAATTTATTTTAATATATATATCAATAAATCAATGTATTTAAATTCAAATCAAATCGATTAATTATATTTGGAGAAAATGAGGGGATAAATCATATCCCCTAAAAAGGAGGAAGGCTACCAACATCTCATGAGATCTCATTATCTCATGAGATACAATTATCTCATGATATCTCCAGGTTTTACAACAATAATTGTTGTAAATTATTTCACAAACATAATTCATAATTATCTTGTGAAATATTGCAATCATGCCATTGGAAAAATGTGAATTACACTCACATCCCAAAACAAAATGTAATTATATTTTAATTAATCACCCAATGTGAATCCAATTCACATCAGTAATTAATTAAAAAATATAAAACAAGATATGGCTCTCTCTTATATATTATAAATCAGATTTATAATATATATGATTAATATGGATAGTGCTATCCATATTATTCATATCAATGATAATTAAATTATATTTAATTATCTTGGATCTCTATTCTCATGTGCCAAAATAATATAAATTACATTCACATTATTCACATATTTGATAATCAAATAACATTTAATTATCTCAGATTACTCTCCTTATAATATGAATCAAATTCATATTATCTATGATAATTAAATCACGTTTAATTATCAATTTTCTCGATGCTTGGATACATATATCAACAATGAAATTATCCATGAACTCTTTTAAGGATAATGCACTTTCTCTGCAGATACTTGGAGATAAGGATAGGGCGATTGTATTGTTCCACGTATAGTGACTTGGATATTGAGATCACATCTCAAATCTAGATCTCGGGCCTCCCATAGATGCTTGATTAAATCAAGACCGCAAATCTAATCTTCCCATTGCATCTGAATCTCATTCAGATCAATGTCCAACATTTGGACCAATATCAGATTACTTCTCTACTGAGAGGAGACTACAATCCAGACCCATTTCGTCACTCCCTAGGAATGGAAGTGTCATGGTTATACAATCAGTTACGATCACATCACCCTCAAGTATTCTCAACACATGTACATCCTGCATACTGGAAGATCTAGAATAAATCCGAATTATTAGATCAACTTTATACTGTCTACTTTAGGGTTTTATCAGTAAGTTTCTCATTTGATCATTGGGAGTTGGAATCGATCATATACTTTCCAAAAGAATATATCATATGTAGGTCTTGATCATATACTTTCCAAAAGTATATATCAAACCTACAAATTCAGTCAAGCTTCCAAAGAGAGATGACCGTGCATGGAATTTGATTCTTCCCAATATCTCATTAGTGAGCTCGTGTCTTCCAGTTCAGTAAATGAACCTGTATGATCCCTTTGAGAGATCCTATTACTCATATGCCCTTATATGCACACCAGTCAGTCGATGTACAGACTTTGGTGAGGTCATCAACCTATTGGTCTGCCAAATGTACATACTCAGACATATAATAACACACCTGTCTCCGGTTAGAGGATGCATGCCTATATCATGATAGCATATGATATAGGACTTTGGTTATCTCGATCTCGTTAAGTCAACTCTTTGATCTAACTAATCTAACACTTCCGAATATCTATTCCTATGTAGAGGACCCGCATCAAGAGGTCAGTCAGATATCATCCTATGTGAGAAAGGATTGGCATCTCCTACTCAGGCCGAAGCTCATCTCTTAACAATCATTTGACAGTGCTTGATGAGTCCTCAATCTAACCCTTCATATATTCATTCCAGCACCAGCCTCTATGATTCAATTATTGAATCAATAGCTATATAATTATTAAGATGGCCATGGTACATAACCCTAATTGTACTAAGGGACCTATTATGCAAATTAGTTATTCTTCATTTCAGATCATGGAATGATGTTTGCAATAACATTTATTACGTCATGGCTCGCCGTGGGCTCTCTTGTCCAATACAAACTCCAAGCGATGGTAGTGGCGCTACATTACTTGTCTTCTCCAGCAAACAACAGCAACGGTGCCCCATCCTCCAAGCAGCGGGTTGCAATCACGAAGGAGCAATACCCTTCATTCCTTTGACCTCCCAGGCGATATAGATCTTCTAAGACGAGCCTCCTTCAATTGAAGAAGACGAAGATGAAGAGATGGCTCGATCGACAATAAACGCCTTCGACGGCGACACTCCTCTTACATGGCGATCGAGACTTTTGTGTGGAATCAACATGATCCCACACCCACTTCCTTACACTGGTAGCATCTCCTGGCAACTACGAGCAGCACTCCCTCCAATAAAGCACATAGGTGGCATTGAGTGGAGGAATTCGGAGAGGGCGGCGACACATAGAGGATGAGTTCCACCGAGAAAACCAAACCCAAAATAAGAGGCCCAAGGGGCATGCGGCTCCCAGAGATAATTCCAAATTGGGGTGCAATATAAAAAAGAGGGGTGTTCAGTTATGATTTAAAAAAGAGGGAAAATGTCTTGAGAAGGCCCAGTTCGGTTCCTTGGCTATGAATTTTCAAAAAAATCTTTGTTCGAAAAAATAATAAAAAATAGAGAAAAAAGCGCGTACACAGAAAAGCCATATGAAGTATGAAAAATAAGAAAGAAAAGGTCATAAAAAAAAGAAAGAATGTTGAACGGCGTAAAAAAAATTAAAAAAAAGGGTGAAAAGCTGTAAAAAATTATTGATGATGGCTTATTTGTTTTTTTCTTCTCATCTTTGTTATCTTCTCCTAACTTTTTCGGTGTTGATTTTCCGATAAGATGGGAGAAAGGGGGAGTATTATGTAGAGTTACATGCCAGATTATCATATTATCCAAATTTGAGACCGGCCAGATTTTTCAGACTCTACTAATTGATAAAGATAGATTTTACTAGAGTCTACTAATCAAACTCGATTAGTGTCTTTGATGTGACCACTCAACAATACTCAAATTTAATCAGCAATTAACCCAAAATAATTAATGAAACAACTCAATAGCAAAAATGTGGAACTAAAATTTATTTCTCTACCGTAAAATGCATAGCAGGCAAGCATCTAGATGTCAAATCACAGAGAGCAAAAATGGTAGCCTAGGGTTATTTAGGTAAAACCTAGTCATTTATGTACATAGGTCCTTTTTGTGGGTTTTGGATTTTATATTTTATATTTTGGTTTTGTAATTTTGTATTTTATTTTTACATTTTCCACTTTTTTATATTTTTTCTTTTAATATATCAAGTATATATAGGAACTATATATATAATTATTGATAAATACTCAAAATATATTAAATAAGACATTTTTTTGATTTTTTATATATTTTCCAATTTTTTGTTATTTTTCTATAATTTTTGATAATTTTTATGTATTTTTAAGTCAAACATATCCCAAATATAAAGCAATACTATTCTGAAATTAATTTGGGTTATAAAAACAATAGACAAGTCCCAAAATTATCCAAGTCAATTCTAATGTATAAATAATATATAGATAATTTATAAAACAGAAAAACATATTTTTGGTATTTTTGTAGAATTTTTATATCTTTTGTTGGATTTTGACGCTTTATGATTTTTTTTAATTCTCTTTCTTATTTTTAGGGTTTTATATCAACTCAATAAATATCAAAATAGACTATATATTTTTCGTAATTTTTCAAAACATTTTGATATTTTTTTGGAAATTTTATATATAAACAGGGATTATATGTGCCAAGCAAATACAGGGCGTGAAAATGCATGGCAAAATGCATCTAATCATATTTTTGCATATTTTTCGGATAACATTAATTACTTTTAATAATTGGATAAATAACACACAAATACATGTCCTAGTAGGGGCATTGTTGAAAATAAAGCAAAGTCTAAGGACCGTTATGCAAAAATACCAAAAGTATCCAATGTAATTAACATTTTAAGGTACTATTTAACAAGTACAAAATCCACTAGGGCATGCACGCAAATTACCCAATCATGTGCGGCTACACGGGATATGCACGAGCAGGGACCAAAATGCATTTACAAGAAAGTTCATGGTCTTCACATTAATTTTTACAAAAACATATCACATAAATTAAAATTTATTAAACTAAATAACAATTACAAAATATTACAAGGGATCACATGCAATTTTACCACTTCACGTGGGACGACATGTGAGGAGACGTGGAATGGACCTGTTTGTAATTAAAATAAATACAGGGTACTCGATGCAAAATTTTCACTTATTTTATAACTTCTACTTTTATTTGCAAGACTAAATAATAAATACAAAAAAGGTGGGGTTCATATGTGCAATTTACCCCATATATGCGCGCCATCCAACGGTGTTGGCCATCTTACTTGACACATGTTACTCATCCAGCGGCCGAAGATGCTTCCTCGATGGGTGCACGATATTATATCGCATGTCACAATCGGACGGCTGATGTATAGTGTGATCCAACGACCCTGGTGTGATCTAGAGCCACCTTCTTCATCCGACGGTAGGGGAGGGACATGGAAGAATAGGACAAAGGTTCGCCTGGGCGAACTTCCTCTGGCGATATCTCCCTCCCCCATCGATCTTTGCTGCTCCCAAGAGGCCCAAAAGCTTCCTGGTGAGGTGCTCTATGTGCTGGAGGTATTAGAATGGGCGGAGATGCACCGAAGCACCATCACGAGGTTGGAGAAGACGTGGTGCTCTAGGTACCTCCGGTGATGTTTCAAAGTGACTCCTGGCGCGTATTAACGCACCTAACTTGCACAGGAATGAAATGCAGCATGAGGGGCTCCTCCTCGACCGATTGTGAAGCTGGATACGTAAGGAATGAGGTGGGGCGGAGAGGATTCCGGCGATGCAACGACGAAAATCCTCGTTTCACCGAACCGAAGTGGTCATGGATGATTGGAGGTACGAAGGATGATCAGGAGGTCATAAAGACGAAGAAGGAAGCGGAAAAAGTGGTGGAGTGACGATGGTAATGTACGGAGGAGCTCGCCAGAGCTCAACTCCAGTGAAGTACTGGTGGATTGATTAAGTCTAATCTACCTAAGTAGAACCAAAACTAAATAGTGGAAATGTATGATAGGAGCAAAAATAAGCAAAATAGATAGAAAATACGCAACTCTAATACCTTGGGTCACCCTGGGAGCAGGGTCGCAGGCGACGACGGTCGTGGGTGCACCCCGGCATCCTGGAGCATCACCTAAACACGCAACACCTCCTCCAGACATGAGAAGACGATTGGGATCCAAGGTGAGGGCTCCTAGGGCTTTAATTGTGACCAAGATTAAAGAAGAAGGAAGATGATTTTATTTATAGACCTAATCAAGCACCCTTATTGATCGGGGAAAAACCATGATTTGGGCGTATATACATGCAATTAGGAAGTATGGCGTGTATGTATAATGATCAATTATGATTTCGTATGAAGGGATCGAAGGCAATAGATGGATGTGGTGGACAGGAAAAAAGGCACAAAATTGAGGAAAAGACACGCCACGTCAAATCAGGAGATGGGGTCAAGTTGTCCGAGGTCAACGAACGACGCACCCTGACTGGGCCACCTAAGCCACTAAACGACAAAACAACAAGTTTTATTCGAAAATAGTTAATTTTAGTAAATGATTTTATTAATTTTTTAGTACAAAAACAAAAAATTTTTATTATTTTATGTAGTATTTTATTTTTATTTTATTTATTTTTTAGATTTATTTATTAGTAGTTAATTTTTATTGTGTGTGTATATATATATGTATATTCATCTATGTTTTGTGCATTTTTATTTTGAATATTTTATTTTATTATTTTTTTCCTTTCTTTTATATATTTATAACTCATTTTTATGAGTATAAACATATTTTTTTTAGGATGTTATCGGTACACTTAAATAAATAGGTAAGTATATTATGTAGGTATATTTATAGGTATTTTACCCATGTTTTATCAACATCTTTTTATTTTAATGTATTTTAATGAATTTTATTTTGGTTTTAAATTTTTAATATAATTTATATAATATTTATAATATTAAGAAAATATAAGAGAATAGATAATAAAAGAAGAGATTCCCCCTTTTATTTATACACATATATAACATAGGTATTTCATATGTGTTTTGGTCATAGACTTATTTTATTGTCCCTTTTCGTATTGGTTTTATTTCAATTTTAATATAAAAATTTTTTATAAATAATATTTATAAAATTATAAAAATAGGAATTTGTAAAAGTAATGAATAATGAATAAATTGAATATTTTAATCGATAGAATGTACAATAGTAGCTCAAAACCAAGCTTTCACATAGTAGCTCCAAAAAATATAAAACCACCCCCATTAAATAGCTCATGAAAAGTTATATACAATTAGAGGTGATTTGATATGTTTCAAGTTTTTATTTGAAAGATATTGGTCTGTGAAGTTATGTTTTTAACTTTTTATTTTGGGTATAAAATGTGCACAGTGAATGATTTTATTACAAACTCAATTTTGTATTTTTATACACACTATTATCTCCACATTTATGTACAATGTTTATTTATTTAATGGATAAATAATAAATAATAAAATATATGCCAAAATGCATAAATAATGAATGAAAGAATAAGGTTTTTATTTTATTTCTGGACCTTATCTCCCCCTTCTTTATTCCTTGTCAACCAACTCCCCTCTGGACTTGGTCTCAGGGTTACGATCATGAAATATTTTCAATATTTTATTCCTTTTTATTTTCTTCTCTTTATTCTATTATTTTGGCATTAAAAATGGTACTATTTGCTCAATAAATGTAATAAATGACGGATGATATCATGTACAAATTAATGCTATTTACATGTTTTAGCTATGGTTTTTAAGGCCCAAATGATAGAATAAATGTGATGAAATTGATATGCATCATCCCCCTATATTTACCTTTCCTAGTCCCTAGAAAACACTTATGCAATAAGTACAAACAAAATAAAGAAGAAAAGAAAAAGAAAGCATGAATAAAATTTCTTTCAGTTATTAACTTGTCTTTACAAAATCAAAGTTTAGAGCTCAGGTTAGACCTTGATGTGACAATGTGTGTGGAACCTAATTGGGAACCAAATTAAAAACACAAGAGCCTTCGAGTGTCACGGAACTCAGTTCAAACAACCTCAATAGCTAGTTAGAACTAGCCAACATCATTTGTAAACCCTTATGACTATGAAGCTAACTTGTAAAGTGTAAGTGATAGTGGTTCTCCCCAACTGAAATGATAAAGGAACTGACTTCTCCAGAATGACAACTCAATGATTCCCTAATCCAGCACTCTGTCCTTATCGAGCGGGGTATTCCCTTCTAAGTTTAAGTAGTATCCAACTCAAGAGGAGGAGGTGAAGAAAATAATGGATGGTAGCTAGTGTCGCTACTTACCATGGGACACAAGACCAGTGTAGTCAAGTCATCCAGCTGCAGGCTTACATGGCATAACATTGATGCTCAAGCTTGCTTATTTTCTATACAACATGTATACATACTCCGGCAGGTATTTTTTTATTTGCAGGCCTGTCTACTTTTTTGGAGGTTTTTTTTCAACATACTATTTACAATAGCATTTACATAGGGACTTTTTCCTCTTGAGCCAGAAGACTATCCCTCTTTTAAAGCTTTATTGCAACCCACGCTCTCCTGTCATTGACTTCATTGTAACTGGACCATGTTGGGGTGCACTTCCATCCCTAGATGAGGACGAATGTTTCCAACCGTGTGCATCTCAGACCGGCAAATCAAACCCCCTCACTACTCCAACTGCGTTGAGCAAAATGAAAGGTGCATGTGTCCAAGTTAGGTCACGGCCAACAAGAGTCATGTGTGTGTCTAGAAAAGTTCTAGTTAGTCAGTTGAGGTGACATGAACCCAGCCCTAAGTGTCAAAGAATTAAGTCTAAATAGACCTGAGGTACCTTAAACCTAGTTCCCATAAGGTTCCAGTGCAGTTAGGTGCAGTAAGGTCCAACCAAGCTCCAATCTTCGATTTTATTCGGACTTGTTCAATCATCAAGCTCACTTAAAAAGAAATGCTATGCAAATGCTAGTTCAATGATGCAAAGAATGAAGCAATTTTTCAAAGAATTTTGAAACTAAATATAATTTTTACACAAAGAATAAAAAGAATATTTGTAAAAAGAAAAATTTTGGCAAATAAAAGGAATTTGTATAAAAAGAATGTTTGTAAAGAAAACAGATCTTGGCACTCGAAGTACATACAGCTATATACATGGACACACTTATTTTTATTTATTAAGGGCTGTTAAGATTTTTAGCTTTTAGAAGTTATTTTACAGGTGTGTGTGTGTGTGTGTGTGTATATATATGTAATTGGTAAAGATTTAATGTGTTGTATACATAATTTATTGATACATTTATTCCTCAAATTTATTTGAAAACAATTTTGAAAACTATAGTACAAAATATTTTTTACAAATATTTACAAACATCTGAAAGCCATTTTGCAGAGATTTTTTCAACAGAGTATATATATTTCCACACTATCTTGACAAACATTTTCACAATCATTTGCAAATAGGTTTTCAAATCCTTTATTTCACTGAAAGAAAAAGAATTTTGCAATCGAAATATCTTACGAAAGGTTGAAAACATTTAACAAAAAGTTTTCCAAAGGATCACACCATTTTTCAAATCATTTTGCAAAAATATTTTGAACTTGATTTATTAATCAGTATATACAAATAGGTTTTGAGGAATAAAAATGCTATTTTTGAATAAAATATTTTTGGTCTTTTTAAAGTAAAAGGTTCAGGTTAAGAAATGGGGATGTATTTTATATTTACAAAAGTTTTGGTTCTTAATAGATACATATATACATAATTTTGAGTATAGTGAGTATACTCCTCAATTGAAAATTATTTTTCAACAAAATTTAAAACTATAGTCCAACATAATTTTCATAAATGGTTTTTTACAAACATTTACACATATTACCATTTTTCAAACCATTTACAAATAGTTTTTCAAATATTTTTATTTTACGCAAAGAAACTAAATTTTTGCAAACAAAAAGGATTTTAAAAGGTTGAATACTCTTAAAAAGATATTTTCCAAAAAGTTTTCAAAAGATTTTCACAAAGGTTTTTCAAAAAAAAATTCTAACATTTTGCGAAAATTATTTTTTCCTAATTTATAATCAGTATGTACAAAACGAGTTTGAGGAGCTATACACGTCTTTTTATTGGAATACTGTGATGAATTTGACATTATTTTTAGCCATAAGTGTTATTTCGAATATAAAAGTAGGAGTTATGGCTTATAGGATATACATAGTATATATGACCCCCCTATACTTAGCTCGAGCAATATCCTCATAGATCAAAGAGAAAAGAGAAGACATAACTCGAACTGAGTATAGGAAAAGCCTAAAGAATAAATGAATGAGGAGATAAGTAAATGAACAGGAAGTTGTCCGTCTCCCCTATACTTAGGATCAATTAATCCTAGGTATAGCAGGTTGTATACAAGGCAGGATGGTCAAGGATGAGAATGAACATATCTTACTCTGATTGTCTCCCCCCTATACTTAGGGTAAGGAACCATAAGTATAGGTGAGAAGATGAGACAATGGAGAGGATCAAAGAATGAAGGTAGTTGGGATGCAAACCCCCCCCCCCCCCCATACTTAGGACAAAGTACTTCCTAAGTATAGAAGACTAACAAAAAGGGACGATACACATGATGATATATATTATTACATATATCTATATAATTTTTAAAATATATATAAAGAGAGAGAGGATGAATGTGGTGACTAGAAAGGAGAAAAGTGGAAAAGAAGAAAGACAAGAGATTTGAGAAAAAGTTTTTGTGGTGCATTATCTGAATCTTTTGATGTTGCCAGCATTATGGATGTATCTTCACAAACGTAGTACATGGATGGAATTGAAAACGACCAGGAAAGTGTCATGCTCCAGGTATGGCTTCAGTAACTGACCGTTGACAACAAATCGTTGCATGTCAGGGGACAATTCAGATATTACAATGCTGCCATTGTCACGCACTTCTCGTACTAGAAACGGCCATGTCATTTGCTCTATAATTTTCCTAGGAAGATCCTCAACTTTGTATAAAATAAGCACACTTTCTATCCAACCTCGAAGGTCTTTCATTTAATGTGTCGGTCATGCCAACATTTCATCTTCTCATTGTACATTAAGGTGTTATCATATGCATAGTTTCCGGAATTCCAGGAGTCTGTTCAGGTCATCTTTTCTTTTCTAAACACTTTTCTGTGAGTCCAAATTACACATATTGATTGCCCATAATGATTTGTGAATTAATTCCACAGGCAGATGGCATGGTTTTCCATACACGAGACGATAGGGTGACATGCCCAAAGGAGACTTGTAAGCAGTTTGGTATGCCCAAAGGCTAGAGTCCAAAAGTTGGGACCAGTTCTTTCTGTCCGGCTTCAAAAGCCTCTGTAGGATTGTCTTGATCTCTTTATTTGATAGCTTGGCCATGCCATTGGTCTATGGATGATAAGGAGATGTGACTCGATGCTCCATGTCGATATTCCTTTATTAATTTCTGACCTCTTTATTTATGAAGTGGCTACCTGATATAAGAATCTTCCGAATCCCGAACCGCGAGATGATGTTCTCTTTTAAGATGTGCAGCTGTTAGCGGCCGAGCAGGGATAGCTTCAACCCACTGACTCACATAGTCAACGGCAAGAAGTATGTACTCATATCCCTAATTATTGGGAAAAGATCTCATGAAATCGATGCCTCAAGCATCGAATACATCTGCAATTTGGATGATTTTCATGGGCATTGGAATCTTTTGTGGTAAGGGTGCCTTTCAACTTCTGACAGTCAGTGCATCTTTTGACGAAAGCTGCTGCATCTTTAAATAGTGTGGGCCACCAGAAGCCACACTAAAGTACTTTTGTTGTTGTTCTGTCTCCAGAGTGGTGTCCACCAGATTCAAGTGAGTGACAATGCTCGAGGACACTATGATGCTTCACTTGAGGGATACACCTGCGTCAAATGCAATCTGCTCCTTCTCTGAATAAAAGAGGATCTTCCTATTGGTAGAAATCGATTTCCGACAAGAATTTGTCCTTCTGAATCATCGTCCAATCTGATGGTACTACCCCCAAAATGAGGTATTTGACGATATCAACATACCAAGGGAGTAAATCCACATCTAAAATCGACTCATCAGGAAAGGTCTCTGTGAAGGGGGCACTACTCAGCGGAGGCTCTTGCTGCTCAATTATAGAGAGATGGTCTGCTACCAAATTTTAAACTCCAGACTAATCTTTGATTTCCAAATCGAACTCCTGAAAGAGAAGGATCAATCTAATGAGTATGGGTTCGGCATCCTTCTTCTTTGTAATATCGGATAGCAGAGTGGTCTGTGAAGATGGTAACATTGATCCAAGCAAATAAAATTGAACTTTTATAAGGAGAATACCACGGCCAGACAACTCTTTCTTTGTTACAGTGTATTTCTTCGAGCTTCATCTAATGTCTTACTGACATAATGAATGGCATAGGGCACCTTGTCTTTCCTCTGTCCTAAAATAGCCCCAACTGCAAAGTTCAACGCATCCGTCAGATCTCAAAGGGTAGAGACCAATCTGGCAGCTATACATAGAAGTTTTGTAAGAGGTCGGGCGATGCGGTTGAAATCACGGATGAATCTTCTATAGAATCCCACACGCCAAGGAATGACCACACATTCTTCACTGTCCGAGGTGGTTCTAGATTGGCAATCACATCCACCTTTGCCAGGTCGACTTCCGCGCCATGTTTGGAAATGACGTGACCCAGAACAATTCGCTCTGCGACCATGAAGTAGCTCTTTTCCCATGATAACACAAGATTGACTTCACGGCATTTTTGAAGTACTTTGTCCAGGTGATCAAGACAAGAATCAAAACTATCACCTTAGACAGAGAAGTCGCCATAAACACCTCAAAAAACTGTTAACCATCTCGGTGAAGACTGCCAAGAATGCATCTCTGGAATATCGCTGGTGCATTGCACAATCTAAAGGGCATTCTTCTGAAAGCATAGGTATCAAACGGGAAAGTGAAGGTAGTCTTCTCTTGGTCTTCCGGGTGCGATTGCCACTTGGTTATACTTGGAGTACCCATCTAAAAAGCACAAGAACTTATTGCCAGCTAGTCTTTCCTAAACATGATCAGTGAATAGCAAGGGGAAGTGGTCCTTCTTAATTGTTGCATTAAGACAGCGGTAATCAACACACACACGCCAGGATGTTGGTAACCACTGAGTAGATATCTCCTCTCCTTTGTCATTGGTAACCACAGTAAGCCTTGACTTCTTGGGAACTATGTGCAAGGGTCTCATCCATTTTGAATTGGAGATGGGATAAATGAAACTTGAATCCACATCATTTCATGATTCCTTCATGACAACATCCCGAAGATTCGGATTCAGCCTTCTCTTGAAATTCGCAAGACGGCTTGGCATCTTCTTCCAGGTAAATGTGGTGTGAACACAATACAGGGTTTATCCCATGGAGATTTGATACATGCAAACCAAGCACCTTGCAGTTCTTCTCTAGAACATTGAGAAGTTGAGATTCTGGCTCCAGAGTCAGCATGCTACTAATGATGATGGATAAATGTTTTCTTCAACCGTAAGGAAAGCATACTTCAAGCCTGCCGGAAGTGGCTTGAGTTCTGTTTCCGATCTGGCCAGCTAATCAGTCACTTCGGAAACTAAACTAGTGGTGGGCGGTGCTGCTATAACTTTGGCAGAAGAACTACCCTCAGTACTCTGTTGAGATTCTGGTGGTGTGCGAATAGTTGTGCACTAGGCTCATCGTGTTCAGGCTAGACTGAATCATTGGAATTAAATAGGTGCATCAGTAAATTGGATTTTGTCTCCCAAGTATCATAGGAGCATGCTTCGATTGTGCTTTCCAAGTCCTCTAGAGAGGGGATTTCTTGGGTCCATGGATCATCCAAAGAGAGTGGTGTATCTCTTATCTCTGCAATGAAGTCACAGTCTGCTTCTGGTGCTGCTCGGCTCTCATCAGTCATGACTTTCGACTCTCAGATCATGTCTATAGTGATTTTCTTTCTGCCCGAGCTGAAAGTGATCATGCCAGACCAATAGTCAACCATGGCTCCCTGAGGTACGTAGGAATGGTCGGCCAAGGATGATAGGAGTCTGGAGCAACGGTGCGGGGGAGTCCATATCAAGGACTACAAAACAACTGGAACTACATTTCCCGCACCTTTACCACAACGTCTTCCAAAAGACTCATGGGTTGCTTGATGGATCGGTCAGAGAACTGAAGGATCATCCGTATTTGCTTGAGCAGACCTAGCACAAATTCTTGCAGTAGTAACGAGGGCAGAAGGTTGATGGAAGACATGATGTCAAGCAAAGTGCGTTCGAAGACTTGATCAAAAATTTTATAAATGATAAGAAGTGCTCCTTTGTCCCTGCTTCTTCTGTGGGAGATTGTTGATTGCTGCTACAGTGTCCATGGTGAGGACATGCTTCTTAACCTGTCTGTGTCTGTTCTTTCGTGTTGAGCGATTCTTGCTTGAACATGCCTCTTCAATCCTTCTTTACAGCTGGTATGTACTCCATGGCCTTCATCAGGGAAATCTCAACAGTTAAATTATTAATGATATCCACAGCTCCATGATCAGATATGGCAATTTTTCTTTTTTGTTTTTTTTTTGGTATTTTGCTATTGCACCAGGAAAATGAATATGTACATTGTTGGAATCTGAAATGGAGTTCTTATTTACAAAAAAACCATCAAACACAAAATGATGTTATACATCTGAATCACAAAAAGGATACAATTTGGAAGTTGAGTTGTTGGTGCTGGTGGATAGACAAAAGTGTGGCCTTTGCCTCCGTCGGCTGGCAAGGGATGAGTTGTTGGTGGTGGTCCTCCAAGGCTGGCACGGCTTCACTTCCGGCGACGATCTTCTTTTTGTTCTTTTTGTTTTTGCTGATTTTTTTTGTTATTTTCGTTGGTGCAGATGGTGGGTGCTACTGGAATGGCTCCTCCTTCTCCTTCCTTACTCATCCATGTAGCTGGCACGGTTAATGAAGAAGACGACGATTCACCTGAAGCTTTATTCTCCCCTTTGTTGGTGGCAGGCGGAGGCACGACCATACCGTTCTAAGAGTAATAACATTAGATAAAATAACAGTACAATCATCTGACTCTGCAGGCATAGACGGGACATCATATTCTACCTGCTCCTTCCTTTTAAAGCTATTGGGGTTAGCTTTGACCTGTGCTGGAATTGTGGTTTTCGTGGCGGTCAGGTCATCCAATTTCCTAGTCATATCTGCTAGGCCTTGACAAGCTGGGCCTAGCAATCTAAGGTCGGGTTCACGGGATTCACCTCAGAAGATTCAACATGTAGACCAGCTGGCGTAACGAATTCTGACGGTGTTGTGGTGGTGGCAGAAGTTGAAACTGACTGAAGGATGGAGGAGGATACTGCTGGTACTGTTGAGGTAGGGCAGTCACATACTGGTGGTATGGTGGTGGTTGACGGTAGTGTGTGCTGATAATGTTAATTCTGCCTCCATTGATTGGCATACTAGGGAGGCTGATAATATTGTGGTGGCAGCTGTGAGAACTGCCCAAAACGACCACCCTGAGGTTGGTGGTACTGCCGGTTGGCTGGTAGCTGGCCCTGAGGGTGTCTAGTAGGATGGGCTGGTTGTGCGTAATTACTTCAAACCCCGTTGACTTATCAGGGGTGATGTTTGGAAGGTTGGATACGTATGCTAAAAGAAAGTCTGGTTGGTAAACAACCATTTGCTGTTGCGGTTGGCCCTGGTCAGGCACCTTCACGTAGTATACGTGTTGGACTGCCAGTGGTAGCTGGCTCGGCTGAAGCTGATGTGGCGGATGGATCTTCCTTCTTCTCAGCTGGAGCATTTGGGAGTCATGTGATTGCTTCACAATGATATCAACCTTCAAGAGATGGCTTCAGATAATGCTAAGGTTGGAGATCTCATCTCTCTCTACCTCTCTACACACTGCCGTGTGTACTTGCTTCTAGAGAATCTGGGGCTGCTTTTGATACGCTTTGGATGAAGAGAGGGTGGCCTCTCCTTCATCCAATTCCTCGAAGATATTCCAGACGACGTCTTCATCCTAGTTGAAATGTGAGTCCCCATAGGCTGTATCAACGAGCCTTTGACTCTCTACGTTCAAGCCTCAAAAAGTGTTGAACCAAGCAGGTCCTTAGAATCTCATGGTGTGGCCACTTTTCCTACAGATCGATGAACCTCTCCCAAGCTTCATGGATGGATCGTGGGCTCGTGAGAGAAGTTGTTGATTCTTTCTCACATCTGATTAAGCCGACCGATAGGGTAAAACTTGTGTAGGAAAGCGGATTTCAATTCCTCACAGGTTGTCACAACCTTCCCATATGATTAACCCAATAGAGGGATTTGTCTTGTAAACTGAAGGGTAACACCATCATCTTTACAACATCTAAGGGACATTGGGATAGTGAGTAGTTTGGTAGATGCGTGAAAACTGTTGCAAATGAATGTATGGCTCTACATTGGTATTTTCATGGAAAAAAGGAAGAAGAGCAAGGAACTGAGGCTTCATCTCAAAGTGAGCATGCACCTGTAGAATGAGGATCTAATCGGTCATCTGGCTATCTCTAAGATTATTTGTTTGTTTCAGTGTAGGTTTGGGACTCCCCTGTTCAGGCTCGCCATCTAGGATCCACCACCTCCTGCCTACTCCCTCTCTCAAGTCTGTTCATCACATCACTCAACATTTCCCAAAATGCAGTATGGGCTAAGGCTTGGTCTGTCAACTTCTGTTGGATATCTTGGATCGATACCAACAACTATGCATTCACCTGATTTTGATTGGGCATCTCTCCTTGCTCGGGCTGTGATGGATGCTAATGCTAGCCATGTGAGCCTAGGGCGAACTATTCCTACAATAAATGTTATTGTAATGTTTGAATATCAATAAAATTTGTTTGTTTATTTCACTCCCCTGTCTGAAATTAAGTGAGTGAATGCACTATATGGTCTCTCTGTACAAATAGGGTTATGTACCCATGGTTGTCTTGACATCATAAAGTTGTTGATTCAGTTATTGAATCACAGAGGCTGGTGGTTAGATGAATATCTAAAGAGTTAGATTGAGAATCATCAAGCACCATCAAATGATTATCAATATGTGATCTCAATCCTATGTGGGAGATGGTAATCCTATCTCTAAAGGTTGATAACTAAGGACCTATGTCGTATGCTGAGATTTGGAGGTGTAAGAAAAGTTAGGTAAAGAGTTGAATAATGAGATCTCTTCATGGGAACATATATTTGGTGGTGTCAGAAAAGTTAGGTAAAAGAGATGACTTAATAAGATCGAGATAACTAAAGACCTATGTCGTAGCTAGCACTATGTAGGCATGCATCCTCTGAACCTGAGACAGATGTGTTGCTATATGTCTGAGTATATGCATTAGTAGACCAATAGGTTGATGACCTAAATCAGTTCTATATATTGGCGAAGCTCGTGTGCATGCAAGTCCATATGAGTGATACGATCTCTCAAAGGGATCATACAAGTTCACTATCGAATCAGAAGACATGAGCATACTTATGAGGTATTGGGATATATTAAATTCATGCATGGTCGTCTTGCTTTGGAAGCTTAACAGAATTTTAGGTATGATATATTCTTTTGGAAAGCATATGATCGATACCAAGTCCCAATGACTAATTGAGAATCCTTAATGATAAAACCCTGAAGAAGACAGTCTAAAGTGATCTTGGACTTTGGATTTTTCTAGGTCTTCCAGTATGCAGGATGTATAGTATTGGGAATACCTGAGTATGATGTGATCATAAACGATTGTACAACCATGACGTTTCCATTCCGAGGGAGTGATGAAACGGGTCTGGATTTAGTGACTCCTATCACTAGAGAGAAGTAATCTAATTTTGGTCCAAGGGTTGGACATGGTGCGAATGAGATTCAGATGCAATGACAAGATTAGATTTATGTACTTGATTTAATCAGGCATCTATGAGAGGTCCCCGAGATCTAGATTTGAGATATGATCTCAATATCCAAGTCACTATACATGCTACGTACAATCATCTGTCCTTATCTCAAGTATCTACGAAGAAAGCACACTATTCTTGAAAGAGTTCAAGAATAATTCCATTGATGAATTATGTATCCGAGCAACAGGATATTGGTAATTAAATGAGATTTAATATCAAGATAATATGAATTAGATTCATATTACGAGAAATATCATCCAAAATAATTAAATGAGATTTAATTATCAAGGACTTGTAGAATGGGGATAGTACACTATCCATGCTATCCATAATATCAATATATATTATAAATATGATTTAGATATATTGGAGAGAGCTCATTTTGTAAATAATATTTACTAATTGTTGATGTCAATTGGATTCACATTGGGCAATTAATTGGAAATATAATTTACATTTTGTTGTGGGTTGTGAATGTGATTCGCATTTTTTCAATGGCAAGGGTGAAATATTCACTAATTAATTGGAATTAATTTAGTGAATATATTTGCAATAATTGTTTTTGCAAATAATTAAAAGATAATGAGATTTTATATCATAAGATAAAGAAGATAAATTCACCTAATAAAGAGGTGACGTCGCCCTTGGATTGTTCATGGGTGACACCCCTCTTTTTGGGAGGTGATTATTATCCTCTTTATTATCTTTTGTTGATTAATTTTATTAATTAAATTGTGTTGATGATAATGCATTTAATATAAACTAATAGTTGTTGCTTTATTAAAATAACAATGATCATGGCAATTGATTAAAAACACAAATCAATATAAGAAGGGAAACCCTAGCCCTTCTTGATATATGCATCGAATTCTCTCTCTCCTACTCTCATTCTCACACCCCATGTCTCTCTCTAAGTGTGTACATCCACTCTAAGTCTTGAGAGAATCACAGTCGTCATTACGCTGTCGTGTTGTCGCCTCGATTGCTCGTGGATCTCCGTCTTCCTTGGTGCTTCTAGCACAACTACAAGACATCGTATTTTGTTGGACGAAATCAGGAGATTCATTGCTTGGATCTTCATTGTGGATTGCGGGAAGCACGTGTCTCATAATTGCACCCACAAGTGCCTTCTTCGTGGATCAAACTTGTGTCAGGAGGATCTCTCTTACTTTAGAGATCAAGTGATCATACCATGCTTCAAAGAGGTATTTCTAATACTCTTTGGTTAGATGAAACGATCCAAGAAATATTCTTAGATCATGTGGTTTCATCATATGATTTAAAAAAAAATAAATTCCGCCTGCACCAAGAACCTAGTGCGACTAGTCACTTCGATCGCATTAGATGCGATCATATTCTTTCATGATGCCCTTAAGCATTTCCTATATCCTTCAGCTGACCCTTTACTCTTCCTTGAGGTTCCATTTTAGGGTCTGAATCTGAGGAGATGAATTCTAGATTGGGATCTAGGGCTTCGTTTTTCTTTTATCTAAAGATGAGAGAATCCCAATAGAACACTTGAAATATGTTCGCAACTGCCAAGTTGAATTCTGGAATTAAGGTCAATCCCAGAGTGTTAAGAATGAAAAAGGATATGGGACTGTAATCGACTATCATTCACAGCGACAAAGGTGGGACTAAAGTGGTCTCGTTTTATTGGGTGGTCAAAAGGAAGGATATAAGACAAGGAGTCTGGAATCAACTCGTAAGGTCTAGAACGGGTTCTTGGGAATCACCTCGAATTATTGACGAGGTCGAGTCCATGGAATCGATGTGGTGTTGGCGGGATCCTAACTAAGCCATCCATGGATCGACTTTGTGAAGCAAGAGGGGGGTCGATGCAAAAGAAAGATACGGTGGTCAACGAGGAATAAAATGGAGTGCAAAACAGTAGAAGGCTCAAACTGAGCAAGGATCAAAGAGAGAAACACATGACAAGACATACAAACGTAATACAAAATTGAGCTTACCAACTCACACCATATGAAGCCATAAAGGTTCGGCTATTTATTATCTGTTCATTTTTAGAGTGGTTATTTCTGAGAGAGAGTACTTTTAGAAGAGTATCACGTACTTGTACTCCTCCTTTGGAACATGTAGTCTGCACTTTTTGAGGTCTTTGTAATCCTTCCTAGATCCCTACTCATCCAAAGAAATAGATAGAGGAAGCAAATAGGCGAAACCAATACTTCGGTTCTCGCTCGAAACGTAATCACTGTGAGCAGGCAAGAACCCTACTCGGATGTAAACCGATGAGACAGACACCCTCGTGAAGGCGGGGCCTAAGCTCAGTTCTTTAGACCATGTCGGTGTTCCACACAAGGCGGGAACTACCATCGCTGACAAGTCCCTACTCAGTTACGTACGATAGAAGTGCCAATACTTCAGAAATCCTGGTGATAATAAGGTAGCTACATACTGGGATTTAGGCTTTAATCCTTAGTGGTTCGTGCCTTGCCCATGGGAGGGGTTTTGGTCCCCTCCTAAGGTACTTGAAACCAATGAGTCTTTATGAACCCAAAACAATGATAATCAATTATGAATTTTAATTAAGGTTACACGTTTATTAGCGATCCCCTTGTTTTAATTTTTGGGTTTTCACTTTTTTTTTCTATTTCATACTAGCGCCTACGTTTTTGTAGATTTTCATTTAAGTCCTAGGTGCTCAAATCAGAGGGAGATAGCGAAAAAGTCATGCAAGTTGATTCTATGATGGAGATCTCACCATTGAACTAATGATGCATGCTGAGTTAGAGGACTTACAATGCTTCCCAGATCTCTCCATGCGGTATGCAAACAGAATTTTTAAACCTATCTACATGGCGATGTGCAATCGACCAAATTGCCCTAAACAATAGCTACTATTTATTCAAGAAGAACCATTATATTAGCTATCCATATCAAACCTTAAAGTCTGATCTTGGAGATTTCTCGGTGAACGCCACAACGAGTCCGGCCAGCGTTGTATGACATCTACCACAGCGTGTGGTTTGAAGATAAATAACCAACAATTATTATCTGACTCGATCCATAGGTAAGAGTCTATAGGAGCATGCATTCTTTTTAAGGTGTAGACCTAGTTGCCGAGTTAAGCAACCTAAATCTAGGCTCCAACCGCACACAAACAAGTAAAAATAAGCAGAATGCTTAAAACAGCCAGGAAATAAGATACAATAAGGTGAGAAAATGCGGAAAACTGCGACGAGGCCCCCAAGTATGTAAAGACCAGGGTACTGGACCTCGTTGTCAAGAGTAGAGTCCAAGTTATATTACTGCCAAAATTATCTCTCTCTCACCATAAAGTACAAAATGGATTTTTCTTCTAAGCTAATTCCTCTCCTTGGTCCCTTGGTGCTCTCTCCCAGCTGGTCATAAAGAGAAGACCAGCCTCCTCCAAGCTTGGTTGCATCTGCTTCCTAGGAAACTGTCCTCACGTTGCGGGCCCTCTCATTAAAGCTGCAAAAATATGGCATTAGCATTATAATCAAATAATAAAATCAATAATTAATGAATAAATAATCAAATAAATCAATGAATATTTACAATAATGATCAAATAATTAATTACAGATAAATAATTACAAATAAATTCATGAACAATCAAAGAATTAATTTACAACATTGAATCAATAAATGACTATACAGAAATGGCTGGTAAAAAATACTACGCTCCTTGCTCCCGACAACGACGCCATCAAATAAAGAGGGATTTTAGGAGGGACTGCTAATCAAACTCGATTAGATCGCTGATGTGACCACTCAACAAAACCCAAATTTAATCAGCAAATAAATCCACAATAATTAATGAAACAACTAATAGAAAAAATGCGGACTTCAAAGTTATTTCTCAACCATAAAATGCATAGCAGGCAAGCATGTAGAGGTCAAACCACAGAGAAAAAATGGTAGCTAGGGTTATTTAGGTACAACCAAGTCATTTATGTACATAGGTCCTTTTTTGTGGGTTTCGGATTTTATATTTTTTATTTTATTTTTAGTTTTGTAATTTTTTATTTTCTTTCTATATTTCCCCTTTTTATATTTTCTTTTTATTTTAATATAAACATAAATATATGTATAGGTTTATATGTATATGTATAAACACAATATCATGTATATATGGGAACTATATACATATAAATATGGAGAAATACTAAAATATAGTAATAAGATATCTTGTGATTTTTTATATTTTTCCATTTTTCGTTATTTTTCTGGAATTTTTGCTATTTTTATGTAATTTTTAAGTCAAAATTATCTCAATATGGGACTAATACTAATCCGAATGTCATTTGGGTTTTAAAAATAATAGATAAGTCTCAAAATTACCCAAGTTAATTCAAATATATAAATAATAATTTATAGATAATTTATAAAATAGAATAACATATTTTTATTTTGTAGAATTTATATTTTTTTGTTGGATTTTAGAGCTTTGTGATTTTTACCTATATTTTTCTTATTTTTAGGGTTTTTGTTTTTTGGACTCAATAAATATTAAAATAGACTATATATATTTGTAATTTTTCAATACATTTTAATAATTATAATAGGGATTATATGTGCTCTTTTTTATTTTTAATAAATCATTAAATTCTCAAAAATTCTAAGCAAATACATGCGTGAAAATTCATGAAAATGCATTTAATATTATTTTTGCATATTTTTTAGAGAACATTAACTATTTTTCATAAATGAATAAATAACACAAAAATACATGTCTTGGCAGGGGCATTTTGCAAATAAAATAAATCCCAGGGCACTCTATGCAAAAACAAACCAAAATTATCCAGCGTAATTAACGTTTTAAGGTACCATTTAATAATTACAAAACCTGCCATGGTGCACATATAAATTATCCAATCACGTGGGACTATAGATGATGCGCACTAGAGGGACCAAAATGCAATTACAAGAAAGTTCAGGGTCCTCACATTAATTTTCACAAAAATAATACGACGTGAATTACATTTTATTGGACTAAATAATAATTACAAAATGTTACAGGGGTTTACATGCAATTTTGCACCTTACATGGGACGACACGTGAGGTGACGTGGAATAAACTTATTTGCAATTAAAATAAATATAGGGTTCTCGATGCAAATTTCCACTTATTTTATAATATCACTTTATTTACAAGACTAAATAATAAATACAAAAAGGCGGGGTTCAGATGTGCGATTTACCCATATATGCATGCCATCCACGGTCTTGGCCTTCTCACTTGACACTGTCGCTCATCCAGCTCTGGTGCTTGTCGATGGACGCACGAGATTAGGTCGTAGGTCGTGTTCGGATGGCTGATGCATGGCGTGATCCAATGGCTCTGGTGTGATCTAGGGCCACCTTCTTCATCGGATGATGGGGAGGGCAAAGGAAGAACATGGACGAAGGTTGCCATGAGCAAACTTCCTCCGACGATATCTCCCTCCCCCATCAACTTTGTAGCTCCCAAGGGGCCCAAATCTTCCTGGCGAGGTGTTAAACATGCTGGAGGTATCAGAATGGGCGGAGATGCACTAGAGCACCACTTCGAGGTCAGAGAAGATGTGGCACTCCAGGTACCTCTGACGAGCTTTCACTGTGACTCCTTGCATGTAATAACGTGCCTAACCTGCATAGAAATGAAATGCGACTCGAGGTGCTCCTCCTCGACCGATTGTGAAGCTGGATACGCAAGGAATGAGGTGGGGTAGACAGGATTCTAGCGACGCGGTGGCGGAGATCCTCATTTCATAGAACCGAAGCGGTCCTGGACGATTGGAGGTATGGAGGATGATCGGGAGGTGATAAATTTCAAGGAAGCGAAAAAAGTGGTGGAGTGGCGATGGGAACATGTGGAGGGAGCTCGCTCGAGCTCAACTCCGGCGAAGTATGGGTGGATTGATTAAGGCTAATCTACCTATCTAGAGATGAAACTAAATATTGGAAATGAATGCTAGGAGAAAAATTAAGCAAAATAGATAGAAAAGATGCAGCTCTTATACTAGGGTCACCTAGGGAGTAGGGTTGTCGGCAACAGCGGCCGTGGGTGCACCCCGGCCTCCTAGAGCTTCACCTAAGCACGAACACCTCCTCCCAGCACGAGAAGACAACTAGGATCCAAGGCGAGGGCTCCTAGGGCTATAATGGTGACCAAATTTGAAGAAGAAGGCGGAGGGTTTTATTTATAGACCTAATCGAGCACCCTTATTGACCGGGGAAAAACCATGATTTGGTGTATGTACACACGATTAGGAGGTATGGTGTGTATGTACAATAATCAATGATCATTCATATGAAGGGATCTAAGGCGATAAATAGATGTGCTAGCTGGGAAAAAAGGCACAAAATCGGGGAAAAGACACGTCCTGTCAAATCAGGAGACGGGGGTTAAGTCGACGGAGGTCAACGAACGATGCGCCCTAATTGGGCCACCTAAGCCGCTAAACAACAAAACAACAAGTTTTATTTCGAAAATAATTAATTTAAAATAGTAATGAATTTATTAATTTTTTAGTATAAAAAATATAAAATAATAAAAAATCTTTATTAGTTTATTTAGTATTTCGTATGATTTTTATTTATTTTTTTTGAATTTATATATTATAGTTAATTTTATTAGTGTATTTATAGGTATATTCATATATATTTTGTGCATTTTCCTTTTTATTTTGTATATTTTATTTTATAATTTTATCCCTTTATTTTATATATTTATAACTCATTTTAGTGAGTATGAACATATTTTTATTTTTTAGGGTGTTATACATACACTTATATTTACAGGTATATTACCTATGTTTTATCAATATGTTTTATTTTAATGTATTTAAATGAGTTTTATTTTGGTTTTGTATTTTTAATAGAATATATATAATATTAACAATATTAGAAAAATATAACGAATAGAGAATGAAATAATAGGTTCCCCCTTCTATTTAGACACCTATATAACATAGGTATTTCATTTATGTTTTGGTCATAGACTTATTTTATTTTCCCTTTTCTTCTTGGTTTTATTTTAATTTTAATATAAGCATATTTTATAAATAATGTTTACAAATTATAAAAATATGGATTTGTAAAATAATGAATAATGAATAAATTGAATATTTTAATTGGTAGAATGTACAATAGGGGCCGAAAACCTAACTTTCATATAGTAGCTCCAAAAAATATAAAACCACCCCCCTTAAATAGCTCGTGAAAAGTTATATACAATTAGAGTGATTTGACTATGTTTCAAGTTTTTATTTGAAAGATATGGATATGTGAAGTTTGTTTTGGCTTTTTATTTTGGGTATAAATGTAGACAATATATGATTATATTACAAACTCAATTTTGTATTTTTATTCGCACTATTATTTCCAACTTTTATATACAAAGTTTCTTTATTTTATGGATAAATATCAAATAATAAAATAGGCACCAAAATGCATAACTAATGAATGAAAGAATAAAGTTTTTATTTTATTTCTAGCCCTTATCACCCCCTACTTTATTACACAATAAATGTAATAAATGACGGATGCTATCTTGTATAAATTAATGTTATTTACATATACTAGTATGGTTTTTAAGGCCAAAATGATAGAATAAAGGTGATGAAATGGAGATTCATCATTGATGTTCAGATTCGATGTCAGCTTTGTTTCGAGTCTTCAGTTTTAGGCACGCACATGTATGCGGTCTTTTTGGAAGTGCACAGGTTTGTCATCATTTATTGTGGTCCCCATTCGGCCAGGGTTTTCATGTTATCCATAGGGACTACATAGTAGAGGACCATTCCCTATGGTATGTTGACTAGGGTTTTCATGTCGTTCATAGGGACTCCAGAGTAGAGTACCATTCTTTATGCCATATGGGAGAGACCCATTTCTCCGACGAGGAGACTTATTCAAACTCCATTCTCAAGCAAGCATGAACTCCAATTACGAAGTCCTTCGAGGTTCCTATGAGAGAGAACCCATTTAAGGTTCCCTATGAGAGAGACACATCTTCAGAGATCTGCGTATGTATAATTAGCGATGCTCTTTGTTAGACCCTTTGCAGAGATGGAGTAAGTTGTCCACATATTCTGGCGGGCCAGAGTTCTCCGTGTAGAGACTCATTTTAAGTTGCAGTGACTATGACAGACGCAGTTGTCTTACACTCCAGCATGTTGGTCCTCCTCAGCTGCACGACATGAGAAGCAACGTTCTCGACAATAGCCGATAGCTGTGTGAATTGAATTGATATTTTTTGTAGTGTTAAGTAGCGTGAGTTGAGATTTCTTTCTGTTTGTCCAAGCTTAACATTGTGTTCTCAGCTTGAGGGGGAGTATTGGGGTATTTGGTTATGCATCATTATATGGGAGATGGCCCCGTCCAGTTGTTTAGTCCCAAATCTATCATCGGTGGGATGTGGAGACTCGGTGAGGGCTATATATTGACCCCACACCGATTGTTTTCAGATTAGAAAAGGTAAAAGATAATCAGTCATTTGATGCATTCTACGGGGGTTTCGTCCTGCTCCATAGGAAGTAGGGTTCTTCGTAAAGATCTTGTTCTTCATATTTTATATTTCTAGTTCTTACTATGTTTTATCATTCCGCTTCGGCATTCCTATTTTCTAACAGTATTTATTTTGAATTATATTACGATAAAACACACACAAGTGATATAAGAACATTTAATTTTATTCCGGATATATTATGTTGGGACATATTCTTTTTCCACAAGGGTTTATATTTCACATGCACTAGCTTAGTTAGTTTCCCAACTTGAAAAATCTATTTGGTTCAGTTTATCATTCTAGTTTATGTTTCATTCAGTGCCTAATGTAATATGAATATACTCGTTGCTTTCTTTAGATGGAATTTTCTTCTTTTTCACGTCTTTGGACCTTGTTAAACTCATCTAAACTATTCATCACATGGGTTTTCTTGCATCTAATTGTATTTCGACGGCTAATTTCGATATTAGCCATAGTTATATAGCAACAGGACCTTACCAAAAATTGTATATAGGCACATATAAGTTTTTCAGTAACCCATTATTCTAACTGCACCATGAAATCACCATTATATGTATGCTTATAACGAGAAATATCCATCTCATATATATGTGGCAAATCAAGCAGGGGTTATAGATGATGGTTAATTGGCAAACTCAAAACCACTTCTAATCATGTTAAGAAGCATGAATTAAATGGAGATGATCCTTTTGGATCTCTCGTATACATAAAGAAGATAAATCATGCTTATCTCTTGTGCTTTTCACATCCTGGCTGAGATGTTGAGTGGAACTATGATTTCATGAAGCTTGGCTACTGCAAGTCTCCATGCCCAGGATTGGTTGCAATAAGAATATGAAATAATAAGTTTTTTTAGAAGAAAAAGAGTGCCATTCTAATATGGAACTCACCACAAAAAATTAGATTCCCGATCATTCACTAAGTTGGTACGTATTAGAAATCGAGAGTGTGGAAGCGTAGTATCAAAGATGAAGAATAAAACATGAAGAACATCAGTACTTTTACGTGGAACCCTACTTCGTGTGGAGCGGGATGAAACCACAGTAGAACATCTCAAAGGATTAATTTTTATATTGAAGTTTCTCCCATCTGATACAATGGATCTGGAACTTCTTATATAGCCCTTTACGGACCCTCCAAGCCCACAGATAGTAGATGTGGGACTAAAACACTGGAGGTGATAATTGGACTTGGAGGGATCTAATTACCCATCTATACAAGAGTGACATATATACTCCACACTCCCCATCAAGCTGGAGCATGCAATGCTCAGCTTGGACAAATAGAAAAAAATCACTCAACTTACAATACAAGACACTACTGACAATATCAACTCAAGGCATACTCAATTGTCAGTTGTTGTTGAGGATGTTGCTTCTCATGCCATGAAGGTGACTAGGAACAAAAATGCTAGAGCGTGAGTCAAATTGGGTCTCCTCGTCAGAGAACATATGCCCTGTACTACGCCTGTATGAGTCACTGAAACTGAATAAGTCGCTTCATTGGAGTACTCTGACCCGTCACATGTAGAAGACTGAATCATATGGACAACTGCTCCATCTTTGAAGAGCCTAAGTGAAAAGATGTGGAAAAATCCTCATCGGAGTCCATGGTCGCTGGAGAATGGAGTCTGAAAAAGTCTCCTCATCCGAGAACTGGGTCTCTCCCATACCTGCTCAAAGAATTGGATCTCTATTCTAGAGTCCCTATGAAACCACGTGAAAACCCTAACCCACAATGACATAGAGAATGGGATCTATAAGCTAGAGTCCCTATGGGTCACATGTAAACTTTGATATCAAAACAAAGATGGAGACCACGCAAATGATGAACGAATGTATGTACGCATTAAAATACTAGGAATCAATATGAACGTCGATTCTGAAGATGAAAATTTTTAGATTATGACAATTGGCCTATAGAATCTGAATCTGAAACAAACTTGTAACTCTACACAATATCCCCCTTTCTCCCATTCTTGTCGAAACACAATTACATCGATAAACTTGGGAGAAGACAAGAAAATGAGGAAAACAAATAAATGACATAAGCCGATCCAACACCTCATAATTTTTTAAAATTATTTTTTGCTCATACGGATTCTGTTTGATTGATCCTCTTTTTTCTTGCTATTTCTTCCCTCTTTTTAGCTGTCATTTTTCGTGTGTATATTTACCCCCTTTTAAAAATAATTATGGCCTAATCGGACCTTGAACTCAGACCTAATATGACAAAAAACTATAACTTAGCCCAATCGAGCTTATAAAAGCATAGATCCCTCTTTTTTAAATAACAAAGCAACAACAATTGCTATCCCTTTATTATTTAAGTAGAGAGGGGAA